>VDFB02049217.1:155621007-155646378 GCA_007258455.2 Sequoia sempervirens
AAAATGTATGTCTTGTAAAGGCGTTGTAAGAATTGTAAATGACTTTCAAACTTTTCTTAGCTTTTATTAAGCATTTGAGTCTAATGGTCCTTTCTTCCATACTTTTGAATTAATCATTATTTTAATTCAAAAGTTAGTTTTTCCCTCTTCCTCTATAATTGAATAATTATTTCAATTATTTAATTATTCATTAGCATTTTCTCTCTATAATTAAATAAATGTTATATCCTTTCTTTATCTCCCCAATTAAATAATTAATTTTAATTATTTAATTATATAATTTGTTCTCACCCTTCTTTTTAAATAAATAAAATCAATATTTTATTTATTTCTCATGTGTTGGCCACCTAATATAAATAATCTTTATTATTTAATTTTATCCAACAACCTACTTTTTTTGTGCCAATCTTATCTTCAATCTCAAGTCTTTATCTATCCATGTCTTTTTTCTCTCAATTAACCTCCACCCTTGATTAAATTATTTTCTAATTTAATCTTGGCCCTTGATCATGATCCTTATTCTATCCATTCACTTAACTCTCCTCTATAAAAGGAGACCTTTAAACCCTAATTCATTATTCATTCATTCATGCATAATTCAATCACCATTCATCATTCACTTATCATTCATTCTCCATCACAAGTCAAGCAAGCTAGTGTTTTAGCATTCTAAGTCATCAAGATAGCTTTCTAAGGCATTCAAGTGCAAGATTCTTCATCCATTGTTGCAAAAATCTAAGATCTATCATCATGGAAAGTTTCTAATTGCACCGTTTCATGTTTCATGCTTCATTACTTTATTTCATCATTTTGGTTTAATTACTTAAATGGGGTTTGACCCAGGCAAACCCCCATTCCCTAACATTCAACATTTCAATCTCTTTCATTGTGTGTTTGCAGATTTAGGTACCTTGGATGGCTTGGAAATGATTGAATATTAGGTTTCAGAATTTTTGGAGTCATTTCCGTTTTGGCAAGGTCAAAATCTACACAAAAAGTCACTTTTAGGCCTGAATTTGGCAGTTTCAGAATTGGACACCTAGAGGAATAGAAAGAGCAGACCGAGAGATTTCGACTCCACTTTCAGATTTTCAAAAAAGATAAAGTGGACTAAGTCACCATCAATGGAGAATTAGTCTCACTGTACCTATTTTTCATATTTTTTTGTATATCTAGATACCCATTTGGCTAAAACGAGCTCTAGAGCAGTTTTCTAGATCTAGGACTAAGTCACCCAAATTGGCATAAGTGTCCCAGTTGGATTTTGCATCAATTTTTTCATGATTCCATACATTTATTTTATCCTCCTTCATTTTCTAGGTGCACACCTTCACTATCATCAATTTTGTTATAGTTTACTTGCATTTCTAGATCATTTTGCATATCATAGTGTGTTTTCAAACATTTTACATTTTATTAGTTTTGCATTAATAATTCATTTCCTCTATCATTTTATTGCATTTATTACATTAAATTTAGGTATATTTCATTCATATTTTCATTATTCTTGAGTGGGAACATTGTAATTTTTAGCCTACCTCTCTCCTTTTAGGTGAAAAACCCTAGAAGTGTTAGAGAGCCTTGTGGTGCCAAAATATTTGTCCACAAGTGGTTAAGAAATATGATTTATGTATTTGAAAGTATGCTAAATGAAGTCTTAATGGCTCTAAATATTCTTTGTAATGAGGCTAAATACCATGTGGTTTGTCCTCATTAAGTGTAATGGTTTGTCCTCAATGAAGTATTGTGACTATTCATAGTTCCCAATGAGTCTTATGAGTATGGTAAATGCCCATTTAAGAAAAAAGGAAAAAATTTAAAGAGAAAAATATGGATGAATGACATCATTCATACATGTAAGGACAAAAATTTCATACTAATAACTATGACTATATTGTGACCTAAGGGGAGTATTTATGATTGTACTATGGATCCTTATGAAGGACACTCATTAGGAAAATTAAAAATTTAAAGTCACAAATACCTTATCAAGACAATCAACCTAAGGGTGACCTGAGATAATAAAATATTAGTGATTAAGGCATGAGAGACAATCAATGGGTAGTTTGTCAAATGTCAGAGAAAGAGGAAAACCACTACTAATTGAGGATAGTCATATTGTCACCATTCCAATAGGAAATTATAGTATGAGAAGGAACATTTTCATTGTATTATTACATAGTCAAAGATTCAAGGCATGATAATAACCAAAGAGGCTAGGGTTATAGTGAAAAGGTCATATGATGGTCTATAAAAAATGACAATCAAGACAAATGATAGGGGAAGTCATATGTCAAAAGTTATAAGAATTTCATAAGCATAAATAGAAAGATTTCATGTAGGTTGTTGATAGTGTACAAGACCTCACAAGAGCTTCAAATGGGATAGTCACTTCATTGATGATAGTGATAGGACTCTCAAGGAAGAAAGAAGATTCAAAGGATAGCTTGATAGTATAGTGGTCTCCAAGGATTTAATGGTAGTCCATGGATTTCTTTTAGACACTAAATGCATGTAAGTGGTTGAAGATAACAATGCATAGAATAGTTAAACCATGATGAGTAAGGGTAGATTTGGAAGGGAGATTTGAGATGAAAGGCTTCCAAGAAAGGTTATTCATTACAAAGGGAAAACTTCAAGGCTAACAAAGCATTAAAGGAAAGAAGGTAGTCACTTCATCATAGATGACAATACAGGGTTCAATTTAAGGATAGTCAAATGATATAAGGTAGTCATTGAAGTTTCCTTAATTTCACATCAAACTCAAGACAATCATGAAAAAGGTAAGTTTGAGACTTTAAAATGGCATTCCTTTGTGCCTTTTCATCACAAAATGATAGTTTTCAATCATAAAGAAGAAACTATCATCAAAGATAAAGCTATAAGATAGAAAAATTAGTATGTGAAAGGGTCTAAGATTAAAAGGAAAGTGAAAACAACAAGTTAAAAGAAAAAATATATGATGCATTATTTAAAATACTAATGAATTCTTTTGTAACCATTATTTTAAAGAACCTAGTTATCTAAGTTCATGTAGTTTCAAGCATTATTTTAGATTTGTATGTGCAAATTTACCAAAAGTAGCTAACATTGTCTTACAACACCATTAATAAATAAAGGTTACCTGAGCAAAAGTTGTTTGAGGATGAGAATAGTGAGTTGTCAAGGTCAAAGGTCCACCAGCAAATAGTTTGACATCCAAAGCGTGTTATGAGACAACCATTCATATAACGTTTAACTATTCACATGCAATAATTATTTCTTTTATACTAGTTGCATACTTGTGGACTCAATGTCATAAACATATAGGGGTTTGTAGGAATGGTGCACGTATCATCAACACTTTGACCCTAAATTTTTATCACATTCATTCTACTAATTTAGTTATTCTTACATTTTAAAATAGAATTTGATAAACAAAATTAAATGAACTTGTTGAAGTTTACCTAAGTATCATTGTTGAATATTTCATTCAGTAGGGCATCTTTCATAACCATCTACTATGTAATTGATGTATGCTATATGTAGTTGCATCCCAAGCACTCTCACCATTATACATGCAAAAAACACCACAAGAGTGACAATGGTGGGCAGGAACTATTGGCCTATAAGTCTCACCCACATCAGGATCTACTAGAGGCCTCACACACTATACAATGCTCTGAGTGATAAAGCTAATTGAGTCCAGCATGTCCACCTCGATAATGTCCTTCACAATGGAAGGAACAGTGACATGCTCCACCATGGGTTTGGCCAGGAGTCTCAATTCCAACTGCAAGTTACATCATGCATCCGGTCAATCATGTGTGGAACCCCCACCTCTACTCTGAAAGTCTAAAATGTCAAAATAATTTGGCACCTTATTAAGTACAAACTCACAATAGAGTTCCATCAAAAATTCTATGGTACCTCATAGTTATTGCATGGAGGTTAGTCAAAAACCATCCACCACTACTCCCAAAACTTATTTTTATTTAATTCATGGTGGCACCAATGGATGGGGAACCTCCTGCATGCATGTGATAAAGGTGCTTTGGTTCTTGGGTTTGTAAACAGGGCGCACAAGTCAACTTTACTAATTTTTTCTTTCTTCACTTGTGCATAGGAAAGTTTCCTTACATAAAATCATTTTAATTCGCCTCTTATTTGACCAAAAAATAGTTTTCTCACTCATTTCTCCTACATGTGATACAATTGACTTCAGTGATTCGGCAATGCCTCTCCTATAATGGTGGGTTGTAGCATTCGCATTTAATCTTCCAATCATTTTTGGAGATTGATTTCCTAGAAACAAAAAACAAAGTTTTTTTAAAAAACCTATTTCAATCTATATTTTAATTTAAATTCAAAACTAAAAGAATATAAATACATTCCTCTTTGATCTCTTCAACCTCTTTGACATCTTGGTGCCATCCTCATGAAAAATTGTAAGGTGTAAAAAATGAAGGAGATTTGGTGAGTGTGAGTTATAAAGATGAAAAATCCCAAATGAATTTTTGTTTCAAGTGTGTTTTTTATTTGGAACTCTCCAAATTTGGCAAGTGAAATTTGTCTTATTAGGCATTTTCTTTCAATTTAGCATCTTTTTTGTGTCAAAAATTATTGCACACACCCAATGTATGTTTTCTATAAAATAATATACCCTCTTGGAGAGGATTATTTTCTCTAATGCACTATATATTTTTCAAAATTAATCAATGTATTTTAGTATTTTTATAATTTCTAATCAGCCTCTTGTTTGATTATAAAAACGTACTTGTCATATATTTTAAAAATCATATAAAAACTAGTAAAAACCCCTAGTTAGAGAAATGCAAAGTTGAAAAAAAAAATTAATTTTCCCCAAAAGAGGGGTTAAGCTACCAAATACACACTTTCAAGTGAAATGGTTTTGATAAAAACCCTCTCAACTGAAAGGGTTTCACTTGAAACCTTACACATAAATCCAATTGTGGTTGAATTTTTTGATGGAAAACAAAATATTTTATAGTTTCAAGTGAATTTTTTTTCCCAAAAATATGTGTCACATATATGTCACAAGGTTTCAAGTGAAATTTTTTCACTTGAAATCATTTAGGGTGAAAATATTTCAATCAAAAGTATTTTGTTGGCTAAAAGTGTGTGACATGGCTTTGTGCTTTTACCCTTCAATAATTTTAGATATTATTTAAAAAGTTGTAGAGTTTTAGTTGACTTCTTGACATCTTCTACTCATCCAACCTCCTCTTCTAACCACCATTCTTACATATAAGTTTCACTAATTCTGTCAAGTCACTAATTCCCTTTATTTCCTTCATTCCATTAGTTTATAATATTTTTTATGAACATCCAATCTTCAACTTCTTTTTCCTAACCTCTCAACCTCTTATTCTCTTTTGCATCCCCATATTCTTCTATTCTCTTACTGCTTATTTCCCACTACATTGCTTTACAAACATACGAAGCTCTAATTGACATCTAGACTTTAATTTATTTATCCTAATGTTCTAACCTCCCATCCTATTTTGCACTTTATGATTCACTAATTCTTGACTTTTGATGAAGGTTCATGTGCTTTCCAAATTTGAAAGGCTTTTTCTCTTTTTCAAACTTGTGAATTGCATTTGGACTTCTATTCATATTTTTCCATCTCCAAATCTCCAAATCTTCGATCCTTCTCCACAATCCTATAATCTTTCATTTCCTATATTTTCAAAACTTACAAAATTATAAAAAACTTTTTTTGTTTCCTTCCCACATATAGACCTTTAATTCCTCAATTATTCCCCATATTCTTTCCAGCTTCCCTTCTAGAAAAATTATTTTGCATTTCCAAACATTTAAACTTCATCTAGTTCTACATCTTCATTGATCGCACACTATTTTCTTAAACAAATTCCAATCCATTATGCATATTATTTATGGAATTATTCTATCTTCCCTTCACCCCCTAATATCTCATCCTTCCATATTTTCTCACATTTCCTCCAATTATTTCTTGTATAATTTTAGACTTTTATTCCACTTTCCCATCCTAAGTTTCACTTTTTATCTCCAACTCTACATTCAATTCCCACAAAGTGTTCCAATACTTTTTTTGATCATTTATTCCTATATGAAATTCAAGTAGACTTCCAAACTTTAAGTCTTCTATCTATAAATCTCATCCTAACCTAAAATTTTATGGTGTGATCTCACACTTCTCTCAAAGAACTTCCTTCACTCATTTTCATCAATTTGTAGAGTTTTAATGGATGATCAGTCTTCAATTTTAACATCATCTCTTGACCTTTGCTCTCAAAGGGAAACTCTACACCTCCCATCTTAATTGCTAGTTCCACATCATATTCTCATAATTTTTTCCAAAGGTGTTGATACACCTCTCCTCTTCCCATGTAGAGTTCTTTTGGACTTTAGGATATTCTTGCCTCTGGTTCCACATCATTTTCTCACATGTTTTCTTGCAGATCCTTGAATCATTCACTTTCATACATTTGTTGAGACTTGATAGACTTTTCGACTTCCATTGTAACATCCTATTTTGACATCTAGTCCCAAATTGATATCCCGCATCTCTCATCCTAACCTCTCAATTTCCAAGAAATTTTTGCATTTCCTCCTATTCACCTCCATCATTTTCTATATCTTCTCATAAAACCATTAGTGACTAGAATTGACCTCTATAAATAGCCCAAGCTATTCTCCTCCCTAAAAACCATTTTCCATCCAATGGGTGTCAATTTTCTTGAAAATTAAAAGATGGAGGATGAGGGTCAACATACTTCCATTAATGCTATAGTTGATTTCCAAATTTTGATGATCCTTACCTTTATTATAGATTTTCCATCTCACAAATTTCATGGTATTTTTCTTGTCTTGCACATTTGCGAACTTCAATTCTCTATAGAATTCTCACAAATGACTATGCAATATACCTAATTTCTATTAGATTCACTCAAGGACTCAAGCCTCTAGGATCACCTGCAAAACAAAAAATAACCTTCTACAAAGGAGAAAAGCAAGAGCATAAATTTGCAATAATGGATGCAATATTACATGATTGAATATATGATTGAACGTTGGTTGCATATACAAATATGCATGAGATACCTTGTTTATAAAGGAAAGGTGATAGATAGGATTAGACAAGATTGTGAAAAGTGTCTAAGTCCTATAACATGAGACAACAAAATCATAACAACCTAGGATAAGATAAGATCTTGAAATGACAATTAAGACTTCTAGAAGCAATATTATAATCCTTAGTAAAGTAAACATGGGGGACCCAAGGAAGTGGTCTAAGCCTCTTTCTTGCATGTCGTTATACCAAAATGTTGAGCTTTGGAGGCTCTTTGAAAATGCTGGTATGACCTCCTTAATGGCGATGAAGGGTTACAATGATGATATTACTACAAAATTCTATAGTTCTTGGCGTGAAGATAGAGTTAAAATTGGAATTATAATGTTTGTAGTGACTCCTAAGTTGATAGAGGAGGTGACTGGTTTGGCTTGCAGTGGTTTGAAAGTCGAAAAAAATATTAATGGAAACTATCAAAGATTCATTGATAGTTTCCTCAAAGTGGAGGAGAAGCTTTAGCACTGCCAAAACAGATCTAATAGAGAAAGGCTCCCGACTTCTTATGGGGAGATCAGTGTGCATATTATGAAATAATTCACTCTAGAAGGTAGGTATACTACTATCCATGGGTATTATTTTCCTTTGCTTAACCACATTAGGAGGAATGTGTTATCCTCAAATTTAGTTGTGCTCAATTTTCGCAATAACCCCTATGAAACTTATTCGTTTCGTAGCTCACAACATCTAAGCATGGAAAATAAGTAAAAATTGCATCGGTCCTTGTGTGTAGTCTCCTAGCCTCAAAAATTCATTCTGAGTGTTTCCCCTTTTCATTTTGTTATTTTTTTCCTTTTGGTGCAAGTTGTGAAAATCCAGGTGTTGAGAGAAAACATTTTACACTTGCAAGAGCACTGAATTTCAATGCCCATACAAGACAAAATGCAAAAATAAAAAAGATTGCAAGGTCACTAAATTTTAAGGATCTTGCAAGTTATCTACCAAATTTCCATTTGCATTGGCGTTATTTTTTCCAACCCATGCAATTTCAGCCTCACATGAGTGTCATTAATGTTGATTTAATGAAATTTAAAATGGGGTTTTGAAATTGGTTTTGAGAGTTTGTTTTCCCATTTTGATTGTTGTTTTCCCTCTTCTATCCACTGTGAGTTCATTTGAAGCACACGAGTTTTTTTTTACATGATTTCTTATCAAATTTTAGTCGAATTCTGCTAAGGATTCCACTACTTTGCTTCATTCTTAGTCAAGTATGTATTTTTCACCATCATTCATTTACGTTTTGATTGTTGTTCTTGAAATGATATAATTAGGAATTTTATTTTGGTTTTTTTTTCCTTCATTCCCATTTGTTTCTATTTTAATGGCTCTTACATACATATAGTTATGACTTCTTCTATTTTAAACCCTGGTTCTTCCCTTGTTTTCCATTTCAAATTTGTGAGATTTCATGCACTATTGGAGGTTGTTTGTGCTATATAGGTCGCCACTTATTTTTTCTTTCATCTCACTTTTTCCTTGTGTACATAGGTTTTGAAACACATGTTACAGAGAGGGTCTTTCTTGTGTGTCCCCAGGGTTTATTTACATTGAATACTCTTATTCAGAAGTTTATGTGGTCAAAAAAGCAAAGGATCAGTATAATACAAAGAATGAATAATTGATATTTGTATTGCATAAAATTACCCAAACTTTTGAGTTATTTAAACCAGTGACCATTAGTATTGAAGATCCTATGATCTAGAATGTGGAGAAGGTACACACTAGAGGCAGAGTGATTGGTGAATTCCTAGATCGAATGGTTGCACAAGGTTCTAAACTCTTGTTTTCTTTAGTAAAGAAAATGAAAAGGATAGAGGCCATAAAATCAAAGTTCTATAGAACTACTGATGCTTTTGTTTGTGAAAAGGAAGAGATGGAAAAAAATTTGTAGGATTGGGTAAAAATAAATGAGCTCAAACTAGATATGTTGGTGGAAGCTGAAATCATTCCAAATAAAGATATGTGTGTGGAAGTGAGGGAAACTATTATACATAGAGTAAATGTCCTCAAAGATTTGATTGATGATTTGCAAAGTGCTCAAGAGGTTAGCTAAGATAGAAATTTAAACCTTATCAATAGAATGGGAGAACTTCCTTGTAAGTTGTGAGATGATATTGATAAGATTATCTCCTCAAAAATAGTTGTCCAAGAATTCACTAGCATGGTTCAAAAGGAATTTGAAGATCAAGTCTTTTTAGTAGCCTCGATGGATAAGTTGGTAGACATTCAGTTGACCTTGGATAACTTAAGAGTGTTTTCAGGAAGGCATGATGAAGATCATGATAAACTGGAGGAGTCGATCCTAAGAGTCCTCACCATTTCCAAACAAACTTCAATCCCAGATAAAGATGAGATTCATACCATCATAAAGAATTATGATGACTTTCTCATTAAGGATGTTGGAGAAGATTGATTTTGCCTTAGTTTAATTTTTAGTATCTTTCATGCTTTTTGTAATTAGTTCTTTCAAAGTAGTTATTTATTTTCCTAGATTAACTCTCACCTCTCCTCTACATATATGAGGGATTTCTATTATATGTAGTGCCTTTTAATCTTATGCAACGAATTACTGCCCAAATTGTGACTCAACTTTGAAACTTTATGTTCAAATTGCAAGATCCAATTAAGATAATAAAAGGAGGAAAATTTTGATTTCAACCTTTGTTTTGAATCAAGTTTGTATGAGTGAGAATTTTCTTATGTAGTTCTTGCTAATTTCTATTGTTGTTAATTGAATAAGTGGTAATTCTTTCTTATCATTGGAAGGATGTTCAATATAAAATATATAGACTTTGAGTTATATTGCTTACTTGAAATTGTGGTTGAAAGTATTTCTTAGTGAATATTATCAATACTTTGGGCTTGGAGTTATTCACTTTGTGTGTGGATCTATTGGTGAAATGGGTTGATAGATTTTGTGCTACAACATGTGGTATTCATTACTATAGAACTATCATAGAAGGCAACAAGAAGACCTTGTGCTTATGTGTGTCTTCCGGTTACTATTAACCTAGTTATAATGGTACTCTTTGATTACTCTTAAGTTTAATCAATAGTATTGGTGATTACTACTTAGGTAGATATTTAGAGGTGTAAAGCATTGCAGAATATTACTGTGGAACATTGTAAGTTACGTATTTTCTGAAAGAAGAGAAAATGGAAATTGTAACACACCCCACATGGTTGAAGCTACTATAAATACTTTTACCTTAGCATAGTTTACTCTTTTCTCCAATAAGTAGTAAGAAGGGAGCCTCCCCTTTTAGAGAGGAAAGAACATTCTCATCATAGCTATGGCTGAAATCCTTATTTTGTAATTTGTAAAGGAATTACAAAATATTCACCCAATAGATTTTTGGTGACTCCACTAGGGATATGAGAAAAAAACCAAAGCCTTCAACTTTTGGTTGAAGTGGAAAATTATTCTAGTGACTTCTTTCAAGGTTTTAAATATCTTTTAGTTGTTGATTTTCATCTTGTTTCAAAGACTATACTCTGGCAAATAGAAGATATACTCATAGTCAAAGGGTGTAAGGTCAAGTTGATCCTTTTTTTGAGTTGTTGCAATGCCATAATATTATTCCTTCTCCTCCATAGGCAGGGTCATCATTATAGTGTATAGGAAGTTATCCTCCTCAAAGAATCAGTTATTTCGCTTCTAAGAAAATCTTCTAATTTTCATTGATTTTTACCTATCACACTAGTTCAAGTGACTATTGTTCAAGACACTATGGTAGCTCAACCACCACCAAGTCCTTGGGGAAATTCCTTTGGCCCTTTAAATTTTGCAACCCCTTTACATTCAAACTTGCTCGCGTTTCACGCAAGAACATCCCCAACTTCTATGGTGATGGTAAGTAGCACCGGGACAAACATTTTGTTGATTTTATATTGTATGCGGTGTTCTTGGTGTTGAGCATGAGGAAATTTTCGTAAGTTTATTCATTGAGACCTTACAAGGAGTAACAATCGAATGGTTTTACACTCTTTATCCTGGTACTATTATAAATTGGGCTACTATCCATACCAAATTTGAAGAACATTTCAAGCTTATAGAAGATGCACATGCCTTGTTGGCACAACTTACAACTATGATGAAAGAAGCACATGAACCCATGTGTGAGTTCATGGAAAAATTCGCTAAGTTAGTAAAAAAATTCCAACTGAGGCCAAGACAATGCCTCATAATCTCAATTTTTTCTTCATTAACACGCAATTACGAGAGGTAAGTTTCTTTTTGTGGAGGGTAGTTCTAGCTCATCTTGAAGTAGCTCAACAATTGGCTAATAGCTTTGAAGATGATTTGATGATGGCCAATAAGATAAGAAAAGAATCAAACAAAAATAAAGGACAAGCGTCCTCACCTTCATCTACCAACACAAGCACCGATCCTATGGTTCATAAACTAGTAAATGAATTGTTGGCATTAAAGAAACAGGTTTCTCAAGGTCCATCTAATCCTCCATTCAAGGATGTTCCATGGAGAACCTATCCCAATTCTTCCAACCATTCTGGTAATGCTACCAAAAACCAAAACAAACTTACTGCACCGCAAGGAAGACTTTCTCTTAAAGCTCCACCCAAAAATGCAACCATGGTTTATTATGAAGTCGAGCAAGATGATTATGCACAACTAGAGTATCCTATTGAAGAAAATGTTGATATATTCTAGGAGGAGGAAGCAAATCCGATTGGTGACTCTAATATTGGCTATTTACATGTCGAAAATGAATGTGATGAAGAGGATCTTGCTACTAATGCTTATGTTGTCCTTACATGTTTGTAAAAAACTCAACTTGATCAACCTCAAGTTGATGCGACAAAAGCAAAGGATAGTTCATGACCACTAGTGACTATTTCCAAAAGGGGAACCCCTTTGCTAGTGCAACATAAAGATACAAAAGTAATAAAGCAAGTAAGTACTACTCGTCCTCTATCTTCTTCATAAATCCTAAGGCCAATATTCCAGTTCCAAAGACCAATGTTCCATTCTCTAAACCTACCAACGAGATTACCACATCCTCTTTGCAAAGTTCTTTCCAACCCTTCAATATAATTGACCATGCAAAGAAGACTAAGATTCAGATGTCTGAGGCTAAATATCTAAAAGCTAATCCTGACCAATTTGATAAACTTGTTAATTTTGTTAAAGACAAGGGAACCCATCCAAGCTATGATTCCTCTCATGACATCCCAGTTGCTTCCAAGCCTACACCTTCTCAAAGAAACTTGGTTTCTATTCCATCATTTGTCCCTAGGAGGATAGATCCGTTTTATATCTATTTCTTAGTAAACAGTTATAAGTTAAGCAACTCAGTAATTGACTCTTGTGCTTCTGACAATGTTATTTCCACCAAAGTGGCTACCACTTTGGGTCTTAATCTTACATACCTCTTTCATCTCTTCACCCTTTTTGATGTCTTGGTTAAATCCTCATGAAAAATTGCAAGCTAAGATTGCAAGAAATGAAGGAGATTTGGCAAGCATGAGTTGCAGAGATGAAAAACACCAAATGAAATGGTGTTTCAACTATGTCTTTTTTATTTGGCACTCTCCAAATTTGGTGAGCGCAATATGTCTTATTAGGCATTTTTTTGCAGTTTGGCATATTTTTTGTGTCGATGATTGGTGCACACACCCATTGTATGTTTTCTATAAAACAATATACCCTCTTGGAGAGGATTCTTTTCTCTACTGCACTATATATTTTTCTAAATAAATCAATGTGTTTTAGTATTTTTATAATTTCTAATCAGCCTCATGTTTGATTATAAAAACCTACTTATTATATATTTTAAAAATCATAATAAAACTAGTAAAAACTAAATAAAAAATGGATTCTAGACTCCAAGCTAGATACAATTTAGGGTAATTTTAGATTTTCATGAAAGTATGCCTAGTTAGAGAAATGCAAAGTTGAAGTTTTTTTTTTTTTAATTTTCCCCAAAAGAGGGGTTAAGCTACCAAATACACACTTTCAAGTGAAATTGTTTTGACAAAAAACCTCTTGATTGAAAGGGTTTCACTTGAAACCTTAAACATAAATCCAACTGTGGTTGGTTTTTTTGATGGAAAACAAAATATTTTATAGTTTCAAGTGAATTTTCTTTCCAAAACTATGTGTGTCACATATATACCACATGGTTTCAAGTGAATTTTTTTCACTCAAAAACATTTAGGGTGAAAATATTTCACTCAAAATTATTTTGTTGGCTAAAAGTGTGTGACACGGCTTTGTGCTTTTACCCTTCAATCATTTTAGATAGTGTTAGAACTGTAAAATTTGAAAAATTTATAGTTCTCTATACTCATAAAAAATTTCCAAAGAAGCCCATATCATGAATATAAAATTGATGTAATTTTCTTTGTCACCCATGTTCTAGTTAGTATTTATCATTTGGTCCCATAAAGTTCACCTGACCCCAAGCATTTGAATATATAAAGACATCTCGACATGAGATGATATAAGTCTTCCTGACCCATAAGTTATTTTATACTAACGCATATTTTTCAGTGCACCGGAAAGAGGTCGTGAATGTCTTTCCAATATGATTTGATCTGAGGATTCATATCGGCATGATGCAGTTCGCAGTATCAATGACAAAAGGATCATATAAGCAAGATAACAGTCATTGGAGTCAAGTCTCGTAGCATCCATCTGGTCTTGTCGATAAAGTGAAGGAGGATTTTGTCAAGATGAGTTCATTGAGTCCTATCGACCCCCTATGTCACACCAACAGGATTGTATTTGTAAGGCCTTGGCGATATGTTTTGATCATCAGCGAGGTAGACTTCAGCAGAAACAGATAGGAGAGTCATATTGAATGTTGTTTCCTTGTCAAGAGAATAATTATGTCTTGGCGATCAAAATTGAGGAAGGAGATATCTCAGCAAGATACGAAGTAAGCCAAGGAACATCTGCCCGACTTAAAAATTCATAGCGACATGTTTGAATTGGTGGGAGTTATAGCAATATACTTGAGATTGAAGGAATAATTCTTGGGGAGACTTATAACACCGATGAAACTACAAGACATTTTAGCAATATATGATCTATCGATAGCGAAGATACAAGTGAATTTCAAAATAACTATCGGGGACACTCGAAGTGTTAGGGAAACTACAAGATGTCTTAGCAGATGTTTCAATGAACGTTCGTAAAATCCCTAATAGAAGGATCGCCCAAGATTTAAAAATTTCTCACCAACAACATTACATGATGTGATAGTGAGAGTTTCAAAAAAAGACCTGCTACACTCGTGTTTCAGCTAAAACATTAATGGCGCCATGGAGCATAAGTAACTTCATGAATTAAGGAAAATTCAATTGAAAACACTATTGTGGAATTGATAGTGGAGAAAGCAGAAGGACAAATGAAGAACCAGAGCATGTTTTCAAATCAAAAGTTTCAAGCGAAATATAGTAAGCTCTTTGTGCCCTGACTTCTGTAATTTTGATTTCTACATTTTTTGGAGAATGGAAGCCGCTAGTTCAGGAAAATTGAAGGGGAGAAAACATGGGGAAAGTAGTCAATTTAGAGGAAAAAAGTAGAAAATTGAAATTGAGCCAGAGGGCACTGAGTGAAAGTTAAGCCAAGATCTTATTGACCAATTACCTGGCTCTGGACCTAAATCTAGGCAAATCTGCACAACTTAGGGCAGAAGTGGATAAACTAGATGACAAATGTAAGCTCATAGGAGATATTTGGACACCAATAAGAGGCTATGAACTTTTTAGTTTTCATTACTATAGGAGGAATCTCTTTCAACTAGTATGTAATCCATGGAAGTTTAATCTGGGAAAGTTGGTCTGCCCTAATGTATTTGTCAATGTTGAATTGGTGAGATTGTTGGCCGCTCATTATAATTCAAAAATCAAAGCCATATGTGATCCATCTGGGAAACCATTGATACATATATCAGAAGATGCAATAGGCGAGTTTTAAAATTGGAAGGGTTTTTCATATGTGAAGAATTAGAAAGGGAATTTGGGAGGATGGACACAATTTACAAAGGTTGGAGATTTCCACTACACAGAATTAAACAGGATGGCAAACTAGTTCCACTAAAGGATAGTGATGGGCCCCCCTTCCATGTTGATCTTTTTGAACCCTATATGAAGTATACTTATTGCTTGATAGGCCAAGTATTGGGAATGGTAGTCCCTGAATATATGTCAATCGTGCCTATGATAATTTTAGAAGATATTCAGTATCACAACTCTAGACCTTTTGATTATGCCTCATACATTTTTAAGGGGCTCGATTTTGGGTTGACGACAGTGAAAAGTGGAGCCTCTATCTTACATCTTACGAATTATTCGTTGTTGATGCATATGGTGTTGTATTTTGAATAGGAGCTAGGGTTGTGGCCTCAGGAGATGAGAATTTCCCAATTTGATAAGGAAGGTATGTCATTACATGTTCCATTATGGATTACTATTTGGGACAGCAGGTTTTGTAATACTTGTTTCATACATGCTTTGAGGAGTATTTTGTAAAACCATTGTACATATTCTATAATCATCCATGTTCTTATTCTCTATCTGATGAGATAAAGAGGTTTCTCAAGCCTAAAGACTTCAATGGGCCAATTAGTCACAATTGGGGGGATTGGTATTGTTTGGATGATGCTACCATGATTAGGGTTTTCGGATTTGAAGATTCCCCATTCATTTTTTCCTAAAACAATCCCAGATAGGATTGCATACTTGGAAATTGTTAGGAAAATGGACTTTTCCAATGTTATGAATTTAAGCTCCTTTGGAAAATAGGCTTTTATGCCCAATACATTGTGCTTCAGTGATTTTACTGTATTGGTGAAGGAAGGGTACAACTTGATTCTTGATAAGTTACTGCAATACAACATGAAAAGAGGACCACCTAGAAAGAACTTTGATCCAGAAGGGTATATTAATTCTGGTAGACAAAAGATAAACTTTGGAGGATATCAACATGTAGCAATATGATGCACTTGTAGCAATAATTAAGAAAAGACAAGCTATTCTAACAACTTGGTTGAATAACCTCTAGGGAACACACTCACATAACTTTGTTGCATTGCAAGAACACGAAAGAATGGATGGTAGGATTCTGGAGAAGCTTCAAGAAATAAACCAAAGGGATGTTTCTGATAATGTGGCGATTGAGGCTACGAATCATCTTATGAATAAGCACTGAGACTTCTTTGAAGAATTGCGAGGGGATGTGCAGGGATTAGTTAATGCCACCAAAAAAGGGTTGACTGCATTATTTGATGATAAATGAATATTAAAAGAAATGACTAAGTGGAAAGGTGAAAGTGAATTAATATTGCAAGAAATTATGAAGACAGCTACCGTGAATGATATAGAACTGAATGAAGCATGTGAATAGAATGAAAAGATGGTGAGAATGGAGATCACGATCCAGAATGGATTGGGAGATGTAGATACACATGAGCGTCGGGATTACTTGGACCACTTGTCGAAGATTCATTTATGGCTTAACAGAGCCTAATTACCTTTTTAATCTATTGTTGTTTTAACATAAGACATTTCTGAAAGGACATGTCCTTTCAAGTAATTGATGTATAAATATCCATTTTTGGTAGCAAAAAGCATATAGCAAATAGGAAAAAGATACAATAGATTACAAATTTTTACAACTATGAGACTATGATGCATGTTTGAAACTATGGAGATATCAATGAAAATCATTTGATGTGGTGGTGTATTTCTGGTAGATCAATTGTTTGTTGTGTTAATTGATAGTATTGTTGAAGTTGTCTCCAAGGTTGATATTTTCTAGTTATTTAAATTGATATAACAAGCATATATTCAATTTATCAGTGCACACTTGTTGTATCTATATGGTTTGATTAACTGGTTCTTTCAAGGAAAGATTAAATCCTTTTAGTCAATCATAGTAATTAGGGAATCTCATTTGGATTATTAAGAACTTTGTAATCATTTTCTTGCATGTTTATACAAGTTGTAAACTCAAATTTATATGCCAAACAATTAGAGTATCTACCAGAAAGAAGTTATTCATTTTAGATCTTTCATCTGACTCCGTACACCCAGTAAGGCACTAGTCTCTATCACCTCACCATTTAGTTTATTCATTTTTCACGTCTGTTAACTGAACATATTACTTTTAGCCTTGATATTGCTTATATAATTTATACCAAAATAAAACTCATCTATCCACTCCCATTTTCCATTGTGGATAAATTACTTTAAGGAGATAAGTCAATTCTGCCTCATTCACACAGGTACACCCGCCTAGGTCTAGCAGCACCTGAAGAGAAGAAGGTCTAAACCATTTGGCCTTGTCTGTTACCATAAAACGTACCAAGATTTTTCCAACCTCTTGAGGTATTTCACCTACATTTTTGAGAGCTAAAAAATTGGTGACTCTATTGGGGAGTCAACTCAGAGTCAGGGCCTTAGTCATAGAGTAAAAAATCTTGTATAGACTTCGTTGGGAATAAGAAACAACAAACACTTTCTCACTTTTAAGAAAGTGAGTGGCGACTCTGACAAGAACATTGCATCAATTCAATATGAATGGTAGAAGATCCCAACATAAAGGAGGTCCTACTGGAAATAGTAAGTGGCCACACAAGGATGCTAAGGGTAAGAAGATATCTGATGACATGTGCATAACAAACAAAGACAAAAAATTGAGACCACATTGTGAGACATATGACCGTTATGATACTTGGAGAGATAGTTCAGGAGGAGAACCTTGTACCCCTGAAGAAAAAGGAAATCCTTTTTATAACCCTCAGAAACAGGTGGAATTTGATGCTAAACTTGAAGCTGAAGGATTCAGGTATCAATAAGAAAATGATCAAAGAATGGAGGGTAAACAAAATGAGCCTATTGGTCATATAACCCCTCGAGAAAATTTTGAGTTCTTCACTAACAAATAATTAGACGTATAGTTGGAGTTTCAAAAACAAGTAGAAAGAGCAAAAGTAGAACTAGAAGAACAGAGGCACCAAAAGATAAAGGAACTCCAAGACATGAAATTGAAGGAAGCCCAAATTAAGGCTCAAACAGCTAGTCTTTCAAAGTATGTACCACCTCATAAGCAAGGAAACAATTATGCAGGGCCTTCAAATCAGCCAATGGCTCCTTAGAGTGAGATAGGAAATCAATACATGCAGCCAAACCATCCATCGTACATACTGCATCACAACATACAAATGCACAACCACCTCATGGTCAACAATTTGTGTCATATCTTCATACACAATACAATCATCCAGTGTACTAGTATTAGCACTTGCATAACCCTCCCCCTCAGCAATCCATGACAATGATTAGATAGTTTGATTTTACAGGGTTTCAATTATACCCTTACCCTATGGATAGCAGTTGGAGAAGTCTTGTTCCTAAGTTTACAGGGAGTAGTGCAATTACTCCTAAAGATCATTTGAGGAATTTTAATGCTTTTGTCCAAGATTTGGATATACCATATGAAGATTTACATATGAGGTTGTTCATGATTTCACTCATCGAAGAAGCTAGGGATTGGTTCAATAGCCTGCCAACAGCCTCCGTTGATTCTATCCAAGAATTTTAGGATCGATTTCTCAAAAAATATGGAAATCTATGTGCACCAGATGCTACTATTCATGAATTAGTACGGATTCAGAAAATTAGAATGAGTCAATTTATGATTTTAACCGGAGATTCAAAAAATTGCAGAATAAGATACGGTACCTGGGTCAAAGTTTCCAGACTTTGCAGCATTGAGTATTTATTTGAATGCATTTGATCCAAAAATAGGGTATGAACTAAGAAATAGGTTTCCAAGAGATTTAGTTGAACCCCAAAAGATAGCACTAACCATTGAAAACAATAAGAAAGTTGTTGGGATAATCAGTAAGAGAGACAATCCTAGGGTTCCTCAACAAGTCAATAATTATCAATACAAACAGGAGAACACATACAAAAATGAGAGGCCTAGGTTACATGACATGCCTTACACTACAAATTGGAAGGATGGAAAACCTGTAATAGATAGACCTAGGAACAAAGAAACACCTAATCCATTAAGGAAGAAAGGAGTGTATATGGTCAATAATAGTTGTTGGTGTGAAGGCTGTGATGGGCCACATTCCCTAGATCATTGTGTTCTAGCCCAAAAAATGCAGGAAGAAGGAATGTTAGTGGGTAACAACGGAGAGGATCACACAATGTATTTGACTTCAAATACTTTTCACCCTATTGAGGAGAAATACTCATCTTCAGAAGATGAAGGCTACGAGTACGATGTTTCAAACCAAAGGTGCAATGTCCACATGGCTGAACAACAAGTCTTTTCTGATTCTAAAGAAAATCATATACAACAACATTTTGTTGAGTTGCCTGTTCAATGCAATGTGAGGAGACCCACTGAAGAGGAAATAAATAGGTTAACCATTGTTGTAGTTGAAAAAGAAAAGAGCAAGTATTGGTTAAGAAATAGGATAGTGAATGAAAAAGAAGGTGTCCCCAGGGGAATATTTATGAAAGATAGAGAGGAAACACAAGGAGTTTTGAAGAAAATAGAAAATAAACAACATGATAAGAATGAACAGAAGCTTGTTCAAAAGGAGAAAGATAAAGAGTTATACAAATAAAAGTACAAGACTAATCAATTGAATAAAAGGGAAAAGGAAGAAAGCAAAGGAGAAACATTAGAGCAAAAGAAAATGATGAAGATGGAGGGTTCCTCTTTTGATTTCACTCTGGCTTTATCCCAGGTAAAAAAATTTGTCCCATTGCTCGAGATGATGAAAATTAAGGAATATAGGGATAATGCTATTCAATTGATATCAAGTGGAAATGAGAAAAAAGCAAGTTTTGAAAATAAAACAGCCACTAAAATGATTAATAAACAAGAGAAGGTAAGTGTCCCAGAAGTTTTCCAAAATGATGTATTGATAAATCCCCCACAAGTTGATCCTTTTTTCACTACGTTACTTATAAATAACAAACTGTTGAGGAATTGCATGATAGACTCTAGCACTTCTATCAATATCATGTCAGTTGGAGTTATGAAACAGATTAGCATGTGGGTGGATACTAATGGAAGGAAATGCTACATAATGGATAGTAGACCTGTTCCAGTAGTAGGTGTTATGAAAGATGTTGAAGTAAAACTAGTGGCATATCATCAGGTGGTCTATAATATAGATATAATTGTAATTGATACCCCTCCTCAGTTTGGGATGCTTTTATCAAGACAATGGATGGCAGCGATTGGGGGAAATGTCCAATTTGATTTGTCATATGAGACAATTCCAGTGAATGGTCAGGAAGTTAAGTTGTACAGGGAGCCAAGGATGAACCAAATTGTAGATTGTGTACCTCAAGATCAAGTCAATTGTTTTTGTGATGTGGATCTTGGGAATTTTAAGATAGAACCAACCCAGCCAGAATTAGTCAATGCTGATCCAATTGATAAGCATGTTGCAAAAAATTGTGATGGTGTGTGGAAAATGTACTTTGATGGAGCATGTAGCCAAGAAGGTAATGGAGCAGTAATAGTATTTGTTTCACCTGAAGGAGTTACATTTAAATATTCATTTTTTTTAGCATTTGAATGTACAAACAATGTGGCAGAGTATGAAGCTTTATTGACAGGTTTGAATATGGTTGTAAAACCTAAGATCAAGCTGCTAGTTGTTCTAGGGGATTTTGAGCTAGTTGTTTCTCAAGTTAAATCAAAATATGCAGCAAAACATAAGAGACTGAAGCAGTATAGGAATGTTGTATGGGACACAATCGAGTTGTTCGATGCTTTCTCCATTGAGTGGATAGATAGGTCAAAAAATATAATGGCAGAATTTTTAGCCAATGTAGCGCTAAGAAGAGATGACATTACACTGGCTGGAGTGTCTCAAATTGAGTTCAAAACAAAACCTATTGTGCCTAAAAATATATATAGTTGGCAGTTTTTTAATGACGATACTGACCTCTTGAAATTTCTTCACTGTATAGATCAATATGAAGCTCAAGAAATTGACTTCAATGCCTTTGTAGAAGAATTAGATGGAAAGCAAATAGTATTCGGGAAGGAGGTCTTACAGCTTAAAACTAATAAGCTTCCCAAAGGGCTAGTAGCATTAGAGAGGGTATATGATGGAAGTGTTCGGTCCCTCATGAAGCAGACACCATTCGAGAGGGAGGATATTGAAGAGGTCGGGATTGAGCTAGCACCAAGAAAAGCGTACATAGGGAAGAAAATAAGCCTAACAATTTGAAAAATGTTGATTTCATTATTGAGAAAATATAAACATGTGTTTGCATGGTCTTATGAAGATCTTAAATCATATAGGGAGGATTTGTTTCAACATGAAATCCCATTGAAACTAGATGCAAAGCCATTTAGGAAGAAACAAAGACCCATTAACCCAACATTGGAACCAAAAATGCAAGAGGAATTGGCAAAGCTTAGAGATTGGGGTATCATCAAACCAATCAGGAATTCAACAAGGGTTTTGAACTTGGTTCCTGTGAGGAAGAAGAACGGGGATATCAGATTATGTGTGGATTTCAGAAATCTAAATATAGCATCCCTCAAGGATAATTACCCTTTTCCTAATATGGAAGCTATACTACACAAAGTGATGGGATGTGAGTTGTTATCTATGATGGATGGGTTCTCTAGTTACAATTAGGTCAAATTCAAAGAATCTGAGCAGTACAAGATAGCTTTTACAACCACATGGGGAACATATGTTTATGTGAGAATGCCATTTGGTCTCACAAATGTAGGAGCAACCTTTCAAAAAGCTATGGACGTAGCATTTGCAGACTTGATTAATGCTATAATGGTGGTATATCAAGATGAAATTATTTCTTATTCAAAAAGGGCTAAAGATCATGTAGAACATCTGGAAAAAATATTTATTAAAGCTTTAGAATATGGTATTAGTTTGAACCCTAAAAAATGTCATTTTACAATCACAGAGGGAAAACTGTTAGGACATATTGTGTCAAAGGAGGGAATTAGAATAGATCCTGAGAGGGTTGAAGCCATAGATAAAGTCCCTATTCCTAAAACTGTCAAGGCCATCCAGTCATTTTTTGGACAGATCAACTTTGTTAGGAGATTTGTGTCTAATTTTGCTGAAATTGTTAAGCCCGTATCAAAAATGTCAAGGGAAAAATAATAGATTGGACTACAGAAGCATTAGAATATTTTATATCAATCAAAAAGGCCATCAAGGAAGCCCCTGTCCTTAAATCTCTATATTTTTCAAAACCCTTTCAAATATTTTCATTTGCTTCGCTACACACTATAGCTGTTGTTATGTTACAGAAGAATGAGGAAGGTCATGAGCAGCCTGTGTCTTTTTTCAACAAGTCATTATAGGGGTCGGAATTGAAATGTGATATAATGGTGTGTGATAGATTTTAACTGTATGAATAAATGTAGATTTAAAAAAAAATCAAGCACACCAATAAGACATTATATCAAAACAAAAAATCAAATAAAAAGAATGCAAACTCTTTCTTTTGTCTTTGATGTCGTCCTATCGTCCTCTATCTCTAGTGTTTTTGTTGATTCCAGTTGGCTCTTAGATCTTGGGCTAGGCTCAAAAAACGGTCTTCCTAGAGAATGAGATTGAATTTGAATACATGCAAATGCTATGCTAAGATTAACGTGTTATGATTATTGAAATGAAAAATTACGAAATTGTGAAAGCTAAAGATGATAATGCTAGAATGTTAGAATGCTAAAATGCAAGTAATCTCTAATTAAACCAATGCTTGAATTTATAGGGATATTTATAGAGTTTTCAAAATATTTTGATTGGCTGATGTGATCAATGACTGTGAAAATTCATGGCAGATCGAACGGTCGAAGATAGATGAGACTAGAGAGAAAAATAGAAGAAAACATAAAACAAGCTTTGTTTCCTTTTTCGAATAAGAGATAAGATGGGATGATAAAGATGAATTGTAAAAATCATCTTTTTGTGAGATTTTGGAAAGATTTAAGAAGATAAATAATGAATTATAAATTCAATTATTTATTTATGGGTGACATGCAGATTTTTCTTAATTAAATAAATCATTTAATTAAGATTTGAAAAGTGACATGTGGAATTAATTAAATAAGAATATTTAATTAATATTTGATTTAGAAGAAAGGGAATTAAATTCAATTAAATCAAGGATTTAATTAAACTTAAATGTGATAATTAATTAAATAAACAATTATATTTATTTAATTAATTAAGTGGACTTAAGAAAGTGGTAATTAGATAAAATGAATTTATTTAATTAAAGTGGAAGAATAAAGTAGGTGAATGATATAAATAAATTAATTAAATTTATTTATATGTAGAGGAATTAAGAAAGAAATTAACTAAATAATAAATATTTAATTAAATGTCAGGATTAAATGATATGACCATTTTTATGCATATAAATTTTGCCCCTCTTTGAAGTGATGTGTGAAAACACATTGCTTCAAAACAAATATTCCTACTTTTGAAATTTGCTTCGTTTGATTTTGCCCCTTGATCAAAAAATTTTAACTGATATGCCCCTGATTAAAAAATGTGCATGATATGCCTTTTGATTTGAATTTGATATGCGATTGATACTAATGATGCCCCCTCGGGAGGTAAATCACTGATGATGAGAAAAATGTTGAGTTGATGATGAGAGGGATGCAGTGATTTAGCTCCCGATAATTGATTAAAAGATGCCTCGGTTGAAAATGACGCCCCTTTTGATGGAAATGATGAAATGATGATGATGTATATTGCTTCTTTGGTCAATAGATAGATAAATTGTCTTATCATCATGTTGATATGGATAGAAATGATAGAAAATCTGATAAATGATGAATTGATAACTTTGCTTCTGAGAATAGAAAACAAAGAGTAGATAGTTGATAACTTTGTTTCCAAAGAGTAGAATGATTTATTGCATTTTTCTTGATAACTTTTCTTGAGAAAAAAAAGAGTAGATGATTGATATGACTTCTCATAAATTTCCTTTCTACGATAGAAAACAAATAGTAGATGATTGATAGGATTCCTGATAAATTTTCTTTCTATGATAGAAAATAAATAGTAGATGATTGATAGGACTTCTAATAAATTTGCTTTCTACAGTAGAAAACAAATAGTAGATGATTGATAGGACTTCTGATAAATTTGCTTTCTGCGATAGAAAACAAATAGTAGATGATTGATAGGACTTCTGACAAAAAAAAATTCTGCGATAGAAAACAAATATATGATTGATAGGACTTCTGATAAATTTGCTTTCTACGATACAAAACAAATAGTAGATGATGTGATTGTTGATAAATTCATTGTGATGAAGATAGATAGTAAATATTTCATTTGATGTCTAATAAATCCATCTTGATGAAGATAGATAGTAAAGATTTGATTTGATGTCTGATAAATCCATCTTGATGAAGATAGATAGTAAAGATTTGATTTGATGTTTGATAAATTTGCTTTCATTGAAAAACAAAAACAAATAGTAAATGAGGATTGATAGATTGATTTGAGATTCTGAAAGATAGAGGGCATGATTGCATGATATGAGGCATTGATAGATAAATCGCATGATATGATTCATTTGATAGATAGAGAGATTTTGATTGACCTTTACACAGTCGAGGTGTGTCAGGACGACGCAGAAATCCTGGGGCATGATGTGCAGGAGGTGGTGGACTTCCACCACATAGGCCAGCACCATCAAGGGGCACCAGCAGTTAAAGTTATGAGATTCATTATTGATTCATTCACACATCATGATGTATATTATTTTTTTGGAGTGTGTACATTATTTTGGTCAGATCCCCTATCTCTCTCTTTGGACTTTTTTGCTTCATTGGACATTGGAAATTTGTATTATTTTTAATGAGTGATGATATGCAACGGTGATGATTTTTTATGACATGATGTGCATTTATGAGATGATGATGCGATATGCATGTATTTCTGCATGATGTGATATGGATTTTGATATGCATTTTAATGATTTGATGACCAACATAATAGGCAAGATGATTAGATATGATGTTTATATGATGATGATGAAAAATGATTTATGATGTGTACTAATGATGTCATGTAAGTGGATGATGATGATAAAAATGCTATGTGTTGAAATGATATGATATATGATATGAAATGTTATGAAAATGTATGTTTTGCAAATGATGTGGAAATGTAATGTATGTATGAAATTTTTGTTTTTGGATTTTTCAAATGCAATAAATAATGATGATGTAATGGAAAATG
>VDFB02049217.1:155646478-155700980 GCA_007258455.2 Sequoia sempervirens
TTTATGTATATCAAATATAGATTAAAAGTGAATCAAACAGACCAATGAAACTTTAAATCAAAGCATAAAATAAAGGAAGAGATATCAAACTCCGTTTATGCTTCAAAGACGTTCCATTGTGCTCTAATCTCCAGTGTACTCATCTATTCCAGCTTGCTCTCAGATTTTGTGCTAGGCTCAACAAACGGTCTTCCTGGAGAACAAGATTGAAGATGATGATTGAATGCATGCTATTACTATGTGAGTAACATGCTTAAACTAAACATGATTGTTGTTAAAGAAACTAGAATGTAAGATTATGAAATTCTATGAATGCTAAAGTTGATAATGACAATGCTAAAATGCTAATCGCATGAATGCAACTAATCTCTAATAGAACCAATGCTTGGATTTGCAAGGGTATTTATAGAGTTTTCGAAAGCTTCTGATTAGCTGCAGATGATCAATGGTTGTGAAAATTCTTAGCAGATCGAATGGTGTAAGATGAAAAGGATGGAGAGAAAATCAGATGGAAGATAGAAAAGAAAATTTCTTTCCTCTTTCATGAGAGATGATAAAGATGAATTGTAAAAATCATGTTTTTATGAGATTGAGAAATTTTTTTGAAGATAAATAATGAATTTATTAAATTCATTATTCATTTATTGGTGACATGGAAGATTTTCCTAATTAAATAAAATATTTAATTAAGATTTGGAGAAAATGGAAGATTCTTAATTAAATAAAATATTTAATTTAAGATTTGGAAAGTGACATGTGGAAAGATGATAAAGATGAAATGTAAAAATCATCTTTTTGTGAGATTGAGAAAATATTTTGAAGATAAATAATGAAGTTATTAAATTCATTATTCATTTATTGGTGACATGGAAGATTTTCTTAATTAAATAAAATATTTAGTGCTTGGAAAATGAGATTCTTAATTAAATAAAATTTAATTAAGATTTACTTGGGAAGCTGACATGTGGAAAGATGATAAAAGATGAATTGTAAATCATCTTTTGTGAGATGAGAAAAGATTTACATGAGAGATATCATGATTTTATTTATTCATTATTATTTTAATTAAATAAAGATTTGGAGAAAATGGAAGATTCTTAATTAAATAAAATATTTAATTAAGATTTGGAAAGTGACATGTGGAATTAATTAAATAAGAATATTTGATTAATATTTGATTTAGAAGAAAGGGAATTAAATTCAGTTAAATCAAATATTTAATTAAACTTAAATGTGATAATTAATTTAAATAAACAATATTTAATTAATTAAGTGGACTTAGAAAGTGGTAACAATTAAATAAAATGAATTTATTTAATTAAAGTGGAAGCAAGTAGGTGAGCGATGAGGTAAATTAATTAAATTTATTATATGTAGAGGAGATTAGAAATAAATTAATTAAAATATGTCTTTAATTAAATCGAGGATAAATGATATGACCATTTTATGCATATACATTTTCCTCTTTGAAGTGATGTGTGAAAACATTTAAGCGAAAAACTCTTTTGAAAAATTTGCCCTTGATGAAAAAATCTAATTGTGTGTGTGTGAAATATTGATGTAGGCCCCTCGGGAGGTAAATCACGAATGATGATATGAATTTTGACAATTTTTGAAAAATTTGATTTGTTGATGAGATTTTGACGTCAACGTTGATTTAGTTATTTAGCTCTCAAAAAATGATGTATAAAGATGCCCTTGTTGAAATGATGCCCCTTTTGATGGAAATGATGATGATTTTATTTATTTATTTTTTTGTATTTCCCTAGTCAAAAGATGAGTGAATTTTGCTTATCATCATGCTGCTTTCGATTGAATTGATAGAATAACTGATAAATTTGCTTTCTGAAAAGAAAAACAAATAGTAGATTTGACAATTGATAAATTTGCTTCCTGAAGAGAAAATAGATAATAAGGATTGATTGCGATGTCTGATAAATTTTCTTCCATTGATGAACAAATAGTAATGATTTGATTGTTGATAAATTTTCTTTCTGAAGAGAAAACAAATAGTAAAGATGAGTGGACTTTTGATAAATTTTCTTCCTGAAAAGAAAACAAATAGTAATGATAGAAACATATTTGTATTTGTGATTGAACTACAAATAGGAAAATGATGCGATGTCTAATAAATTCATCGTGATGAAGATAGATAGTAAAGATTTGATTTGATGTCTGATAAATCCATCTTGATGAGGATAGATAGTAAAGATTTGATTTGATGTCTAATAAATCCATCTTGATGAAGATAGATAGTAAAGATTTCATTTGATGTCTAATAAATCCATCTTGATGAAGATAGATAGTAAAGATTTGATTTGATGTCTAATAAATCCATCTTGATGAAGATAGATAGTAAAGATTTGATTTGATGTCTGATAAATCCATCTTGATGAAGATAGATAGTAAAGATTTGATTTGATGTCTGATAAATTTGCTTTCATTGAAAAACAAAAAAAAATAGCAAATGAGGATTGATAGATTGATTTGATATTTTGAAAGATAGAGGGCATGATTGCATGATATGAGGCATTGATAGATAAATTGCGTGATATGAGCCATTTGATAGATAGAGAGATTCTGATTGACCTTTACATAGTCGAGGTGTGTCGGGACCATGTAGAAATCCTAGGGAAGGAGGTGCAGGAGGCATTAGAATTCCACCATAGAGGCCAGCTCCATTTGGGGGCACTAGTAGTTAGAGTTATGAGACTCATTATTGATTCATTCACACATCGCGATGTATATTATTTTTGGAGTGTATGTTATTTTGGTAAGATCTCTTGTATCTCTCTTTGGACTTTTTAGCTTCATTGGACATTGGACATTTGTATTATTTTTTATGAGTGATGATATGCAGTGGTGATGATTTTTTTGATGACGTGATGTGCATTTATGAGATGATGATGTGATATGCATGTATTTCTGCATGATGTGATATGGATTTTGATATGCATTTTAATGATTTGATGACCAACATGATAGGCAGGATGATTGGATATGATGTTTATATGATGACGATGAAAAATGATTTATGATGTGTACTAATGATGTCATGTAGGTGGATGATGATGATAAAAATGCAATGTGTTGAAATGATATGATATATGATATGAAATGTTATGAAAATGTATGTTTTGCAAATGATGTGGAAATGTAATGTATGTATGAAATTTTTGTTTTTGGATTTTTCAAATGCAATAAATAATGATGATGTGATGGAAAATGGATGTTGTGTTTATGAAATGCATCATGAATTTGTAATATGTATATGAATTAGGAAATGATATGAAATGATATGTGAGATGGGTCAAATGTTATGTGAAAAATGGCATGATATATAAATAGTATGAAAATGATAGATGGGTAAAGATATGATATGAATGTAATGTGACAAATGATAAATGATATGAATAATGATATGAAGTGAAATGATTAATAATAATGAAATTTATGATAATATGATAAATGGTATGTAATGAAATGTAATGAAATGAGATGAAACAGATGAAATGATAATGCTAAATGAAATGACAATGAAAATGTAATGAAATGATAAGCGAAATGAAATAGATTATGAAATGATTGACACAAAGATAAAATATGATAATGAAATGGTAATAAAGATGATAAATGGTATGCAACTGTGTAGAATGAAAATGAAATGGATATGAAAATGATAAGTAAGATGTTAATGATATGAAAATGATAGATAATATGAAAATGAAAGTGATATGAAAATACCTAATGAATAAATGAATGATATGAAATGATAAAGGATCGAAATGATATGAGAATGAATGATAAATGATAAACTATATGATATGTACAGGGCCTAGATGAAATGATAGTGATTAATGAAACGATGATGAAGATGAAAGATGATAATGAAATAGATGTCTGAATGTCCTCCTTCAATAGTCCAAAGAGACATGACAACCGTTGATTTTTTGTTCATCCTTTCAAAACTCTTATGCAAATCTAGTATGCAAATATGTACAATGCAACTAAATGAAACCAACCGTTTGTTAAGCCTTTTGTTAGCTTTCTTGAATCATCATAGAGCATTTTAAAATGTTGGAAGTATGTACAAGCATCAAAGGGGAAATTAGCACCAATGATGACCTGAGTACAACTTTCATGATTTTTGACGTAGCAAGTGAACACAAGCATCGAGGTATAATTGAACCAAGATTACCTGAGCATTTCTTGCATAAACAGACAAATACTAACCACTTTCTGATGCAAATTTAGAATTGTCATCAACAATACGCTTTAGAAATCATGTCTCGCGACATATTTGTACCAGATTGATAGTTAACCTCAAGACAACAGACAGAAAAATCATCCTCTTTCCTCCCCACTCTAGTTCATTACATCATCGAGTGTGCTCGAGAAAGATGATATCAAAAAATCAAACAACCATTGTTCAAAATATAAAACTGATATTCCAATCATTATTCAGATTTTAGATCATCTAGATATGTCATGATATGAATTTTGCTGAAAAATGTTGTGATATGGATCAATGATTGGAAAGTTGGTCATAGGATTTGATTATTTGTCTTCATGATTGGATTCTATGTCATTGTCTAGTTGTTTCGGTAGAACGTGAAGGTTGATTTCCCTTAGTATTCTCAAAGTTTGCCCCCATTATTGACACAACTTGCTGAAATGGATATGTACAATGATCAAGCCATGGTAAGACATTATTACTCTAGGAAGATGATGGCATTATGATGTTGTGATGGCCCTAAGATGATGGTGAAAAGATGCATGAAATGAAGGCTGAGAAGCTAGATGCAGAACATGAACTAATAGATGGAGAGCTACAAATAGCGTTTGTTTTCTAGATTTTCGCTATTTTTTTTATTGCATTTTTCGGATTTCTTTTTTATTTTATTTTTTTCAGGACATTTTCAAGATGTTTTTGTATTTCTTCTAGACTTTTTTTGGATGTTTTTATATTTCTTCTAGACTTTTTCTAGATGTTTTTGTATTTCTTCAGGAATTTTTTTTGATGATGATAACCACGTCAGACATAATACTTCTTCAGGTGCATGTTGTTGATGGATTCATCAAACAGGTTCCCTTCTGGTGTTGATAGATTGTATGCTTCTAAACCGTAGATGGCGATGACCACGTAAGGACCCAACTAATTTGGTTCAAACTTTCCTTTCTTCTCTCTGTCTTGTTGATTTCGTGGGTTCTCCTTCAAAACAAGATCACCAACCTAAAAAGTACATGGCTTGACTCTGTGATTATAACTATGAGACATCATCTATTGATATGCTTTTAAATGATCAGTCACTCATTGTCTCTTCTCATCAAGGATTTCCAATTCTTGTAGTCTGGAAACTTTGTATTCTTCATCTATGGTGAGTCCTTTTAATGATACCCTTAGTGATGGAATCTCAACCTCCAATGGAAAAATAGCTTTTGCTCCATAGATAAGAGAAAACGGTGTTGCTCCTGTTGGTGTTCGAATGCTAGTTCTGTAGGCCCATAATACGGGATAGAGTTGAACATGTCCATATTTCCCTACACCATTCACAGTCTTCTTCAATATTTTTTGTATTGTTTTGTTTGAGGCCTCTACTTGGCCATTCCCTTATGGATAATAAGGTGTTGAATATCTGTGTTGGATATGGAATCTTTCACAAAGTTCATCAACATCTTGATTCTTGAATGGTCATCCATTATCTATGATAATGGAGTTGGGAATTCCATACCGAAAAATGAGATAGTTGAGTATGAATGATGAGATTTGTTTGTCAGTAATCTTAGTGAGAGGTACTACCTCAATCCACTTGGTAAAGTACTCTGTTGCGGTGTTGATGAATTTGTGTTTGTTTGATGATGAAGGATGAATCTTGCCAACTAGATCTAACCCCCATTGAGAAAATGGCCAAGTTGGCATGAACGGTTGAATCTCTTGTGCAGGAGCATGAATGAGATTCCCATGAATCTGACATTTAGAACACTTTTTCATGAAAGTGAATGATTCTCTCTCCATAGTTGGCCAGTAGTAACCCATTATAATCAATTTCTTGGATAAGGTTAGTCTACTTGAATGAGTGCCACAAATGCCACCATGGACTTCTTGTAAAGCCTTATCAGATTCGTCACGTTTAAGACATCGAAGTAAAGTACCATCAAGACTGCAGCGATAAAGGATGTCAGCGATAAGAGTATAGTGAGAGGATTGGGGAATAAAGTTTTGCTTTTGGTTACGGGATAGGTCAGGTGGTAAGATGTCATCTTTGAGGTAGGCATAAATCTTTCCATACCAAGGGGAATCGGATCCTACTAAGTGGTAGATGATTTGGCTTTTAGGTGTGTCATAGGTAGGTGCAAATGCTTGTTCCACCAGAAATTCATAGTGAGCCTGATTTTCTAGGAGTTACAATAATGATGCAATCGTGGCCATGGCGTCAACAGCTTTGTTATCAAGTCTTGGAATCTGTATGAACTTGATATCCATGAAGTACTTCTTGAAATCGTCAACCATCTTCTTATATGGTAACAATTTGTCATCTTTGGTATGATAATCATCATTGATCTGATTAATGACTAACTGTGAGTCACCATAGACTTGTAGTTCTATGATCCTCCATTCCAATGCTATCTTGAGTCTACTGATTAAAGCTTCATATTCGGCTATGTTGTTAGTGCATGGAAACATTATCCTATATGACCGAGGAATGGTATTTCCTTGAGGGGTGACAAAGAGTATGCCTTCCCCCAATCCATGTTGAGTAAAAGAACCATTAAAATATAAAGACCATGGTTGTTTGGATTCTGCAATGAACACATCAGCATTTGGAAATTCAATGTCCATGGGATGCTCTGCTTGTAGTGGTGCTTCGGCTAGTTGATCAGCGATAACTTGTCCTTTGATTGCTTTGCGATCAACATAATGAATGTCAAACTCGCTTAGGATCATGACCCATTTTTCTAACCTTCCTGTCAATGTAGCTTTGCTTAACAGATACTTGAGTGGATCAATTTTCGCAACAAGATTGATTGTATGAGTTAACATGTAGTGTCGAACCTTCTATGATGCAAAGACTACTGCGAGACAAGCCTTCTCGATGAAAGTGTAGTTGATTTCATGACCTGTTAGCGTTCGACTGATGTAATAGATTGCACATTCTTTTCCTATAGTGTCTTCTTGTGCTAATAATGCCCCCAAATATGTCTTTGTTGCAGCAATATATAAAATTAGAGGTTTGTCTGTATTTGGTGGTACTAGAACTGGTGGGTTCATTAGGTACTATTTGATCTATTGAAAGGCCAGTTCACACTTTTCATCCCATTTGAAAGGAACGTTTTTGTGCAATAGATGTGTGAAGAGTAGGCTTTTATCTGCTAGCTATGCAATGAACCTTCGTATAGATTGAAGTCATCCCTATAATGACCTCAACTGATTGATATTCCTTGGCAGAGGCATTTCCATGATTGCTTGCATCTTGGCAGGATCTACTTCAATCCCTTTTGTTGATACTATGTATCCCAAGAGTTTTCCAGATGTGACCCCAAAAACACATTTCTTGGGGTTGAGGGGAACTTTGAATTTTTCCAACCTTGTAAATATTTTGGATAACACTTTGAGATGTCCTTCTCTTGTGTATGATCTAGCCAATATGTCATCGACATAATCTTCCATGAATGTGTGCATCATGTCATGAAAAATTCTAGTCATAGCTCTTTGGTAAGTAGCCCTGGCGTTCTTTAGACCGAAAGGCATGGCATTCGAATAGTAAGTTCCCCATGGACATGTAAATGATATTTTGTCCTGGTCTTCAGGTGCAATATTGATTTGGTTGTAACCAGAAAAACCATCCATTAGTGAATACATGGCATGGCCAGTTGTTAGATCAACTATAGTATCAATGCTTGGAAGTGGGAAGTCATCCTTAGGACATGCATTATTAAGATCTTTGAAATTTGTGCACACTCTGACACTTTTGTCGGGCTTGTATACTGGAACAATGTTGGAGATCCATTCTACATAATCGATCAATATTATAAATCCCACATCAAGGAGTTTTCGGAGTTCTTCTTTAACCAGTAGTGCAACATGAGGATGCATCTTTCTAAGTTTTTGTTTCACAGGTTTAACTCCTATTTTTATGGACAAGTGATGCATTATAAGATCAGGATCAAGACCTAGCATGTTTGCATAAGACCAGGAAAAGTTGACTTGATTTTCTCTGAGAAATTCCATGAACTCGGGTATTTCTTTATCTGTCATTGAGGCAGCTAACTATAGGATCCTTGGTTTTTCTGTAGTTTCCAGATTAACTTCTTTTGTAGGCTCAATCAAGATAGGCAATCACTCATGATAATGCTCTGGGAGAGTATCAAATATCCCATCATCAGGTGCCTTAAAAAGGTTTTCACCATCCGATACACTCTTTGTTTTATCTTTTGTTTGATCTAATACTGCCAGATTCTAGTTTTCACCATTAGATCTCTCTTCTTCTTTTTTTGTAGCTAGGAGACTTGACACTCTCCTGATTAAAGACTCTATGCCGAAAATCACTAGTGGAACAATAATTTGTGTCATCCGAGGAAAGGAAGTTCATGATAGATTCATCGGTTGGGAACATAGGTAGATCTCGGATGAATCCCATTCAATGAGATTAGGATGGATCAGTCATAGTGGGTCATTAGGTTGCATGAAATCGACTATAGTTATGGTCATAACAGAGGTTTCTATAGGATCTGAGGTATGAGGTAGATAAATGATGGTACTGTGCTCATGATAGTCTTGTTCGATTAATTTTGACTCGGTATCACTAGAATCATAGTTGTGTTGTAGTTCAGATTCGTGTGGTTGGGTTCCTGAACCTTCACCTTCAATTAGAGTAGGCGTATACTTGTGTATCACATCAACCCTTTTATCCCTCCAAAACTCATCATTGTGGATGGTGTCCCATTCATATTCTCTAGAGTCTGTGTCAGAGTTATTGTCCATGAAATTTTGAATTGTTGTCAAACATGCTTCTCTTGTATCAGACCCTTCTTGCAATGTGAGAACAGTATCATGCAACTGCTTAGATGTTACTTCTTTTGAGTTAGTATCATAGCCTAGTCATTTTTTATCTTTTGCAGCAATTCCTAGAAGGTGAATAGGCTCAACTACTCCTTTTCTTTTTTCGATAGGACCATTACCATCATAGACCATCTTTTGCATGATTGAATATCCTTTACCATATTAATCAATTGGTAACTTGATATTGAAAATTGTTTCCTCTTCATCTTTATAGAGCCAACTTAGAAATTCTCTATCCTCAGAATCTTCCATGGGGAATTTTTCTTTGATAAATCATCCATTAAACTTTGTACTTGGTTTTGTCGGTGGTTGTGTTGATGTTGATGCTACAAATATCTGATGTTGTGTGATAAAAGGCTTTCCATGTGACTGAGGCAACATAGGTAGATTAGCAAGACAGAGAGAATACTCCCCTACTCCACTATCCTTGAACTATAATTGATTGTCAAATATTTTGAATAATTGACTGATTTGCATGTCAATTTTGAGAGAAGTACTAGTAGGAGCTTCTCGATTGTTGGGAACCAAAGTATCTTGACTAGTTTTTATGCTGGCACAAGTCTGACTATTCAAATTATTAGATGGTATTGTGATCTCCTATCCGTTGTAAGGAAACTTAATACATTTATGATATGTGGATGGGACAGCTTGCATGTCGTGGATCCAAGGATGACCCAACAAGATGTTGTGTGCAAGATCACGATCTAACACTTGACAGAAAGTATTCTTGATAACAAGTACCACTCTGACTGGTATCATGATTAAACCCTTGGACGCTCTTTCCTCATCATTGTAGGCTTTAATAGTAATCTTTCTTCTAGGATCAATGAAGTCTTCAGAAAACCCTAAATCCCAAACTAACTTCATAGTACATATGTTCAAACCAGCACCTCCATCTATTAGTACACATCTGACACGAAACTTGTGGATCATAACTTCTAAGTATAGTGATGAATTATGGGGATGTGCCATGGATACATAATCCTTTTTGGAGAATGAGAGGCATGTGGGTGAGGATAAGTGTCCCACCATGGCTTGAAATCGATCCACATCCAGATCGGTAGATACAGTTGTTTCAACGAGGGCCTTTTCTAGAATTTCTTTGTGTGTTGGAGAAATCTTTAGGAGTTCTAAGATAGAAATTTGAGTAGGAGTTTTTCCAAGTTGATTGACTAAGTCATATTGATTTTGAGGTAGGGGCACAGTGGATTTTGAGGAAGCACCCTTTAAGACAACCTTAGCTTGTGCTCTTGTTGTGTTGACCTCTTTGTAGTCCATCTTTTCTTTTACTTTTATAACATTGACCTGCTCATCATCAATGTAGATATGATTGATTATATGATCATCATTGATATGATTCACACTTTTTCCAGAACACTCACACTTTTGATAATTGGGAAATGGGTTGTGAAATGCTTGGTGGTCTTCGTTTGATTGTTGGTGTCCTATTGTGATGGTGCCATTCTCGATTAAGTCTTCGAATTTATTTTTTAAGGCTTGACAATTATTCTTGTGATGTCCCTTGCACCGATGATAATCACAATAGTATGCATCATTCGATTATGGAGGTTTCACATTAGGTTCAAGATCACATTGAGGTGGCAAATTAAGAACATTTTTTGCCATCAATTATTTGAATGCAGATTCTAAGGATTGACCCAATGGAGTAAAAGTTCTTCTGCTAGAGAAGAATCAAGATTGTTGTGAATTTGTGTTTGAGGCATTGCCTAAGGCATTATTGTTTTATTTTTTCCATGGTAACCTTGATTGTTGGCATTCCCTTGATTGGGGGTAGAAGTTTGATTCATGTTATTCCTCAGAGGAAGAGGATTGTTTCCTTGATTTGTAACTGAGTTGACATTGTTATAGTTATTGTTGCGAGGAGTACTTGGAACACTAAGAACAAATGGCTTAGTCAAGACATGATTTGCATCTACAACACCATCATTCACCATGTTTTTGTTGCAATTCCAAAACTTAGATTTGTCATTGTGGTGATTTGAAGAGCTAGGATTGTCCTTATCAAGTTTTATTATCCCTCTCTGGACCAAGGAACTCTCAATGGTGATGGCATTCTCAATCAATTTCTGAAAAGAGGGAGGACAATGAAGATTAAGATGATAGCTCATCTCTTGATCTAAGTTGTTTATGAAAGTGGTGATATTTTCCTTTTTAGGAACATGATGTGGGTATCTAGTGAACAATCTTCTCCATCTTTATAGAAATGTAATCAATGATTCACCAGGTTTCTGCTTAGCTTTGTAGAGATCAATCATGGTTATTTGATGTTGTATGTTGTAGGAATATTGTGATATGAACTCGTTAATCAATTCCTCAAATGTTTTGATAGGCGGTATGATTTTCAATAGCCATTCCATAGATTGGCCTCCAAGACTTCTAGGAAACAGACGCATCAAGTATCTATCCTCATGAGAAAACTCTAAAGTCATATTTTGGAAGTCCCTAATATGATCAATTGGATCCAATTTTCCATTATAACGATCAAACTTTGGGATTTCACAATGTTTGGGAAACGAGATCATGTTGAGATGTCGATCAAAAGGATAAGGACAAATGTCATCAAGAGCATATGTCTTTGTTGTGGCTCCCCCTTTTAGATCTTTAATTTGTCCTTGTAGTGCTTTAACTTGTTGATTCAAGGCACTAAGATCAGACAAGGGTGTTTCATCAGGATTACTCTTTATGTTCTCAGTATCAAAATCATGAGGTAATTTAGCTCCTTTGTCAGCTAGATATAGAAAATATTTTTCCTTGTTACGCTCCAAAATATTTTCTAAGGCTTTGTGAAATTTGGGATCTTGCTCAGCCTCTCTAAGACATTATTCATCTCATTCATCATCACTATCTACAGGAGTTTTCCTTACATCCTTGTTGAAGGGGAATGGATTATTTTCTCTTTCACCCATGTTGTCATTAAAAAGGGGATTATGACTCACACTATAAAGAGTATTGCTAGTCTCACCTTCTTCTTGAGTTCTTTGGGTATGATCTTCTTGTTGAATATCCTCTTTTAGCTTATTATATTGAGATCTTGTAAAAATAGGCATACGATTTTGAAATGATCCTCTAGACTTAGATCATAATCTGATAAGTGCAAAAATGATGATGTCCTAATTTTATAAGATGAAAATCCTATGATATGATCAAAGACATTCCTAACCCTTGATTTGTGGCTTCCAATGATGAAGGATATTAGAATCTTGTTGGGGAAGTTGAATCAATAATCAGAAATTTGTTTGAAAGATGCACTTTTAAGATTTGATCCTTGTTTTCGAACTATATAAAATAGCCTATTCACTAAAGGATTTGACTAGGATGTGTTGGATATTCAATAGAAGGTTGTGGTATGAAATCAAACTCAAGGGGTTGATTATGATTGTGACGTTGAGATAGAGCTCTTCTCTGGAAATAGGCTCGTGAATATAAAGATTTTGCAGTGTAATCAACAGTAAATCCCCTAGCAAAATATTGGTATCTATGGAGAAACTTACGGTAATGGAGCAAGATATTTCGACTTTTATACAAAAACTTCCTTTGTTGCAAGGTTTTCTTGTAACCTAAATATTTCTTCGGTTTCTTGATCCTATTGACAATCGATTTCTTGAAAATTTTGGTTGATTTCCACTCTCTAAGCATAAGAGAAATGTCAAAAGGTGCAACTGAACCAAAGATGTTATAAACTCAGATTTGTTGAAAAAAGTAATGATTCTGAAAAAGTGACAGATGCACTACTCTGTACCCTATATGCGCTATAGAAACAGGCATATGCACCAGAGAAATAGTTAAATGTGCTACAATAGACCTTGTATTCGCTACTTTGTGTCTTATATGCGCTACAGAAAAATGCTTTGACAGTGATAGAAATTGCTTACAAAATATTCAATCTATGCGCTAAAACAGGCTTTAAAAGCATTGAACTAACCAATGAATGCGCTAGAACAAACCTTATATTCGCTACTCTGTGTCCTATATGCGTTAAAACAGTTTTCCCAAGAAATTTGTCAAACAGTTTTGAACAGTTTTTAGTTGAATTTTTGCATGTTCATTTTGGATGATCTTTTGTCTGAATTAATGTAATTGAAGACACAGCAAACACTCTGAAAATAGTTGTTTTTAAGCCCTATGCTAAACATCAAGTGTATGTTCAAAAAATGTTTTTTAAAAAGTGTTTTCACATGTTTCATACATAACACAGCAAACAACAAACATCAAGTTGAATTTTTGCATGTTCATTTTGGATGATCTTTTGTCTGAATTAATGTAATTGAAGACACAGCAAACACTCTGAAAATAGTTGTTTTTAAGCCCTATGCTAAACATCAAGTGTATGTTCAAAAAATGTTTCTCAAAAAGTGTTTTCACAGGTTTCATACATAACAGACAATTCAGGCAGACTCATTCTTAGTACTCAAGGAGGTCATCCTAATAACCACATCCCACATCTTAGAACTGTGTCGAATCACACAGCCGTGTCACCCCCGAAGGGGCGTCTTTGTTTTTTTCTTTTCCATGCGCATACTCAGAGTGACGGAAGTGGATACCAGATGCCCTGAGCAAACGGTCCTTGGCAGTTATATGGTGAGTATCTTGGGGGCAGATTCTTCTCTCCCCTTGCACTGTGATTATCAGGATGTTCGGAAACTGACTTCGGTTGGCTAATACACTAGGTTCGTAGTAAGGGTTTTTGTTTGGTGTGGCAATAATAAACTCCCTCAGGAGACCTCCCAACCTTTAGAACAAAGGCTTTGGGGATGGTTATCTTGCACACTACCAGAAAAAGTGGGTTTCCCCATATTTTCTTTAAATTTATAGTGGGGTGGAATAGCCTGGCTTTGGCTTGAACCCACTTGGGTTGTTCCTCTTGGGTGAGTACTTTTTCCCACAAGATTAGGCCCTTTAAAGGATGTAATAGAGCATTAAAAATTGCAAAAATGTAAAAGGAAAGTCTGGTATTTTGATCACCCAGTTAAGGGGAGAGCATAGACCTATTGCCACAAACACAGTAGATAGTGTTCTTTTTAGAGCCCAAATCACAATGATCTAAACTACATGAAGATGTTGCTTCACGAAAACAAGTTCAATTTTAACCGCAAAAATCATTGTGTGGTGACTATCCTAGATTGCTTAATTTTAAATCCATGTCTACCCTAGGGTTGCTTCTTTTAAAAAAAAAAAAAAATGTGACTATCCTAGATTGGTTCCTTTTAAGCCAGAAAAGGTCTAGTTTGTGGAAGGCATCTAAATCAGGACCTTGTTTAGTTACACCCTATATGCGCTACAAGATCATACATATGCACCACAAAAATAAGTAAATGTGCTAAAATGGATTCTATAAGCACTGCAGAAAATCCTAGATGCGCTAAAAGAAAATGCAACAATTTTTTTTTTTAATTTTCAATCAAATGAGCTAAGTATATGCGCCATTTTGTTCCTCAAAAGAGTCATTTTGTTCGCTAAATGTGCCAAAACAGTTCCTGAATGCACCAAAAGACCTACAAAAGTGCTAAAAGAAACCCTTGATGCGCTACAAAAATCCATGGATGCGCTACAAAAATCCACAGAAACGCTAAAATGAGAATTTTTTGTTGAAAATCCGAATGCCAGCACGTGAAAACCTGTCAGAAAACCTGGGAGTAGATGTTAAAATGGGGCAGGGCCCCACGGTGGGTGCCAAAAATGTGTGATCGATTTTAAGTGTATGAATAAATGTAGATTTTAAAAAAAAATCAAGCACACCAATAAGACATTATATCAAAACAGAAAATCAAATAAAAAGAATGCAAACTCTTTCTTATGTCTTTGATGTCGTCCTATCGTCCTCTATCTCCTGTGTTTTTTGTTGATTCCAGTTGGCTCTCAGATCTTGGGCTAGGCTCAACAAACGGTCTTCCTAGAGAACGAGATTGAATATGAATGCATGCAAATGCTATGCTAAGATTAACGTGCTATGATTATTGAAATGAAAAATTACGAAATTGCGAAAGCTAAAGATGATAATGCTAGAATGTTAGAATGGTAAAATGAAAGTAATCTCTAATTAAACCAATGCTTGAATTTACAGGGATATTTATAGAGTTTTCAAAAGATTTTGATTGGTTGATGTGATCAATGACTATGAAAATTCCTGGTAGATCGAACGATCGAAGATAAGAGTGGAGAGAAAAATAGAAGAAAATAGAAAACAAGCTTTGTTTCCTTTTTCAAAGAAGAGATAAGATGAGATGATAAAGATGAATTGTAAAAATCATCTTTTGTGAGATTTTGGAAAGATTTAAGAAGATAAATAATATATTATAAATTCAATTATTTATTTATGGGTGACATGAAGATTTTTCTTAATTAAATAAATCATTTAATTAAGATTTAAAAAGTGACACGTGGAATTAATTAAATAAGAATATTTAATTAATATTTGATTTAGAAGAAAGGAAATTAAATTCAATTAAATCAAAGATTTAATTAAACTTAAATGTGATAATTAATTTAAATAAACAATGATATTTATTTAATTAATTAAGTGGACTTAAGAAAGTGGTAATTAAATAAAATAAATTTATTTAATTAAAGTGGAAGAATAAAGTAGGTGAACGATATAAATAAATAAATTAAATTTATTTATATGTAGAGGAATTAAGAAAGAAATTAACTAAATAATAAATATTTAATTAAATGTCAGGATTAAATGATATGACCATTTTTATGCATATACAAATGGAAAAACAAGCGTTCGCATTGGTGAAAGCCACAAAGGCTTTTAGACTATATCTTGTTGGACCTAAGGTGATTGCTTATGTCCCTCATGCAGCTATTAAAGATATCTTGACACAGTCATAAGTAACAGGAAAGCTCGATGTAGGTGGATTAATAAAATTCAACAATTTGATATGGAAATACAAATCACTAAATTAACTTGAGAGGTCAGGTTTTGGCCAAGTTAATGGCAGAAGCAAATATAGAAGCAAATCAGATTTGTAATATAGAAGAGGAAGAAAATGCAGTTGCAAGTATTGAGCACACTTCTTGGTATACAGACATCATGTATTACCTCAGATACATGAAGTGCCCTAAAGGATTAAGTGATAATCAGAGAAGAACCTTAAAGTTGCAAGCATCTAAATATGTGTTCATGGAAGGATATTTGTTTTGGAAAAATAGGGACAGGATGTTGTTATTATGTCTAGATGAGTCACAAGCTAAGCATGTCTTAAGAGAGATGCATGAAGGGGTCTGTGGAGGCCATTATTCTGCAAAGACAACTTCACATAAGATTCTCAGGGCAGGTTATTACTGGCCAAAAGTCTTTAATGATTCCTTTTCATACGTAAGAAGATGTGAAGCATGTCAGAAGTTCTCCGAGAAAATGAAGTATCGGGGAGCTTTACCACTTAGACCTTTGCAGGTTGAAGCCCCTTTTCATCAATGGGGGATTGATTTTATCAGTGAGATACAAGAGAAATCAAGTGGAGGACATAAGTGGATACTGGTAGCTACTGATTACTTCACCAAATGGGTAGAGGCAGTCCCAACCAAGCAAGCTACAAGTAAATTTGTGATCAATTTTTTAATAGATAACATTATTACCAGATTTGGTACACCATTAAGATTGATTACAGATAATGGAATGTGTTTCAGATCTAATGAGTTCGAATATTTTTGCAGCACATATGGTATTACTATTTCTTATGCAGCTCCTTACCATCCGCAAGTTAATGGTCAGGTAGAGTCCAACAACAAAAGTCTTTTGAAAATTATGAGAATGCTAGGTCGGAATAAGAAGGCTTGGGATTCAAAGTTGAAAATGGTTGTGTAGGCTGATAGGATCACTGTGAAAAAGGCAATTGGAAAATCCCCATTTGAATTAGTATATGGAACACAAGCTAGGATTCCTTTACAAAATTTGTTACCAGTGTACAAATTTATCCTTCATGAAGATATAGACATTCTAGAACCAATGCAGGAAAGAATGGATCAGCTAGCTAAACTTGATGAGATAAGAAGAGGAGCTCAAAACCATAATGTGAAGTTGCAGGCACAAATGAAGTATTTATTTGATAGAAAAGCAAAAGATAGAAAATTTGAAGAAAATGATCTGGTGCTGATATGGAATGCAAGGTGTCAGGAGAAGGAAAAGCATGGGAAGTTTGAATCCTTGTGGCTGGGACCCTTTGTTGTTGTTGGTAAAGGAGGTGAAGACTCATATTATTTACAAAACATGACTAGTGAAGAATAGGAGTTTCATGTACATGGGAAATTTTTAAAGCATTTTTTCTCTTGAAGAATATAGAGGATTAAGGGTTTCCAATGCATGGACAACCCTTGACAATCCTCTTAGAATTTTCTCCATGCACAGTAGTTTAGGAAATAAAAGGAACAGGAATTTCCAGTACATGGACAATCCTGAAATTCCTTCATTTAAAATAAACTCTCTCCATGTACAGTAGTATAGGATCATTTTCATCTCCACTTCTTTTCATTCCATCCTTCTCATTAGTCCATAACCCTGAAATTTTGGTCTACTCATCCAGAGATCTGAATCCTTGCAATGATCTCACAATCATTCATCCCCAGACAGAGCCACTATTAGAACTGCAAAATTTGAAAATTTTATAGTTGTCTATACTCATAAAAGTTTTCCAAAGAAGACCATATCATGAATATAAAATTGATGTAATTTTCTTTGTCGCCCATGTTCTAGTCAGTATTTATCATTTGGTCCCATAAAGTTCACCTAACCCCAAGCATTTGAATATATAAATTCATATCGACATGAGATGATACAGGTCTTCCTGACCCATAAGTTATTTTATACTAATGCATATTTTTTAGTGCACTGACAAGAGGTCGTGAATGTCTTACCAACATGATTTCATTTGAGGATTCATATCAGCATGATGCAGTTCGCAGTCTCAATGACAAAAAGGATCTTATTGGCAACACAACAGTCATCGAAGTGAAGTCCCGTAGCATCCATCCAGTCTTCCGATAAAGTGAAGGAGGATTTTGTCGATATGAGTTCATTGAGTCCTACCAACCCCCTATGTCACACTGACAGGATTGCATTTGTAAGGCCTTGGTGATACATTTTGATCATCAGCGAGAAAAACTTCACCAGAAAGAGATAGGAGAGTCATACCGAATGTTGTTTCCTCAGCAAGAGAATAATTATGTCTCAGCAATCAGAATTGATGAAGGAGATATCTCGGCAAGATACGAAGTAAGTGGAGGAACATCTGCCCGACTTACAAAGTCACAGCGACATGTTTGCATCAGTGGGAGTTATAGCAATATACTTGAGATTAAAGGGATAATTCTTGGGGAGACTCATAATGTCGGTGAAACTACGAGACATCTTAGCGATATATGATCTATCGACAGCGAAGATACAAGTGAGTCAAAATAACTCTCGGGGAGACTCAAAGTGTTGGGGAAACTACAAGATGTCTTAGCGGATGTTTTAATGAGAGTTGATAAAAGTCCTAATAGAAGGATCGCCCAAGATTTAAAAATGTCTCGCTGACAACATTACATGATGTGACAGTGAGAGTTTCGAAAAAAAGACCTGCTACACTTGTTTTTTAGCTAAAACATTAATGGTGCCATCAAGCATAAGTAACTTCATGAATTAAGGAAAATTCAATTGAAAACACTATTGTAGAATTGATAGCGGAGAAAGCAGAAGGACAAACGAAGAACTAGAGAATTTTTTCAACTCAAAAGTTTCAAGAGAAACATAGTAAGCTCTTTGTGCCTTGACTTCTATAATTTTGATTTCTACAATTTTTGGAGAATGGAAGCCACTAGTTCAGGAAAATTTAAGGGGAGAAAACATGGGGAAAGTAGTCAGTCTAGAGGAAAAAAGTAGAAACCTGAAATTGAGCCAGAGGGCACTGAGTGAAATTTAAGCCAAGATCTTATTGACCAATTACCTGGCTCTGGACCTAAAGCCAGGCGATCTGCCCAACTTAGGGTAGAAGTGGATAACTAGATGACAAATGTAAGCTCATAGGAGATATTTGGACACCAATAAGATGCTATGAACTTTTTAGTTTTCATTACTATCGGAGGAATTTCTTTGAACTAGTATGTAATCCATGGAAGTTTAATCTAGGAAATTTGGTCTTCCCTAATGTATTTGTTAATGTTGAATTGGTGAGATTGTTGGCCACTCATTATAATTCAAAACTCAAAGCCATCTGTGACCCATCTGGGAAACCATTGATACATATATCAAAAGATGCAATAGTTGAGGTTTTAAAATTGGAAGGGGTTTTCATATGTGAAGAATTAGAAAGGGAATTCAGGAGGATGGACACAATTTATAAAGGTTGGAGGTTGCCACTGCATAGAATTAAACAGGATGGCAAACTAGTTCCACTAGAGGATAGTGATGCCCCCCCTTCCATGTTGATCTTTTTGAACCCTATATGAAGTATACTTATTTCTTGGTAGGCCAAGTATTGGGAATGGAAATCCCTAAATATATGTCAATCGTGCCTATGATAATTTCAGCAAATATTCAGTATCACAACTATAGACCTTTTGATTATGCCTCATACATTTTTAAGGGGCTCGATTCTAGGTTGATGGCAGTGAAAATTGAAGCCTCTATCTTACATCTTAGGTATTATTCATTGTTGATGCATATGGTGTTTTATTTTGGATAGGAGTTAGGGTTGTGGCCTCAGGAGATGCGAATTTCCCAATTTGATAATGAAGGTATACCATTACCTGTTCAATTATGGACTATTGTTTGGGACAACAGGTTTGCTAATTCTTATTTCATACACTTTGAAGAATATTTTGTAAAACCATTGTACATAGTCTATAATTATCCATGTGCTTATTCTCTATCTGATGAGATAAAGAGGTTTCTCATTCCTAAATACTTCAATGGGACAATTAGTCACAATTGGGGGGATTGGTATTGTTTGGATGATGCTACCATGATTAGGGTTTTTGGATTTGAAGATTCCCCATTCATTTTCCCTAAAATATTCCCGAAGAGGATTGCATACTTGGAAATTGTTAGGAAAATGGAATTTTCCAGTGTTATGAATTTGAGCTCCTTTGGAAAATAGGATTTTATGCCCAGTACATTGTGCTTCAGTGATTTTATTGTATTGGCGAAGGAAGGGTACAACTTGATTCTTGATAATTTACTACAATACAACATGAAAAGAGGACCTCCTAGAAAGATCTTTGATCCAGAAGGGTATATTAATTCTAGTAGACAAAAGATAAAATTTGGAGGATATCAACATGTACCCTATCAGTTTGATGATATGATTAGGAACCTAGAAGTTGAATAAGCTAAAATAGTGGTTGAAAAATATAATCAAGGGTTGTAAGATACAAAGCTATTATCTTCTAGGGAAGAGGCATCTGAGGGTAATGTGTCACAGGGTCATCCCAATAAGATGTCAAGATTGAGAACTCGGGATTACACCTGCCCTGCTAGGGAATTAAATGTCGAAGAGAGGATAGAGCCAGATGCAAGGCACGTGGAGTATAAGACATTTGTAGCAGATAATGAATTTATAAATTCTCTAGAATTTAAAGCATTCTTATATAAACAAAATGGAAAAGAGATAAGATAAATGGTTGATAATGTTACACCAAGTAATGAAGAACAGTTACTAAATGATCTAAAGATGAGTGTGGGCAGAGAGATGGCAGGTATGAGCCCTGAAAAGGGAAGGAAAATGTTAGAAAGTGTTGGTGTTATGATTTTTTGAGGGTTGGATCTCAATTTTGCATTACTCTTTGATAGTTTTCTGAAAGATAGTAATGCTACACACAAGCTCGGCCCAGAAAAGGTGGCAGAAGTATATGCAGGGTCAAAATGCAATCCAAATGAAGAGTCATTAATGATTTGGGACTTGTATCCACCTCATAGGAAATTAGTTGTCATTGATACTGAGAAGGAATTTGTGCATGTTATGAATTTAAAGATTGGAGAGGTTGATCCTATGGCAACTACAGAGATTAGAATCAATGTAGCAAAACTGAACAAAGCTCAAATACAGATGTTAATCAAGGAAAGAGAAATGTACAAAATGAATAATGAGAGGATGTTGAGAGCAAATGAGCGCTTGAAATATTTGTTAGGAGTTACAATGAAATCAACCGAGTTGCTCACTCATGGTGAAAGTTCACAAGAAAAAGGTCATTGGGAAGGATCAAGCACATACTCTCAAGGGAAATATGATGCACTTGAAGCAATAATTAAGAAAAGACAAGCCAGTCTAACAACTTGGTTGAATAAGCTCTGGGGAACACATTTACATAACTTTACTGCATTGCAAGAAAATGAAAGAATGGATGGTAGGATTTTGGAGAACCTTCAAGAAATAAACTAGAGGGATGTTTCTGATAATGTGGCAATTGAGGTTGTGAATCATCTTATGAATAAGCACTGAGACTTCTTTGAAGAATTGCGAGGGGATGCATAGGGATTAATTAATGCCACCAAAAAAGGGTTGACTGTGTTCTTTGATGATAAAGGAAGATTAAAATAAATGACTAAGTGGAAAGGTGAAAGTGAATTAATATTGCAAGAAATTCTGAAGACAGCTACCGCGAATGATACAAAACTGAATGAAGCATGTGAACAGAATGAAAAGATGGTGAGAATGGAGATCACGATCCAGAATGCATTGGGAGATGTAGATACACATGAGCGTCGGGATTACTTGGACCACTTGTCGAAGATTCATTTATGGCTTAATAGAGCCTAATTACCTTTTTAATCTATTTTTGTTTTAACATAAGACATTTCTGAAAGGACGTGTCCTTTTAAGTAATTGATGTATAAATATCCATTTTTGGTAGCAAAAAGCATATAGCAAATAGGAAAAAGATACAATAGATTACAAAGTTTTACAACTATGAGACTATGTTGCATGTTTCAAACTATGGAGATATCAATGAAAATCATTTGATGTGGTGGTCTATTTCTGGTATCAGTTTGTTGTGTTGATTGATAGTATTGTTGAAGTTGTCTCCAAGGTTGATATTTTCTAGTTATTTAAATTGATATAACAAGCGTATATTCAATTTATCAGTGCACACTTGTTGTATCTGTGTGGTTTGATTAACTAGTTCTTTCAAGGAAAGATTAAATCCTTTTAGTCAATCATAGTAATTAGGGAATCTCATTTGGATTATTAAGAAGAACTTTGTAATCATTTTCTTGCATGTTTATACAAGTTGTAAACTCAAATTTATATGCCAAACAATTAGAGTATCTGCCAGAAAGAATTTATTCATTTTAGATCTTTCATCTAACTTTTTACACCCAGTAAGGCACTAGTTTCTATCACCTCACTATTTAGTTTATTCATTTTTCACATCTGTTAACTGAACATATTACTTTTAGCCTTGATATTGCTTATAAAATTTATACCAAAATAAAACTCATCTATCCACTCCCATTTTCCATTGTGGATAAATTACTTTAAGGAGATAAGTCAAGTCTACCTCATTCACACAGGTACACCCACCTAGGTCTAGCAGCACCTAAAGAGAAAAAGGTCTAAACCATTTGGCCTTGTCTGTTACCCTAAAACGTACCAAGAGTTTGGCAACCTCTTGAGGTATTTCACCTACTTTTTTGAGAGCTAACAGATAGTATTTAAAAATCTGTAGAGTTTTAGTTGACTTCTTGATATCTTCTACTCATCCAATTGCCTCTCCTAACCACCATTCCTACATACAAGTTTCACTAATTCTATCAAGTCCCTAGTTCCCTTTATTTCCTTCATTCCATTAGTTTATAATATTTTTATGAACATCCAATCTTCAACTTCTTTTTCCTAATATTTCAACCTCTTATTCTCTTTTGCATCCCCATATTCTTCTATTCTCTTACTTATTTCCCATTACATTTCTTTACAAACATACGAAGCTCTAATTGACATCTAGACTTTAATTTCTTTATCCTAATGTTCTAACCTCCCATCCTCTTTTTCACTCTACGATTCACTAATTCTTGACTTTAAATGATCAAGGTTCATGTGCTTTCCAAATGTGCAAGGTTCATTCTCTTTTTCATTACTGTGAAGGTCTTTTGGACTTCTTTTGATCTTTTTCCATCACCAAATCTCCCAATCTTTGATCCTTCTCCACAATCCTATAATATTTCATTTCCTATATTTTTAAAACTTACAAAATTCTTACTTCTTTTTTTTTATTCCCACATATATAGACCTTTAATTCCTCAATTATTCCCCATATTTCTTCTAGCTTCCCTTCTAGAAAAATTATTTTTCATTTCCAAACATTTAAACTTCATCTAGTTCTACATATTCTTTAATTACACATTATTTTCTTACACAAATTACAATCCATCATGCATATTTTTTATGGAATTATTCTATCTACCCTTCACCCCCTAATATCTCATCCTTCCAATTTTTCTCACATTTCCTCCAATTCTCTCTTGTATAATTTTAGACTTCTATTCCATTTTCCTATCCTAAGTTTCACTTTTGATCTCCAACTCTACATTCAATTCCCACAAAGTTTTCCAATACTTTTTTTGATCATTTATTCCTATATGAAATTCAAGTAGACTTCCAAAATTTAAGTCTTCTATCTAGACATCTTGTCCTAACCTAAAATTATATAGTGTGATCTCACAATTCTTCCAAAGAACTTCCTTCGCTCATTTTCATCTATTTGTATAGTTTCAATGGATTTTCATACTTCAATTTTAACATCATGTCTTGATCTTTGCTCTCAATGGGAAACTCTACACCTCCCATCTTAATTTCTAGTTCCACATCATATTCTCATAAATTTTCCCAAAGGTGTTGATACCCCTCTCCTCTTCCCATGTAGAGTTCTTTTGGACTTTAGGATGTTCCTGCCTCTGGTTCCACGTCATTTTCCCACATGTTTTATTGCATCCTTGAATCATTCATTTTCATACATTTATTGAGGTTTGATAGACTTCTTTACTTCCATTGTAACATCCTATTTTGACCTCTAGTCCCAAAGTGAAACCCTGCATCTCTCATCCTAACCTCTCATCTTGCATCAAATTTTTGCATTTCCTCTTATTCACCTCCATCATTTTCTATATCTTCTCATAAAACCATTAGTGACTAGAATTGACCTCTATAAATAGCCCAAGATATTCTCCTTCCTGAAAACCATTTTCCATCCCATGGGTGTCGATTTTCTTGCAACTTCAAAGATGGAGGATGAGGGTGAACATACTTTTGTTCATGCTATGGTTGAGTTCCAAATTTTGATTATACTTACCTATATTGTAGATTTTCCATCTCACAGATTTCATGGTATTTTTCTTGTCTTGCACATTTGTGGCCTTCAATTCTCTATAGAATTCTCACAAATGACTATGCAATATACCTATTTTTTGTTAGATTCACTCAAGACTCAAGCCATCATGATCACCTACAAAACATAAAATAACCTTCTACAAAGGAGAAAAGAAAGAGCATAAATTTGCAATAATGGATGCAATATTACAAGATTGGATATATGATTGAATATTGGTTGAATATACAAATATACATGAGATGCCTTGTTTATCAAGGCAAGGTAATAGATAGGACTATACAAGATTGTGAGAAGTGTCTAAATCCTATAACATGGGACAACTAAGTCATAACAACCTAGCATAAGATAAGATCTTGCAATGACAACTAAGATAGAAGGAATCTTATAATCCTCGGTAAACTCAACATGGGGGGTCCAAGGAAGTGGTCTGAGCCTCTTTCCTGCATGTCATTATACCAAAATGTTGAGCTTTAGAGGCTTTTTGAAAATGCTGGTATGACCTCCTTCTTAATGGCGATGAAGGGTTACAATGATGATAAAACTATGAAATTCTACAATTCTTGGCATGAAGATAGAGTTAAAATTGGCAGTATAAAGCTTGTGGTGACTCCTAAGTTGATAGTAGAGGTGACTAGTTTGGCTTGCAGTGGTCTGAAAGTGGCAAAAATTAGTAATGGAAACTATCAAAGATTCATTGATAGTTTCCTCGAAGTGGGGGAGAAGCTTCAACACTACCAAAACATATTTGATAGTAAAGGCTCCCAGATCCTTATGGGGAGGTGTGTACATATTATGAAATAATTCACTCTAGAAGGTAGGTATATTACTATCCATGGCTATCATTTTCCTCTGCTTAACCACATTAGGAGGAATGTGTTATCCTTGAATTTAGTTGTGCTCAATTTGTGCGATAACCCCTACAAAACTTATTTGTTTCATAGCTCACAAAATCTAAGCACGCAAAAAAGGAAAATTTCTTCAATCCTCGTGTGTAGTTACCTAGCCTCAGAAATTCATTCTAAGCACTTCCCCTTTTCATTTCATCAAAAATTTCCTTTTGGTGCAAGTTAGAAAAATCTAGTTGTTGAGAGAAAAATATTTACACTTGCAAGAGCACCAAATTTCAATGCCCCTACAAGTCATAATGCAAAAATAAAAAAGGTTGCAAGGTCGCTAAATTTTAGCAACCTTGCTAGTTATCTACTAAATTTTCATTTGCATCGATGTTATTTTTTCCCACCCCTTCAATTTTGGCATCACACGAGTGGCATTAATGTCTATTTAATGAAATTTCAAATTGGGTTTTGAAATTTGTTTGGGAGTTTGTTTTCCCATTTTGATTGTTTTTTTCCCTCTTCTATCCACTGTGAGTTCATTTCAAGCACACGAGTTTGTTTTTCATGATCTCTTATCATATTTCGACTGAATTCTACTAGGGATTCCTCCATTTTTTTCGTTCTTAGTTGGGTATGTATTTTTCACCATACTTCATTTACGTCTTGATTTTTGTTCTTGAAACAATATAATTAGGGTTTTTTTTTGTTTGTTTTCATTTATTTTGGTCATCATTCCCATTTTTTTATGTTTCAATGAATCTTACATACATATAGTTATGTCTTCTTCCATTTTAAACCTTGGTTCTACACTTGTTTCCCATTTTGAATTCATGAGTTTGATGCACTATTGGAGGTTGTTTGTGTTATCTAGGTTACCACTTATTTTTTCTTTCATCTCACTTTTTCCTTGTGTACGTGGGTTTTGAAACCCACGTTACACAAAGGGTCTTTCTTGTGTGTTGTTAGGGTTTATTAACATTGAATACTCTCCTTCAGAAGTTTAACATGGTCAAAAAAGAAAGGGATCAATATAATGCAAAGAATGAACAACCGATAGCTGTATTGTGAAAGATTACCCAAACTTCTGAGTTAGGTGAACCAGTTGCCATTAGTATTGAAGATCCTATGATCTAGAATGTGGAGAAGATACACACTAGAGGAAAAGTGGTTGGTGAATTCCTAGATCAGATGGTTGCACAAGGTTCTGAACTCTTGGTTGAATCTTTAGTGAAGAAACTGAAAACGATGGAGGCCATAAAATTAGAGTTGGATGGAACTACTGAGGCTTTTGTCTATGAAAAGGAAGAGATGGAAAAAAATTTGCAAGATTGGGTGAAAATAAAGGATCTCAAACTAGATATGTTGGTGGAAGCTGAAATCATTCCAAATAAAGATATGTATGTGGAAGTGAGGGAAACTATGATACATAAAGTAAATGTCCTCAAATATTTTATTGATGATTTGCAAAGTGCTCAGGAGGTTGGCCAAGATAGAAATTTAAACCTTATCAATAGAGTGGGAGAACATCCTTGTAATTTGTGAGATGATAATGATAAGATTCTCTCCTCAAAAGTACAAAAATTCACTAGTGTGGTTCAAAAGGAGTTTGAAGATCAAGAAAATTCAGTGGCTTCAATGGATAAGTTGGTAGAGATTCAGTTGACCTTGGACAACTTAAGAGTGTTTTAAGAAACAATGATGAAGCTCATGATACACTAGAGGATTTGATCCTAAGATTCATCGCCATTGCCAGACATACTTTAGGCCCGGATAAAGATGAGATTCATGCCATCATGAAGAAGTATGATGACTTTGTCATGAAAGACGTTGGAGAAGGCTGATTATGTCTTGGTTTAATTTTTAGTATCTTTCATGCTTTTTGTAATTAGTTCAAGAAAATTTACATGTATTTTTGAGAAATGTAAATGCATGTAAAAACAAAGAAGTCCACCAATAATTTTTTACTCAAATGTTGAATAAGTCAAAGTAGTTATTTCTTTTCCTAGATTAACTCTCAACTCTCCTCTATATATATGTGGGAGTTCTATCGTATTTAGTACCTTTTAATCTTATGCAACGAACTGTTGCCCAAATTGTGACTCAACTTTGAAACTTTGTGTTCAAATTGCAAGATCAAATTCAATAAATAAAAGGAGGTGAATTTTGATTTCAACCTTTGTTTTGAATCAATTTTGTATGACTGAGAATTTTCTTATGTCATTCTTGCTAATTTCTCTTGTTGTTAATTGAATAAGTGGTGATTCTTTCTTATGGTTAAAAGGATGTTCAAGATAAAATATATAGACTTTGAGTTATATTGCTTACTTGAAATTGTGTGTTGAAAATATTTCTTGGTGGAGATTATCAAGACTTTGGCCTTGGAGCTATTCACTTTGTGTGTGGATCTATTGGTGAAGGGGGTTGATAGACTTTGTGCTACAATGTGTATTATTTGTTACTATAGAACTATCATAGAAGGAAACAAGAAGACTTCATGAGTATGTGTGTCTTTCGGTTACTATTAACCTAGTTATATTGGTACTCTTTGTTTACTCTTAAGTTTAATTGAGAATATTGGTGATTACTACTTAGGTAGATATTTAGAGGTGTAAAGCATTACTGGATATTAATGTGGAACATTGTAAATGTCTTTTCTGAAAGAAGAGAAAATGGAAAATCTAACACACTCCACATGGTTAAAGCTATTGTAAATACTTTTAGCTTAGTGTAGTTTACTCTTTGTTCCAATAAGTAGTAACAAGGGAGCCTCCCCTTTCAGAGAGGAGAGAACATTCTCATCATAGTTGTGGCTGAAATCCCTATTTTGTAATTTGTAAAGGAATTACAAAATATTCACCAAATAGAATGAAAAGATGAATATTCCATTTTTCTACTTTCTTCTCTGAAGCAATGTAAGACCGAAGGGGATTCACCACCCTTTCACCAAGGCCTTATTTAGAGGCTTTATAATTATATTTCTGATAATATGCCCTTGTCTGGCCCTTCAATGGATATTGACCCCCAAGCTAATGAAGCCCAAAACAACCAGCCTAACCCTCACCCAAATCTAAATCCTTGTAAATATCTTGTTAAGGGTTCTTCCTTGGCTAAGACTCATCATACTATTTATTCCCCCAAACTAATAAACCTAGTGAACCCTTTGTGATTAAAAAGTATTCCATTAAAGGCCTACTAACCAAGGGGACCTAGTTGTCTCAATTGTGAAAAGAAAGAAAAGTATTAGCAACCCTTTTGGTAACCCTTCACTTGTAAAAAAGAAAAAGTCAAGAAAGCACTAAACCAAGAATAGTGAAAAAAGTCACAATTGAAATCTGTGATGAGGACTAACAAGGCAATGTGGATGATTCAAGCAATGGAAAAGATGGGAGAAGGTCAGTTAGATTGGCAGGTCAATCTTCCAAAGGTAAAAAACTAAGCTTTGAGGAACCAAAAGACGAACCTTCGAAAGATGAGGTGCCCTTAGAACTTAGTAAGAAGGAATTAGCAGTGGTTCTTGGTGAGGATCTTGAGGAGGACTCTATTAGCAGCGAAGAAGAAGCTGGGGAGGAGGTCACTAACCAAGAGGTTGTGCAGGATTTAGAGGATACCGAGGATGAATGAGACCAACAAACAGCAAAAGAAAATGTAGATGTGAATAGACAAGCCATAGAAGATGTGAAAATTAAATCCCTAGAGGACCCTGATAATGAAATAGAGCAAGATAACAGGTCCTTTGAGTGTTATAAGACCTAGTTTCATGAGCTTCAGGAAAACGTTAGCAGGATGGGAAAAGCATTCAATAGGCTAACTTCAATCACACTAGGAATCATGAGAATCAAAATATTTGGAACGGTTAACGGCATGGAAAAGGTTAGAAAAGGGAAGAGGAGGAAGAATTCCTCTCAAGATGTGTACATACAAGCGGAGGACAAAGCAGCTGAAGAGGTTGATGCTTGGAACGAGGAATTGGAGTGGTTGAATATGGAATGGGACTTGATTTGTAGGCCCAAAAACTAGATAGGTTTTTTGTCTCTTTGGTTTTTGGCTTGCGAGCCTTGGTTGTTGTTGGGTTTACATATCCTAGTGCTTATTCCTATTTACTATTTTTGTTGTTTTATTCAGAATTTTATGCTCTCCTATTTATGATTGTTACTCAATTGGTTGGCCTTTTACTATTTTGTTTATGGTGTTAGTTTTTTATTTTGGTGTGGCTATTTTTTGTTGCTATACTATTAGCCGTGAGGCCTAATCTTTTTTATTTGTCTAGGTTCAAGGGCCCATTCTCTTGTTGTTTTAATAAAAAACATGTGAATATGTCCCCTAATTACCTAGTGAGTAAATTAGCTAGGTACAAGACATTTATTCACACCAACACCCCCCTTTAAGTGCAACTTAGGGAGAAGATTATTATGCAAACGAAACAAATATGGGTCCCAACTATGAGGCCATGTTAGGTACCCATTTACAATACAAATGAAATGAATGCAATCTCTCACAAATAGAGAAAAGGAGAAAACCTAGTGGGACAAAACTCCTCTCCAAAAGAGAGAAAACAAGAAAAACAAGATGATGTATGGATGACTCAATGATATCCCCCAAGGACTACATCCATCATGTAAATACAATACATGATCCCCCCATAAGAGGGAAAAATAGAGATAAGATATCCCTCCCGCAATGAAGAAGCTCCAATGTCGATCAAGAATGCCTAAAAACAAAATATGACACAATGTCTACAAGCAACACATCTTCCCTTAGGAAGAAACAAATCCATAGGCTGATGAAGAAGCCACGCCATGTCCAACTGAAAGGAAGAAGGATGAAGTCTCAATACATGACCCCCCCATAAGAGGGAAAAAGAGAGATAAGGTATCTCTCGCACAATGAAGAAGCTTCAATGTTGATGAAGAATGCCTGAAAACAAAAGATGACCCAATGTCTACAAGAAACACATCTTCCCTTAGGAAGAAACAAATCCATAGGCTAATGAAGAAGCCACTCCATGTCCAACTGAAAGGAATAAGGATGAAGTCTCAACATGTGTGTCTCTAGAAACTGATAAGGAGCCTCCAAGCTTGAAGAAGCTAGAACACAATCATGGTAAAAACCAACCAAGAGACATGACATTGAATCAAGTGAATGAGGAGACTCATGAATTTTAATCTCCAAAGACAAAGAAGATGGGATAATAGTTGTGCTAAAACTATCATCAAGGAGGAGAGAAACCCCCTCAAGTTTTCCCTCCAAATCTGCAGTATGAGATTCCACAAACAAGTTAGAAATACATGTCAAATATTCATCCCACAAAGAAAGATCAAAAAAACTATGATCATCTAGGTGCTGAATGGAAGCATTTCTAGTTGAACAAGTAGGAGGAGTAGAGAGTTCGACACTAGTCTCTAGAATACCAAGGTTTGGATGACCAAACTTCTCCTCACAAACATGATTCATGCTTGATGAAGGAGTGTGATATGAAGTCAAAGGAACATTATCTTCTTCTGAAGCACAATGAGAAAAGGAATACAAAGAAGATGAATGATCAACCATCCTGATAGAAACAATATCCCTAGTCTCCAATTCCCTTATGTACACTCTATCAGGAGTGAACTCAATTCTTTTACCTTGACCACCATGGGTAATTTGATAAATAGAAAGGAGATTAGTGGATAAAGAAGGAACACAAAGTGCATCATTAAAAGTGCCCTCTCCCATGTCAATAGAACCCTTCCCACTTACCTTCATATATGTATTGTTACCCATAAAAATATGAGGTGAATTACAAGGCTCAAAAGAAGAGAAGATTCACATAGATGATGCCATATGATGAGACGCCCCTGAATCAAGAAGCCATCTATTAGATTCAAGACTTGTAGAGGCCAAGAGTGCTTGTCCTTTCATTTTGAGTAGCCCAATTTTAGATCATGTATTCTCTAACTGTGATGATGAAGCTACGATTGATTGAGATGTTGAAGAAGAAGAAGACACCGATGAGGGTAGTTGTATGTTATTCTTTTGAAAAAGGTGTGTGAGTTCATTAATGTTCTTATTATAACATCTATGCTCATCATGTCCTAACCTTTTGCAATATGTGCATTTAAACATCTTCTTTTTAGATGATTCCTCTTTAGAAAAGGAAGTGGAATCTAGAGTGTTATGTGAAGGAGAATCTTTACAAGTTTCTCATTAGACTTGGGGTCCTTATTCTACTTCTTACCTTTTCCACTTGAAGCCTTTGAATCTTCTGCAAGAACATGAGTTTGGGAAGACTTTAATGTGACCATGTGTTCCAAATTTTCTTTTTCCCAGGTGAGATGAGCTACAAACTCATCAAGAGAAGGCATTTTGTATGCATTTCCAAGGGCATCCATTGTAGCATAAAATGTAGAAAAAAACACTAAATAATTAGGACCGGGCCTAGCAAGAATAGAAAGAATCAATTGTTCATCATCTTTAGTGACCCCACAATTAGATAACTATATTCAACGAGGATTGAACTTAGAGAAGAAGTCTTTGATATTGTCAAAATCTGATGGATTAAGACTCGTTAATTCATTCACCAACTTAAATATATGGCTTACTAAAGAGACCCTCTAAGATAGTCCAAATTTGATTAGGATGAGTGCAAGTTGCAACATGATATCTAAGATTTGGAGAAATGGACAAAAGAAGAGTAATAAGTGCTTCATACCTTCCATCAAACCATTTTCTTCTTTCTGTAGCTCATGTGGGTTCTAAATTTGTGCCAAATGTGTTTCTTTGCAACTTCAATTTTAACAATAATATCTCCATTTGTGATTTCCATTCATGATAGTTATATGGAGTTAGAGACACCACTTTTGGAAAATCCATGATAAAATCAGAAATTACAATAGAGGATTAACAAATTTCCCCTCACAATAGAAGTAATTAATCCCTTTGTCACAAAAAAATTGACACTTTTTTTACAAATTTACAACAATGTATCCAAAAGTACCAAATTAGTTTCAAACTAAAATTATGAAATTTTGGATGCAAATCTACAAAAAAACGCATATATAAAATTGAAGTGCTCCTGAATACCTTCTTGATACCGCAAGAATCAAGAAAATCAAAGTTTGGAGCAAAAAGTTATGAGCTTGGAGGCCGAAAAAACAAGATCTGACTTTGAAAGTTGTAAAAACAAACATTAAACAGAAAAATTCTGAAAAAATAACCTACACCATTGAAAAGTGCTTAGAACCAAATTTCCAACAATATCTTGTTCATCAAAATCCAATTTTTGGATCAAAAGTTATGAATTTTTTTTTTAAATGATGATTTTTTTCTTGTAGTGACGACCCTCCTAGCAAAATAAAAATTTGTCAAAAGTCAAATTCATCAAAAATTGATAAATTTTATATGAAAATAAGGGGGTTTTGTGTCATTTAAATGGAATGGAAGCATCCATTTGGGCTATAAGTTCTCCAATATAAAAGTGTTCACCAGATCTAAGCTTCAAACCCTAGTTTGCAACTATATGATACAATGGCCAAATTGAGTGAAATAAAAGCTAGATCTTAATTTCTTGGACATTCTAAACTCAATAGTGAGCTTAGATTTGCACAACCATACTCCAAAATGGACTTGAAATATAAATCCACAAAGAAAAAACCTCAAATTTGATATTTTTATCAAGTTTTTCTGATTCTCCAGGTCATCATTTGATGCAAGAGAAGAGCATACTCAACTTTTCAAGATCCACCAAGATTTGCACCATAGAAAAAAACTCAAGCATAATTATCTCCCAAATCTGAGAAGGGGCTTGCAGATCTAAATTTTTGATATCATGTTAGAGTCACTCAAGGACTCAAGCCTCCAGGATCACCTACAAAACCAAAAACAACCTTCTATAAAGGAGAAAAGTAAGATCATAAGTTTGCAATAATGGATGCAATATTACAAGATTGAATATATGATTGAATATTGGTTGAATATACAAATATACATGAGATGCCTTGCTTATAAAGGAAAGGTGATAGATAGGATTAGACAAGATTGTGAAAAGTGTCTTAATCCTATAACATGAGACAACTAAATTATAACCTAGGATAAGATCAAATCTAGAAAGGACAACTAAGAATTCTAGAAGGAACCTTATAATCCTAAGTAAAATTAACATGTGAATATGTCCCCTAATTACCTAGTGAGGAAATTAGCTAGGTATAAGACATTTATTCACACCAACACTTCCTTACATGAGTCCAGACCCCATAAATGGTCTTGAAATTGACATGATTAGATAGGGGAAAGATTTAAATGTCTCTTAATACTTGTGTCCTCTTAAAGACATTATTTTTGTGCATATTCAAAATGGTTGTTGATGTAAAGGTCACAAACTATGAGGGCTTCCTCTAGCAATGGGTTTAGGGCATTTTTGCATTGTATTTTTTTGGGTTTTCCACCTAGGTGTATAATACCACATTATAATCCTAGAGGAATTTTTTAATGTGTAGATTTGACATCTTTTAAATGTCTCTGAACTATAGATTTTTTGGCACCAATGCACTTTTCTAGCTCTTCTAGGGTTTTTCACCTAAAAGGAGAGAGGTAGGGCCAAAAATGCTAAGGGGTTCATTCAAATTATGTTATGTTGTTTAAGATAAATGAGATTATCTAAGTGCAACTAAATGAACTATATGATTGATTATGAATGCAAAATTAAGATTTATGCTATGTTGGAAAACACACTATGATATACAAACAATGAACTAAAAGATGAATAAATGCATAACAGAAAGGAATGAACTGAAACAGTGTGCACCTAGGTAGAATTTGAAGAATCTAGAATGGTATGATTGCTATCTAGAATCACAAAAAATCAACAGTGGGACTCCCAAGGTGGAGAATCGGTCCTGCTTCTGGTGAAAAAATGTCAGAAACTAGTTTCTGACTATCAAGATCCAGAATCTGACAAAATCTAGATTTTCAGTCTTAAGGTGGGTCTCATTCGCCACTAGTGGCGAATTAGTCCTCTCCAAAAATTCTAAGAAAATAGGAGACAACTCTGCAACACCAGATCTAGAAATATCTGCTTGTTGGGTTGCCGAAGTCAATTCTGTAGGAAACAGACAGAAAACCTTCTCGAAGCTTGTAATATGGTTGGTTTGACTTGAAGCACCTATTTGACTTGTTGACCAATCTTCAACACCTAAATTCTTGATAAATCTGCACACAAAAGTCTGTAAACACACATGCAAGAGGGGGAAAATGGTTGAGGGTTAGCAAATAGGGGTTTTCCTTGGTCAAACCCCACTTTGGTAATCAAACCCTTAATAAAATAATAAAATGCAGGAGAATGATAAACAAATAACATGCAAATGCTATAAACTTACCAAACCCTTGTTGATGCAAAACCTGAAGATATGTCAATGGTTTCCTTTGATTGCTTGATAGATGCTTGATTTGATGTTGTAAGATGCTTGAATGCTTGAATGTGATGTGTGATTGAATTCTTGAACGAATAGGGGTTGAAATGGATGTAAAAACACTTATTTATACAATCTTGTGCCTTAGTAACCCGTTAATACCTCATCATAGGCTAGCATCAAGTGATTTTGAATAAAAACCTAAAAGGAAATTTAAAATATTTTGAATTTGGAGCCAAGTGGGGCTCATTTGCCACCCATGGAAAATGGGTCCCACCTAGGACTTGAAAATGGGTGTCAGGATTTAAGTTGCATTTAATGTTGTTTGTCGGGTTTACATTAAAAAATGCACTTAATTAAAACTTATAAGGGCATAAAAGGGTCAAATAAAGCATAAGAAAGGGATAAATAAGGATATTATGCCTAGAAAAGCGTGAAACCTTGTTACAAGACTTTACAACACTTCAAAATAGGACTTGTTTAGTGATGAAAAGGTGATTTTTAGGTGAGTTGTAATGAATAAAGTCTAGAAAAGTGTAGAAATTCTTTACAACACTTCACAACACCTTCACAAGACGTCATTATTTGAATCTTAGTACCTAAATATGCATGTTCAAGCCATGTTACATCATAAAATCAAAGAAAAATGGACCAAACATCAAGAAGCAAGGCCTAAAATACCATGAAAATGATAAGGGGCCATTTTTCTACAACTCAATCTCAACAAACATTATATATATTTTTATATTCTATTGATCTTTATCACATTTGTTGATCAAGAGGGTTAATTTTGACTAGTTTGTCAACTAGAAGGCAATAAAATTCCTTGTAAAGTTTACATAGGACACCTTAGCAAAATAACACAATAAGTACATAGGTCTATTCATTGATAACAAAGTTATGTTCAATTGAATGTTCTACTTCATCTACCTACTTGTTTGCATGCATAAAGCCTAGCTTAAGAGTGGAATTGAGAGGTATAATCCTTATTGTTAACTTCTTTAAATTATCATAGAGTGGGTTTTAATCAATGTTCTCCTTTAATTTATAAAATATAAGACTCTATCGTTCTTCTTGGATAAAGGTATAGGTGTTTGTTGTGTTCAACCTGCCATCTCACCAACACATTCAAAACAAAAAACTTAAAATCCCTTTTTATATTGTGTTGATGCTGTTATCTTTACTTCCATATATAGATGTGTGCAATATCTTTAGGGGTTAGATAATATCATGCACAAAGAGTCGAAGAAAGCCTACAACAATCATCAAATCCCACTAATTCATTTCCATGGACCCAAATTCAATTCCACTCATTAGAGAAATTCAATAGGTACAAAGTTAAATTGTATAGGAATGGATTTGAACCAAAGCAAAGTACAATCATTGTAATTAAATATCTATTCATCTAATGGATCTTAATTTTCTAGCATCTTGGAAAATTGATTTTGCACATGTCTTCAACAACACATTCCTCCATCTAGATTTTGGCTAAGCGTTATTTTATAATTAATTTAATTTCCATACATAATTCAACATTGATTATTTCAAATTCAAGCTCCTAGGGTTCTTTATTCCTTGGGATAAGGAAATAGCATTTCCCAATACAATATTGTCAAATATAAAACTTAATCATTAACCAAGAGATCACCATTGAATTTCTTCCTACAACCACAATAATGGTATTTTGAGATCCAATATTTTATCCAAATGATAATAATCATTACTATAGTCATGCTCTAATTTGGTCAAACTATAAAATTTGCATATTATATGTGTATTCTTCAAAAACGCACATCCTCTTCTCCCACCAACAAAGCAACATTCTATGATTCCAAATTTCAAAGGCCATTACACATTAATCATCACTTGGTTGCTTCAAAAAGGTAAACACCTTTATTTCCCTATCAAAGCTTTGTGGTCTTATTCACCTCAATATCAATGTGCTCTAATCTTTAGCCTTTAGCAAATGGGTTTAAAAATTACTCTATAATCATGCCTCTATGTGTTGCAACCCTATGGTCATAGACATCTTGTTGAATATTTTCTCAAGGATTTTATTCCTCTACATGGTGAAGAGGCCACCCACAAATCAAAATTGATTGCAAAATATTAGGCCTCCACATTTTTCCAATGACTTCAACTAAGCAAAGTTGTACTGCTCAAAACATAGTTTGTGAGCTTCATGAGAATGCCCCATTGTATTGCTTAAATTGTTATAAATGGACCTACAAGTAAATGGCTCTTCATATAGTATGGGCCTCTTCTTTAGACTTGCTTCAACAACAACAATAACCATCATTCTCTCTTTCTTGTTGTTGCTTCCCATCAAGCTCATCCTTCATTTGACCTCTAATAATAATGTAGGTTATTAGAACCATTAGGTAACCAAAAAGGAGTGAAGAAAATAAACCAGTACATCACACAAATGTGAATGGCTTGCCATCGAACACAATATAGAACTGATTGTCATGACACTAGGCCATTTTTTTTATTGATTATTAAAGCATTTGAGAGGATAATATGGTTCACATCTTCAAGATTACTGATAGACTAAATAGATCAGCTCACCTTTCTAGAGATTTTCAATCAAGATCAATTTGTTACCATAAAATCTCTATAGGTTCAAGCATGGAGATTACATAAGCATCTAAAAATTACCATAGTATGAAGGTATAGCAATACTCAATTTATTAAAAATTGTTATAATTAGTCATTCTATCCAACAAGATGCTGTCTTCATATTTCTCAAGGTAAAAATTGTCTTTTGGCAAGCTTCCCAAGGTTTTTAGAAACAGGAAATCTATCCAAAAATATGCGTATAGAAAATTACCTCTACATGTGACATTTCTCATGGGAAATGTCTTCTTATTAATAGTTAATCTGTCGTCAAGTTTCTCCAAAGTTGTCTATAGCAAAGCCTTCAAAGGGCTCACCTATACATTTAACATTTCTTGTGGGAAGTCTTTGCCTTACCATGCTCAATCCCAAGATCTAATTCTGCTATAACGTTTAGAGGACCGTAGCTATAGTCTCCAGATATTTTCTGTTCTGCCCCCATTATTCTATTAAATGGCCTCTGAAAAAATGTGGTTCATCTCTCGATTAAAAAAATATCATCTCTAAAGATTAAAAAACATAAGCCAAAACAATAATCAATAGTCAATAAATCAAACACAAAGTTACTTTTGAAATGCAGATAATTTTTTGTCTGTACGTAAGGTTTATCATATTTGATTTGACATTGTTTGGGAGTGGAAAGAATTGAAAATTCTAGAACGACTAGTTTCACTGGGTCCTTGAGTTAAATTAGAATTTAGCAATATGGAAATGCCTTTGTGATCTGTTTATTTTTCAAATACAGGTTGTAAGTGAAAGCGACAAGTTCATGAATGCTTTTTGGATTACTTCATGGCTAATCGTTATCCACACATGCATCTTTGGTGAAGTGTGTTGTGCAAACATGAATCCTTGACTTGAATATTACAGCAACCTGTAGCAATTATAAAGGTTAATATAATTTCATGCATCAGGGCTACAAGCACTTAAGATCTGTGAAAAGTTACACTTAGCCCATACAAGAGACAGATAACCTTGTCCAAGAGCAAAGTTTTATCCTTCCTTAAAGACCTTTGTTTCAAGTTGGAATGCCTTTGTAAAAAACAATGGCCAACAAAGGTATGTTGACAGAATGCTGCTGAATGTTGCAGCACCCATAAGCATATTCATAACAATAATTTGAAGTCGAATTGCTTCAAGGGGAGAAGCGCCACCCATAATAAGGCCAGTCATAGCCCCAGGCAGAGAGATCAACCCAACCGTCTTTGCATTGTCAATAACTGGTGAAAGAGCGAGGATCAAGGCCCTTCTCACATGTTGCAGTGTCGCTTGCCTTGGAGTTGCCCCTAGTGCAAGAGCAGTCTCTACCTGCATATGGTTATTACGTTTTAATAATAACAAAATTACAGGAAGAGATGTAGAAATTGCCCCCACATCCAATCATCTACTAAACAGTTAAAGAAACGTCTAATTTAGGGTGTGCAATTCAATGAGTTGAAAAAAATGTACAATACCAGATTTTGCTGAATCCTTATGTCATCTCGAAGCCGCTTCATAGTTACTCCAGTTACGGTCATTGCATTTCCAACCATCATCCCTGCTATCGGGATAATATACCTAGGTGTGAAAGGAAAAACATTTAATACTAACAGCAAACACATTGTAAATGAAGTCCCTGCCAAAATGGATGCCCCTGCAACATATGAGCCATGTGGTACATGCTTTGCTCTCTGGCCTGCAGTGTAAGCAGCAACACTGACCTACAATGGAAATATCAGGTTTGGCAATTGAAGCCATGATCATGAGCATAAAATTGAACATAAAAAGCAATACGCACTAAAATGAAAAGATAATGTAGAAAATAATATTGAATAAAACCCATCCGAAGATGCAAATGTCACCATAAATTCCATAAATTCCTCATAAATCAAAAGTATGATAACCATAAGAAATTTTTACAGGCTATTAATTCCCTAAACCAATTTATCACACAGTAAATTCAAAAATTGATAAAATCTTTCAAAAGTTAATAAATTTGATTTAGGAGGGAGAGCTCTGGTGTCGAATACGAAAAGTCATCCTCATTGTTCTCCTTTCTCTGCATTTTCAAATTGCTTTTTGCTTATGTGTCTTTCTGGTCCCTTTATTTGTTAATAGTTTTTTTTTGTGAAGTTTCTCTAACCTTTATTTTGGTGTATTGTTTGACATGCCTTTTGTAAGCATCTATTTTCCTGTTTCAGAGTTTTGTTGAACTAAGTTTAGTCACTCCCTGATGTAGCACACCCCTACAAGGAGTTCTTGGTTCTGATTTTGGAGGCATCTATATGCAGCTGTTATCTCTTCAAATATGGAATCTGGAAGTGATCTAGGTAAAGTTGGAAGTAGTTCAGACTTCAGAGGTCTCAAAATCACTCAAAAGAAGCTCCTGTTGCTGGTGAGAAAATTATTGTTGGTGAAGGAGCAGAATTTCTTGTTCAGTTTGATGGAAGGGCCATTCAAACACAATTGCAAACAGATGGCTTGCAAGGTAAGCAACCCTCTATAATGATTTTGACTCCTAAAGATGAAATGCTATTAGTTAAAGAAGGGACAAGGTTAAAATATGTTGGTGCCCTCTTCTGCACCTACTCCTGAAGCCCTGCCTTCCAAAAAAAATTTGATGATTGGCTTGCTTCAGTTTGGGCCAAAAAACTAGGTTTATATGTAACTTTCTATCATATACTTTTAAAGGGGCTTTTCTTTATCTGCTTATAGAGTAGTAGCATGCCAAGAAAAAATCATTGCTAAGAGTTTGTGGAATGTTGGAAGATCAATGTTTATTGTGAAGTTAAGTCAGCTATTGATTCTAGCCCTCCTTCCCAATGTGGTGACTTGAATGACAATAGTAAGATAGTACATGAATGTTCTAATTTACCTGATAACTCAATTGTTAAATCTAATAAACCAGGACCTTCGATTTCAAAACATAGACAAGGGGTCTGATGGTAGAAATGTTGAAACTTACTCAAAAGGATTAAAAAATTCTTCTATAAGAAAGATAGCTGTTACTAATTCAATGTCATAGGTGTTAGTGTAGGCGCTCCAGGAGAAGTGGGAATGTTATCCTTGTTATTGATGACAAGCTTCGTACTTACTACTAACAGTAACAGTAGTGAAAATAAGAGCAATGCTCTTCTCTCTTGTTTAGAAAGGTTTTGTAATGGTGAGTAATGTTCCTCTCTCAGCTCAGTAAGGAATTTTTCCTTTTTTCTTGCTTTGAGGAAGGTATGAAGTTGGAATGATTAAAGGGCATGAAGCCCATCACAGAAAAAAATAAGATAAAAATTTGTGCAAGACTAGGCAGGTGTTGAAGTGTCTTTTGCTGCAAGAAGTTAACTGATTTTAATTTTTTTTAAATTACAAAGTTATTTGGCCTCATGTTGTTATATTTTTAACAATGGATGCAAAAGAGGAGGGCTACCATTTTGTTTGCAAAGTTATTTGGCCTGATGTTGTTATATTTTTTCCCTTGTGAAGGTTCATGAGGGAAAGCTGCCCTCTTCCACTTTCTTTCATAGGTAGTGGATGAAACTAGGCGAAAGAAACCTATCTCTAAGGACTGGAGAAATAACCTCTGTAACACCAGGAGGTCAAATATTTAATGCTTTCCAGCCAACATCTCTATGTAAGAATGTCCACAAGCTTGTCTCCAAAGTAATGAAAATAGGTTGAAGCACTTTCTAACAAATATCATCTCGGAGCAATTGGCTTTATTGTAGGCATGAAAGTTTCAGACAATATAATGCAGCTCATGGAACCTTTCAGTCTATGCAGAAGTGCAAAAGTGCCTCTAATCTAATTTCACCTACCTTTTACATTAGAGACAAATAATCTGATGGGAAGGAGATAAGACAAGGGTAGCATCTGTTAAGGCAGTTATAAAGAAATTTTGGATCCTCTTCCTCTGTCCTTCCCATCTTGTTGAAACATATGGACTACGGAAGCTATCCCAAAAGCCAATGTATTCCTCTGATTGGGTAAATTCAGAATCAGACAAAACTTGGATTAAACCTGGTATAGAAAGTGGCATTGTAGAACCCTCATAATCCAGTGGAATGTATGTCCAGTAATTATATTAAGGAAATTACGATTTGAGAGAAACTGAAGATATTTACAGATCAAAGGTCCCTAGTTAATTGAGTATAGAATAAAATTGGGGAAGCAATAAAAATATTGTGAATATGTGGTCCAAAATCTGAAAAAAATGTCAAGAAATGAAGCAGAATCCTTATTGAAATACAGGCTGATGAAAGGGCCTCTTGTTGACTTTTAAATCTGGTTAAAGGTTCTAATAAAGAAGGGGTGTAAGGATTGGAAGCTCAATCAATTATAGGATACTAGCTAGGCTTATACGCCAACTTCCACAGAGCTGCATTTAAGAATAACAAGGACCAAGAAATAAAGTGTTATCTGTCATTGACAATCAGCACATAGATTTTCCAACTGATCATGAGTATAGGGAGAAAGTTTTCTTGCTCCACAGCCATGAAACTTTCCCTCTCCCAGCTAACCGTACGCAAAAATATTGTTGTGACAAACCTGGGGGATACCTAGACCTCTTAAATACTCAGCACTCCCTTTCTTTATCTTGATCCCATCCTTTCACTGTCTCCATGAACTGTGATTGGAAAAGTAATCATGGTTTGGCATGGGAAATCCATCATTTGTTGGCAGGGTAGTACTTGTGAAGCCCCTCTATTATCTCATCTCCACGCTTGAGTCCTTTGGTGGAGATCAGTGTGGAGCATCTGCATGTCTGTGGTCAGACAATTTGATAACCCTCCCTGTTATTCCTCTCTTGCATGTAATCTGTGCTTTGCTTAAACAGTGTATTTTCGCTGTTTCAGATGGTTATAAAATTATCTGATTCCCTGCTCTGAAAATTTTTCTTCTCTGTTCATGGTTTCCTGTTTTCCAATTAGATAATCCTAAAAGAAACAAAGAGAGAAGTTTGAGTAAAAGCGTTTGGAAATATGAGTATTGTCTGGGATATTTGATTTAATATGATTTTGCTTCTTCTATTGTTTAAAAATTGTGAAGGGATACATAAAACAGAGGGATAAAATTACGCATATAAAGTTTTCTCTCAGAAATGAATATGATTTATTCATCTGTCTGAATAAAATTTTATCAGGGTCCTTCCCTTCCTATTCTATAATCTTTTAATGAGTATTCATAAAATAGCTAATTGCTTGGCCAAGAGTCCAAGACTGAAAAAAATTAGGGGGCTGCGTGAAGTCTGTTTTTTTCAGCTTCCCCTCTACATAGATTCTGATAGGGGTTTTGAAAACCCCTGTCATTGGATCGAATTGTGTAATTTTTGTTAGACCCAGTGGATTGCTTATCAAATTATCTCACAGCCAGCAAAATGAAATTAGATTTTCTGGTAGCGAGCAATTTGACAAAACACATGTTTATCTGTTTTCCTGAAATCCTTATTCTCTCATGGCTTATGCTACGGAGGACAGACGTGGGGCACAAGTGAATGGAGGCAAGGAATTTGATCACAGATGTGCAGAAAAATAAATACTTAATTGACTCCTCAGAAATCCAATCTGGAATATAGGAGGAAAGCAGAAAAAGAATCAATTAATGCAGTGGCAGAGGAAAACAGAGCGCTGAAAGAATTATTGCATCCCACAGAATGCTGAAAGAGAATTTGAGGAGTTCATCAATCACATAATCAAAAAGCCTAGTCTGAGATTAGTTAAACAACACTCAAAGGCTGGGTGAAGAAAAAGAACAGAAAAAGGTCAATGAAATAGATGCAGTCAAAAAATATGAGAGCTGTGGACCTGCACATGAAAGGAGAACATGTGTGAATGATTTCTAGCACTTGGAAAGAATGCATAAATGTTACATGTGGATCTGGCTTCTTATAATAGAAAGTCTTAAGTAAACCCATGGAATCACTCGTGAGGAGTTGAAAAAGATAAGAAACATACTCAGAGTCCTGCACAGGATACAGACTGAAACAGTCAGAAGACAATTACACATCCATCAGCCACGCCACCTGCTGCTCTGAATTGCATTTCCAAGGATGAGGCAAAATATTTTATCAATTTGGATAAAGATGACAAGGATGATATGAAAAAAATGATATACTTATATGTGTCAGGTTACCATGGCTTCTAGATTTTTTATAATAACTTGAAATCAAACCTAATATCAAATTTAATATCTCTAGGGTAATGGGCCAGTGACCCAAACTGGCTCCTTTCAACACTTTGGAATCCATAACAAGATCCAAATCCACCAAAAAGACTTCAACTTGATACCTGCCAAGCCCCTCAACTATCACCCATCTGTCTAAGTCTCCCTCAAAATAGGCCTCACTGGATTTACTATCTTTTAGCTACAAATTTAGGACAAAGTTAATGGTATCATAACTAAAACAGGAATGAGTAACAACTCTCTTTTTCTAATTCATTTTTAGAACAGAGTTGAAGTCAACACTAAGGATCCATTTACTTTTTGGTGCCTATTTTTGAAATTAGGGCTCTAAAGAAAGGGTAGACAACCTGATTGACCCCTAAAGCATCCATCAAGTTAGAAGAATCCTCGCACCAGTAATTTATAGCCACTTCTTCAAGACAGAAAAGTTATATTTTGCTTCATAATATACTAAATCATGATCATGCATAAGGATTTGAATTTTTATAACCTTTGGCTTTTTCCCTTGGCATTGAGGCCTCTCATATTCCAAGAAAAAACTTCAATTTTCCATAAGATTCATCTTTGCCAATCCACTGCTAACCAGGGTCAATTACCCAATTCTAGAAGCATCTAGCAGTCTTTCGTCAGAAACCTGCTCTAGATATTATCTCTTTATCTATCTTGAACTTGCTTCTTGTTTAAAAAGGAGATTCAATGTTTCACCTTCCTTTTATATTCTTCAAATTTAGGCTCAAAATAATCTCCTTCAGTATCAAATACATCAAAATGAAGGAAGCTTGCTCCACCAAGGAAGGAATCCAAAGGGTTTAATAAGGGTAAGAAAATTTAGGAGCCTGAATCGACTCTATCTTCTTCCTCTCCTTAATACCTCCTAGATGATTTCCAAAAGATTTTTGAAGTTTTAGTCAGACACAGAAGTGTGAGGTGGACTCAGAATCTTCCTAGATTTCTCCTAAGGAGTAGGTTCTATGATATCTCCATTGTGTGTTGTGGTTTCAACTTTCTTCTTAGATCTCCTATAGAAGATTTTCATTTAAGATCTTGGAATCGCTCCGCTTCTAGGTTCTCATGGTCCATCAAACTTACGTCGATCAGTCTTGAGCTAGATGGATACAATCATGATAAAACATACATTAAAATGGCAACATTATTAGTCCAAATGTCGAGTCCATAGAAATTTTTTATCACATTTGAAAAACAACCTTTGAAGGGAGGAGGGCAGGGTTGACTCAAATCCATGTCTACAAAAAGTCTTACATACAATGCATACAGCTTCTACCTAGCCATGGAGGACAGACTCACATTTTTTAATGTAATTGCCAAACATGGACTGCCTGCAGAAGTTCCTTGGTGAAATCAACTCTCCAATCCTAACGCTCCATAAAAATCTCTGAACTCAAAAACTAGGGATCCCCCTCAAAGATCATAGCCTGATTCTTTCAAGGAGAAAACAGCAATAGAGAAGGCACCAGAGTTAAACTTCCGTCCCACCTTCCTTTTGTTTCCCAATTCTTATATAGTCATTTGGAAAGAACCTGCCGCCTCAGCCAAGCACCGTGAATGCAGCAGATATGTGCTCTTTTCAAGAGCTCTTAAATTTACACGTTTTTCATTTAGCTGAAGGAGGTGATTGCAGAGAAGAAATGTGGGCGGCAAACACCAAGCTCCATTGAGGAAAGGCAGTGCCCACATGAAAAATTCTGAGGAAAGATGTACCTTCAGTTTACCAAATATCTCAGTGGCCAACACAAACTTAAAACCATGTATCCCACACCAAGCTTCCATCCTTATTCCTAAGAATAAGCAAGAAATTGCAGAAAAAATGATGACTTTATTCTGTATCTAGTTGTTAACCATCGTCAATTGGATTTAAAGGTGCAGCCGTAAGAAACAGATTTTAAATGTTCGGCCTATAGGTTATGCCTTCAACCAAGCTACTACAAAATGTATTTCTCTGCATGTTAGCAGCATAGTAAAGTGTTTTCTTAATAAGAATCACTCCAACAAGCAACTGAACTAAGATTAACTGGACTGTGTGCAAAATCATATATCTCTTGTTGTTGACTCTTGTCAAATAGATTTGAAGGACTAGCTCGTATGAAACAAATTTTAAACGTTCAAACTATAGGCCATGACTTTTAAGTAACCAAGTTAACACAGAATTTATTTCTCCGCCTTTGAGCGGCATCTGAAAGTGTTTCCTTAATGATAATCATTCCATCGAGCAACTGAACGAAGATTAATTGACTCTGACCAGAATAATATCCCCCTTGCTGCTGTATATGACTGCATTCCATTTAAGCTAAGAAATAAATTAACAGGCAAAAAATTTACTTACAATTTGGAAACAAACTACCTAATTAGGAGCAAAACATTAGCAAAAATATATGTAGCTATATAGCTGATTGACTCCTTAAATATTGATATCAACCAGAACATACAATGTTAGGCCACCATATAATGAATGGTTGAATAGGTTATCGAACAGCTTGAGTCCGTTCTATGAGGTAACTATAATAGCCTAGCTATGGTAATCTATAGCGGTAGGCTTTCACAACCTGGGAACAGGCATTTGGCCTTCAAATTTTAGCCAATAGGGGTGTCACTGCCAGTAAATTTAACAAGGTAGCTGTATTTATTTCATTCTCAGCTTGCTACTTGTGTCTTACCTGCTGTACTATTGGTTTAAACTTTAGTAGTTCTTCTGTGCACATTTTATGCATTTTGTCCGCCCCTGCTCTCTTTCCACTATTGAAAAATTAATCTAGGACCTCTTGCTGCCTTCTCTGCTGAGGAGCATAAATACCCAAATATCGAAAACTGTTATTTAGATTCATGATGATGGTAAACATGAAGCTAATATTGGAAACTGACTTTTTGGGCTCTTTAGTACTAACAGATTTATAAACTACCCCGCACAATATCAGCTCTGATCTGCTTATATACCATCATTCTGTACTGTAATTGACCTTGTGTGTGTGTCTATAATATATACCTCATTTTTAATGGAATCCCCGACTCCATTCCGACCATCTAGTTCAATATGGCAAAACCCAGAAAACATAAACATACAACACACATGGTTTTCATGTGATAGATTTTTTTATATTCTAAATTGTTGTTGTAAACCAGAGAATTAGGACTTACCATGAAAATATAAGCCGCTAACATCCAAACTACATTTTTCTGAGTAAAGATGAACTGCAGAACGAAACCAATAATGGAGAGCTGCAAGAAGGCCCTTGCTATTGCAATTGTCATTTCCCATTCCAAGCCAAGCTTCTGGTAAACTGAGAGGATGACTGCCACTACTATTATTACCAAAGCAAGCACAGGCTTTAACATGCCTGTGAAGAAATCACTCCATTCTGATGAACCCATTTCAAACAACATGCTGCCTATCTCCATTGCAGTAATCATTGTTACACAGGAAAAAGCTTGAATGTAATGACAGAATCAACAAATGCAAGTGAAGCATAAACAGAAATGTATCCCTATAATTTGTTCCACTTTATTTCTTGTGGGAAGTGTATTTGCACCACAATTCGGTGTCTTATAATTTGGGAAAAAATGTGACAGGACAAGTCAGCCCACATGCAAACCAGTTAACTACCCCGAGTAAATTGATTTATTAAAAAAATCAGACACCCAAGACTGTCAACCCTGATTGAATTTCATGGACCGGTGTTTATTGTGTTTTCTATCATTACTAGTCTGAATACATATGGTCCGAATCTTTTTGGGTTCATTTCAGGTTGTTCTGGTGAAAAGAAACCTCTTCGCTACTGTTGTCATAATTTAGGTAGTTCTGGTGACGAGAAACCTCCTGGCTACCATTCTCATAATTTAGCTTCAACATTGGACCACTAATCTAAAGTCATAATTTGGCTTTAAGATTGGACCGCTATCATAATTTGATTAGCTTAATCCAAATAAAATAAAACAATTTAGTTTCAAGATTGGACCAACTATTCTAATTTAAAAATATATTTTAAAATAGGTTCTTGTTAAAGATAATTTTAGTGATATTTTAATGCCTATTAGAATCATTCGCAGGTCTCTAAGCTAGTTCCAGCTATCTTTGAATTTAAAGCTCATTTCTTTAAGTGAAGATTCCAGCATAATTATTAAGGCTTTAGAATTCTTTAAATTATAAGAGAATTTGGTAGTAAATTTAATTTTTTAATTATTTGTTAGTAATTATAAAAATTATGTAATTTTGAATTTAACTTGTCAGAATGTATTTATATAATTATATATGATAAATAATATAATTTTATGTGAAATTAGATTAGTTTCTTATTTATTTACCTATTTTCTTAAATTAACATTCTTACATATTTAATCTTATTTCATTTCTTCAACATATAATTTCATACTTCCTACATTTATTGTAGTCTTAGTGTTTAAGCATTTTTCCTTTATCTAGATCTTATGTCACCCATTCTGGATCAATCATATAAATATGAGATTGATCCTTTGATTAAAGATTTGAATCTTAATTTTTCATATTTAAACTCAATTTTTTGGTGACTTCCACCTACTCTTTTCCCACTCTAAGTTGACTAAAAGCACATTTGTATGATTTATTGTTGTGTGCCTATATTTAATTTCATTGATTTCACACCGTGGATCATTCATATCCATAAGATCATTCAAAAAACAAAAAAACTCCAATACAATCAAATCCATAAATAATATTTTGTGGAAATTTGATATCATTAATTCAAGAAGTGATCAATAGCAAAATGCTTCTATTAGTGCACTAAAAAGAATTGGAACTATGCATAATCATTCAAAGGCATTTGCACATTTGATTATTGTTTATCAATCATTAACATGTTTGTAAAGTTGAATTATTTTCTAAAAGTTGACATAAGAGAACATTTACAGTTATTTGGTAGTTTCTAAAGGTATTCTAAAATATTACAGTCATTATGATAAAACAAATATTTCAAATCTATGATCCAAAAAAGACAAAATCTCTAAACAAAATTTGAATTGAAATCTAATCTTAAAAACATGAAATTTAAAATTACATAAAAATTATTATCACATTAATTATAAAATTAAATATCCTATTCATTATATTTATTTTCCAAAATAATAATTCATCACTACTAGTATAATCTAATTCAGATTAATTTATATGTGATGAATTAATGAGAAAAGGATTATTTCCCTTTGCATCATATTTGTTAAAATTTAAATGAATGACTATATCGATTAATATGTTTTTTCTAACAATAATTTTTAACTTTTTTTAAGTTTTTACTTAAAAGATGACGACTCTATTTGTTCTTAATAAAATTATACTTATAATTTATTATAGACATTAATTTGACACATGGTTTTTATTTTATTTTTTACTTTCACTCCTCCGTACTCTGGACTTTTTACAATTGTACAAAAAATTGTTATCAAATATTTATTTAACATTCTTTAATTAAAATGATTGTTAAGGCTCGTTGGAATGCCTAAATAGATAAAAGATTATTTAGGCTCTCATGTACTGGATTTCAAAGTTCTTGCTTTCATACCACTTTATTTCATTGTACCGCGGTGTTTCCAAACTCTTGAAGTTATTATTGTTTTAGCCTACTTAAATGGCTTTAGCCCTCACAATTTAGTTATTGATGATAATTTTGAATATTTTGGAATTATTGAAAATGGTATTTTCAATCAAGAAAATTAAAATTTATATTTTGATAGAGATTTTCATATAGTTTTATTCATTTCAATTAATCTAGGAAGTCATATGTAATTAAGTAAAAGAATTATAAAGATTTTAAAAAAAAAAAAAAATTGTTTAGTTTTTTCTATGAAAAGACTTCAGTCATGTGTTCTCATAGATCATTTTGCACTTTGTAAAAAGGAGAATATATGTGGAACAAACAACAACCCTTCATGTGTTCTTATAGATCACCTTGCATTTAGCAAAAAGGGGAATATATGTGGGACAAACAACAACTCTATCAATTGAAAAAAAATTATAGCCATTTTTTATATAATAGTTATTTTATGCTTTCATGCTTAGACACTAAGGATATGTTCTTAAACCTTAATGATTTTTGAATTATTTTGGCTTTTTGTTTAGAATTATGTCAAGGCTGATTCAATATTTTATTTCTAATTAGCAATCATGAACAAGGCCATGGAGGAGTGGGGAGGAGTGGTCTTTTCTATTTCTCCCAAATGACGTATGAATATTAACAATTGTCACTTTTGTAAAAGAAATATACAATATTGATCGTTTCTTTTAACTTAGGTGCTTATTTAACATGCATATACATTTTCAATTTTGAAATATGTAAAGCCAATGAAATGTAGTATTTTCAATGTTTTTGTTTGTTTGTGGATTTTTTTTTAAAACTATCAAATTATTATTGTTAAAAAAAGGTTATATATGTAACTGATTATTTGAAGCAAGATTATATTGTTTCTATAAAAAAATTTCTTCATATTGTAAACTTGTCATTCTAGTGACTCCACTTTTTAAATAATTATTATTATAAATATTTTTTAATAAAATTTAAGATAAGAAGTGTTGCATTTGGTATTGAATATTAAATCATAAACAATTTTTTTATTATATTATCAAACATTTATTCTTCCAATACACCATATTATTTTCAAGATTTTTAACAAAAATGATAAATCTTATATTTATTCACTAATAAATTAATAAAAAATAAAAAATAAACACTAGGGGAGAGGGGCCCATAATGGAGCAGGGTGCAATAGTGAGGATAGAAGTAGTCCTCAGTGGGCTCCATAGTGGAGCACCTTAATATCCAATTGCAAAACACTTTTTATTCATACAAATTGACAAATCATGTGATGCCACATCAACGCACCAATAAAACATGACTTAGTGCACCACTATCGGTCTCACTTTTTTTTTGGGCCTTTTTGAATACCTCAACAAAAAGCATGTTGATGTGGCATCATATTTGATGATGTGATCCTAAAATGAAATATAGAAGTCATGAGTTGCCAAATAAATTGTTGTACAAAATTGGGAGTGATTTGAAATTTCCACGTAAAGCTCAAAGTTAGGGTGCTCCACTATAGGCCCCTCTCCCCTAATAATAATTAAAATATAGAATAAAATTATATATTCGTAGAGTATGATTTTCAATGCACTTTAAGATCTACAAAAATGCATTCTTAAATTTTTGAAAAAAAAATATCGTAGGATTAATAAAATGATATAAGACAAAGATGTATGCACTTTTATCCTCTTCACACAAAAAAAAAAACTAAAATCTTAAATTTTGGAAAAAAAAAAAAACCTTTCATGTTTTATAAAGGGTTAACAAAGTGGTATAAGACAAATATATATACATGTTATCCTCTTCACAAGAATTTTTTTTTGAAAAGCTTACTCCATTTTAAAAAAATAAAGTTAATAGTTGGATTGTTTACATTTTCATTAATATATTAATTTTTTTGTTTAAAAATATTGTTTAAATAATCCTCTTCATCTATTATGAAGAAATGTTCTCTTTATTTTAATGATGGATTATGTGTGTGATTTAAAATATTAATGATAAAAAATACACATGAATTAATTAAAAAAACACTTCTATTTCTTAATATGTATTGTCAAAATACTATATCTATGATAAATATTACCCAGACTTAATCAAATAAAATTTGAATGCACACATAAATATTTATGATGAAAGAGTTGTAATAGTGAAATTTGCATATCCATGTAAATTCACATTTGTTTTGGAACCATTTTGATGGAATGGCTTAAATACAATTACACAACCACAAGTGGCACATTCATGTGTTAAGTTTGGCTCATTCTTGGATCTTTATCTGGCCTTATTTTATATGTGTTTGCACTTATTCCTATACATTTGAATTTATCACGTCCCTAAATGTACACACATTCCTATGCATTTATCATTAATAATCATTTATTGCACTCATGTTCTCACATATCCACACACTCGGTCTCCACCTTGAGATATATAGTTTTCAATCCCAAATTGGTCTTGCAGTGCTTGGTATTGATCTTAAAGGCTTGATATTCATCCCAAGGGCTTTGGATTGGGACCAAAATGTAATCATATTCAAAATTTGTCAACTTTTGTCCTTTTCTAGTACCCATTAGGAATCAACTTAACACACATTTGGACAATTTATTGTCATGTCTTGATATTTAAAGACATTCATTGGTGCAATAGAAAATATATAAAAAATAGGCAACTATACAGAGAAATCATTCTAGGAATATTTTGGTTTGGAGCACTAAAAGGAACCCATCAGATGATAGTTTGCATATAGACTATATACATGATTAAGAGTGTTGTCCATGAATATTTTCCCAAGGCCATAATGTTGATTTATCAAAGGAGTTGAACAAGGAGAACTTGACACTCTCAATCCAACAACTTCCTCTAAGACATTTATAAATATTGCAATCCTTATGTATATACCAATATCATATCATTGAGATAAGTCTCATAATTCTCCATTGCCAAGTCTACCACACAAATTATAGAGTATTTTGTGAATCAAATCACTTTTACAATACTCAAGATTAATCCGAAAGAACTCAAATTCTAACCATAGATACTTCATTAACTATATAAACCCTGAATTATTCTCCAAACTACAAGCATCTATCATCCTTATTTAAATGACCGGATTCTCCTCAATAACAACAATCGTTTTTCACCGCAAAACTCCCAAAACTAAATGTTTCATACCTCCTTATTTAACTCTTAAATATTTATTACACAACTATTAACTCAACTAAAATAATCTAAACTAATTGTAATTAATTGTTTGATTTGATTTAATCAGCCCAGATCCACAGAAAGGGATTTTATTCCCTAAAAGTAGAAAATAAATAAATATTGTCAAAAATGTGCAAACTTTTCTTTCTCGGCCTCTTCGTAACTTTTCCCAATGTCTGATACCAAACAAATTGCCCAATGCTCTGCCACGTTAAATCAGTGTCACCTACGCGAGATAGTCATCTTCAATCCTTTTGAGATAAGCACGTCCTATCAAGTACTCGGGATTTTTTTTTTTTTAATATTATTTTAAAAATTATTTAGTGGTTACGCGTTCCCCTGAATGCCGTACTTAATACGGAAGTGAAATGCAAACAAAAGGATTGATAAGACCTACCCAAGTTGACGATCTCCCTGGAAAGGGATTTTTCTGTTTTTTTTTTTTTTGGCATTTCCATCCTCAGAAGATAATACATTAAAATTATTGATTAATCAGCGAATCTTTTTGACCAATTAAAAGTGCTGTTTTTGTACGGTTTGTGCTGTTGTGTTGACAGAGTACAGATGGCCAGTTTTTTTTATTCGTACAGATGGCCAGTTTTTTTTTTTTTTAACAAATAATAATAAAAAATAGATGGATTGTTAGGTATTATCGCCTTCGATTCAACCAGAACAGTCACGGCATATTTCCCGTCTTCTCCGTGACAAAGCGAGACCACTTTGCGACGGCCTGCTTATTTAATTTTTACGTCATCTGTCGTTTAGCGTGAATAACCGTCCGTAATCGGTAGCTGTTATTCTAGGGTTGAGTTCATCAATCTGTTGAGTTTGTCAATTTGAGTTCGTTTTATGATTGTGGATCCATCTTTCAAGTTTGATTTTTATCTTATATAATGTCTATATTTGTTCTTTTATTCATTTGGTTCATTTATGTTCCTTATCTTCTTTTTAATGTTTATAGATTGGCATATTTATAAATATTTTTGGAGGGTTGTCATTGTTTCATAAGGAGATGTGTTATCCTAGGTTAATCTTTGAAAATGTGTAATATATCAAACATAACAAGCAAGGACCATTGAACGGTGCATACAACTTTATTACACTTTTTATTACAACAAATTCAAATATTTTGTTATTGATTGCTCATTTAATGCTCTAAAACGCGTAATGAAATAACTTGCACATGAGAAAAATATAATATGAAATATGTTGAAAATACTTGATAATAACTGAGAACAACAAGCCACTTGAAGGGGACAAACCTCCAAATATCTCCAATGAGAACATAATTCACAATTTGATGATCAAATAAGACTCACTACCTCCTATCTATACCCTATTTAAGCCTAGGATATGACCCAAGCCAACTTAGATAACCAAATATAAGCCCTAGGCCGACCTAAATAACTAAAATAACAATATAATAATGATAATACAACTTAATTAAGAATTAAGGTAGCCACAAGTTGACTATGCATAACCCTATGTACACTTTAAAATTAAGGGTGTGAAAAAAAGAGAGAAGATGATTATGGATTCGTGAATAATGTAAAATGAATGCCTCTAAATAATAGTACATAGCATCATATTTCACTAAACTTAAACTTGTAGTTAGTCAATTCAAGTTGGAAAAGTAAAAGGGTTCAATCAACCAAACTTTAAATTTTAGATTATAGGCAAGAATCAAATATACAAGCACGTAAATGATTTTACCCTATGAGGGTGAAACATAAAAAAAGGTGATCCTAGGCCCTTAAAGCAAAGAACCTAGGATTCAAGGGTGGCCCTTTACTAAATATCATTGAGATGTAGATTACAAGGAGCAAAAGATTGACTTTCAAATTTGAAGGTGAGCCAATCAGACTTGGATCTACATCTATTGGGGGGTTGGAATGGATTGGAAATATTTTAGAATGATTAGACTAATAATCCTATTTTACCTAATATTAAAAATGCAAGATCCCTGTGTTTGGAAGTGCAATCTCTTATCAGTGAAGTGCCCTAGGTTTTGCACTTAGTACATCTGTTCTAGGGTTGAGTTCATCAATCCGGGTTGAGTTTGTCAATTTGGGTTTATTTTATGATTGTGGGTCTACTTTTTCAAGTTTGGTTTTGATCTTATATAATGTAGATACATGTGTTCTTTTATTCATTTGGTTCACTTATGTTTCTTATTTTCTTTTTAATGCTTATAGATTGGCATATTTATAAATATTTTTGGAGGGTTGTCATTGTCTCACAAGGAGATGTGTTATCCTAGGTTAATATTTGGAAATGTGTAAAATATCAAACATAACAAGCAAGGACCATTGAATGATGCATATAAATTTATTACACTTTTTACTGCAACAAATCCAAATGTTTTGT
>VDFB02049217.1:155701080-155888255 GCA_007258455.2 Sequoia sempervirens
TGCATCATGTCATGAAATATTGTTGTCATAGCTCTTTGATAAGTGGCGCATACATTCTTGAGACCAAAAGGTGTGACATTTCAACAGTATGTACCCCAAGGACATGTGAATGTCATTTTATGTTGGTCTTCAGGGGAAATTTGAATCTGATTATAACTTGAGAAACTGTCCATTAGGGAAAACATCTCGTATCCTATTGTAATGTCAACTATGATGTCTATGTTTTGTAATGGAAAGTCATCCTTCAGGCATGCCTTGTTCAAATCTCAAAAATTTGTGTAGATGCAAATTTGTCCATTTGGCTTCGTGATGGGTTCAAGATTTGAAATCCACTCAACATAGTCTATTGACCATATGAATCCCACATCTAGCAATTTCTTGAGCTCTGCTTCGACTAACAAGGTGATTTTTGGATGCATTTTTTGTAGCTTTTGTTTCATTGGCTTGGCATCTGGGAGTAAGGGAAAATGATGCAAAACTAATTCTAGATCCCTCCCAAGCATATCAACATAGGACCATGCAAACTTAACCTTACGTTCTCAGAAGAATTGGTGGAATTCATGTTTCTCTTCCTCTATCAAGGATGCTGCAAAAAGAATGATTTTAGGATCTTTTGTTGTGGCTATGTTGACTTCCATAGTGTCCTCAATGAGCATTGCTGATTTGTCTTGTGTGACAGGGAGAAATTCAAATCATCCATCCTTGGGTGCCTCGAAGGGGTTTTCACCTTCAGATATGTCCTTTATTTTTACTTTTTTATCGTCAGAAGGTTCCTTTCAGTTTTCACCTAAAGACATGTCATTTTTATTTTTTTTGCAACTAGAGGATTTCACAGTCTCCCCGAAGTATGTTGCACAATCTAGGTCTATAGTGAATCCAACCTTATGGTCTCCAATTAGGATGCCCTCATGGAGTCCCATGAATTCTACAATGGCTTCATCATTTTGAAATATGTCCATAAACGGTGGCTCTTGTTGATCCCAATCAATTAGCTATGGGTAGACAATGTTAGGTTTAGAAAATCATATGTCTAACAATTAAAATGCAAATTTGATCAATAAAATAGAGAAATAAAACAAACAAAAAATTATAGCAGAAACAAGACAACACAAAAAAATTAACGTGGTTCACCCAATCCAGGCCACATCCACAAAACTACAACCATCCAATTATTTTATTATCTAGTGTAAAACATATTACAATCTCACTAAAAATTCCCTACTGCAACCCCCATCCAAACTGCTTATAACAAGATTTTTAGAAGCTTCTAGAATTAGGGTTTTTACAAAGTTAGTTTTTTTCCTTTTTCAATGATTTTTCCTCTTTTAGAGACAACATGAAAAAAATGGGAAAAAAAAATTTCTTGAGGGTTGTCACCCCCAAACCCCTACCCAGGGCATAGCCTGGCCCCAGAGCTTGGCAAGGATACATTCCAGTTGTACAGTATAGCATGATCAATCGCCACATACCAAAAATAATCTCCCACTTGGAGACTAATCCTGGATGACACAGTTGCACCTATAGCTCCCACTGGAAATAATCACCTTTGACCCTACTGCTCTGTTATACTTGAATTCAACCTTCAAGGCTAACTGAAGCTGAAGAGGAGCTCAGTTTCTTCCTTGTCACCACCTTCATAAACATATCTATTGGATTGGCATCTATATGTCTCTTGTCCAGTTTGACCTATCCATCCTCCAACACTGACTGAATGAAATGATATCTCAATTATATGTGTTTGGTTTTACAGGACAAGGAAGAATTCTTTGCAAGATGTATAACACTCTGGTTGTCTTTAAACAAGTGATTTTCAGCCTATTTTTTCCCCATCTCTTCCATGAAAAGTTGCAGCCATATCATCTCCTTTGCCACCTCTGTTTCAATAGCATAATCTACCTTTGTGGTGAACAAAGCAACCACATTTTGCAACTGAGAAATCTAACTCACTATTGCCCCACCAACTATAAATACATAACTTGTGGTACTTTTTCTAGTATCTATATCCCCTACTAAATCTGAGTCAACATAGCCTTTTAAATTAGTATTAGATCCACCAAAACATAAACATTTATTGAATGTACCTCCCAAGTACCTGAGAATCCATTTTACCACATTCCAATGCTCAACACCAGGATGACTCATATACCTTCTAACAACTCCTACAACATGTGCAATATCTGGTCTTCTACATACCATGGCATACATTAAACTACCTATAGCTGAAGCATATGGTACCTTGGACATTTTTTCTTTCTCTTATGTCTTTGGAAACATATCCTTAGTCAATTTAACATGACTAGGCAAAGATGTGCTGACAACTTTTGTATTCTCCATATGAAATTTGTGTAACACCTTTCCAACATAATCAAACATAAGATAGAAACAATTTTCTATTTTTCCTATCTCTTGTAATCTTCATACCAAGGATTTGCTTAGCTGCCCCCAAATCCTTCATAGCATTTATGAGTTTTCTAACTATTTTTTTAACTCCCATATGTGATCCATGTTAGACCACACTACAAGCATATCATCAACATATAAACATGAGATAATGTAGCTATCATCATCCAACCTCTTAAAATAAACACAATGGTTTGAATTACACTGATTGTAGCCTTTCTCAGCCATAAAACTATCAAATTTAATACACCATATGTGAGGTGCTTGCTTCAAGCCATATAGACTTTTCTTCAATTTGCACACAAGTTTCTCCTTACCTTTGACCTCAAATCCTTGTGGTTGTTTCATATATATTTCCTCTTCCAAATCACCACGGAGAAAGGTTTTTTTAACATCAAGTTGTTCTAAATGCAAATATTTAGCAGCCACAATACTTAAAACAGTATGAATAGAAGTCATTTTAACAACAAAAAAAAATATTTCATCAAAATAAATACCCTTTTTCTGTACAAATCCCTTTACAACTAATCTGGCTTTAAATATTTTCTTACCTCCATCCTCCTCCTTCAGCCTACAAACCCATTTGTTTGGTAAAGCCTTTTTACCTGCAGGAAACTTCCATAATTCCCAAGTTTGATTTTTTAGCGAGCAGTCCATTTCTTCTTCCATTCCATGCTCCCACCGAACCTTAGAATCCACCTGCATAGCTTCATCATAACATTTTGGTTCACCAACATCAGTTAATAAAATAGAATACAAAGAGGGAGACAATATTTTTGGAGGTCTACTTATCCTTGAAGATCATCTAACATTCACTAGAGTTTGTTGTATTTTTTGTTGCTATTGTTGCAAAGCATGAGGAACCACTAGAACATCATTGTTTGGTGTATCATCCAGCACTACATAATCATTTTATTTTTTCTCATGCTATTGCAACTGATCTTTGTACAACACTTTCTCATTGAGTATGACATCCCTACTTCTAAAAAAAAAATGATTTTAAAAATCCCAAAGCCTATAACCAAATTCATCAATGCCATATCCAACAAATATAGATTTATTTGATTTTGCATCAAGATTGGTTCTATTTTCAAAATCTACATGTGCAAATGCTTCACAACCATGGGTCTTGAGAAAGGAATAAATCACCTTCTTACCCATCCATGCTTCCTCTGGAATACTACAACCCAAAGGATTAGAGGGACCTCTATTGATTAAATAAACAATAGTGTTTACAGCCTCTACCCACATGTTTAAAGGCAACCTGCCATGCAATATCATAGTTTGTGCATGCTCCATTATTGTTTTGTTCATGTGCTCAGCTACTCCATTTTCATATGGAGTCCTTGGAACCATTTTCTACCTATGAATACCATTAGAGAAACAATAATCTTCAAACTCTTTGCTACAATACTCACCACCATTATTAGATTTGAGACATTTTAACTTTTTACTTGTCTCATTCTCAACGAAGCTTCTCCATTTCTTAAAGGTTTCAAATACATCAGATTCCTCCCTAAGGTACCATCCTTGTTGCATCATCAATAAAAGTGACATAATACCAAGAGCCACCGAGAGAAGATACTTGAGCTGGTCCCCATACATCTATATTCACAAGCTCCAATTTCTCATCTTTATTTTGCTTCCCATCCTTGAGAAAACTAATTCTCTTATGTTTTCCGTACACACAACTTTCATAGAAATCCATATTAACACATTTCAGACCTGGTAAAAAATTCTTTTAATGAAGTACTTTCATATCTTTTGCATTCATATGCCCAAGTCTATTATGCCACAGTGTTGATTCATAATCCATAGCAACTGTCTAATTTTCTACTTGTTGAACTGCAACAATTGCTTCTAGACATTTATTTTTATCTATAATAACTAAAGTAGAAGAAACAGTATGACCTATACAAATATATAGTGTGCCTAATTTCACACCTTTTGCTACCACTAAAGCACCTTTTGTAACCTTACAATTTTTATCACTAAACGTAACAAGACAACCTTCATCATCCAATTTCCCTGCTGAAATTAAATTTCTTTTAAACTTTGGAACATGCCTTACCTCATGTAGTAGCCAATAATTCCCATTCTACAACTTAATCTTGATTCTTCCCTTTCCAACAATTTGAAAGGGTTTGTTATCTCCCAAATAAACCAGCCCAAAATCCCCTTGGAAATAATCAAGAAAATAAATTATGTGGGGTGTAGCATGAAATGAAGCCCTTGAATCTAACACCCAAGAATCATCAGCATTATTAAGGGAAAGAATCAGAGCATCCTCATTAGATTTATTACTTACAACATTTTCCTCTTCATTTCCTTCCTTTTTGTCTCCTTTATTTTTCGAGACCAACAATATTTTTCTAAATGACCCGGTTTACCAAAGTACCAACAATCCCTCTTTTCTCTAGATTGGGACCTTTTGTCCTTTGATTTTCCTCATGACTTCCCACGACTTCAAGAATTATTTCCTCTCTCCTTTGTTCTACCCCTGCTTTCTGCATTCAAAACACTTCCTGATGTGGATGTTCCACCTAAGCTTTTCCTACAAATTTCCTCGCTCAAAATAACACCAACAACATCATAAAATTTCAATGTATTCAAACCAAAAATAGAATTGCTAACAACAATTACAAAGCTATTCAATATTTTTGGAAAAGAACATAGAATCAAAAGAGCCCTAACTTCTTCATCAAAGTTTACATTTACAAAAAATTTAACTGAATGGTAACTGTATTAAACTCATTTAAATGATCAAAAACTAACCCACCTTCTACAATTTTCATATTAAGTAAACAATTCATAAGAAATACCTTATTCTAAGTAGAAGGCTTTTCATATAACTTCACTAGGGTTTCCATCAACTCTTGAGTTGTCTTTGCTATTGTAATATTGAATGCCATTGATTATATGTTAGGCATAAACGAATGGCTCCCAATTCCTTTCTATCTAGAAGATTCCATTCCTCATCACTCATTATTGTCGATTTCTTAGCTATTCCTTCCAATGGCCTCCATAAATCCTTCTAATGGAGATAATCCTCCATCTACATCTTCCATAACTGATAGTTCTGCCCATTGAATTTATCTACCTTCAATTTACTCTCGTCTGCCATTACTCCCACTTAACCATGAGACTTTCCTGTAGATGATAATCAAACACAACCTTCTTTGATACAAATTTTTAGGGTTAGAAAAGTAGATATCTAACAATTAAATGCATATTTGATCAATAAAATAGAGAAATAAAAAAAACATAAAATTATAGCAAAAACAAGACAACACAATAAATTTAACATGGTTCACCCAATCCAGGTTACATCCACAAAATCGTAGCCATCCAATGATTTAATTATCCAGTTTAAAACATATTACAATCTCGCTAAAAATTCCCTAATGGAACCCCCATCCAAACCACTTATAACAAGCTTTTTAGAAGCTTCCAAAATTAGGGTTTTTACAAAGTTGGTTGGCCTGGCCCTGGACCCCGACGAGGATACATTTCGGGTGTACAGTATAGCATGATCAGTCACCACATACCACAATAGACAAGGGAGATGCCATCATCAGTATTGGAAAATGGTGGGGATGATGGGGAAATCATGCAGACAAATTTACAGAGGATAAAGATTAAATTTTCATCTTCCAACTCCCAATCGAATGTTATCCAATATTCTCCTTCACTCAATTAGTGCTCATTGTCAAAATAAAGGAAAAATGGACTAGCATTAGGATTGGTACTATCATGAGGTGATTCAGATGAATCTAAATGATGGTCATTAATGTCAGATGGCTAGATAGATATGTCAAGATGATGAAAAATGCGATCAGAATATAATTCAAGCTTGTCATTGTTCTTTGGGAAAAAGAGTCTACTCCAATATTCTCTTTTCCTTTTAAGGATTTCCTTATTCCGTGTTGGATCAATCTTGAAAATTTTCCAAAATCTTTCTTTGAAAATAGGTTCTCTAGGTTCAATGAAAAATTCGTCAAGGAAACAGTCACTCAAGGATCTTTCGGAGACAAATTCCCATTCATATGAGTCAGTTTTGGTAAGGGAATCTTCAATAGTCTTGATACTTTCTGAAGCATTCATGCTCTCACTTGAAAGTACATTGGTACATTGATCATCATTTTCGGTCAGCCCATACCCTAACCCAAGAAGCTTTTGTCTTCGGGAAGGAATTATAGGTTCTCGCTCTCTAGTTTTATTTTTCCCAAGGCCACTAGTTCCATTGTAAAAAAAATCCTTCATTATATCATAGCATTTGTCATATATCTAGAATGGTAATGGGGGAGGATCTTCTGGATTTTTGTAAATCCAATTTGATATGTCCTCGATGTCATTTTTTCTCATTTCACCCCATTTTATAAAAATGTGCAATGGAGGAACTTTGAAAATTTCCTTAGACTCCATTTTGAAACAAGACCAACCATAAACCTTAGGAGAGTTGGGTATCTTAGTTATGTAATAGGTCATGTTAAATTTATACTCTCCACAACCTTGGTCCTCGATCTTAATATTAGGATCAACATTCAGAATGGAGGGAGATGGTGTAGCAAAGGATGAAGGAGTGGATGTGGATGATCTAGCAATTTTAGATGGGTCAATGTATTTGGAAGAAGAGCGATTGAAAGCTTCTCAGTTGAATGGCTCTTGATGTTCAAAAATTCCCCTTAGATTGGTACAATACTGAAAGGGATCAGGGTCTCCATATATGGTGATCTCGGTGCTATCAGAAGGGAACTTCAAGCATTTATGATAGGTGGATGGCACAACCTTTAGGGCATGAATCCAAGGTCGACCAAGCAAGATGTTATATGGTAACCCAAGATCCAAGACTTGGAAATTTGTGTCTGAATGACTAGCCCAACTCAAATAGGAAGAATGATAACACCCCAAGATGAGCATTCTTCATCATCGTATGCCTTTATAAAAATTATTTTAGTAGGGTCTACACAAGCATCTAAGAAGCCTAGAGCCTTAACCAATTTTAGAGAGCATATGTTTAGTCCTCCTCCACCATCTACTAAAACTCATCTAACCTTATGTTTATGGATAAAGACTTCGATGTACAATGCATCATTATGAGTGGACTTTGGTGACAAATAGTCTTAGTCCTAAAATGTTACATGATGGGGTATGGTTAAATATCCCACCATGGCTTCAAATTAGTTGACATCAATGTTATGAGGGATAGAAGACTCTTGTAAAGTTTTTTCAATTATGGCCTTATGCATAGGAGAGATGCGTAGAAACTCAAGTATAGAAATCTAATCAGGTGTTTTTCCTAGTTGGTCAATGAGATTGAACTGTCCTTTTGGTTGTGACAGTTTAGCGGATGGACTTGATTGTGAATGTTTTCTGGACAGACTAGGTATCATGATCTTTAATTGTCTGAGGTGGAGGACCAGCTATGGTGACTTTACCCCCATGGGTGGTTACATTACATTCTGGTGCTTTCTTGATGATAATTGTATTGACATACTCATTGGTAGCTTGAAGGTAATTAATAATGAGTCTACCAGAATTGTTGAAGGAACTATGAGTACAATTGGCTTGGTTATTATTAGTCTTGGGACCTAACGTAGAGGGATTATTTGAACCATGGTCTTGCAGTGGGTTTTTGTGAATAGTATGGTTTGTGTTTGATGAAAATTGTTTTCCACCCAATTCAATGGTGTGATTTTCAATGAGGTCTTGTACGATATTTCTTAATTGTCGACAAGAGGAAGTTTTATGCCCTTTTCTATGGTGATAATCATAGAATGCATTTTCATCCCACCATGATGGTTTGAATTCTCTTGGATCATATGGCTTAGGGTCCTCTAACATGATGACACTATTTTGAAGGAGCTTCTTAAGGAAATCTTCGATTGGTTCACCCAAACGAGTATATGTGCATCTCTTTGGAGGTTTCCTTTTCTGACATGGCTTGTTGGATGCTATGGTTGTTTTGTGATGCAAAGCTAGGATGATTCAACAAAAAATCTCACAAACCTTCAACAATAATCCAAACAATCTTTGTATAACACATGTTATTAGGCATTGTATATCACATTGGAAACATAACTATGACAGCCCACAATGTAGTGCAATGAGCAGTCATTAATAACTTCCAAAAAAAAATTAACGAAGACAATCACTCTGGTTAGATTGAATACAACATATTTATAGAACTTTCATCCAATTTGTATGAAGATCCAATGGTGGAAATGAAATTTATTGTATTTTTCCCAAAACTGCAAACCCTAGGTAGGGTTCAGACCTGCCCTCACAAAAATGGTCATAACTTATTCAAATGTTAATGAAATTTTATGATACTTGAAGCAAATGAAATTATATTCACATGGACACAAAATCCAATTGATTTCAGAGCCAAAATATAGACTTTACATTCTGTACCATCACACTTTTTAAGACTGTAAATTCTGCACAATATTGTTAGAATAGGAAGTCTCACCAAAATAGTCATATCTGCCATAAAATTCAATAAAATTCAATGAGACAAAAATAATTGGAAACTTGAAATAGAGATATTTCCATCCATATATGATAATCCATTATTTTAGCCCATAAAAGTCTGTACAAAACACAACTTCAGCCTGGTAACAATGTAAAAATCAGAAAATGCACACAAAACTTGAGGTTGCCATTAATCAAACTTCAAAAATGATGTCTCCAACCCCAAATTCGAGTTTAGGAGGGTTTATTTATAAATTTTCAACCAAAACCAACTATTTTCAACCACCTTTTTATTAGTTTCTTGACAAAACACCTTAATGACACTTCATCTACCTAATTTTGCACTTTTGACAATTTTTACAATATATGAGAAATGAACAACATCCTAGGACCTATAACACCACAAAGGTTGCCTCTTGGGCCTTATTACAATATAAAAACATAAAAATGGAACAAATGACTCAATATGGCCTCATGGAGGCATGTGATCAAATAGGTGCTCCTACACCATGTTGCTGATATGTGGTTTCCATTGATGTCAACACTATTAGTATTGATGTAATGTAGGTTGTATATGTCAAGGATATTGAGAAAATTGTTAAAGAAAGAGTTGCAAGTTGAGAATGAAGGTCATGAAGGTGTCTTGCTCAGTACATTGATGATCAGTCATTATGGACTAAAGGGTTTATCATTGAGTATATCTAGTTTATCCACTAAAAGTTTCTGGGGTCTGCATGAAGATTTAATCGTGTTATGAACAGTTGTGTTCTGACAATTTTTTTGTGGCTTCAATTAGTGTTCCTGATTGAAGTTGATGTAATTCTAGTAATTTCAGTTGTTGTAGATGCTTCTCTGATCATTCGTGATTCTTTTGGATGATTCTAGATCATGCTCTATCTTTTTTACATGTCCATGTTGATTGGTGTGTCCATGGTTGGTAATTTTTCTCTTGCGTGTTTGGGTTTTTATGCTCTTGGGCGACATGGTGGTTGTAATTTTTTTTGGATCCTTGGAGATTAAAATTTGAATGTGTGGTGCACTAAAGGATATTGTTTTAAGTCTTTATTATGTTGTGGCTAACGGTGTTTGATTCGCATTGAAAATTTACTTGTAAATTTGGGCTGACATTGTGTATATATTTTATATTTTATTTTGGCTAGCAAAATTGTTGATGCAATTCCATGTTGAGGATATATAAGAGTGGTTGTTTATGTGAATTTATGTAGCAAAGAAGCACAAGAGAAAGATCAAGTGTGTGAATAGTGATCTAATCATTTTATGCAGAGAAGAGTGTGAAGAAGTTATTTTCTCAGTTCATACCCTACGGATCTAATCTAAATTGTTGTAAGATAGTGTCTTCTTTGGGTACTGATCCCTCTTGTATTTGAGTCGTGAGCTCTAGGTAGTGTGCTTGAATGCATGTGCATTCTCATTATTCTTGATTATACTTTTAATAGGGTATAATATTGTGGACTGACATCCACCGTGGTTTTTCCCCTAACATGGTTTCCACGTAAAAAATCTTGGTGTTCTCTATGTTTCTAATGTGTTGATTATCTTTGGTTTATTGATCATTCATCACATTTGAGATCAAGTTAAGTTTAAGTTTGAAAAGTTTAAATATTCTATGACAATTGATTCATCCCCCTCTCAATTTTTTTCCCTTGTTTTTCCAACAATTGGTATCAAAGTTGGTTCCTCTAAATAAGTTTAAAAGCTTGAGGTGATCTGAGATGGAATCATACAACCACAGTCCTAGATTCAATGGAAAAAATTACTTTCTATGGAAAACCAGAATGGAGTGTCATTTGAAGTGTATTGGTGAACCCTTCTAGAAGATTACAAAGAACATATATGTTAGTCCTTAGAATGGTGCTTCCACTCTTGATGAGATTAAAGAGGTTGAGATTAACATCAAGGCTATTGAAGCTTTGTTGAGTGCTCTGATGGATTCAAAAATGAAAAATGTGATGGATTTGAAGACATATCATGAGATCTGGAAGAAGCTGGAGACTTTGTATGAAGGAGATGCACTTGTGAAGGTAGCTATTCTACAGAATTTGAAAGGTTTGAAAGGAAAGTATGAAACTTTGAAGATGGGTGAAGATGAAAATATTTCTTCTTTTATGCAAAGAGTAAATGAACTTGTGATGGGTATTAGATTTGTCAGTGGTACCCTAGATGAACAAGAAATTATAGCTAAAGTGCTCAGATCATTGCTTCCCTCTTACAAATAAAAGGCTCATGCTATTAAAGAGCTCAGAGCAGTAACAAATGTGACAAGAGATATGTTTATTGGTAAACTTGTTGCCTTTGAGTTGAGTGAATTTGTTGATTCTACTCCCAAGACTAAATCTGCATTTAAGGCCTCTGTATCTGGGAGAAACAAGAAAAGATATGATCTGAGAGAGAGTTCTAGAAATACATTCAAGTATGAGGAAGATATGAAACAACTTGAAGATGAAGAAAGAGAGGTAGAAGAGCTAGAAGCACTGATTGTGAAGAAAGAAGGTAGAGGACAAGGTAAGTAACAAGGAAAGTTTCCTATTAAATGTTTCTCTTGCAGTAAAATACATCATTTTGCTTCAAGGTGTCCTGAAAGAGTTCCTAGGTATAATCCTAACAAACCTAGATTTCAAAAGAAATTCTATTATGTTGAAGAAGGTGTGACTGATGAAGAATGTGATAAAGAAAAGGGAAATGAAGATGAATGGGTTTTAGTTGCTATCAAGGAAAATGGTTCGATGGCTACTAAATTTGCTAAAATTGAGAAAACTATTGCAGCCCAAATTGAAGTAAAGGATGAGTGGGTTATTGATAGCGGATGCTTACATCATATGATTGGTGACAAAAGAAAATTTGTAAGTCTAGAGAAATATGACAGTGGGGTTGTAAGATTCGTAGATAACAATGCTGGTGTGATTCATGGTAGAGGATCTATTTGTCTTGGTGGTAAACATAACACTGATGATGTCATTTATGTTGAAGTCTTGAAGTATAACCTATTGAGTGTTGGACAGATGGTGGACAAGGGTTACAATCTTCAGTTCAAAGATGGAAGATGCAGGATACTTGGAAGCTCTAGGAATGTAATTGTTTTAGGTACAAAGACAAGAGGTAATATTTTTCACCTAAGTGCTACTAATGAAAATTGTTTAATTGCTCAAGTAGATGAAAGTTGGTTATGGCATAGGAGGTTGTGCCATGTGAATTTTGATAACATTGACAAGGTAATCTCCACTCAAGCAGTAACAAGTCTACCTAGGCTAGTGAATCCTACTAACACAATATGCAAGGAATGTTAGATGGGAAAATAGACTAGAGTTTCTTTTCAGAAAAAAACAACATCATTCTAATGAAGTACTAGAGTTGGTGCATACTGATCTATGTAGTCGCTCTAGAATCAGAAGTCTACAAGTAGAAAGGTACTTTATGTTGCTTATTGATTACTACTCTAGGATGATAAGGGTTGCTTTCTTAAGAGAAAAATGTGAAGCATTAGAGAATTTCAAAATTGTCAAAGCTATGGCAGAGAATGATACTTGTCTAAAGATCAAATGCCTAAGGTCAGACAAAGGTGGTGAGTTCACCTCCTGGGAGTTCAATTCTTTCTATGAAGAGTATGGAATCAAAATATAGTTATCTGCTCCCTGAACCCCTCAACATAATGGAGTTATAGAGAGAAAGAACAAAATAATTCTGGATGTTGCTAGAACAATGATTTTCGAAGGAAATGTTCCTCACATCTATTCGAGAGAAGTTGTGAGAATTGTTGTGTACACTCCAAATTGGGTAAATGTCAATGGTATTTCCGGTAAGACTCCTTTTGAGTTGTGGTTTGGTTATAAGCCTATGGTTAAATATTTCAAGATATTTGGAATCAAGTGTTATATTAAGAGAGATGAGGACATAAGCAAGTTTTATGCAAGGTGAGATGAAGGAATCTTTCTAGGTTACTCTACTAAAAGCAAGGCTTACTGGTGCTATAATAGAAGATTGAGAAAAATGGTTGAAATTGCAAATGTAAGAGTTGATGAGGACTTTGCTAGATCATCGAGATACTATGGATATGATTCAAATGATAAGCAAGATAGTACAAACAAATGGGAGAATGCTCAGACACATAATCAAGTTCAAATTGTTCTGGTAAAACAAGAAAGTCAAGAAGGAGAGACAAGTGGAAGTGTAGAAGAAAGAACAGAAGAACTAGAAGTGCGAGAGAATCCTAAAATTCCAAAGTATGTAAAGCTAAATCATTCTGAAGATCAAACTATAGGAGATAAGAATAAAGGTGTACAGACTAGAAGAAGGATTGCAAAAGAGTATTGTCTAATTTCCAATACTGAGCCTAACAATGTCAATGAAGCTTGCAATGATGAACACTGGATGGAAGCTATGAAAGAAGAACTGATGCAAATTGAAAAGAATGATACATGGATTCTTGTTCCCAGACCTAAAGATAAAAATGGGATTGGTAATAAATGAGTCTTTCAGAATAAGCTAAATGAACAAGGTGAAGTGGTTCAGAATAAAGCAAGACTGGTATGTAAAGGGTATTCACAAATAGAAGGTATTGATTTTGAATAAACCTTTGCCCCTATTGCTAGAATTGAAGCTATAAGATTATTTCTTTCTTATGCCGCATATAAGAACTACAAAGTATATCAAATGGATGTGAAGTTATCCTTTTTGAATGGTGAGTTAGAAGAAGAGGTATATGTTGAACAACCAGATGGATTTTAACTGACTGATAAGGAAGACATGGTTTTTTTATTGAAGAAAGCTCTGTATGGAATCAAGTAAGCCCCTAGAACCTGGTATGCTAGACTAGATAAATACTTACTAAAGTTTGGATTCAATAAAGGTACTGCTACCAGCAACTTGTATGTTAAGTTGGATCATGATAAAGATTTTATTATTGAAGTCTTTGTTGATGACATTTTTTTTGGAGGTGATGACGATCTATGTATGAAGTTTGTTGATGAAATGAAAAGTGAATTTGAAATGAGTATGATTGGAGAGATGAATTTCTTTCTAGGATTGTGATGTAGAGTGAGCAGGGAAGCACACCAATCTCAGATGGCATAAGTTCTTTATGAGTGCTTCTCTCAAATATACTCTTATCAACACACCATCAAATCATTGTCCTTCTATAAGGAAAATCAACACACTAATGGTTTTTGAATATCATAGATTTAAAGGACTTATAATCACTTGAAAAATGCTCTAACAAACCACAATCATAACACCATAGCCATGATCAGCACTTAGGAAACTCCATCAATTCATTCGTCAACTAGTAGGCCTCTATACCCCCAATTTCTTGTAGCACTGCCTGGTAGGACAATCCAATAAATTCTCACCCAAAAACCTATATCTGATGTAAACTACTATTTTTATGCAAGTATATTATGCCTCTACAAGGCCATAAAATCTTACTTCTTGACAGTGGTTGGAAAAGCAATCATGGACCAACCTATCGCTATCCTCAAGAGGCCTAATTGAGTGTGCTTGACTAGTTTTTGGTTACCTAAGCTCACCCCTTCTCCCCAAAGCCTTCTTTCAAACTCCTATAGGCTACTTACAATCATTTCAATCATTCCTAAGTGCCACCTTGAAGAAAAATCTCTCAAAACAAGCAAAACTCAGATTTTTGCTTTACAAGCTAGGCCTGTCACATGAAGATACCAAGCCTAGATCAGTTTGTAACTTTCCCAAAACATTTAGCCATTCTCCAAAACATTGAAAAGATGAAAATATATATAAATACCTTCCATCCCATAAGAAATTAGAAACTATACACAGTGGAAGTGGAAGATAGAAGCATTTTTTTGGCCAAGCCCTAGTTTTGAGGGTTTTTGACCTGTTGCTGCTAAAACGAAGATATCTCCACTTATACTAAATGAAAATTAACCAAAACACTTTCAAATGAAATCTGAAACTCTCCACTTTCCAAACATAATAGGTTTGAGCCTGTACAGGTCGTACAAAGGTCGTACCATGCGTTTTAGCAGAAAATTTACACACAGAAATTTCCAAAAAACAACCACTTTTTCATTAGAACTTCAAAAAAAACTGATTCAACAACCATGCCTTGACCATGAGAGGCTTATTTAACATCCAAAAACCCTTCCCAACATCCTCCAACTGAAATTTTAATTAGTTGGATGTTGGAAACCAACTTTCTACCAATTAGACCCCTAATTGCCTATTTTTGCACTTTTAACAATTTGTTGACAATAAGTACATTATTATGCAACCTTTTGTATTTTTAGAACTAAATAACATCAAATACCCCTAATTACATCATTAATGGGCTCAAATTACTTATTAAATCATGAAATGACTCAAATACCCCCTAGTTCCCTAATGCCTTCCTACTAATGTTGAATTTTGAAAATGTGTGTATTGGGTGCTCTTGCACCAGATTGCAAGTCACTCAGTTAGACAATGGGATTTTCTTATCTCAATCCAAATATTTGGGAGATTTGGTGAAGAAGTTTGGCATGGAAGACTTAAAGATTATTGGTACACCCATGGTAACCAGATGCAAGTTAACACAAAATGATGATTCTCCTAAGGAAAATCAAACAACATATAGGTCAATGATTGGCGGATTGCTCTACTTAACTCACACCAGACCAGACATCATGAATGTTGTGTGTATGGTTGCTAGATATCAAGCTGATCCAAAAGAATCTCATGTGACTGTTGTAAAGAGAATTTTTAGATACCTGAAAGGAACAGTTGATTTTTGGCTTTGGTATCCTTAAGATGATGATCTTACCTTGAGTGCCTATATTGATGTGGATTGGTTAGGAGATGTAAATGATAGGGAAATAACTAGTGGTGGTGCCTTCTTCCTAGGGAAGAAGTTGGTATCTTGGTTGAGTAAAAAGTAGAATTCCATATCCCTATCTACTGTTGAGGTAGAGTATATTGCTGCTATAAATAATTGTACTAAAGTGCTACAAATTAAATAAATGCTAAAATATATCAGAGTAGTATATGATGAGCCTATTGTCATATACTGTGACAACTCAAGTGCAATAAACAAATCGAAGAATCCAGTGCTACACTCTAAGACCAAGCATATATAAATCAAGTTTCACTTCCTGAGGGAGAAAGTGAGTGAGAAAGAATTTAGACTAGAGTATGTGCCTACCAAAGAACATATTGTAGAAATTTTCACCAAGTCATTGCCAAAGGATACTTTTGAGTATCTCAGAGGGATGCTAGGGGTGATTACCCCTCCTGATAAGAACTAGAGATGCATTTACTTGCATAAATTTGTGTGCTTCATAGCTATATTTTGATCCAGATTTATGTTTTCGTGGCTACTACTCAAGGGGAGTAGTCAGATGTGTAGATATGTGGTTTAGATCTTGTATGTGGAAAGATAATGCTTATATTTTCCATTGATGTCAAAGGGGGAGAAGAGAAATGTGAAAAAAACATGAGGAGAAGAGTCAGAATCTAAGGGTGAGTAAGTATTGATTGAGAGTTGCATTGATGGTGTTTTTCACATCATGTGTTGCCATCAGTGCCAAAGGAGGAGTTTGTTGGATGTTGTGGTTGTGTTTCTGATATGTGGTTGTCATTGATGTCAACACTACTAGCATTGATGTATTTTAGGTTGTATATGTCAAGGATATTGAGAAAATTGTTAAAGAAAGAGTTACAAGTTGATAGTGGAACAATGAAGGTCATGAAGGTGTCTTGCTCAGTACATTGATGATCAGTCATTGTGGACTAAAGGGTTTATTTTTTTGTATATCTAGTTTATCCACCAAAAGTTTCAGAGGTCCGCGTGAAGATTTAGTCATGTTATGAACAATTGTGTTATCATTTATGTTGCTTCAGTTAGTGTTCTTGATTGAATTTGATGTGATTTTAGTAATTTCAATTATTATGGATACTTCTCTAATGATTCATGATGCTTTTGGATGTTTCTAGATCATGCTCTATCTATTTTGCATGTCCATGTTGATCGATGTGCTCGTGGTTGGTGATTTTTCTCTTATGTGTTCAGGTTTTTATGTTCTTGGTCAACATGGTGATTGTAATGTGTTGTGGATCCTTGGAGATTAAAATTTGAATGTTTGGCATGCTCAAGGATATTGTTTTAAGTCTTCATTATGTTGTGCCTATAGGTGTTTGATTCACATTGAAAATTTACTTGTAAATTTGGGCATACATTATGTATATAATTTATATTTTATTTTGGTCAATGAAGTTGTTGATGTAATTCCATGTTGCAGATATATAAGAGCTGTAAGGAAAATTAGATGCGGAAACAACTCTCCTAACGTCAAAACCTCAGGGAAGAATGCAGAAATACCTTTTAAAATTACAATTACAGTCCAATTAAGATGCACATGAAAGAGATAATAGAAACATAGTATTTGACAAACACATATGAACACCAGATATATGTGGGAAAACCCTTACAGGAGAAAAACCCACCACACCAAGAGAAGTCACTTTGTATTATAGTAACAAATAATTGCATACAGAGTTCTAACTTATCCTTCTGATGCTAGATTACAACAACTTTCACAATGATCAATCTTTCTACAGGAACCTTCAAGTTACAGTCTTCACATAATAGAAATCACTCTGATACAATTCAAACTATTCACACAATTGTTCTTCGAACCAACCGAACCATCGAGCATCTACAACTTCAAACGATATTCATGTCATTCCCTGTCTGTTGAGCTTCCTCTTAGAACTGCCACAATGAACCATCTTCCAAAGGTTCCCATTCGGCTTCTCTGATTTGTTCATGAGATGCCACATAGGAAAGTCTCACTCGATCAAACGGCTTCAAGATGTGTTGTCATATCACAAAGACACTGACCATGTCTCCTCGATGCCAACACAATAAACATTTGATATCGCCAAGACTCCATCCTATCGCCAAGATGTTACATCGAGTCTAGAGAGCTATCGCTCAACTTTCGCCATGTCGCCAAAACATATCGCTTTTGCTGAGACATCCCATCGAGCCTTCATGTTATTCTGAAGCATCCAATAGTCGATGAGACTTATCGCTATCGCCAAGAGGTTACACCGATGTTCAACAGTTACTCCAAAGTATTCAACAATTGGCAAGACTATCTTCCTTCGCTGAGAGTTCATACCGAGCCATTAAGGGTTATACCGAAACATTCAACATTCGGCAAGACATCCATATCGCTGAGATGTTACTCCGAATACTCACAAGTCATACTGAGCACCAAATGATAGTCGGAAAGACATTCATCTTTTGCCAAAAGGTTTCACCGAGCTCTTTTATGTTACTCCAGAGCCATACTACTATCGGCAAGACCCCACGAGTCGCCAAGACTTCATAACGATCGCCTTGAGCTACTCCGATGACTTCAGTTGTATCCCCGAGTGAGTACTGTCGGTGAGACACACCAACTATCGCAAAGAGGTCTTCTTGAGTGTTCAAGTCATTCTGATGTCTCCAGGATAAAGCTATCACCGAGACATCCATATCGGTAAGCCTTCTTACCGAATACCCTAGACTCTCCCTGAAGACTTCAACAGAGAATGTTGTCGGTGAGACAATCATATCACTGAGAGCTCATAGCGAACATCCAAGACTCTCCCTAATATACGATAGAATGGCCTATCAACCAGAGATCTCCACGAGCGGTGAGAGGTTATACCGAACGAAATGTCACATTGATAGACTCCAATGTGTAACCATTAGGTGTTACTCCTGCAAGGTCATATCGACCTAATTTGATTCAACAAGGTTACTACTGCTAGTCGGCCAGACATGATGGATGTCACACCGACTTGGCTCCAATAGAGGTTTCAGCCTATGGGATTGAGACACATATTTCCAACAATCTCCCACTTGACGAAGATCACACAGGCACCTCCAGAGCACAACAAAACTTACTCAAAATCATCGGCACTAAGGCCCATTGAACTGGCACACCACCTGAACTTGTCTGTTCTCACTAGCTTCGTTAATGCATCTGCAACATTCTCCAAAGTATCAACCTTTTCTAAACTGACCTTTCCATCCTCCACCATATCTCGTACAAAGTGGTATTGTACATCTATATGTTTCGTCCTGGCATGGAAAGTAGGATTCTTTGCTAGACAAATTGCACTCTGACTGTCACAAAAAATAGTTATTTGCCCTGCATCAAAACCAATGTTAGAACACAAAATTTTTAACCAAACTCCTTCTTTACAAGCATGTGTGGCTGCCATGTATTCAGCCCCTGTAGTGGAAAAAGCGACTACAGCCTGCCGCTTACTCATCCAACTCACTGCACCACCATTCAACATAAAAGTATATCCACTAGTGGACCTCCTGCTGTCAATGTCCCCTGCCCAATCAAAATCCGCATAGCCTCGAATAATGAGAGTCCTCTGTGATTCAACTATGTTCCCATGGTAACACAAAGCAAAATCTGAAGTGCCCTTCAAATATCTATAAACTCTCTTTACAACATCCCAATGTGTCCTTCTAGTATTAGCCATAAACTGACTAAGTACTCCCACTGCTTCGGCAATGTCTGGCCTTGTATAGACCATTCCATACATAAGACTACCAACTGCACTAGCATAGGGTACACTGGTCATGTCCTCCATCTCAGTAGGATATTTTGGACAGTCTTCAACAGATAGTTTCGTTCCATGCAAAAATGGAACAACTAGCTGCTTGCAATCATTCATGAAAAATCTCTCTAGAACAGTATTGATGTACTTACTCTGACTTAGCCAAAGTTTTCTACTATTCCTATCCCTAGTTATCTCCATCCCCAAAATATACCTTGCTGCACCAAGATCTTTCATTTCGAACTTAGCAGACAACCGAGACTTAAGATCAGAAATCATTAGCTTACTATTGCCTATGAACAACATATCATCAACATAGAGAGCAATAATAAGAACTTGATCACTTTCAACTTTATAATAAACACAATGATCAAATTTTGATCTCACAAAACCCAAAGACAATATAAAAGTATCAAATTTCTGGTACCACATTCTAGGTGTCTACTTTAACCCATACAGAGACTTCTTTAACTTGCAAACCAGTTTCTCTTTACCTTTTTCAACAAAGTGCTTAGGCTGGGACATATAGATTTCTTCTTCAAGATCACCATGAAGAAATGTTTTCTTCACATCCATCTGTTCGACCTCTAAGTCATACACTGCTGCAAGTGACAAAAGAAATATGATAGGCGTCAGCTTAGCTACAGGAGAAAAAATTTCTCCATAATCAATTCCCTATACCTGGGAATAACCCTTCGCAACCAATCTTGCCTTTTACTTTTCCACACTGCCATCCAAACCAATCTTCTTTTTAAATACCCATTTGTAGCCCACAACTTTTTTTCCTTTAGGAAATGGCACCGAACTCCAAGTATGGGTGATCCCATAATAGTGATTTACAATTTTTGGCCAAACTCGACACTGAAATTATTATTTTTAACTAAATCTTCACATTCAGGCACCTATAGCGGCTAAACTGTGAGGAATTTGAAGATGGTGCAAACTAGAGTCTCATCAAATTTTGTCTGTAGATTCTAAAAATATTTTTCAAATTTTTTGAATCAAATTGCACTTTTTCCATCTCCCACGAAAAATTGATTTTTTTAACATTTTTTAAAAGTGGAGACATTGTATAACACAGCTTTTTCCATGAAGGATAAAAATTATAATTCTTTCAAATTTAGATTTGTAACTCGATATCTAGTGCTTCCACTTGGTTAGATAGTTTTTATTCAATATTTTTCCTTAATCAAGTTTCAAAGTCAAACGAATTAAAATTCAAACACTGACGACCGTATAACGCGTATCTTTTTTTGTATATGTCAAAATTTAATTTAATTTTTTTTTTGGATGAAGGACTTCAATATCTGGTGCACTCATATTTTTCAAAAAAAAAATTGATAATATTCTATTTTTCCACATGTGAAGAACAAAGAAATTCATTTTCGATGAAAAACCTATGTTTAATAAAACCTAAAAAACAAATACATAACAAAACCAAAACATATTAAAATTATATTCATTGGATAGCTTGTTCTGAGGAATACCATAATCATTTGAAATAAATTTTAAATGAATTCATTTGATCCCCCAAAATCTAAATCAAAAGTGATTTTTTATCAGCATTTTGATAGGTGTAAAGGAGACGCATTTATAGGTATGGTTTAAAACTAGCGAGGTTCTATCCAAGGGGGTTTGATCTAAGATGATTTGATCAAACCCTCTTCAATTGGAATCCTTAAAATGAAACTTTTTAAGGCTTAAATCATTATATTTTCTAAAAATATGTGATTTCAGCTAAAATTCGTTCCTCTCAGGAATTGTAAACCACTATTATGACAACACCTGTATCATTCTTTTCTAATGATGCCATTTCTTCATTCATGGCTTCCAACCAAGAGTCTAAATCAGACATTTTAAATGCCTCCTTTATAGTCCTAGGCTCATTAGTGTTAGAAATTAAAGCATAGGCACAAGTAGAATCTATCAAAGAGAACCCATACCTATCAGGTTGTTTTCTTTCACGGGTTGACCTCCTCACTTGCTGAGGCTGAGGTTCTTCTTCTTCTTCAGAACTTTCAGAACTGCTTGAGCTCTCCTCATTTTCAGGTACATTTTAAATTTTCAATTCCTCTTTATCTGGTGTAGGAGGAATTCCAACTACATCCTTATTGTTTTCTGACTTTGTATCTGACTGCAGATCTAAGGTAGAAGGCTTCAGTTCATGAAAGATTACACTTCTACTGTATACAACCTTCTCCATATCAGGATTCCAAAGCTTGTATCCTTTTATGACAACACTATAGCCAATAAAAATATATTTGAAAGCCTTGTTCTCTAGTTTAGATCTTTTCACATCCGGCACATGAGCATATGCCTCACAGCCAAAAACATGAATATGTCTTAAAGAGGGCTTCTTACCAGACCACGCTTCCAAAGGTGTTTACTCAACAAGAGCAGAGTTTGGAGAACGATTTATTAGGTAACATGTAGTAGATAGAGCCTCAACCTAGAAATTTTCCTCCAAGCCAGCACTACTCAGCATACTTTGTGCTCTCTCCATCACTGTCCTATTCAACCTTTCTACAACTCCATTTTTCTATAGATTATAAGGTGTAGTATTATGTCTTTTAATCCCATGGTCTTTGCAATACCTCTCAAAATTATTAGAACATAATTCACCACCATTGTCAGTCCTTAAACATTTAATTTTTCTACCAATCTGATTTTCTACAAGGTTCTTAAATTCCTTAAATTGACTGAACACTTCTAATTTACTTTTTTGATAATCAGTCCTTCTCATCTCTTCTGATAACAAAGAACCAACAACATCTTCCATCTTGAAACTAGATGTTGTACTTCCAATAGCCATCAGTAAATGATCCCAAGAGCTTGGCAAAGAACACAATAATAGCGTACATTGATCCTCTTCTTCAGTCTTCACACCAACAGATGTTAACTGTGCAAGAAGCATGTTAAATGCATTCAAATGATCAGCTATAGACCCTCCTTCCTGCATTCTCAAAGAGTACATCTTCTTCCTCAGGAACAATTTATTCACCAAAGACTTCCCCTGATAAATAGATGCCAGTCTCTTCCACAAGGAAGATGCAGTCTTCTCTTCATGCACATTGAGAAGAACGGACTCTGCCAAACAGAGCCTTATCAGCCCCTTAGAATTTCTATTTGCAAGGTCCCAATCCTCTTGCTTTGAATGCCTGTAGGTTTCACTCCAGACATAGCAAGCCACAGATCACAATCCACTAAAATATCCTCCATCTTAAGTTTCCACAACTCAAAAATTTTGCCATTGAACTTCTCTATTTCAATCTTTCCTGACATGCTTGCCATCTTAATCTATAATTAGAAATTGACAAGACTCCCACTACATAGAATTGACACAAAAAACCCAATGTACCCACAAGGATAACACAACTGGCCAGGCTCTGATACTACTTGTAAGGAAAATTAGATGCGGAAACAACTCTCCTAGTGTCAAAACCTCAGGGAAGAATGCAAAGATACCTTTTAAAATTACAATTACAGTCCAATTAAGATGCACATGAAAGAGATAACAGAAACATAGTATTTGACAAACACATAAGAACACCAGATATACATGGGAAAACCCTTACGGGAGAAAAACCCACCACACCAAGAGAAGTCACTTTGTATTACAGTAACAAATAATTACATACAGAGTTCTGACTTATCTTTCTGATGCCAAAGTATAGCAGCTTTCACAATGATCAATCTTTGTATAGGAACCTTCAAGTTACAGTCTCCACAAAATAGAAATCACTCTGATACAATTCAAACTGTTCACACAATTTTTCTTCGAACCAACTGAACCATTGAGCATCTGCAACTTCAAACTATATTCATGTTGTTCCCTATCTATCAAGCTTCCTCTAAGAACTGCCACAATGAACCGTCTTCCAATAGTTCCCATTCAGCTTCTCTAATTTGTCCACGAGATGCCACATAGGAAAGTCTCACTCAATCAAACGGCTTCAAGCTTTGTTGTCATATCGGTGAGACACTGACCGTGTCTCCCCAATGCCAACACAGTAAACATTTGATATCGCCAAGGCTCCATCCTATTGCCAAGATGTTACATTGAGTCCAGAGAGCTATCGCTCAGCTTTCGCCATGTCGCCAAAACATATTGCTTTCACCGAGACATCCCATCGAGCCTTCATGTTATTCTAAAACATCCAACAGTCGATGAGACTTATCGCTATTTCCAGGAGGTTACACTGATGTTCAACAGTTACTCCAAAGTATTCAACAGTCAGCAAGACTATCGTCCTTCACTGAGAGTTCATACCGAGTCATTAAGGGTTATACCAAAACATTCAACATTCGACAAGACATCCATATCGCTGAGACGTTACTCTGAATACTCACAAGTCATACCGAGCACCAAACGACAATCGGCAAGACATTCATCTTTCACCAAGAGGTTTCACTGAGCTCTTTTATGTTACTCTGGAGCCATACTACTATCCGCAAGACCCCACGAGTCACCAAGACTTCATAACAATCGCCTTGAGCTACTCCGATGACTTCAGTTGTATCCCTGAGTGAATACCGTCGGTGAGACACACCAACTATCACCAAGAGGTCTTCTCGAGTGTTCAAGTCGCCCTGATGTCTCCAGGATAAAGTTGTCGCCGAGACATCCATATCGGTAAGACTTCTTACCAAACACCCTAGACTCTCCCCGAAGACTTCAATAGAGAACGTTGTCGGCGAGACAATCATATCATTGAGAGCTCATAGCGAACATCCAAGACTCTCCTCGATATACAATAGAATGGCCTATCGGTCAGAGATCTCCACAGACGATGAGAGGTTATACCGAATGAAATGTCACAGCGATAGACTCCAATGTGTAACCGTTCAACGTGAATCCTGCAAGGTCACAGTGACCTGATCTGATTCAACAAGGTTACTACTGCTAGGCGGCCAAACATGATGGATGGCACACTGACTTGGCTCCAATAGAGGTTTCAGCCTGTGGGATTGAGACACATATTTCCAACAAGAGAAGTTGTGCGAAGTTATGTAGTGAAGAAGTACCAAAGAAAGAGAAAGTGTGTGAATAGGGATCTAATCATTTGATTGCAGAGTAGAGTGTGAATAATTTTGAGTGAAGTGTGAAGGAGTGTTTTTGTGCTTAACTGAAACTATAATCAAGCTTTTGCAAAAGCTATTTCTCAATTCATACGCTATGGATCTAATTTGAATTGTTGTAAGACAGTGTATCTTCTTTGGGCAATGATCCCTCTTATATTTGAGTAGTGAGCTTTAGGCAATGTGCCTAAATACATGTGCATTCCCATTATTCTTCATTATAGTTTTAATAGGGTATAATATTGTGGACTAACATCCACCGTGGGTTTTCCACTAGCACGGTTTCCATGTAAAATATCTTGGTGTTCTCTGTGTTTCTGATGTATTGATTGTCTATGGTTTATTATTGATTCATCAAATCTAAGATCAAGTTAAGTTGAGTTTGAAAAGTTTAAATGTTTTGTGACAAGTGATTCATTCCCCCCTCTTAGTTATCTATCCTTGTTTTTCCAATAGTGATTGACCTTGGCTTTGACTATTTTGATTATTTTGGATGACATTGGCAAGAGGTGTCGGTGTGGTCGTTCATTTTTTTGTGGTGGATCTCCTTTAAGAGTGAGTACAGGAGCTGTTATGTTCACCATCTTAGCATCAAGAATGCCATCATTAGTGATATGTTTATTCTTGACCCAATATTTACTCTTTTCAATAGGTGGGCTTGTGTTCGTGTTTTTGGCACCATATTTAAGTTATCCTTTAGCGATAAGGGTCCTCTCAAGTTGGACTCCCTTTTTGACTAAATCTGTGAAGGTGGTACAATAATGAACTTGTAAACCATATTTCAATGGGCATACAAGGTTTTGGACAAACATGTCAACCTTTTATTTTTCTACTATCTCAATATGGCAATGACTTGCTAGACTTCTCCATCTTTGAAAGAATGGAATGAAAGTCTCACTAGTTTCTTCTTGTGTAAGTGTGCATAGGTTGGTAATGGAGACATCTATGTCAATGTTATAGGCATAATTTTGGACAAATCTCTCTGCAATTTCGTCCCATGATTTTATTCCCTTAGGTAAAGTGGCAAGCCATTCAAGTGTGGGACCTGCAAGACTCCTAGGAAAGAGCTCATCAAATAAGTATGTTCATAGGCAATTTCCATGCAATTGGTTGTGAATTTTTGAATGTGTTCAAGGGGGTTTGTCATGCCATTGTATTTAGTCAATTTTGGCACCACGTATCTAGGAGGGAAGTTTGGAATGTGTAGACTCATGCCAAAATGATATGGACATAGGTCATATGATGTGTGAGTCTTTGTCTATTGCATTTGCATGTTCTCGACCTATTTTTGCAAGGTTGCAATTTGGGTTGTGAGTGAGTCGATTATGGGATTGTTTGTAGCATCACATGCTAGTGATATGTATGCAATAAGTCTCCATTTGTTGTGATGATGTGTTTTGGTATTGTTGTGGGATGTGTTGTTGTGAAATGTATGATGTCTTTTGGTTTGAAGGTTGTTGGTATTACATGTTTGGATTAGGGACATGTTGATGTGTATGGATGTGTGATGCATAGGTAGGAATGTGTCCAACAATATTAGTCGATATCTGTGGAATGTGTGAACCTTGAATATTTTGCTGTCCAAATGAAGTCATATGCTATGTTCTAATTACCTTGTCCAAATTGGTAGAGTTTTCCATGGGGAATATTAGTGTTCTTCCTTTGGGGAATATGAGTATTGGTGTTGAGTTGTGATGACATGTTGACATTAGGTTGGAGTCCTGGAATGGAAATCTATCATTTATTTCCCCTAAAGGGATTGAATTGTTAAGGAATAAGATTTTCTAGAAAAGTTAGAAGATGTTTCTAGAAGAACTAGAAACTTCTAGAAGGGCTAGAACCTTCTAGAAACTAGAAGCAACTAGAAGATGTTTTAAAAAAAAGAACATTCCATCTTAGAGATATCTAGAATATTAGAATTTTCTAGATCTTAGAGGCATCAAGTATAAATATGAGGATTTCCATTGTGAACACACTACTATTGAGGTAAGTTGATGGATTGTATGTAAGCAAGTTAGATCAATACAATTTCTTTGAGCCATTTCTTAATTGTTTTATGCTTTGTTTTGTCCTGTTTGTTGTTGTTTTATTATCTGGGCCTGTTCTTACATGGTATCAGAGCTAGAAATATTTTTAACAGAGTTAAGATATTGTTGGATTGATATTTGATTAGCAAGATAATCTTTGAAGAGGTTTGATCTATTTGTTTGAGGGTTGTTTTTTCTTAACATGGGCTCTACAAGTGAAAGTTTTCCAATCTTTGATGGAAGTGGATTTGGATATTGGAAGATTACAGTTAAGAATGCTTTGAGAGAAAAGGCTCTATGGAGTAAGTGAATAAAGATATTGGAGAACCTCACCAAAAGAAAGAAAAGGAGTTATGGAAATTCAAGTTGGAGCAAGCTAGAGGAATTATTGGTAAGGCCTCGAGTCCCAATCTTAATAGAAGGTTTGTTGATGTTGATAATCCAATAGAACTATGGGAGAATCTAGAAAATATTATAAAGATGCAGATATCACTAGTATGTTCAGCATAGAAGAAAAGTTGGTGAACATAGGCCAAGCTGATTTTGAAAAAATGGTTGATTACTTTAATGAGGTTACATATTTAAATGCCCAGTTGAAGAAAATAGGTATTGAATATGCAAAAAAGTATTTTCAGTTGATTGCAATGGTTGAAAGTAAGCTCCCCCAACCTTAGAAGGTATTTAAAGAATCAAGAAAAAGGGTTATTCAGTTAAATCCTAATACCCCCCAACAAACTTTTGATCAATTTTGTAAGTCAGTTTTAGATGAAGAAGCTCAACTTATTAAAGAAGGTTACATTAAGAAGAATCATGCATATGTAGTTAAGGGTAAATAATTCTCTAGATATGTTTATGGAAAGAAGAATTGGAAAGGGTATAATAAATTTTTAAATAATGGGAGTTCTAACCAATTTTCTAGAAATGAAGGTATAGAAAAATAGTTGGACAAAAAACCTATCATTTGTAGGTATTGTGGAGGTGAGAATCATATGGAAAAAAAAAATTTGAAGAAGAGGAACAATGAAAGACAAAAATTCAAGCCTAAGCAAGAACGATTTAAGGAAAGACGGATAAACAAAGTTTTGTAGCCATCTCTAGGAAAGTAAAATCAAGTGTAGAGGAAACTTCTGAAACTGAAAATACATCTAGAGTAAAGGGATGATACTTTGCTTCAGATACTAATAAAGAATGGATTTTAGATTCAAAAGCATCTTTTCACATGACTAGAGATAGATCTTTATTTATTGATTTTCATGAAGGAAAGAATTCAGATCAAGAAATCATTATTGGCAATAAAATCAAACTATCAGTTCTAGGAACATGAACTATCAGTGTAACAAATGGAACTTTGAAAAATATTTTACTAGTTTAAGGATTGGGGGTGAATCTTATTTTAGTATATAGAATTTCTCAAGCTAGATATGAGTTTGTTGTTACTATTGATCAAGCTATTGTAAGAGATAGAAAAGTCCCAAAAAGTATTGTTGCTATTGGTAGAATTGACCATAAAGAAAGTATCTTTAAATTTGTTGGATTCGTTGATGATGAATACACACACTCCCATGCTTTTTTTTCTCAAAGTGATTATATGTCAAAACTATGGCATGCTAGACTTGGACATACAAATTATAGAAAATTACAAGACATGGTTAGAAAGAATATGGTTAGAGGATTAACAAATATTTTAGCATCTGAAGGTGTATGTGAAGGATGTGTGTTAGGGAAACACCATCGAGATCTTTTTTATTTAGGAAAAGAATGGAGAGAAAGTTATCCACTACAACTCATTCATAGTGATTTATGTGAACCAGGATATCCTTCCATCTCATGTGCCCTGTACCTTCTCACTTCTATTAATGATTATAGTAGATGAGTATGGGTTTATTTTTTTGAAAGGAAAAGTGAAGTCTTTCAAGTATTCCAAAGGTTTAAGGCATTAGTTGAAAACCAAAGTGGAAAAAGGATTAAATGCCTAAGAATAGACAATGGGGATGAATATTGCAATTATGCATTTGAATCATTTTGTGAAAAACATGGTATTAAGGTACAAAGAACAGTTCCATATACCCCTCAACAAAATGGAGTAGCAGAATGGATGAATAGAACTCTTTTAGAAATGACACATTGTATGTTGCATTTTAAAAGTTTACATATTAAATTTTGGGGATTGGCTATCTCTTGTGCTGCACATATTGTGAATAAAATCCCCACCAAATCCCTCACAAATGTTACTCCTGAAGAATCTTGGAGTGGAAGAAAGCCTCACATCGGGTATTTTAAAGTTTTTGGGTGTATTGCTTGGGTTCACATCGCAGAAGAAAACAGGAAAAAGCTAAAACCAAAAATTCATAAGTGTTTATTTATGGGCTATAGTGAAGAGTCAAAGGCTTACATATTGTATGATTTGGAAACAAAAAAGATCTTTATTAGCAGAGATTTAAAGTTTGATGAACATTCACAGCTTACAACCAAAAATGATTTTCACATTTTAGATATTTTACAAAGCAATGAAAAATATATTAACGAGGGTAATAAGAGCACTATTACTAATGAAGACGATCTAACTAATAGTAGTGATGATGTAGAAGAACTTCCAATTAGACAGAAGACAAAGAGTATTGAAGAGATATATAGACAAAGCCCAAAACTCCAAGGAAGGAATGGTAGTGCCCTCATGGAAAAATTCTTACAAATAAATTACCCAATCTCATATGAGCAAGCTAGAGGGAAGAAAGAATGGGAGCAAGCCATGAAAGAGGAATATGATGCGTTACTAAAAAATAAATCTTGGGAACTTGTGCCCCTTCCCAAAGGCAAGAATGTTATTGGCTGCAAATGGGTTTACAAAACAAAATTCAAATCCAATGGAGCCATAGAATGATACAAAGCTAAATTGGTTGCTAAAGGATTTAATCAAAAGGAAGGTGTTGATTATCAAGAAACATTTTCTCCTTTCATAAAAATGAACATAGTTAGAATTATTCTTTCTTTGGCAGAAACTCTTGGATGGCATGTTCATCAAATGGATGTTAAAAATGCTTTCTTAAATAGAGATTTAGATGAAGAAATATACATGAATCAACCACCTAGTTTTGTAAATGAACAACATCCTCACCTTGTTTGCAAATTAAAAAAATCACTTTACGGTCTAAAACAAGCACCTCGGGCATGGAATGAAAATATAGACATATATTTTCAGCTACATGGATTTAAAAGGTGTAGATCTGATCCAAATCTTTATGTGAAGAAAGTTCAAGATGAGATTATTCTCGTTGCAGTTTATGTAGATGATTTACTCATTGTTGGACTGAATATTTAGATAATCAATGATTTAATATCAGAACTTAAAAGGGAATTTCATATGAGTGATTTGGGAAAATTAAATTATTTTCTTGGTTTACAAGTTTGCAAACTACATGATGGACTACTCCTCTTCCAATCAAAATATGCTTTGGATATTTTAGAAAAGTTTAGGATGCCAGAATGCAAGCCAACTTCTACTCCTTTTCAATCTGGAATTAAGCTTACTAAAGAATGTACTTCCAAGAAGGTTGATGCTACTTTATATAGGATACTTGTAGGTAGCTTGGTTTATCTAACTCATTCTCAACCAGAAATTTGTTTTGTAGTTAATCAAGTATCGAGATTTATGCAGGAACCTAAAGAAAGTCATTGGTTAGCTGCAAAAAGGATACTACGGTATGTTCATGGAACAATACACTATGGCATCCACTATGGCCAAACATCCTCAATTTCTTTGGTTGGATTTACAAATTCAGATTGGGGAGGTGATATCGATGATAGGAAATCTACAGGAGGTTATGTTTTTCAGCTTGGATCAAGCCCTATTACATGGAGTAGAAAAAATAAAACTACTACATCATTGTCATCATGTGAAGCAGAATATAGAGCAGCAAAAGAAGCAGGAAAGGAAGCAGTTTGGATTCGAAATCTTCTATTTGAGCTTGGTTTTTCCCAAAGTTCTACTACTACTTTGTACTGTGACAATCAAAGTACCATATAGGTTTCCAACAATCCAATATTTCATGCTAAGACAAAACATATTGAGCTTGATGTTCACTACATACGAGATCTTGTTCAAATAAATATTGTCCATCTACAATATTGTCCAAGTGAAGAACAAACAACTAATGTATTTACTAAGAGTATGATTGAAGCCAAATTCTTGAAATTGAAAAAAATGCTTGGTATGTTAGAGGTGAACATTAAGGGGGGATGGTAGTATAATGTTCCCCTCTCCCTTGTATCCTCCTTTCTTTTGTAATCTTCCCCTCTTCTTTGTATCTTGTTTGTAATATTCTATCCAATCTTAAGGGGGATGTTAAGGAATAATATTGTCTATAAAAGTTAGAAGATGTTTCTAGAAGAACTAGAAACTTCTAGAAGGGCTAGAACCTTCTAGAAACTAGAAGCAACTAGAAGATGTTTAAGAAAAAAGAACATTCCAGCTTAGAGATATCTAGAATATTAGAAGTTTCTAGATCTTAGAGGCATCAAGTATAAGTATGAGGTTGTCCATTGTGAAAAAACTACTATTGAGGTAATTTGTTGGATTGTATGTAAGCAAGTTAGATCAATACAATTTATTTGAGCCATTTCATAATTGTTTTATGCTTTGTTTTGTCCTATTTGTTGTTGTTTTATTATCTGGGCATGTTCTTACATGAATGAATTTGTTCCCAAGAATTATTTGAATACCCAATAAAAGGATTTGATGATGATGTTCCCAAGGCACTAGATGAAGCTCCAAATAGAGGGTTTGAAGAGCTTTCCCCCATTTTTGAGGATCCAAAGATAGCTCCAATTGACTGTGAGGACATTTTTGACATTGTAGGCATTGATTATGACATGGCTTGTGACATGGTTGGTGTCCCTCTAATGGATGTCACATTGATTTTGTTGGAAGTATTTTGAGAGGAGGTATTATTGGAGGTAGCATTGATAGTTCTTGTGGCAATTTGTGAGGTGGCACCAATGTTGTTTGCATTGTGTTGTGGTTGACTAGTGTTAGAGGTATTATTTGCATTGTTATTTTTGGCAATGTGATCAAGAGATGTTGCTCTTAAAGTGTTAATGTCAAAGCCACATGGCAATTTGGACCCTTGGTGTAGAAGCATGGCTAGATATCTTTGTGGATCATGTAATACTAAATCTTCCACAAAGGAGGCTACTTCAATATTTTTTGTAGTAGCTTCTAAGTCTTCCACAAATACATGTCCATTTTCATTCCTATGTATGATTGGTTCAAAGGGGTTATGTGAAGATGATGGCATGTTCATGTCACTAAAAGTATTGATGAAAGATGTGTCTTGGTTCATGTGTTGACTCATGTCATTAGGAAAGTTATAGGTGTTGGTGTCTTGTCCAAAATTATCCATTTGTCTTCTTTTTCTTTGAAGGCTTGCCTCAACCATATAAGGATTTTTCTCAAATGAGGAAGAGGAAGAGGATAATGACAACTGAGTATATGAATGGGAATGATATTACTCTATGTGAATGCAACTATATTTTTGGATTTTTTGGTAATAAGAAATGAAAATGCAACTATGTTTAAAGGAATGAAAATGTTGCCTAAAGATAATGTCAAATGCCAAAGGACAATGAGGACTAAGATGAAAGGTATGACACTAATTTTCTTTTTGGATTCTTAGAAATAAGGTATGCAAAATGAGGACTAAGATGACTTGAATGTTCTAAGGTAGGCCAATGCAAAATGATTTTGATGGACTTCTAAGAAAAGTTTAACTCACCCACTCAAAGCTTGATCTATGTCTCCATTTGGATCATTAAAGGACTTGTTGATGTGACTAAAGGACAAGGTGACAAGATGACAAAGTGAGGTTTCCTAACTAGACTTTTGAGTTGGAAAGTCTCACAAAAGGACAATGACTAAAAGGAATAAGTTTGACTAAGTATAATGATAACATACTCTTGAAGGAAAAGATTTTGCAAAGTATGGTAAGCTTCCCTATTCCAAAGTTTACAAATGAGATGACGACCTAAATATTGGTAGAAAATGATGATGATGGACTCTAAGGATGTAACTAAAAATTTGCAAGGATGAACCTATGGGAGAATGCAAGCTAGATGATGCAAAGAATGAAGGACTTGAGCAATTCATTGTCTAGTTCTCAACATAAGCCACTGGAAAAATATGTTTAACAATAGTTTGAAAATGTTTGGACTTAGGTTTTGGACTATGACAATTTTTTTGTTTTTGCTAGGAAAATGCATCATTTCAAGTCACAGATGAGTTTCAAGATGTCAAATGTGTCGATGTAGGTTACATATGTGTTATAGGAAATCAATTATGTCATTTTAAATGTCAAGTGTGGTTCAAACTAGGAAAATGCATTGTAGAAGGCAGAAAATGCATTGTAGTAGAGATATTATGGCATAGAAAGTCTCAAATGCAGTTCAACAGAGCGAATGCGTCACAACAAATGTGTTGTAGGTAGATTGAAAATCTAGTTGTTTACAATTTTGACAAAACTTCAGATTTGTTTGAGTTTGAATTTTTTTTTCCAAGTCTGTGAGAGGTGTGTGTTTGTTCAATGTCTCAGAAGGAACCTGCCAAACACAATATTTTATCTTTGAAATGACGAAAACATGCATAATGAAGGCAAGCACAATCCTAGGTTAGGTAAAGACTAAATTCACTAGATTCCACGTGTGTTTTCCTAGCCACACTTATTCTTAGCGGGTGATTTAGAAGCTTGGCCACATTGGCTCAGCTCCATGACACTCAATTCTCTGGGTCAACCAAGCTTCAAGCCCCCATAAGTCTCACATGGCATGCTTTTCACCTCTACTAATAATTGTGAGAATGTGGATGCCTTGGAAATGATCATTGTTGCACTACTGAATAAATGGGATTTTGGAAACTACACAAAGGTTTTTAGTTCAAGACCCTTGTTTGAGTGGCCACACATGGGGAAAGATTAGCTCTGATAAGCAGGACCTCTAGCCTAAAGAGGTTATTCTCAACATGGTTTTGGGAGTTCACTTTTCTATGTAACACATTTGCACTCGTAATCCTAAGTTTACCATTAAGATTCATATTTGTACATACCGGTTGGGGGTAGCTTGGCTAAAGAGCTTCATTGCCAATTTGAGTCACCTTGGGGTGAGTACATTTTCCCACCAAGGAAGGCCCAATTCCTAGAGTCAATATCAGTTTCTCTTGCACCCATGACCACACAAGTGTGCAAGGCGAGAGGATATACTTCTATTATTGAATCAGGGTGACACAAAATTGGAGAGACTTGTAAATTTTAGTTACCAAAATTGTAATGTGAGGAAGACACTTAAGAAACTTGGTTCTTGTTAAAAATTTAACTTGAGGTATGAAAGAAAAAGTTCATTTTAAACCCATGACGTGAGAGTGCATGTTCATTTTAACCATATGAGTTTCAATGTATGATAGTGTTTATTTTAAGCCCATGACATGAGAATGCATGTAAATTTTAACAACATGAGTGTAAAATGCAAAGTAATTTGTTTGATTTTTTTCCTTACAAAATGGAAAATAAGATGAAAGATCAATAAAACAAGGTTAGACTCCTCACCACATGCTGCCAATAGAAAATTAATAACCCAAAACCCCTAAGCTTCTAAATGGAAAAGGAAAATCTAAAAAAAAATCCAAATATGAAAATAAAGTTTCACCAGGTGATTGTGTCATTCTGCAAGTCAAATGCATCATAGAGTAGAATCTAGAAATTTCTAGGTAGATGCGTTGTTCTGCACAAAAAATGTGTCTTAGCACCAAAGGTTGAAATCTACAGACAAATAAATCAACCTACAAAGAAAATGCATCACAGAATGGAAAATGTGTCATTCTACAAAGCAAATGCATTGTTTTGTAAGTCAACTGTGTCACAGTATGGTGAATGCATTGTTCTTCAAAGCGGATGCATCATGCCATATTTGTACCTACAAAAATAAAAAAATTCATACAGAAATTTGTAAAAAATGTGATTTTAGCGTTGGGCTCACCAATGTAGCTTAGGTAAAAACCTAGGTTAGCAAATTAAAGTGTAAAATAAGATAACCCAAAGAAAACAATGAAGCACAAAGGATTAAACATGAAAACAAGGAAAGATTTTACCAAATGTCTTCAACCTCCATGGTTGACCTCCATTGTACCTTCTCTATTTGCTGCAATATGAAGTTTTCCCTCAAATTTATGATGAGCAACCTATGAGAATGACAATGTCCAAAGAAAATGTTGAAGGATTTGATCTAAAGAGCTACACAATGTAACAAAGTAACTATGAAGCAAGACTAAAGTATGCCTTAAAAAGCCTATGGATGCCAAAATGCCAAGAGCTTGTGAGATTGCCTAAGATGTAAATTGCATGAGATGTCAAAATGAGATCAAAATTGTTATTTTATAGAAAAGTCAATTTTGGATGAATGACCAAGATTGAAGATTGACAAATGCCCTAGAATCAATGAACAAGATTCAATGTGACAACCCACAATTAGGGTTAAGGCAACATTAGGGTGAATTTAAAATGAACGGACAAGATTTGATTTCTAGAAAATTAAATCAAGCGCCAAGATAGCATGTGACAAGAAGATAAGAATGACATGGAAAAAGAGAGAGCTGGAAAATCAAATAATATTAGAAATTACTTGATTTATGGAGGAGAGTTGTTATTTTGAATTAAAAATTAATTTAATTCAAAAGGTTGGACCATGACTTTATTCAAAAATTAGGAAAATGTCAAGGTGGACAATAATTAAATTAATTAAAAAATTTATTTAATTATGAGAGGACATTAGAAATTAATGACGTATTTAAATAAACAAATAAAATTTATTTATTTAAATAATTAGGAGGAAATAATGGACAAAAGATAATTAAATAAATTTAAGAATTTATTTAATCATAGAAAGACGTAGGTCATTAGCAAAGTATTTAAATAAATAAATAAAATTCATTTATTTAAATAATCAAGAGGAATAAAAGACATATATAATTTAAATAATTAAGAATTATTTAATTAATACTTGAATGTGGACCATAGGACATAATTAAATCTTTTAATTATGCTAGGAAGAATATGGAGAAAATAGAGCTTGCAGGCCTAGGTCAATTTTATGTGTCTACAGAATATACAAGATAGAAATAACGAATATTTATTGTTACCAATAGATACTTGGTCCATTTAAGTTGCATAAAAGTTTTATTTTAAACAATAGTATAATATTCTATAAACAACTAATATTTTTATTTTCAACTACCACTAGCACCATGATTATGTAAGACCATGTCCCTTGTGGCCTTATTGATCCTATTAATTAGTGGCTTTTGTGATTTCATGTGATAGCTAGATGAGTTCTACTCCTTATCTATGTAACTATTCAATGACTGAGATGTTTTTCTGTTGGTAATGTCATTATATATATTAAATAGATTTCATCATGTTATGTGATTTTATATTATGATTGTAAGTGTGAATATAAAGGTAATGATTGATATGCAATATTTGGTTGTAGTGGCATTCGTTATAGGTTAAATAGATTATTGTTGAGTGGTAATATTTTGATATTAGATAACATGGTCAATTATTGCTTGACTCAAAAAGGTATTATGTAATTAGGAAGAGTTAAATTATATGTTACTCCTTAGTCAATTATTATTAGAAGGTTGTTTTTCATATTCTATTTGTTTCAATTATTATTAATTATGAGAAATGTCGACACATTTTTCTAGTTGAGTAAACAAGTTAAAATTGGCCAATGTTGATGAAGGGATCACATAGCTATTTCCCTTATGCTTTTCTTGTGAATTCCTAGTCTTTCCAATGATATGTGTTTTAACCTTGTGTTGTAAGGATTGTGCATGTGTGAAAGGTTGTTTTATTAGACCCTTGATTCACCTTTTAAATGTGATTATAGTTTATTATATTTTCTGAGAAGTCTTTATGTGGTATTAAGTTTATAAAATATTTCCTAGTTGGTAGGTCTATAAGTTAGGGGTCTTTTTATTTCATCATTTAACCCCTTAAATAAATTCTAAAACCCACTCTAATTTCCCACTTATGAAAAGTGGCAAAAATTAGAGTTGGTTGGGTGGTTAGGAGTTATGGGGAGTTGGTTTCCTTTTTACTTATATATATTCCTTTGCTTTCAAAGGAGAAGGGGCTTCTCTCTTTTTTCTTGGGTTATGATTTTTTCATTGGGATGCTTCTCCTATTAGAAAGGAGAGTTCCTGGTAGAGATAAAGGAGACTATGGGAGAGTAAGAATGGAATATTAGGGCTTGGAGAAGGAGAGGCTATCACCATTTGAATTTTCTCTGAGTTGGTAAAGTCTACCCCTTTGTAGATCTTTGTTTAAGATGCATGAAATATTGTTTATGTTTTGAATTTATGTGCAACTTAATATTAAATCATTTTCAGGTATTGTTAGAATTATGTGTTTGGATTTGTCTTCCACATTGTTTTAGCTTCTCTTATTGTGTATAGCTATTTAAGGGTTAGGGTGATTAATTTTAGCATGGGTGTTTGCATTGTGCATAATATGTGGTGTAATTTGTTAAGGAACCTTCATGAATAGTGGTGATGTGTGTAAGGGAAAGCTATCTGACCCTTAGAGCTTGGGGTGGATTGAATTTCAATCCTATGGTTGGTAAGATATATTTTTGGCCTTATTTTTTTATGTTAACTTCTTCTTCCAAGTTCCACATTGAAGTTAGAAAACAAAGGATTCCATCAATTGAGAATTCAAGAAAGTAGATGTGAGTCATATGGATTAGGAATGAGTTTGAGTTTCAAGAGTGAAGTTAAGAGGAAATGTAATCATTGTATATATGGTGAAGGGTTCAATTTTGTAATTGTCTTTATATCTCTAACTACTTGTGTAAATTCAAGGGAAACATTAGGTATGTTTCATCCTTTAAGGATAAAGAGCTAATATTTGGAAATGTAACTTTATTTAAGTGAAATCATAGAGTCTATTTGTTCAACCTTTATAGAAATAAAAAAATTTATGTCCCCTAACTTGGTTCAGAAAAAACTAAAAGGAGGAATTAAGGTTTATTTTTTGGGGGGTTTAAAATCTACTATTTTTCTTATAGAAAGGTAAAAGGAAACAAGTATATGTGTTGGTGTTGGAGTTAAAATGACACTGAGAGGGGGGGGTGAATCAGTGTCTTAAAAGATTTGACCAATTTTCACAAATTCAAAAAACCATAGAACAGATCTAATCTCAATATACTCTAATTAATGCATTCATGAGTTGAATGTAATCATTCATAAACAGAATTGAGAAAAGTAATAACCAAACAGTGAACTGAAATAACAACAACACAGTAAAGTAGAGAGAACTCAGAAGAACAAGGAGACTCAAGATTTTACCTAGTGGAAAACCCTCCTGGGGTACAAAAACCACTCCCGAAATGCCTTCCAGGCTTAATCCTTTAAAAAAAAGTTCACAATGCCTTATAGGCTGATTTTTGAGCACCCACTCAAGAAGAACTAGCCCCTCATTTTGAGACGCCCATCTCAAGGAGTACCAACCCCTCAAATTATGTTTTGAACAATAATAATGACTTAGAGGATTTCTCTATTTTTAGTTAAGCACGTATCTCTCTATTTTATTGCAAAGTTCATTCATACATTTCCATACAGACAAGGAATGATACTCTCAGAATTACAACCAACCCTTACAATTTTCAACACTGGTATTTATATACATTTCAAGTATGTCAGTCAATAATAAGGTCTTGTGTTTTTCATCAGAATTTGAAACTCACATGCTAATTTTAGCTGAATAATGACAGTCTGTAGATGATGGAAAAATCAAGAGTAATGCTTATCCAGAGAGCTGCAAATCATCCATTATTTCAAAAACACAACTGCTCAAAGAGGAGACTCAATTAATATGCTGCCATGTAACGGTTCTGAGATTCGATACAATCAATGATGTCAGCCTGCAACTATATTTAGAAATTTCCATGACAGCCACAGAGTTTGAGACTTCGTTAACTATTCGATGAGACATCTAGATAGTTCTGCCGAAGGCAATTGCACCGCCAGACATTCCTCTTAGTTATCGCTTTCTCCATGAGCCATCAAAGTCGGGAAGAAGACATAACGAATACATCATGTCTCATCGATAGGCTTCCTTAGTGTATTATTCATTCGCTGAGACATAAGGAAACTTCTCATCGAGATTTACTTTTGTTTCATTCACTATCACTGTGACCAAATGATATCGGAGATACCTCTTGTAGACTTCATAATGTTTTGTCGAGAGTCACTTGAAAAAAATTGTCACTGTAACATATCGCTCTCAGAAAGACCTCACATAGATAGTACTTTGTTATATCGAAGGTTATCCTGTCATCGAGTGTCGCTGAGACAATCCATAATCGGGGAGAGATCCCAACGAATTCATTGAGACATACCGAAACATCCCGTGAAACATATAAGATCACCGAGACATTACCAAACTCTCACTGAAATCTATACATTAGATTTTGTCACCAAGACTTGATGGGTTTGCTTAGACTCTTCATCGAAACTCATGAGTCTTACCGAAACGTATTTTCAATTCTTAAGAGTCGTTGTAACCTACAACCTTCAGGGATACCTCTCAGAGAATACTCTGTCACACCAAAAAACCCTTATCCACTAAGTCGCTGAGACAATGCCAATCTCTCACCGAACGCACTTCATAAGACTTAGTCGGCAAGACCAAGGAGTTCTCTATTACATTCCACCCAAGCAAAAATCTTGCCGATACGCATCCATCCACCACCAGTCGGTGTGACATTGCAAATTTGTTATAACCTCACACCGAAGCCTTAAGCTTTTGCCGATGAGTTTCCATTTAATCCTCGATCGGTGTGACATACCAATATCGCTGAGACCACATATCGATGAAATAACATATGCCGATAGAGATCACTTTCAGTCACCGAAACAAAAGACAAGTCTTGCCAAAATAATCTTTCTGGTGCCAGTCACCAAGACATAAAACGCTCGATGAAACCACATTCCGATAGGGATTTCTTACATCAATGAACCACCTTATGAGTTAGTCGGTGAGACCTGCCTCATTCGGTAAGACCTCCCAGTGGTGAACACAACCCATGCTGATAGACCTTTCCACTGTCACCAAGACAACAAGAACATCACGCCGAAAGCAGCCTGAATGTTAAATTCAATCGACATGACATCAAAAATGTCTTGCCGATAGGCAACACAGACATTTCAAAGTGGATCGGGGAGACCTTGCCATACTCATGCCAATATGTGTAAGCCCGAATGAGAAATAACCATTACTAGTGATATGCAAAAAGGACCATCCTAACAAGGAAACCAACTGTGATATCTTTCTGTAATAGCCAAGAGACACCAAAGAAGTGTCATAATAAATCATAAGGATCCAAACAGAGACTGGTCACCAAAGAGAACCAACTGAAAGAGATTTTGTCATCAAGGAAAAACCATAAACACAACTGAGATCAAACCAACTCCCCCTTTGTCCTTGATGGAAAAACACAAATGACTCCCCCTTTTTGCCTCAATGACAAAGAATAGAAGAGAAGAATGTGCATTGCCATGAAACACAACTGAGAAGCCAACCAACATATCATGAGAAACAGCTGCAAAAAGAGCAATAGTGTAGCAACCAAGATAGTAGGAGAGATGTAAGTGAAACAAAACATAGAACATGCTCACCCTAAGCTGAAGTTTGGTGAATTAGCACAATAACGATTGAGAGATAGCTTCCAATCCAAGTCTTAGTCTTTCAAATAACTCTTTTGCTAAGGGCTTAGTAAAAATATCAGCCACCTAGTCTTGTGATCCAACAAAATGTAAACATACTTCATAATCCAAAACCTTTTCTCGCAAAAAATGAAACTTGATAGCAATATGTTTAGTTTGAGAGTGCATAACAAATTTTTTTGAGATATTTATTGCACTTGTGTTATCATAGAGAATATAAACGGGTTTAGGAATTTCAATACCCATATAAGATAGAGTTTGACTCATCCAAAGAACTTGAGTACAACATGAAGTGGCAGCAATGTATTCTGCTTCAGCAGTAGAAAGAGAAACAGACTCTTGTTTCTTGTTGTGCCAAGCCACTAAACGATCACCTAGAAAGAATGCAGCACCACTGGTGCTTTTCCTATCATTCAAACAACCAGCCCAGTCAACATAAATATAAGCAATCAAAGAGAAATAATTTCTTCTAGGATACCAAAGACCATAATCAAGAGTGCCCTTAATGTATTTAAAAATCCTTTTAACAGCAGTGACATGGGATTCTTTAGGTGATGCCTAAAACAGTGCAATAGTGCAAACTGCCTGCATAATGTCAGGTCTATTGGAGTTAAAATGACATTGAGAGGGGGGAGTGAATCAGTGTTATAATAGATTTGAGTAATTTTCACAAATTCAAAAACTATAGCACATATCTTATCTCAATATACTGTGATTAATGCATTCATGAGTTGAATGTAATCATTCATAAACAGAATTGAGAAAGATAATACCCAAACAGTGAACTGAAATAATCAAAAACACAGTAAAGCAAAGGGAACTCAGAAGAACAAGAAGACTCCAGATTTTACCGAGTGGAAAACCTTCCTAGGGTATAAAAACCACTCCCTAAATGCCTTCTTGGCTTAATCTTTTAAACAAAAGTTCACAATGCCCTATAGGCTGATTTTTTAGCACCCACTCAAGGAGCACTAGCCCCTCATTTTGAGACACCCATCTCAAGGAGTACCAACCCCTCAAATTATGTTTTGAACAGTAATAGTAACTCAGAGGATTTCTCTGTTTTCAGTTAAGCACATATCTTTCTGCAGAGTTCATTCATACATTTCCATATAGACAAGGAATGATACTCTCAGAATTACAAAATCAACAACTTATTTTTTTTCAACATAGGTATTTAATTACATATTCAAGTATGTCGGTTGTGAAGAAATATTCAAAAACATTTTTCACCCGATCTTCAAATTCTCTTGCTAATTTTTGAATATGAAGTTGAATACTGACAGACTGTCGATGATGATTAAAAATCAATAGTAACACTTATCCAGAGAGCTGAAAATCATCCTATTAAAACAAAAACGCAACTGCTCAAAGAGAAAACTCAATGAATATGCTGTCATGTAACAGTTTTGAGATTCGATGCAAATCCATGATGTTAGCCTGTAACTGTATTTTGAAGTTTCCATAAACGGCCATAGAGTTTGAGATTTCGTTAACAAATCGATGAGACAATCATATAGTTCTACCGAAGGCAATTTATAACGCAGTCAGTCATCCCCATAGGTATCGCTAAGACTCTGTGAAGTCAATGAGACATCTCACAGACTATAAACTGTTATATCGAAATGTTTATCTTTATGAGCTTTCATTGAGACACAAGGATATCTCTCATCAATGTTCTTTTTTTTTGTTCACAGTCACCGTGACTTATCACTCTCGGGGAGACCTCTCCTAGAGCACACTAAGTCACATTGACAACCCTTTTTACTCTTGAGAATTGTTGTAACCTTCAACTTTCAGGAAGACATTTCATAGAATACATTAAGTTCCACCGAAAGACTTTATCCACTCTGAGTCGCTAAGACTTTACCGTCCTTTCACTGAAAGCCTTTCATTCACTATTGCTGTGACCAAACAATATCAAAGAGACCTCTTGTACACTTCAAAATGTTTTGTCGAGCGTCACTTTTCACCCCGTGTCACTGAGACAATACGAAGTCAGGGAGACGCTATATAGACTGCCCTTTGTTTTTCTAAAACATCTCGAGCTCACCCTAGTTCGCCAAGACAGTATCAATCTCACACCGATGGAGATCTTTGATTGAAATCCCTTGTGATGTTGTTGTAACATATTGTTTCTCTCGCCAATGCACCCTTCTATCTTATGAGGGTCGCTATAGCACACCAATGTATAGGAGACCTCTCGATGATAGCTTGAGACATACCGAAACATCTTCATTTACTCGGAGTCGCTAAGACAGTTCAAAACTTATGCCGAAGGCAACTGCACTGCCAGACATACTCTTAGTTATTGCTGTAACATTCACTCTTAGGGAGACATCTTGTAGATCATTTCAGTCATACCGAAACACCCCAAAATCACACCTGTTTGCCGAGACTTCTAGAAAGTCCTACCGAAGGCAATTGTCCAACAGCGGTCGGTGTGACATTGCACATTCGCTGTGACATTTCAGCGAAGCCACAACCTTTGCCAATAAGATCATCCTTAGTCGCTGAAACCACGTGAATGTCTCGCCGATAGATGTCCACATGCACTAGTCGGGGAGACAATATGTCTTTGCTAAGACCTCAGCCCAACGACCAAACACATGTTGATATGCTTGTTTTGAAGCGGGTCAGGGACACATAATGAAATCGATAAGACCTCATGCCAATGGTATTACATATGCTGATAGAGAACACTTTTCTCTTGCCGAAACAAAAGAGAAGTCTTGCCGACAGCATCCTGTTACATAAATTCAATCTCCATGACAACTAAAATGTCTTGCCGATAGGCAACTCAGACATTTCAAAGTGGATCAGGGAGACTCTGCCATTCTCACTCCGATATGAATAAGCCTGAAAGAGAAACATCCAAAACCTGTGATGTGCAAGGAGAACCATCCTGAGACAGATTATCAATGAGAACAAACTGAAAGAGATTTTTTCATCAAGGAAAAACTGTAAACACAACTGAGATTCAACAAACTCCCCCTTTGTCCTTGATGGTAAAACACCAAAGACTCTCCCCCTTTTTGCCTAAAGGCAAAGAATAGATGAACACCACTGAGAAGCCAATCAAAACACCATGAGAAACAGCTGCAAAAAAAATATCAAAGTGCAACAACCAAGATTGTACGAGAGTTGTAAGTGAATCAAAACATATATCATGCTCCCCCTAAGCCAATGCATGGAAAATCAAAGAAGTAAAGATTGAGAGATAACTCCCAATCGAAGTCTCAACCTTTCAAATAACTCTTTAGCTAAGGGCTTAGTAAAAATATCAGCTACCTGATCTTGAGAGAAAACAAACTGTAACCAGACTTCATTAGCCAAAACCTTTTCTTGCAGAAAGTGAAACTTGATAGCAATATGTGTTAGTGTGAGAGTGCAAAATAGGATTTTTGGAGATACTTATCACACTTGTGTTATCATAGAGAATAGAAACAGGTTTAGGAATTTCAATACCCATATCAGATAGAGTTTGACTCATCCAAAGAACTTGAGTGTAGCATGAAGTGGTAGCAATGTATTTTGCTTCTGTAGTAGAGAGAGAAATGGATTCTTGTTTCTTGTTGTGCCATGCCACTAAACAATCACCAAGAAAGAATGCAGCACCACTGGTGCTTTTCCTATCATCCAAACAACCAGCCCAGTCAGCATCAATATATGCAACCAATGAAAAATCGGTGCTTCTAGGATACCAAAGGAAATAATTAAGAGTGCCCTGAATATATTTAAAAATCCTTTTAATAGCAATGACATGGGATTCTTTAGGTGATGCTTGAAACCATGCAATAGTGCAAACTGTCTGCATAATGTCAAGTCTAGAAGCAGTTAAATATAACAGATAGCCAATCAGTTTGATTTGTATCAGGGGAATCATCAACCTTAGTAAGTTTGCATCCAGTAATCATTGGAGTGCTAACTGGATGGCATTCATCCATCTGAAATTTCTTAAGCATCTCTCTAGCATATTTGGTTTGATAAAGAAATATTCCATTTTCACGTTGAGATATTTGAAGACCCAAGAAGAAATTTAATTCTCCTAATAATGACATTTCAAATTTAGATTCCATTAGCTGAGAGAATTTTTTACTCAATGTAACAATGTTGCAGCCAAAGATAGTGTCATCAACGTATATTTCAACAACGAGAATATCAAAACCTTCAATTTGAACATAAAGATTGCTATCTACAACTCCTCTAACAAAACCATTTGAAAGAAAATGATTGTCAAGCCTAGAGTACCAAGCTCTAGGTGCTTGTTTTAAACCATAGAGGGCCTTTTTCAATTTGTAAACATGATCAGGCTTATCTTTGCACATAAATCCTTCAGGTTGTTCAACATAGACCTCTTCATCTAAATAGCCATTTAAAAAAGTAGTTTTGACATCCATTTGATACACAGTAAAGTCTTTATAAACAAAATAAGCCAAGAATATTCTGATAGATTCTAATATTGCAACGTGTGCAAAGATTTCACCAAAATCAATACCTTCTTGTTGAGCATAGCCTTTGCAGAAAAATCTTGCTTTGTTGCGAATGAAATTACCATTTTCATCAAGCTTGTTTATGTATATCCATTTGCCTCCAATGACATTCTTGTCATCTGGTCTTGGGACTAACTCCCAAGTCTGATTTTTCTCAATTTGATCAATTTCTTCCTACATAGCATTAAGCCAACATGAGTCTGTGAGATCTTCATTAAAAAATTTAGGCTCAAACTGAGTAACTAGATAGAAAGCTATTTGTGCATTTTCATCAGATTCTGCAGCCTTTCTTCTAGTTTGAACTCCTGCATTTTTATCCCCAATAATCTAATCTTTGGGGTGATATTTAGTTAGATCTTTTGATGCAACCTTTTCAGAACTTGTTGTTTCAATTCTAGGGCTTGCTGACTTAGTTTCTTCTAAAATAATTTCTAGTTCAAGTTCTTCCTCATTATCCTACAAAGATTCGGCAGACAAATGTGATCTCTCATCAAATTTTACATTAAGAACTTCAACTATCTTATTAAGCCTTTTGTTAAGGCATTTATAAGATTTTTTGTGAGTTGAGTATCCCAAAAAGATACCCTCATCACTCTTTGATTGAAAACTCCCAAGGTTATCATCATCCTTTTTGATAAAACACTTACTTCCAAAATTTTTAAAGTATTTGACAGAAGCAGTTCTTCCATACCATAGTTCATAAGGAGTGTGTTCAGATTTAACTCTAATCTGCACTCTATTCAAAATGTATATAGCTATATGAACAGCTTCTTTCTAGTACATATCAGGCAACTTAGCTTCATCTAACATTGTTCTAGCCATTTCTTTTACAATTCTATTTTTATGTTCAACTACCCCGTTTTGTTGAGGTGTTTTTATTGCAGCATATTGTCTTTTAATGTCGTGTTGTTCACAGTAATCAATAAACTCTTGAGAAGTGAACTCACCTCCTTTGTCAGATCGCAGACATTTAAGTTTCAAATTAGATTCCTTCTCAACAAATTTATGAAAAATTTTAAACCTTTCAAATGCTTCTGATTTATGCTTAAGAAATGTAACCCAAACCATTCTAGTATAATCATCCACAAAAAACATAAAGTACCTTTCACCATTAATAGATCTTGTTCTAGTTGGTCCACATAAATTAGTGTGCACAAGTTGTAAAGGTTTTGATGAAGAGTGTTCTTTTTTTTTAAGCTGATTTTAGTTTGTTTACCACTTAGACATTCTTTCCACACAGAATTTTCTGGCTTGTTAAGAATTGGTAAACCTCTAACATTCTAATTCTTACTGGTTCTAACCAGATTTTAAAATTTTGTGTCCTAATCTTTTATGCCATAGCCAGCTTTCTTCAATTTGGCTCATTAAACATATACCTTGATTATTCTCATTGCTTGATGTGTTGAGAAGATTGTACACATTTCCTTTTGTCCTCCTTCCAGCTGCAATAGCCTTTCCAAGCTTGTTTTTAATCTCACATCCCTACGAAGTGAAAAGCACATGATAACCACTGTCACAGATTTGAATAACACTTAGAAGATTGTGCTTGAGACCTTCCACATACTACACATTATAGATAGGAGTGTCTTCATTCAGAAGAAGCGAACCTCTACCTTTAATTTGAATACCAGAGTTATCACCAAACTTAACATATCCACCTATATAATCTTCAAGATTTACAAACTTATCCTTGTCGCCAATCATATGGTTAGAACATCCACTATCCAGGACCCATAAGTCCTTTTTCTTGGAATGAAACATTGTTTGAACCAACATAGTTTGCTTAATGTTGTTGACAGACTTAGGTTTCCAAACCTTTTTAAATTTCTGTTGTTTAGATTGTAGATCAGCTCTGCACTGTTTAACAGAATGTCCCAAAGCATTGCATTTAAAACATCTGATTTGTCTAACAAAACCATAGTGTTTCCTAAGATCAAACCTAGGATTCATAAGCCTGCAAGTGCTCACCTTATGGCCAAATTTGTTGTAGAAAAAACAATCACCATAGAAGAAAGGATTGACTCTGTATGAAGATCTATTACCTCTTAAAGACTGAACATGATCCTTACCAAATTCTGAGTGTTTTGAACCAGAACCTTTGACTTCAGAAGAGGGGTTTTGTTTTGCATCGTCGAATGAGCATTCACCCTTTTCAAAATCAACACCACTTTTATCTTTGTACATCTTCTACTTGCTGAGCATCTCATTCAGTTTTAGAGTGCTTTCATATTTTTCAATTTCCCTCCTAAGACAGACTGCTTCTTGTTCCAGTTTTTGAAATTCTTGATCTTTGCAGCTTACAGTCTCTCAAAGACAGTCTTCAACTCTTTTAGCTTCTTCAAGCTGAGTTTTCAAAGAGATCATTTCTTGATCTGGTTTGTGTTCTTGAGAAAGGACTTGTTTTTTGAGTTTTCTGACCTCTTGTAAAGCACATTTCAGGTCACTTTCAAGATCTACTACACCTTCTTCAAAGCCAAAGGTGTTAGAATCATCTTGCTGAGTATTTTCAGCCATGAACAAAGTTTCATCTTCTTCAGCTGATGAATCTTCAGAATCAATATCAAATTCATCCTTACTAAACAGACTTTTCTTCTTTTTGAAATTGAAGTTTCATTTAGGTTTGAAGGCCTTCTTCATAGGCTGTTTTTCAGTTGACTCGTTGTCACAGATTTGATCATCATAGGGACACTTTGCAGCAAAGTGACCTATTTTGCCACAGTTAAAACATTTAAAGGGAAGTTTTCCCTTATATTTTCTTGATCCTTTTTTAAATCTTCTAACAAAATGGGATTCTTTAGACTCAGACAACTCTAATTCACTGACTTCGACTTTTTCTTTCTTTTCAATGTTAAAGGCAGTTTCTTTACTTGTAGAATTGTTTTTGCTAGTTCTCATTTCATAGGCAGTAAGTATTCCTTGTAGGCTGTCTAAGGTAAGCTTGTCAAAGTGTTTCTTTTCTTCTAGGGCTGAAACCTTAGATTCAAATTTGGATGGTAAGGTTCTAACAACCTTTTTGACCACATCAAATTCATTAGCCTCTTGACCTAGACCTTTCATTGAATTGACAACTTCATCTACTCTTAGGAAATATTCAACAACTTTTTCATCATCCTTCATTTTCAACTCCTCAAACTGATGTTTGAGTGTAATGATTTTTGACAGTTTGACTTTCTCATTCCCTTGATATATAGTTTCAAGTTTTTCCCAGATTCCATGAGCAGACTTGCAATGCATGAATTTAATGAACACATCTTTAGTTAACCCACACAAGAGGGCATGCTTAGCTCTGGCATTTGTTTCATACTTCTTCTTTTCAGCAGCATCAGTGGGAATAGTGTCTGGTACATTATAATCTTCTAAAGCAATGCACCAAACATCAACATCAAAAGAAACAAGAAAAGCTTCCATTCTCATTTTCTAGAACACATAATCATTTCCATCAAATAATGGAGCTCTGGACATAGAGGCACCGTCTTGAGAATGTACCATTAAAAACAAACTCCAAGACCAAGATCAATCCAAGGTAATTAAACCTATCAGAGGACCCTAGGCTCTAATACCAATTGTTGGAGTTAAAATGAAACTGAGAGGGGGGGGGGGCTGAACCAGTGTTATAATAGATTTGAGTAATTTTCACAAATTCAAAAACTATAGCATAGATCTGATCTCAATATACTGTGATTAATGCATTCATGAGTTGAATGTAATCATTCATAAACGGAATTGAGAAAGATAATACCCAAATAGTGAACTAAAATAATCAACAACACAATAAAGCAAAGGGAACTCAGAAGAACAAGAAGACTCCAGATTTTACTGAGTGGAAAATCCTCGTGGGGTATAAAAACCACTCCCTAAATGCCTTCCTGGCTTAATCTTTTAAACAAAATTTCACAATGCCTTATAGGCTGATTTTTTAGCACCCACTCAAGGAGCACTAGCCCCTAATTTTGAGACACCCATCTCAAGGAGTACCAACCCCTCAAATTATGTTTTGAACAATAATAGTGAATCAGAGGATTTCTCTATTTTCAGTTAAGCACATATCTTTCTGCAGAGTTCATTCAAACATTTCCTTACAGACAAGGAATGATACTCTCAGAATTACAAAATCAACAAAAAAAAAAAAATTCAACACAGGTATTTAATTACATATACAAGTATGTCGATTGTGAAGAAATCTTCAAAAACATTTTTCACCCGATCTTCAGATTCTCTTGCTGATTTTTGAATATAAAGTTGAATACTGACAGACTGTCGATGATGATTAAAAATAAATAGTAACACTTATCCAAAGAGTTGCAAATCATCCTTTTAAAACAAAAATGCAACTGCTCAAAGAGGAAACTCAATGAATATGCTGTCATGTAATAGTTCTGAGATTCGATGCAAATCTATGATGTCAGCCTGTAATTGTATTTTGAAGTTTCCATAAATGGCCACAGAGTTTGAGATTTCATTAACAAATCACTGATACAATCATATAGTTCTTCTGAAGGAAATTTATAACGCATTTAATCATCCCCATAAGTATTGCTAAGACTCTGTGAAGTCGGCGAGACATCTCATAGACTATAAACTATTCTATTGAAATGTTTATCTTTATGAGCTTTTGCTGAAACACACGGATATCTCTCATCGATGTTCTTTTGTTTTGTTCACAGTCGCCATGACTTATCACTCTCAGGGAGACCTCTTGTAGAGCACACAAAGTCACACTTACAGCCCTTTTTACTCTTGAGAGTCGCTGTAACCTTCAACTTTCAGGAAGACGTTTCATAGAATACATTAAGCTCCACCAAAAGACTTTATCCACTTTGATTCACTAAGACTTTACCATCCTTTCGCCGAAAGCCTTTCATTCACTATCACTGTGACCAAACGATATCGGAGAGACCTCTTGTAGACTTCAAAATGTTTTTCCGAGGGTCACTTTTCACCCTGTGTCGCTGAGACAATACGAAGTCGGGGAGACATTATATAGACTGCCCTTTGTTTTGCCGAAACATTTCGAGCTCACCCTAGTTCGCCAAGATAGTATCAATCTCACATCGATGGAGATCTTTGATAGAAATCCCTTGTGATGTCGCTATAACATAATTTTTCTCTCGCCGATACACCCTTCTATCGTATGAGGGTCGCTATAGCATACCAATGTCAGGGAGACCTCTCGATGATAGTTTGAGACATACCGAAACATCTTCATTTACTCAGAGTCGCAAAGACAGTTCAAAACTTATGTCAAAGGCAACTGTACCACCAGACATACCTCTTAGTTATCGCTGTAACATTTTCTCTCGGGGAGACATCTTGTAGATCATTTCAATCATACTGAAACACCTCAAAATCACACCTGTTCGCTGAGACTTCCAGAAAGTCCTACCGAAGGCAATTGTCCAACAACGGTCAGTGTGAAATTTTAGCGAAGCAACAACCTTTGCTGATAAGATCATCCTTAATCGCCGAAACCACGTGAATGTCTCGCCGATAGACATCCACATGCACTATTCAGGGAGACAATATGTCTTTGCTAAGACCTCAGCCCGACGGCCAAACACATGCTGATATTCTTGTTCTGAAGCAAGTCAAGGAGACATAATGAAATCGATAAGACCTCATGCCGACAGTATTACATATGCCGATAGAGAACACTTTTTTGTCGCTGAAACAAAAGAGAAGTCTTGCCGACAACAACCTGTTAGATAAATTCAATCACCATGACAACTGAAATGTCTTGCCGATAGGCAACTTACACATTTCAAAGTGGATCAGGGAGACTCTGCCATTCTCACTCCGATATGAATAAGCCTGAAAGAGAAACATCCAAAACCTGTGATGTGTAAGGATAACCATCCTAAGACAGATTATCAATGAGAACAAATTGAAAGAGATTTTTTCATCAAAGACAAACCGTAAACACAACTGAGAATCAACAAGGTCTAGATGCAGTTAAATATAATAGACTACCAATCATTGATCTATATTCAGTTTGATTTGTATCAGGGGAATCATCAACCTTAGTAAGTTTGCATCCAGTAATCATTGGAGTGCTAACTCGATGGCATTCATCCATCTGAAATTTCTTAAGCATCTCTCTAGCATACTTGGTTTGATAAAGAAATATTCCATTTGCACGTTGAGAGATTTGAAGACCCAAGAAGAAATTTAATTCTCCTAATAATGACATTTCAAATTCATATTCCATTAGCTGAGAGAATTTTTTACTCAATGTAACATTATTGCAGCCAAAGATAGTGTCATCAACGTATATTTCAATAACCAGAATATCAGAACCTTCAGTTTTAACATAAAGATTGCTATCTACACCTCCTCTAACAAAACCTTTTGAAATCAAATGACTTTCCATCCTAGAGTACCAAGCTCTAGGTGCTTTTTTTAATCCATAGAGGGCCTTTTTCAATTTGTAAACATGATCAGGCTTATCATTGCACATAAATTCTTCAGGATGTTCAACATACACCTCTTCATCTAAATAGCCATTTAAAAAAGCAATTTTGACATCCATTTGATAAACAGTAAAGTCTTTATAAACAGAATAAGCCAAGAATATTATGATAGATTCTAATCTAGCAACAGGTGCAAAGGTTTCACCAAAATCAATACCTTCTTGTTGAGCATAGCCTTTGCAGACAACTCTTGCTTTGTTGCGAATAACATTACCATTTTCATCAAGCTTGTTTCTGTATATCCATTTGCCTCCAATGACATTCTTTTCATCTAGTCTTGGGACTAACTCCCAAGTCTGATTTTTCTCAATTTGATCAATGTCTTCCTACATAGCATTAAGCCAACATGAGTCTATGAGAGATTCATTAAAAAATTTAGGCTCAAACTGAGTAACTAGACAAAAAGCTATTTGTGCCTTTTCATCAGAATCTACAACCTTTCTTCTAGTTTGAACTCCTGCATTTTTATCCCCAATAATTTGATCTTTGGGGTGATATTTAGCTAGAGCTTTTGATGCAACCCCTTCAGGACTTGTTGTTTCATTTCTAGGGCTTGCTGAATCAGTTCCTTTTGAAATTATTTCTAGTTCAAGTTCTTCTTCCTCATTATCCTGCAAAGATTGAGTATACAAATGTGGTCTTTCATCAAATTTTACATTAACAACTTCAACAATTTTTTAAGCCGTTTGTTAAGGCATTTATAAGCTTTGTTGTGAGTTGAGTATCCCAAAAATATACCCTCATCACTTTTTGATTGAAACCTCCCAAGGTTATCATCATCATTCTTGATAAAACACTTCCAAAAATTTTGAAGTGTTTGACAGAAGCAGTTTTTCCATACCAAAGTTCATAAGGAGTGTGTTTAGATTTCACCCTAAGCTACACTCTATTCAAAATGTATACAGCTGTATGAATAGCTTCTTTCCAATACATATCAGACAACTTAGCTTAATCTAGCATGGTTCTAGCCATTTCTTTTACAATTCTATTCTTACATTCAACTACCCCGTTTTGTTGAGGTGTTTTTTTTGCAGCATATTGTCTTTTAATGCCATGTTCACAATAATCAATAAACTCTTGAGAGGTGAACTCACCTCCTTTGTCAGATCGTAGACATTTAAGTTTCAAATCAGATTCCTTCTCAACCAATTTACGGAAGATTTTAAACCTTTCAAATGCTTCTGATTTGTACTTAGGAAATGTGACCCAAACCATTCTAGTATAATCATCCACAAACAACATAAAGTACCTTTCACCATTAATAGACCTTGTTCTGGTTGGTCCACATAAATCGGTATGCACAAGCTGTAAAGGTTTTGAAGAAGAATGTTCTTTTGTTTTGAAACTGATTTTAGTTTGTTTACCACTTAGACATTCTTTGCACACAAAATTTTCTAGCTTGTTAAGGATTGGTAAACCTCTAACATTCTGATTCTTACTGATTCAAACCAGATTTTCAAAGTTTATGTGTCCTAATCTTTTATGACATAACCAACTCTCTTCAATTTGGCCCATTAAACACATACCTTGATTATTGTCATTGCTTGATGTGTCAAGAAGATTGTACACATTTCCTTTTGTCCTCCTTCCAGCTGCAATGGCCTTTCCAAGCTTGCTCTTAATCTCACATCCCTACGAAGTGAAAAGAACATGATAACCACTATCACAGATTTGACTAACACTTAGAAGATTGTGCTTGAGACCTTCCACATAGTACACAATATAGATAGGAGTGTCTTCACTCAGAAGAAGTGAGCCTCTACCTTTAATTTGAATACCAGAGTTATCACCAAACTTAACATAACCACCTACATAATCTTCAATATTTTTAAACTTATCCTTGTCGCCAATCATATGGTTAGAGCATCTACTGTCCAAGACCCATAAGTCCTTTTTCTTGGAATGAAAAGTTTTTTGAACCAACATAGTTTACTCAATGTTGTTGACCGTCTTAGGTTTCCAAACCTTTTTAATTTTTTGTTGTTTAGATTGAAGATCAGTTCTACACTATTTGACAGAATGTCCCAAAGTATTGCATTTAAAACATCTGATTTGTCTTACAAAACCATAGTGTTGCCTAAGACCAAACCTGGGTATTCTAGAATTCATAAGCCTACAAGTGCTCACCTTATGGCCAAATTTGTTGCACAAAAAACAATAACCATAGAAGAAACGATTGACTCTGTATGAAGATCTATTACCTCTTAAAGACTGAACATGATCCTTACCAAACTCTGAGTGATTTGAACTTGAACCTTTGACTTCAGAAGAGGAGTTTTTTTTTGCATGGTCAATTGAGCATTCACCCTTTTCATAACCAACACCAGTTTTATCTTTGTACATCTTTTGCTTGCTGAGCATCTCATTCAGTTTTAGAGTTCTTTCATATTTTTCAGTTTCCTTCCTAAGACAGACTACTTCTTGTTCCAATTTTTGAATTTCTTGATCTTTGTACCTTATAGTCTCTCGAAGGTAGTCTTCAACTCTTTTAGCTTCTTCAAGTTAAGTTTTCAGAGAGACCATTTCTTGATCTGGTTTATGTTCCTGAGTAAGAACTTGTTTTTTGAGTTTTCTGATCTCTTGTAAAGCACATTTCAGCTCACTTTCAAGATCTACTTCACCTTTTTCAATGTCAATTTTGTTTGTATCATTTTGCTAAGTAATTTCAGCCATGAACAAGGTTTCATCTACTTCAGCTGATGAATATTCAGATTCAATATCAGATTCATCCTTACTAAATAGACTTTTCTTCTTTTTGAAATTGAAGTTTCGATTAGGTTTGAAGGCCTTCTTCATAGGCTATTTTTCAGTTGTCTCATTGTCACATATTTGATCATCATAGGGACACTTTGCAGCAAAGTGACCTATTTTTCCACACTTAAAACATTTAAAGGGAATTTTTCCCTTATATTTTCCTGATCCTTTTTTAAATCTTCTAACAAAATGGGACTCTTTAGAATCAAACAACTCTGATTCACTAACTTTGACTTTTTCTTTCTTTTCAGTGTTAAAGGCAGTTTCTTTTCCTATTGAATTGTTTTTTCTAGTTCTCATTTCATAGGCAGTAAGTATTCCTTGTAGGCTGTCTAAGGTAAGCTTATCAAAGTGTTTCTTTTCTTCTAGGGCTGAAACCTTAGATTCAAATTTGGATGGTAAGGTTCTAACAACCTTTGTGACCACATCAAATTCATTAACCTCTTGACCTAGACCTTTCATTGAATTGAAAACTTCATCAACTCTTAGGAAATATTCAGCTACTTTTTCATCATCCTTCATTTTCAACTCCTCAAACTGATGTTTGAGAGTAATGATTTTTGACAGTTTGACTTTCTCATTCCCTTGATATATAGTTTCAAGTTTTTCCCAGATTCCATGAGTAGATTTGCAATGCATGACTTTAATGAACACATCTTTAGTTAACCCACAAAAGATGGCATGCTTAGCTCTGGCATTTGTTTCATACCTCTTTTTTTCAGCAACATCAGTGGGAATAGATTCTAGTACATTGTAATCATTTAAAACAATGCTCCAAACATCAACATCAAAAGAAATAAGAAAAGCTTCCATTCTGATTCTCTAGAACACATAATTAGTTCCATCAAATAACGAAGCTCTGGATACAAAGGCACCGTCTTGAGAATGTGCCATTAAAAACAAACTCCAAGACCAAGATCAATCTAAGGTGATTAAAACCTGTCAAAGGACCCTACGCTCTAATACCAATTGTTGGAGTTAAAATGACACTGAGAGGGGGGGGTGAATCAGTGTCTTAATGGATTTGACTAATTTTCACAAATTCAAAAAACCATAGCACAGATCTGATCTCAATATACTCTGATTAATGCATTCATGAGTTGAATGTAATCATTCATAAACAGAATTGAGAAAAGTAATAACCAAACAATGAACTGAAATAACAACAACATAGTAAAGTAGAGAGAACTCAGAAGAATAAGGAGACTCAAGATTTTACTGAGTGGAAAACCCTCCTGGGGTATAAAAACCACTCCTGAAATGCCTTCCAGGCTTAATCTTTTAAACAAAAGTTCACAATGCCTTATAGGATGATTTTTGAGCACCCACTCAAGGAGAACTAGCCCCTCATTTTGAGACACCCCTCTCAAGGAGTACCAACCCCTCAAATTATGTTTTGAACAATAATAATGACTCAGAGGATTTCTCTGTTTTCAATTAAGCACATATCTCTCTGTTTTATTGTAGATTTCATTCATACATTTCCATATAGACAAGGAATGATACTCTCAGAATTACAACCAACCCTTATAGTTTTCAACACTAGTATTTATATAAATTTCAAGTATGTCAGTCAATAATAAGGTCTTGCATTTTTCACTAGAATTTGAAACTCACATGCTAATTTTAGCTGAATAATGACAATCTATAGATGATGGAAAAAATCAAGAGTAATGCTTATCCAGAGAGCTGCAAATCATCCATTATTTCAAAAACGTAACTGCTCAAAGAGGAAACTTAATGAATATGTTGCCATGTAACAGTTCGAAGATTTGATGCAATCAATGATGTCGGCCTGCAACTATATTTAGAAATTTCCATGACGGCCACAGAGTTTGAGACTTTGTTAACCATTCGCTGAGACATCCAGATAGTTCTGACGAAGGAAATTGCACCGCCAGACATTCCTCTTAGTTATCACTTTCGCCGTGAGCCATCAGAGTTGGGAAGAAGAGATAACGAATACACCATGTCTCATCGATAGGCTTCCTTAGTGTATTATTCATTCGCTGAGACATAAGGAAACTTCTCACCGAGATTTACTTTTGTTTCATTCACTATCACTATGACCAAACGATATCAGAGAGACCTCTTGTAGACTTCATAATGTTTTTCCAAGAGTCACTTGAAACACATTGTCGTCGTAACATATCACTCTCAGGAAGACCTCACATAGATAGTACTTTGATATACCAAAGGTTATCATGTCATCCGGTGTCGCTGAGACAATCCATAATCGGGGAGAGATCCCAACGAATTCATTGAGACATACCGAAACATCTCGCAAAACATACAAGATCGCCGAGACATTACCAAACTCTCACCAAAAATTATACATTAGTTTTTGTTGCCAAGACTTGACGGATTAGCTGAGACTCTTCATCAAAACTCATGAGTCTTACTGAAAAGTATTTTCAATTCTTCAGAGTCGCTATAACCTACAACCTTCAGGGAGACCTCTCGGAGAATACTCTGTCACACCGAAAAACCCTTATCCACTGAGTCGCTGAGAAAATGCCAATCTTTCACCGAACGCACTTCATAAGACTTATTCGGCAAGACCAAGGAGTTCGCTATTACATTCCACCGAAGCAAAACTCTTGTCGATATGCATCCATCCACCACCAGTCGGTGTGACATTGCAAATTCATTATAACCTCACGCCAAATCCTTAAGCTTTTGTCGATGAGTTTCCATTTAATCTCTGATCGATGTGACATACCAATATTGCTGAGACCACATACTGATGGAATAAAATATGCCGATAGAGATCACTTTCAGTTGCTGAAAGAAAAGACAAGTCTTTCCGAAATAATCTTTCTTCTGTCGATCGCCAAGACATAAAATGCTTGATGAAACCACATTCTAATAGGGATTTCTTACGCCGATGAACCACCTTATGAGTTAGTCAGTGAGACCTGACTCATTCGGTAAGACCTCCCAGCGGTGAAGACAACTTATGCTGATAGACCTTTCCACTATCACCAAGACAACGGGAATGTCACGCTGAAAGCAGCCTGAATGTTAAATTCAATCGACATGACATCAGAAATGTCTTTCTGATAGGCAACACAGACATTTCAAAGTGGATCAGGGAGACCCTGCCATACTCATGCCGATATGTGTAAGCCTGAATGAGAAACAACCAATAGCAGTGATAAGCAAAAAGGACCATCCTGACAAGGAAACCAACTATGATATCTTTCTGTTATAGCCAAGAGACACCAAAGAAGTGTCGTAATAAATCATAAGGATCCAAACAAAGACTGATCACCAAAGAGAACCAACTGAAAGAGATTTTGTCATCAAGGATAAAGCATAAACACAACTAAGATCCAACAGTTGGTCCTACCTAGGGTCTTTATAAGGGGCACATGAGTATGCAATTTTTAATTGATAGTGGTCTAACGGGAAGGTCTTAAGCAAATATTTATTCCATCTCATAACTAATATGAATTTACTCTAAAGTAAACAAAAAATAATTTAATTCTTGTCTTGTAATTTTGAATTAAATAAATATTTGTTTCATAAAATTAGACTAAACTATATGAAAAAAAGAAATAATAATTACTTGAATTGTCATTATCATAAGGTGTATTCATTTTATTAATACCATTCCATTAATTATATCAAATTACAAAATATATATGTATATAATGTATGTGTGTGTGTATATATTGCATATATATTTAAATATATTATACTGAATTTAGAATTTATATCTATATTTACTTATTTATAATACCAAGCAAATAGCAATAAAAAAGGCATAATGGATACTAATATTATTAGATATAAATAAAAATAAAATGAAAGAAGAGATATTAGAGTGACCCAATGGTTGACCCCAAGGCCAATCCATGGTCAGCCTGTATAGGACACCATGGGTGGCTCATGGGGCACCCATGGGAAATACTCACCCTCTCCAAAATATAAATACAAGTCAATGATTCCTTTAGTTAAATCAAGTGCATGGCATCGGGTCTACAATAGGCATGCATCCTATGTTTGGGAATATGAAAATGGGTATTCATTAGCTATTATGATTACTTCACATCTCAACACCTTACATTACATATGCCACACTTACATCCTCTCTCAACTCAACACACATATATACCATATTCAATCTTGAAATCAATCTACAAGATTGGTTATGCACCTCAAATGTGAAAATTTAAATTAGGCCGGCACCAAAACTTTCCCATAGTGGAAAGGAATGAAGGTAGACCACATCACACCTTAACTCGGACCCAAATATACACATACATGCCACACCATGCTTTCACAAACACCAAATAACCTCTGCAATTAGTGTAAACATCCAAGCTTGATTGAACTTATGTTAAAACCATTAAACAATTAAGTGCATGCTTCCTTTGATCCAAAGACAACTCACAGACCACACACATCACCTTAACACAATCTAAAATGTTCCATAAACACATTCCAACACTTGAACCCAACCTTAAGGAGGACAAACACACAAGCAACTCAAAATAAAGATAGATATGAGCAATATAAGCAAACTCTTAGATCTATAAGACCAGAAACCAAACTATGAAGAAATGCATGGAAAAACCATTTCTTCAAGACAACATTGCTTTCACATTTCACACAGTGGTGAACACAACTTTCTCTAAAAAATGATCCTAAACAAGAAACTCTGAATATAACACCTTTTATCACCTATAAGAAACATATTCAAACTACACAAGTGGATCTTTAGCTATGAAGAAATGTGGAGAAAAACACTGAACACTTTTCACAATACTGTTTCCCTTTTTATTCAATTTTTCTCAAAAACACTTGGAAACCAAGCACCAAAAACACATTCTCATCATCTAAAACACTTCTATAGCATCTCAACTACACAAGAGTTTGAACATCACCAACACATGCTCATCAAAGCAACAATAGAGGTTGAAATTAGTGATACTACTAATGACAACATAATGCAACCAATCAAAGCATCTCCATAGGTTGACATCAGTGCAACAATAAAGTTCTATTGACATCAATCACGACACAAACTTATGAAATAATTCATATATATGTGAGCTAATCCTCACTGTGGTTTTTCCCTGCTTAGGGTTTTCCATGTAAATCTGGTGTTCTATTGTGTTTGGTTGGGTTTGTATGTTGTTGCATATGTTTATGTTTTGCAAATTCTTTATATGGTTTAAATTTTGATAAGGGTGTGAAAGTTAATGAGGAATTGAATTTTTTAATGTTCAACTGATTCAACCCCCCACTCAATTGTCTTGTGCATCTAACAATTGGTATCAGATTTGTGGTTCCTTGGAGAAACCTTAACCACTTGAGGTAGATGTCCAGATGGTAGATAGGAAGGGTGCAAAATCTCCTATGTTTGATTGAACAAATAATTCTTACTGTAAATATAAGATGGAATCCTTTCTTGTCTCACTAGGGTTTGGTGTCTGGAAATCAGTTGAAAAAGGATATACTATGCCTACTAATGATGTATCAAGTGATGATGAGATCAAGGATTATGAGAACAATGACAAAGCAAGAAATGATATTCTAAGTGGTCTTTCTGATTTTGAACTAGGAAAAATGATAAATCTTAAAACTACTAAAGAGATCTATACAAAGTTGAGGAGCATTTATGAAGGAGATGATAAGGTCAAGCAAGAAAAGATGTAAAACTACAAAGCCAAATTTAAAACCCTGGGATTCCTAAAGATAAAGATATTACTACCTACATGCTCAAAGTGGATGAAGTTGTTAATGCCAGCAATGGTCTTGGTGGAAAACTAGAAGTGAATTTATGAAAAATTTATTAAGAAATCTTCCTAAATATTATAGTTCTAAAGTATTTGCTATTAAGGAATCTTTGAATTTAGATTAATATTCTAGACATCAGATGTTTGGTGCTTTAATTTCTTATGAATTGAGAGAGTTTTTTCAAGACTACAAAGAAAGAAACTTCCCTTAAAGTTAGCAAGATAGAGAATGATGATGAATCAGATCCAAATGATCTTTGATGAGGTGGAAGAAAATTTTGTAAGGAGATTGAAAAGGGGCACAAAAAAATATAGAGGTATATTACCCTTTAAGTGTTTTAATTGTGGGAAGATAGGTCATTATGCTTCTAAATTTCTAATCAATTTTGCAAATGACCAACATCAAGATCATAAAGCTAAATCTATCAAGAAGAGTTTTTATGTTGAAAAAGAAAATTATTTATCTAACTATGAGAAATTAGACTATCATGATGATGATAGTGATGAATGCTTATTCATGGCTTTAAATGATGAAACTAATTCTACTAATCATGAAAGATGTTTGAAGAAAAGAGCTCCAAAAATAGTTCACAAGTTTGAAGGAACTATGGTGACTACTTTTCATGCAAGAGAAGAAAGAAACTACTACATAATCAATAGTGGATGCTCAAACCATATGATAGGTGATATGAGTTATAGTGTAGAAAAATGTATCCCTTTACATTTTCACACATGTTTGGGTCCTCCCTGCTAAAATTGGACTTCTTTATGCCTTATTTGGTCATATTTTGCATCCAAAATCCTTATTTGATGCATCTTTCCAAGGATAATATTGACACATATCAAGTGACTAATCATAACTCAATTTTTTTGGGTTGTGTGTCCCAGATTTAGTGATCTGGGACTCATACGCCACCTTGGGTGTATGGGTCCCACCTAAGTCTTGAGGCCTAATCCTAAATTTGGCATAGAACTTAACATTTCTTGATATTTGTGTCCCAAGCCTAGGCTACTATTACTTATACACCCCAACTGGCATATGATTCTTGCCTAGCTTGGACCTATTTTAAATTCAAATTCTTGGCGGTATTTTATTCTCCTAGATCTGATGTCAACTTGTAGCGTTGTAATTTCGAGAAATTTGGCATAAATAAATACAAGGTTATTTCACATATTTTGTCCTAGAAATTTTAGGTCTTCAAGCAATCCTAGAAACTTTTATGAGTAAGTATCCTAGCAATTTTATGAGATCAAGAGAATTGAAGAGTTGATTATCAAGCATTTTGGAGCTACAATCAAGATTCAAGCATCATGTCAAAGTCACCATGCATCATGTTTTTTTTACCTAACTTTTGTGATGTAATTTTTAATGATTCAAGAAATAATTCAAGTCAATATTCATAACATACAATCAAGATTCAATATCTACATTCATGGTAGCCATTTCATACAAGATTGCAACCTTTGTTCCAAGGGTTTGCTGAGTTGCAACATGGCTTATTTGTTCATTCATCATTCCTTCATTCTATTTCTATTCATTTCAAGGTTTGATTACCGAAATGGGGTTTGAACAAGGAAAACCCCCATCTACTAACAAAGTTCAACATTTTCCCCTCTCTTTGATGTGTGATTTGTAGATTTAGATTGAAGATCCATTAAAGCGCAACATTGGAGAAATTTGTCAAATTTGTCACCTTTCTTGCGAGATTACATAAAGTCACCTATAGGTTGAAATTTAGAGTTTCAGACTCGGAGATCAAAAGAGAGAGAAGCTACAAGATATCACTAGAGGATATAAGAGTTTTAGATCAACCTCGATACTAGGACTGAAATTCCACCTTGGGCGTATGAGTCCCAGTACACCACTTTTCAGCCTTTTTCCATAGATCCTACTTTACCATTTATAGATTTTGGATTAAACTCGAAACCCTTAAATGGGAATAAATCACCCCAACTGGTGTATGAGTCCTAATGTGCATTAAAATTTAGAATTTTAGGATTATAAACCTTGTCTAGTGCTTCTTCATTTTTCCAGGTGCACCTCTATTCATTCTCAATTTATTATTCTAATTTGAAGTTTCATATTCTAGGTTACATTGTTAGATTTTCATATCATTTACATTTCCTTCTTTCTAAGCCTTTTCTTAGTGGTGAACCCCCTTTTGTCTTTAATCACACCTAAGGAGACCTTATAGAAAAACCCTTCTCTAAGTTGAACCATTAGATTGAGATCTCTAGGGTTTCCTTGAATGAACTAGATAAAAATAGGGTCCGCTAAGTTGTCCATCTCCTATAAGGTGGGAAAACCCCATTTTATTTATTTCATTTTGGTGAACCAAGCCTTTGGACACCTTCATTTTGATTCGGAGTGCATTTTTGTCCTAGATCTAGCTTACATTAACTTTACATTAGATCTTGCATTAGTTAATTTGCATTTAGGGCTTCTAAATCTTGCATTAGTGAAAGTGCATATAGGTTACATTTTTGTATCTTGCATCATTGAATTTCATTTGAAATCTATAATTGCACATATAGTCAAGACTACATACATGATGGAAAACTTAACATTCACTTATAATTTGTTGAATTTAGTAGCAAAACCCTAATCTAGGACTCATACACCCCTCTAGGTGATTTAGTCCCATGTTAGACTTGAAACTGCATTTTACATCATTAAAAACCTTGTTTCTATGCTTCTATTTTTTGTTGTTATATTTTTTGTTTCAAATTAATGAGTTTATGTTTCATTCATTTCATTAGACCTAGCTTAGTTCAGTTCATTTCATGCATTGCTTTGTATTTCATTCTAGGTTATTACATTGCATTTCATCATGAATATGTGCTTTGGTAAGCTTTGGATTTCCTTGAAGTCATTAGCAGATGTATCAAGTTATGCTTCTGGAAATGATCCTAATGAAATTGAACTCACTCATGCTTGCTCAACTCCTAATGCATGTCCTTCTCAAGATGTTGAAATCATTGGATAAGATGATGACAGCATGAACAACTTCATAAATGATTTCCTGAACAATCTTGAGACTAATGCATCCTTTTATCCTTCCATGAAATAACCAATGTAACTTGAGATGTTTAGTCTTTTTCATCTTAAAATTGAAACACAAACTGAGCCTAAGCTCGCTACAATAGGTGAACCTAGCACCCATAATCAAGCAAACATTCAACCATCCTATGTTAACAAGGTAACCAACACATCAATCAACCTAGAAGAGACATATGGAAAAGGATTCGTGATCTTAAGCAAACAAGGATGTGATACAATAAGAGAACATGAAATTCATCAACTCTTAGAGAAAATTCCAATTGAAGATACCAAAGGGATAGGATATCACTTGATCCTCATCCCGATATAAGTTTCCTCCTTCCTAAAGAACAATCAATGCCTTGTAATGATGATAAGGATGATAGGATCATCTTAGGTCCTCCTCCTCAACATCTAACTCAAGAAATTGGTGAATCTAGCAAGCAACGAAGGCCTTAGAAACTAAAGAAGCTAGAATTCCCTTGTCCAAAATCTACAACTAAAAGAACCCTACACATACTTATAATCCAAGGACTTATTACATTACCACCCATGAGAGAAAAATGAAAAAAAAATCCTAAGAACACAAACACATCACATTGTCAATATCATAGAGTTCTTGGACATAGAACTGATGAGTGTCATGCTTTAAAATAAATATTTAAAATGTTTGATATCATATAAATAATCCCTTAAAGCATGTCATTTCACTCCTTTCCATGTAATAGTTGTAGGATCATGACATTCTCACTATTACATGCTTTGCATTCATTGAAAATCATTTCAAAATTCAAGGAGCTCTTTCTCATCACCTACCTTGGCTCATTCTTTTCTTGCACTCAATGGGGACAAGAATTAGATAGCCTTGTCCTAGTATCACACTTGTCGTTCTCACTTTGGCTAGTTGTCTACCTTCTATATATGATGAACAAGATTGGGATGCAAAAAACTTGATTATAGGTTGATTCACATGTGCCTTACTAGTCTTGTCTTTATTTTCTTTTCCATGTTTCTTTTATGTGATTTCATGTGTATAATGTGATCCCCCGTACCATTTTGTTTGATGTATCTCTCTCTTTGTGACATTCCTCTATTTGTATCTACATTCTTCTATATGTTGTCAAAGATTTTCCTTTATCTTTTTCTTTGTCTTGTGTTTTCCTTTTGGGGATTATGCAAGGAATTGAGACATTTAGGTCTCATCCATGTTGACCTAAAATATTTTCCTTTATCTTTTCATTTTTCTTGTGTTTTCCTTTTGGGGATGATGCAAGACATCGAGACATTTAGGTCTCTTCCATGTTGACCCAAAAAAAATTCCTTTATCTTTTTCATTTTTCTTTTGTTTTCCTTTTGGGGATGATGCAAGGAATTGAGACATTTAGGTCTCTTCCATGTTGATCCAAAGGTTTTTCTTTATTTTCGCTCTCTTTGTGTAATTCTTCCTATTCCATGAGTATTTGGGGAATGATGATAGTTTTGAGCTCTAGAATAGGATTGTCTCTTCAAGAGTGTGATCTCTCTTAGCATATTATATTCCTCTTAGTGGCTTGATGTGAAACATTGCATCCCCTAAGTCGTGAATCTTCTATTCTTTGATTAGTCCTTTCTTGGAGACATTATGCATAATGTTTCATAAGTTAAGACCTTACATGAACTAAGAAAAACTCCTTTGAACGTACTTTACACTACCTTACATTTACAATATATGTTATATGGCCACCTTGCATAACACACTTTGCTTGCTTGTGGAGCCAACTTGTTTGTTCATAGGTGTCAAGCATAAAAAGCTTTGCTTCCATCATTAATTCATGTTGTTCATGTTGTGTGGTGCCTTATCAAAGTTATGAAGAGGTATAGCTTTGGTATGGTTAGCATATGGGAGTTGAACTTAGGCATGACTTTCCCATAGCCACTTGCTTGTTTGTGTGAGCGCATATTGGCTGCATGTGTATGTGTCTCACTAGGGGCTCACCTAGTGGATAGCCTAAGGTTCCACTAGCCCTTGTGAGCATGTGTTTGGTTTTCATAGTGGACATTGTGTTCCACTTGTAAACAGTTTTGGACAAATAGCTTAGATCTGATCCACATTGTGTTGGAAAAATGGTTGAGGCTTGATCTACCCCCTTCTTCTTTTTTTCTTTCTTCTTTATGTCTTTGGAAGTGTATGATTGTGCCTTTTTTTTGCTCCTTACATTATTCTCATGCATTTTATTTTGTGTCTATTTTGGTTTTCCATATGATCTTTATCCTAGGGGCTTACACAACCCTCTTGATCATGGTCATCCTATCTCGCTAGCATTGGTACATTCAGAACCCTCTTGATATGATTTTTTCTACTTTAGTGTGAGTTTGAAGCAAGTTCCTCCTCTCACTAAAGTGGGGGCTAAATTTAGTGTAGGAAAATGTATCTATTTACAATTTCACACTTGTTTGATCCCTCCCTACAAAAACTAGGCTTCTTTATGCTTTATTTGGTCCTATTTTGCATCCACAAGCCTTACATAATGCATCTTTCTGAGAATAATCTTGACACATATCAAATGACCAATCATAATTTAATTTTTTTGCGTTGTGTGTCTGAAATTTAGTCATTTGGGACTCATACACCACCTTGAGCATATCGGTTCCACCTAAGTCTCAGGGCCTAATCCTGAATTTGGCATAGAACTTAAGATTTCTTGAAATTTGTGTCCTAAGCCTAGGCTACTAGGACTCATACACCTCAACTAGTGTATGAGTCTCACTTAGCTTGGACCTATATTAAATTAAAATTCCTGGCTATATTTTATTCTCCTAGATCTAATGTCGGGTTGTAGTGTTGTAATTTTAAGAAATTTGGCATAAAAAATTATAAATACAAGATTATTTCACATATTTTCTCCTAGAAATTTCAAGTCTTCAAGCAATCCAAGCAAATTTTATGAGAAAGTATCCTAGAAATTTTATGAGATCAAGAGCATTCAAGAGTTTATTATCAAGCATTTTGGAGCTACAATCAAGATTCAAGCATCATGTCAAATTCATCATGCATCATTTTTTTTTTAAGCTAACAATTGTGATGTAGGTTTTCATGATTCAAGCAAGCATTCAAGTCAAGATTCATAGCATAAAATCAAGAGTCAAGATATACATTCATTCTATCCATTTCATACAATATTGCAACCTTTGTTGTAAGCATTTGGTGAGTTGCAACATAGCTTATTTGTTCATTCATCATTCCTTCATTCTATTTCTATTCATTTCAAGGTTTGATTACCAATATGGGGTTTGACCAAGGAAAACCCCTATCCACTAACAAAATAACTTTTTTCCCTCTCTTTGATGTGTGATTTTCATATTTAGGTTGAACATCTATAAGAGTGAGATTGGAGAAAGTTTTCAAAGTTGAAAAGCTGTCAAAAATGTCACCTTTCTTGCAAAATTACATAGTCACCTACATGTCAGAATTCAAAGTTTAAAACTCATAGATTAGAAGGGAGAGAAGCTACATGAGATCATTAGTCAATATCGGAGTTTTAGATCAACCTTGATACTAGGAATAAATCACCACCTTATGCATATGAGTGAGCATACCACGTTTTAGCCATTTTTTGTAGATCCTACTTTACTAGTTGTAGATTTTGGATTTAGCTTGAAACCCTAAACTAGGACTAAATCATCCCAACTATCATATGAGTCCCAATGTGAATTAAAAGTTGTAATTTTGGGATAACAAACATTTTTTATTGCTTCTTCAGTTTTCCAAGTGCACCTTTGTTCATTCTTAGTTTATTATTTTGATTTGAAGTTTCATAATCTAGGTTACATTGTTATATTTTTATATCATTTAAATTTCCTTCTTTCTAATCCTTTTCTTAGTGGTGAACCCCCTTTCATCTTTAATCACACCCAAGGAGACCTTATAGCAAACCTTTTCTCTCAATTGAACCATTCGATTGAGATCTCTATGGTTTCCTTGAATGAACTAGAGTGAAATGGGGTCCCCTAAGTTGTCCATCTCCTAAAAGGTGGGCACACCCCATTTTCCCTATTTCAAGAGTAAGTCTGTTAAAATTCTAAAGTATGATGGTGGTATTGTTAAGTTTGGTGATGATACATCTGCTAAGATCTATGGAAAAGGTTAAATTAGTTTTGATGGCAAGCATAAAACAAAAGATGCTCTTTATGTCAAGGGTCTCCGGCATAATCTTCTCAGTGTAGGAAAAATGTGTAGCAAAGGTTACAATTTGGTGTTTCAAGATGACAGTTGTGAAATCAGAAAAAGGAAGATTAGAAACATTGGTTGTTGCAGGAACAAGCATCGAAGGTAATATTTATTAGCTCAAAGGTGGTGGTGTTAAGTGCTTTATGTCTCAAATCAATTAAAGTTGGCTATGGCATAGAAGAATGGGTCACATCAATTTTGATAACCTACTGAAGATCAACTCTACTAATGTTGTGAGAGATCTACCAATGATTACAAAGCCTGTAAATGCAATCTATAAGGAATGTCAGTCAGGAAAGTAGATAAAGGAGAGGTTCAAGATAAAATAATACTCTACAATGGGTCCTTTGGAGTTGGTACCTATGTGGACCTACCAGAATAAGAAGCTCCCATGGTGATAGGTATTTTATGTTGTTGATTGATGATTATTCTAGAATGACTTGGGTGACATTTCTCAAAGAAAAATCAAAAGATCTAGATAAGTTTAAGCAATTAAAGTCTATGGTTGAGAATGGAATTGATCTAAAAATCAAGTGCTTGAGGTCTGACAGAGGTGGTGAGTTTTCCTCCAATGATTTTAACAATTTTGTGAATATCATGGGATAAAGAGGCATTTTTCAACTTCTAGGATTCCTCAGTAGAATGGAGTTGTGGAGAGGAAGAACAAGATAGTTAAAGAAGTAGTAGGGACTATGATGAAGGAAGAAAATCTAGCAAATCTATTAGAGAGAAGAAATTTATACTACAGTCTATATTATTAATAGGGGTCAAGCAAGAGTAAATAGTTCAAAGACTCCATATTAGTTATGGTATGGTAAACCTCCTACTATGAAATATTTTATTGTTTTTGGAAGTAAATGCTATATCATAAGAGATGAAGAAAAATTGGGAAATTTTGATGCAAAATTTAATGAAGGAATCTTCCTCGGATACTCTACAAAGAGTAAGGCATATAGATGTTATAATGAATGGCTAGAGAAAATTGTTGAGAGTGCAAGTGTTAAGGTGGATGAAGAACCCTTGCAAAGTTCGGTGTTGATAGAAGGATACGAATTTGATGAAACCCCTTGAAATGAAGAAAAGGATGAAGAGAAAGAAAAAAAGATGGAAGTTAAAGGGGAAGAAGCTCCAGAAAGGATCCCTAAGAATCCTAAGTATGCGTAGAAAAATAATTCTAAAGATCAAATCATTGGAGATGAGAGCAAAGGTGTGTTGACAAGAAATAAATTTTCCATGATAAAGGAACAAATAAACTTTTGTTTACTTTATGAGATACAACCTAATACAACAATTGAGGCAATTAAAGATGAGAATTGTATCAAATCTATGAAAGAAGAGTTGGAGGAGATTGAGAAGAATCAGACTTGGGAATTGGTCCCAAGACCTACAAATAAGAATGTGATAGGAACTAAATGGGTTTTTAAGAAAAATTAAATGAGGATGGAAAAGTTGTCAAAAATAAGGCAAGGCTTGTGTGTAAGTGCTACTCACAAGTGAAAGGAATAGATTTTCATGATACTTTTGATTTGGTGGAAAGAATGGATGCTATCAGAACTTTTTTGGCTTTTGTAGCACATAAAGACTTCAAGGTATATAAAATGGATGTCAAGTCTACATTCTTGAATGGTGAGTTAAAAGAAGAATTGTACATTGAACAAATAGAAGGTTTTCAATTATGAGAAGATGATGATATGGTATGTACGTTAAAGAAAGCATTGTATGGACTCAAACAAGCTCCTAGAGCTTGGTATGCAAGACTGGATAGATACTTGTTGCAGAAAGGATTCAAAAAGGGTATTGCAAATAACAATTTTTACTTCAAGATTGAAGGAGATCAAATTATGATTGTGGTTCTATATGTTGATGACATAATCTTTGGATTAAATGAAGGTATTTGTAAGATATTTTCATAGCAGATGTAAAAATAGTTTGAGATGTCAATGTGTGTGGAGATGAATTTCTTTCTTGGGTTATAAATCAATGAATCAAAAAAAGGTATTTTCATTTCACATTCAAAGTATGTTAAGGAAATGTTGAAGAAGTTTGGAATGGAGGATTCTAAACCATTGTGTACTCCCATGGTTATTGGTTGTAAGTTGAGCAAGAATGATGAATTTCCTAAAATAGTAGAGCAAGTATAGATCAATGATTAGAAGAATACTATATCTAACTGCTACTAGATTGAATATCATGCATGCAGTGTGTCTAGTGGCAATATTTTAAGATCATAGAGAATCACATGTGGTAGAAGTGAAGAGGATATTTAGATAATCGAAGGGCACTTTGGAATTTGGTTTATGGTATCCCAAGGGTATTGATTTCTCTTTGAGTGCATATATAGATGCATATTGGGTAGGTTGTACAGATGATAGAAGAATTACAAGTGGAGGTGCTTTCTTTCTTACAAACATACTAGTTTCTTGGTTGATTAAGAATAAAGATTTAGTGTCATTATCTGCTATAGAGGTAGAATATATTTCATCAACATCATGTTGTACACAAGTGTTGTGGATGAAGCAAAGATTGAAGGATATCAAAGCATCATATCATGAAACTATTTCTACCTTGTGTGATAATACAAGTGATCAATATTTCAAAGAACTCAATGATGCATTCAAGAACAAAGCATATATGTATCTAGTATCACTTTCTAAGAGATAAATTTGTAGAGAATGAGTTGAAGCTAGAGTATGTGCCTACAAAGGATCAAGTTATAGATATTTTTACAAAGGATCTTCCAAAAGATACTTTTGAGTATCTCTAGTAAAAGTTAGGGGTTATTTCCCTCCTTTCAACTAGATGCATAAGTTGGTGTATCTATTTAGGAAGCATTTCAAGATATATTCTTGGTCCTGGACTAATGATGAATGATACCTCTCAGGGGGAGTAGGTAGTAGTGTTGTCGGTTGGTGCAATCAAGGGGAGAGTTCATAAAAGAGTAAGTAGAACATAGAACAATGAAGAATGAGCAGTGACGTGCATGTAGTAGTGAGAATTGTATGGAGAAGACTAGTGGAGAGAGCAGTTGCTTATTGGTGTTTCCTGAAGAGAAGTATACATGTGATGTCAAAGGAAGATATTTTAACCTTTTCCATCGATGTCAAAGGTTGAGAGAGTAAAATATGAAAGACTCCTCAAGATAGGGGAGAGAAAGTGATATTTTAGATTGGCTCAATAATTCAAACCTGGGGATGGTGACACTAAAAATATGAAAGCTTGTGTGAGACCTGAGAGTTTGAAATACTAGTCTGGTCATTTGTTGTAACAAAAGAAAATCCAACTAGTTGGTCTAATTCCACCTTCATTCTTAGGAGGATTTCATTGATGATCAATAACTTATTAGTCAAAATGAAGGAGGAGAATATAGGGTTTAGCCAGTTTGTGGGCAGTGGGCTTCTTCTAGAGCTACTAGACAAGTTATGGTAGATGCTCAATTTTGTTTATCATTCTAAGGGTATGTGCAAGATCATGATGGGCCAAAAAGTGGCACTATGATGGGTATGTGTAGGGTATGTGGCTGACGACTTTTTTTACCCAAAATTGATGAAACAAAAGGGGTTTTTAAAGGATATTCTCAACTTTCCACTAATATAAATTATGCTTTACTTTGAATTTAATAAATTATTATTATCCATTTTCTATTTGAATTATGACTAAAGTCCTAATTGATAGGCTAATTGAAAATTTTGTATAGCTTTCAAACGGTATCACATTTTTTGAACCCGAGACATGTGCCACATTCTATGCTTCACATACTATAGGATTATAAAAAATGAATTTCATGAAGTTTTGACCAAGTTAAGGTGGTCAGACATACGAGTTTTATATTTTTAAAAGTTGTAAATAAAAAATTCATAATTTACTTGGAAAAAATTAAAAAAAAAAATATGCATCACATTGGCACATGAGTCCTCTAATTATATGTAAAATATTATAAGAAAATATTATCATTTTATTGTGGTTAGAGCGGTTAGATAGATACTTCTTATTTTTTCCCTAAAATTTAAGTACTACTGCATTGAAATTTCAAATTTTCACCAAATAGATTTTTTTTTATTTAAATAAGCCTAGTAGTTTAGAAACTACATTCAATTTGCTACAGATTTTATTCTTACATATTTTTGAAATAATATAGATAACTTATTCAAATTTTTACATCAAGTTGCTTAACTTTGATTTTTCTAAATTTTTCGCCACTTAAGGACCTATTTTTTCCATGATGATTCTACACATACCCCTAACAATTTGGTATTTCTCCTCAACTATGGCATATACATTGGAATTTCTACTTTCATCTTGTATTTGATTTATGTGGATTATATTTGTTGTTTTTCCCTCTTTAGTCTCTAAGGAGGATTTTTTTCTTTGTAAATCAATGTCATCCAATTCAATCATTTTGTCAAACACTTCTTAATGGTCTCTTCTCCACAATCATTTTGAGCACAACCCTTAATAATAAAATTTTATGACACCTTATCTCTTACAATTGTTCCATAAAAATATGAAATTCATCCTAAACTGAAGTGGGTAGTCATTAGAATTTTCTTCTTGACATCTTGCACTGTGACCAAAATAGGTTAGATGGCCTCCAGAATCACCCTAGAAAACTGATCAAGCATTCTCTCAGAGCCATGAAAATGTGCCAACATGTTGATTGATGATATGGGAGCAAGTTTTCCAAATATATTTGCATGAATCCATCAATATTGTAGGATATTAATGCTCAAAGTAGTTTACCTAGCTGTTTCTGAAACTACACCTATCAAAAATCAATTGGAACTTACAAAATCACCACCTTGAAAAAATACTAGATATCTTCCCAAGAATTTTCTACTAGATAAATTAGTTCATTTAATCCCAATGAGCATGTGTGCATAAGGTATTTTCACCAATCCATTTCCTTCACAAAGTGTTAAAGGTCAAAGGTGACCCCTTTAAAACTTTTTGGAAAAGTAGACATCAAAATTGTGAAAACTTTGTTTTCGTTTGACTTTGAAAAAATATCAAATGAGATGTTGGGACTTTGAAAATGGACATGGGAGCATATTAACATGGGAAAATTTCAAACACTAATTTATTCAGCATGGCAGTCATCTAGCTCATAAATATTGGCCTCCAAAGTTGACCACCCTATTGGATCTAGTAATGTGTAAACATCAAACTTTTCTAGAACCCTCCAACTTGGTGCTTTAAAACCCTGTCAAATCTGATCATATGAGATTGAAATAAAATTTACATACTTACATATGGCAGATGAATATGCTTACCAAGTGGTTTGGCATAAAAGTGAATAGGCTTTAAGTTATGATTCTCCAAAGTATGCTATTGGGGAAGATCTCACAAGTTTATTTGTAAGTGTTGCAATCAATCTTCTCATCATGGACACTTCAATTTTTTTCAAAATTTGAAGGTGCCAATAGTGGCTCCAATTGGGGATGTATGTCCCTTGTGGGAATAGCAAGGATTCGGATCTCTAGTGGAAGCAGAAAGAGTGTTTTATCCATTGGGCAATAGAGTCAAATTTCTCCTGTGCCCTGAACTGGTTCAATTTCTTCAAAAAAATTCAAAATTTCAAGGTGCCAACAACTACTCCAATTGGGGATGTATGTCCCTTGTGGGAATATCAAGGATTCATATCTCTAGTGGAAGCAGAACGAGTGTTTTATCCATTGGGAAATAGAGTCAAACTTCTCATGTGCCCTGAATTGGTTTTATTTCTTCAATTTTTTTCAAAATTTGAAGGTGCCAATAGTGGCTCCAATTGGGGATGTATGTCCCTTGTGGGAATAGCAAGGATTCAAATCTCTAGTGGAAGAAAAACAAGTGTTTTATCCATTGGACTATAGAGTCAAACTTCTCATGTGCCCTGAACTAGTATGATTTAAAAAATCAAACCATAGTTGATGGCACAAGGCCACAAGAAAAGAAAAATCCTCTATTTTCCTCTTTCATACACTTGGTTTTCATCACGTTGTATTGAATCCAATCTAAAAATATTATTAAAATCCACTTGACAGAATATGTTGATATCTTTCATCAATCTACCATACTCAATACTACCAGTGTGTTCTCCATTACCAGGCATTTGGAAATCATGCATAATCTAAAAATTATTATCATCATGTGACAAACCAAACCAATCTCTATGTGATAGCTTACTTCATCACACTTGTTATCATTCACCAAATGATGGATCTCTAACTGAACTTGAAAGTAGAATAAAACATACTGCATTTAACATCTAATATCAGCAATGTTAGCACTATCAAATGATACAATGTCAGATCCAAAAATATCAGTACCACTTTTAGGATCACATGTAGCTTTCTCACATAGTCATGATCTTGAAACTCTATTATCAGAATCAACAATTTTCAAATTTAACATATTTTAATCATCAACACCCAAAATTCCATAAAAGTATGTATTTTTGGAGCACTGTTGCTATGAAATTCACAACCACTAGATGTCCCTATTTTATCAAAATATAATCATGAATATATTCTTTCACACTTATCATGTAATGCATCATTATTGTCACAAAAAGTACCTTCACTATCAAAGAAAATGTGTGTTGGGCATGAAATTTCAAAGTCATTATTATGTGTATATCTTTGATATTCAATAGTCAACGAATTTGAAAAAAAATCACGACTGAGTGAATGTACCTCTTCATTCACCTCATTACTAATGTATTATTTAATTCTATCAACTTCAACATCAGAACCAGACTTAGAATTAAAAAATAACAAATTATATGTATTAACTTTATTAGCATAGTTGTTTGCTTCACTAGCTGATACAACATCCTGGTCATCTAAAAATGTTTCATCCTCATCATAGAGTGGATTTGAAAACACATGAAAATCATTCTTTTGACACACCTTGGCAAGATATAATTTGATTTTATGTTGTTATTTCATCATACAAGGGGTTTGAATAAACATGAAAACTATTTTCAGTTGTGCATACTTCTTCTTCACCAATTGTGTCACCATGGCACTCAGTTGTCAATGGATGTGCCATTTGTTCACTGACAAGTCGGCATGATCCTTAACTTACCTCATTGCCAATGTACTCCTTAGGCAGTGTGTCTTCAACAACATCTTCAATATTTTAATCCTCCTCCATGGTGAAGAGTTGACCTTCCACATGTTTATCTTCATCTACATCTAAAACACTATAGAGCTACAACTTTCATCTACACATGGCTCTTCTACAAGCGGCATTGTGCAATTGTTCTCCTCACATCCATTAATGATATCACCATTTTTTGTGTTATTAGCATTTCTAGCATGGTCATGCCTAATCCTTTCTATATCATAAATCAATTCACACACTTGCTCAAGAATAGTTGGCTTCAATGACTCAAGCCAATAAATTGAATTGGGCTCATATATTTTCATGAACAACTCAATGCATACGGATTCATCAGGCATAAAATTCAAAGGTATTTTCATATAGATATCCAACATTCTTCTAAATAGAGAACATCCAAATTTTCCTTCATGTCCCTTTAGGCCAAAAAATGCATCTAAGAGGGAAATGCAATATTCTGATTTCATGATGGAACCTTGACTTCTTTCTTAAAAATACTCATCATTTTTCTCTTCAAAATGGTACATGAATTTACTTTCAAGTTCATTCTGGATGAGGTTATGTAATGCATAGGCAAGCTATAAAACCAATCTTCAGCTCATCATTTTCTAATGTTCTCACAAAAAGTTACATGATAACATCCTCTTCACTAATTTGACAATTCATCACTAAATTAATGAACTACTATAAGTGTATACCTATTGATTTTGATTTACATCCATTAAGTTTTGATAAATATATATATATATATATATTCAAAGTGATAGGATGTGGTTTTAACCCTGAATGTTTATGAAATCAAGTGGATTATATAATTCAAGATCCAATAACCTCTTTTGAAAGTGTAACTGCTATAGTTGCAATTCTTCCATTGCATCATAATTTGCATTGGGAAAATAAGAATTATAATACATACCTCAACAAGATATTTGTAGTATCCTTCAACCTTTATTTTTTACCAAAAATAATGTAGTTCTAAGATGCCTTTGCATTCTTCATCAGGTTCTTCTTAATAGAGTTTCGACCTCTCTTAAAGAGGAATGAGTTTTATTTTCTGGGGCCTTTCTTCTAGTAGAGTTATTTTCCTTTTGATTCCTAAGTTTCCTCAATGCTAGTTACTTATATTCTCTAGTAGAGTCACCAATTTTTTGGTGTAGATTCAGATGGGGAAGAAGATTCCACACTTTTCACGCTCTGGTTAAATAAAATTTGAATATTTTAATGACTCTTTCATAGGATGATCTGCAACTAAATTTTGAAGCGTGTCCCTAGTAGAGTCACCAATCTATTGGTTCCCAAATCTACAGATTGCTAAAACCTAGAAGTATTCCAAGATTTATGATCAAGTTCAACAATGATCTATCCAATGAACATAACTAACCAAGATGGTTAAGATTCCCTGCTCTTTAGGCTCTATTATTCCTAGGTGGGTGTACCCTTATCACCAATGAATATAAATTTTTGGTATTAATTGATGATAAAAAATTAGAAAAACCATCATACAAATTCAGAGAGATTGCATAATCACAATCTCTTCAATTCATTCATCCACTCACAATTTATTTCATATTGGCATGAAGGTTTGAAATAGAAAATTCAAAACTGACTCCTACTCCTACTCCTACTACTGAAAATTAAAATGTATAAATAATATTTTTTATAAGAAATTATGTTTGAGGGAAGAGATGATCAGTGCCTTTCTTCCATTGGGAAATAGAGTCAAGAATGCAGAATGATATGTGTCCTAATGGTTGTAACTCAAATTGTTTGGTACTATAAGTGTATGAATTGCATAAATGTGAAAAAATATAATTACCAAGCTCTTCTTATTAATCCAAATTATTTTTCCAGATTACTTCAATTTATTTAAAATAATTTAATTCTTCCTTGAATAAACTAGTCAAACAATCCACATAGAAACAACAAATATGCCTTGATAAATCGAATACATACATTGATTTAAATAATAAGGAAATATCAAACTGGAGACAATAAAATAACATTTATCAATTAACTTCAACAAACAATTGAATCTAGAATTCAAGCACCAAATTATAATTTTATTTCCATTGCTCTACTTTGGAAAGATTTTACATTGAGTAGCTCTTCTCCTAAAATTTCCCCCACCCATTTTCAATATGGTCTTGGTTTCCCTTTTATAAATGGATAAAGGAAGCGACAAGCTTCAGATTGTTGCAACTTTTCATTACATTGATTATCTTTTGCAACTAAAATATTTAATTTTAACTTTCTTTGTCTTTGCATCCCCATGAAAACTAATTTTAATGATAAATTTTATTATCCCTTTTTTTGCTAGCAATTTCACGTTTACATTTACTTGTATGCACTTTAAATCCCAATTTAGTAAACATATCCTTTGGGTAAATTCAATCACCCACTCCAAGACTTTTATACTTACTTAATTCCCTTAGTGGAAATAGTTCACTTCTCAGTGAAAACATTTTATAATTGCACTCTACATTATTAGTGAAAATTGCATTCCCTAAAATAATATCACTCATGTTGTGATTACTTTTAATAAATTTTCATCTTGCATTGTTTTATGCTTCCACATTTTTCTCCCAACGCAATATCGCACCCAAATTAAAAAAAGTTCCCTAACCTTTGTGGGGATGTGGGGAAGGCTTTGAGTTACCTATCTCCCACACACTCTTTATGTTATGCCAGTGGTAAAATTTATATTTGCTCAAAATAAACCATTGTAGTTTTAATAAATTTTCCTTAAGCGTGAAAATATTCACCACATTTAATTACATAATAAAATTTTATTTTATGTCTTCAATGCAATATATAGCACCATTTTTTAGGGTTTATGGCTTAAATTTTGTAGTGATGTGGGAAATCCCGGAGTCACTTGCTCTTTCTTTGTGGGCATGGTAGTATTTCCTCTTGTTGCCTTCTCACGAAGCTCCAACACTAGCAAAAATAGTAAGAATACTAACAAACGAGATATGGGTTGGCATTATATTTTCATGCTGCACTACACAAAATAGATCTAAGGCTTCTTTTCCAAAGCCATACTGAGCATAAACTACAATCATGATGTTCCGTGATGCAGAATCTCATTCATTCATTTTAGAAAATGCTTGGCATGCAAATATCAAAATTTCACATTTGTTATATACATGTTGATCAGACCATTTTCTATATAAATATTCATTTTGTCTCCTGAACCAATAATGTGGGAATGAAGAAGCTTGGAATTTGCCACTAATTTTAGTTTTTCACATTCTTGTAATAGATTACTGTAGGTTTTACATCCAATCCAAATCTCATGTTGGTCCATCTCATACAAAATATGAAGGGATTCTGTCAACTTCCCATGTTTACATAATGTATAAATATCCTCAGTGATATCCAAAAAAATAACATTGTCTCTATCACTCTATGGATAAGTAATTGGTAATTTTGAAGCATAAATAAAATTATTTATGTGAGAAATTTTAGATTGGCCTAATAATCCAAACCCAGGGATGGTGACGCTGAAAATGCGAAAGCTTGTGTGAGACCTGAGAGTTTGAAATACTAGTCTGATCATTTTTTGTAACAAAAGAAAACCCCACTGGTTGGTCTGTTTCCACCTTCATTCTTAGGAGGATTTGATTGATAATCAGTAACTTATTAGTAAAAAATGAAGGAAGAAGGATACAAGGTTTAGCCAGTTAGTGGGTAGTTCGATTCTTCCAGAGCTACTAGACACGTAATGGTAGATGCCTAGTTTTGTTTATCATTCTAACAATCTAGTACTTCTCCTCAACTGCGTCGTATACATTGGAATTTCCCCTTTCATCTTGTATTTGACTTATGTGGATTATATTCTTTATTTTTCTCTCTTTGGTCTTTGAGGAGTTTTTTTCTTTTTAAATCAATGCCATCCAATTCAATCATTCTATCAAACACTTCTTAATGGTCTCTTCTCCACAATCATTTTGAGCAAGATCCCTAATAATCAAATTTTATGACACTTTATCTCTTACAATAATTCCATCAAAATTTGAAATGCATCCTAAACTGAAGTGGGTATTTATTAGAATTTTCTTCCTGACATCTTGACCTGTGACCAAAATAGGTTGGATGGCCTCCAAAATTACCCTATGAAACTGATCAAACATTCTCCCAAAGCCACAAAATGCACCAACATGTTGATTGATGATATGGGAGCAAGGTTTCCAATTGGATCTGTATGAATCCATCAATATTGTAGGATATTAATGCTCAAAGTAGCTCACCTAGTTGTTTCTCAAACTGCACTTGTCAAAAATCAACTGGAACTCACCAAATCACCACCTTGAAAAATACTAGATCTCTTCCCAGGAAGCTTCTACTAGAGAAATTAATTCATTTAAGCCCAATGAGCATATATACAAAAGGGATTTTTACCAATCCATTTCCTTCACAAATTGTTAAAGGTCAAAGTTGACCCCTTTGAAACTTTCTAGAAATGCAAACATCAAAATTGTGAAAACTCTGTTGCTTTTGACTTTGAAAAAATATCAAACGAGATGCTGGAACTTTGAAAATAGACATGGGAGAATATTAACATGGGGAAATTGCAAACACTAATTCGTTCATCATGAAAATCATCCAACTCATAAATATTGGCCTCCAAAGTTGACCACCCTGGTGGATCTAGTAATATGGAGACAAAAAATGTTTTCCAAAACCCTCCAACTTGGTGTTTTAAAACCCTGTCAAATCTAATAATAGGAGGCTGAAATCAAACATACACACTTACATATGGTAGATGAATATGCTTACTAATTGATTTGGCATAAAATTGAACAGGCTTTATGTTATGATTCTCTAAAGTATGCTACTATGGTAGATCTCACAAGTGTATTTTTTAGTGTTGCAATCAATTTTCTCATCATGGGCACTTTATTTTTTTCCAAAATTTGAAGGTTCCAATAGCTATGAAGTGTTTCTTTGTTGTCTACATGTTTCTTTCAGACCTAGAGAGGCATGTTTGTGGTCGCTTGTTAGTGTTAGTGCAGGTTTGGCCGACCTAGAACTGCTAGCACTAATTGCAGAGATTGTTTATTGTTTGTGGAAGCATGGAGAAGCGTGTCAATGTAGATTTGGGTCCTAGTTAAACCTATGTGTGGTCTTCCTTCACTTATTTCCATTGTGGAAGCGTTTGGTGTTGCATGTTTGAGGTACATATATTTCATTGAGGCAAAGCTAATTGAGATTGTTTAGGTCATGGATGGTATAAATGCAAGGTGAATTTTTGGAGGTGTGTGAGTGAGTGATGATACAAATGTGATCAAGTGTGGTGATCTGAGTGCGAGGTTAATTCCTATGACTCTGGATGTTGTGAGTAGAAGGTGTTTACATTTTCAATGTGCTTGAAGTTGTTGGAGGTAGTGAGCTAAAGGTTGTAGATTGCATAGAGTTGTAGTGGTGGATCTTCTTGTTGCTTTGAGATATTGGATCTTTATATAACATTTTATTCTTTCTTCTTTCTTCCAGATAGTGAATCCTTTGGGTTGTAAAAATTTCTTCTTTTTTGGGCAATGAGCCCTCTAGCAGTGAGCCTATTGTAATTTTGTGTTGCTATTCTTATATATGTGAGCTAATCCTCACTATGGTTTTTCTCTTCTTAGGGTTTTCCACTTAAATATGGTATTCTATTATGTTCGGTTGTGTTTGCATTTCTATTTCATATGTTTATGTTTTGAAAATGCTTTATATGGTTTAAAGTTTGATGAGAGTTTGAAAGTTAATGAGGGATTGAATGTTTTAATGTACAAATAATTCACCCCCCCTCTCAATTGTCATGTGCATCTAAAATTTCCCACATAGGGTCAAATCATTTACGTGGTTGTGTATTTGATTCATTTTTATCTAAATTTTAAATTTTGGTTGATTCAACCCTTTTATTTTCCTAGCTTGAATTGACTAACTATAAGTTTTAATGAAATTTGATGTTATGCACTATTATTTAGAGGCATTCATTTTACATCATTCAAGAATCCACAAGCATCTTCTCTATTTTTTCTACACCCTTAATCTTAGAGTATACATAGGGTTATGTGTAGTCAACTTGTGGCTACCTTAACTCTTAATTAAGTCATATTATCATTATTATATTATTATTTTAGTTATTTAGGTTGGCCTAGGGCTTATATTTGGCCATCTAATTTGGCTTGGGTCATATCCTAGGCTTAAATAGGGTATAGATAGGAGGTAGTGAGTTTTATTTTATCATCAAATTGTGAATTGTGTTCTCATTGGAGATATTTGAAGGTTCGCCCCCTTGAAGTGGCTTGTTACTATCAATTATTTTCAACGTATCTCATATTATATTTTTCTCATGTGGAAGTTATTTCATTACACATTCTAGAGCATTAAATGAGCAATCAATAACAAAATATTTGGATTTTTTGTATTAATAAGTGCAATAAAGTTGTATGCATCATTCAATGGTTCTTGTTTATTATGTTTGATATTTTGCACATTTCTAAAGATTAACCTAAGACAGCACATCTCCTTGTGAAACAATAAAAACCCTCAAAAAATATTTATAAATATGTCAATCTATAAACACTAAAAAGAAAATAAGAAACATAAGTGAACCAGAATAAGAGCAAAGGTAGACATTATATAAGAACAAAATCAAACATAGAAAAAATAGATACACAATCACAAAATGAACCCAAATTGACAAACTCAACCCCGATTGATGAACTCAACACTAGAAGAGACCTACTAACTACAAACCTAAGGCATTTCACCCACAATAGATTGCACTTCTAAATGTAGGGATAGATCAGATGATACAATAGTCTTCACCAACAACATACCTCTAATATACTTTTTCTATTGCAGAATAAAATTATTGTAATTTGACGGTTGAATGCCGACACTTCCAATATGATTTTTAATTTCTTTAAGAAAATATCCCTTTTCTAAAGAAGTCTTTTAAGTGAAAAAGTGAAAGTTACGAATTACCAACAGATATTAAACGACAAATGACATAAAAATTAAATAAGCAGAGTCCATCTCAAAGTTGTCTTGCTTTTTCATGGATAAGATGGGAAATATGTCATGACTATTCTAGTTGCAAGTGTGATTGAATCAAAGGCGATAATACCTAACAATCCATCTTTTTTTAATTATTATTTGTTAAAAAATAAATAACTAGCCATCTATACTCTATCAACACAAAGCACAGACCATACAAAATCAAACCTTTTAATTGCTCAAAAAGATTCACTGATTAATCAATAATTTAATGTATTATCTTCTGAGTATGGAAATGCCAAAAATAAAAGAAAAAATCTATTGAAAATCCTTTCCAGGGAGATCCTCAACTTGGGTAGGTCTTATCAATCCTTTTGTTTGCATTTCACTTCCATATTAAGTACGAAATTCAGGGGAATACATAACCACTAAATAATTTTAAAATAACAATTAAAAAAAACCTCGAGTACTTGATAGGACATTCTTATATCAAAAGGATTGAATATGTAGATTGCATAGGTGGCACCTAAAAATTTAACATGGGAGAGAATTGGGAAATTTGTTTGGTATCACACATTGGAAAAAGTTAAGAGGCAAAGAAAGAAAATTTTGCACATTTTTGACAATATTTATATATTTTATACATGTGGGGAATAAAATCCCTTTCTATGGATCTAGGCTGATTAAATTTCAAATCAAAAAATTAATTACAATTAGTTTAGATTATTTTAGTTGATTTCATAATTGTGTAATAAAATTTAAGAGATAAATAAAGAGGTATGAGACATTTAGTTTTGGGAGCTTTGTGATGAAAAATGAGAGATGTTATTGAGGAGAATCTAGTCATTTAAATAAGGATGATAGATACTTGTAGTTTAGAGAATGATTCAGGGTTTATATAGTTAATGAAGTATCTATGGTCAAAATTTGAGTTCTTTTGGATTGATCTTGACCATTACAAAAATGATTTGATTCACAAAATACTCTATAATTTGTGTGATTGTCTTGGTAATGGAGATTTATGAGATTTATCTCAATGGTATTATAAGAGAGGGGGACCAACTACGTTCAAGGCCCCAGGTCATGGAGAGCTGAGAGCGGAAGGCTTCCCTAACTTACCTTAGCTTAAAGGATGTTTTGGAAATGAGGGACAAGAATGATGATGACTATAAGGTCCTTCAATCACTCTACAGACTTGAAACTCAAAATGGGGCTAGGCGAGCCAGTTTTTGGGTTCAACACTATGCCTCATGTAGCTCTTTGCCCGAGGACGACAATGCGGTTCTAGGACGACAACACGACATGCTAGTGTCTCTTAGGTGCACTAGTGTCCATATGACCAAAGGACTAAAAAGGAAAGGTTAACCACTAGAAAATAGACTAATGGCCTAGATAATAGTTTTTAAGGGAACAAAATAACACTATTAAATAAGAAATATATAAATGGATGTGATAAAGTAAGTAGATTAAAGCTAGGGTGACAATAATGATCACAAAAAAGAGCCTGTTCGCTAGCTAGCTCCAAGTATACTTCCACCTACACACAAGAAAGAGGAAAATTGTTGGGTGGCTATATAGGGGCCTGTCTTAGTCAAACCCCCATTTTGGTGTTTCCTCCTCCATGGACAACCAAGTTTTCCACAATGGAGAAATACATGATAAAGAAGGAAATGAAGTGAAGAACTCAAAAAAACTACAAAACAATAATGTGTTACTCAACCAAATCGTAGGGGAGAGGAGTAGAAAGCTTACCACCTCCACTAAGAGCTCACTAGCTAATGGAGGAGAAAATGAGAGGACTCAAGCCCCTTTTGCAATGGTTTTTGTTCCACACTTTCTCTACGGAATTGATGAAGTGTTGTTGTTGCTATGGAGTGCCAAAGTGCTACTAAAAGTGCTTGAGAATGCAAGAGGATGCTAGAGAAGATGGATTGAATGCTTAGAGGGTTGTGTAAAGGATGAAATGAAGGAATGAAGAGTGAATTTGAAGGAGATAATGAAGAAAATGACCATATTCAGGTCAGGTAGTTGAAGAGGGTGTTACAAATCGATCTCCAATGGGAAGTGTAACACTCTACAGGCTTCAGATGCGGGAATCTACCAAGGACATAAGTGTTTCACATAGATGTTTGTGCGTTGTGTCGATGTTTATGCACCATGGGGTTTTCCTTGATAGTTATTCCTCTGTCAACACACAAAATGGATGCCAAGTGGAATGAAGGTAGTCGTCTTATGTGGAATTTATTCTTTGAATTTGGTTTTCTAAAGTGAGGAAGCGTAAAAGGAGAATTTGCATAAGGGGTACAAATTTTCTCCTATACATTTTTCCCCCACTTTAGCAAGCACAAATACTAGTGATTTCTATGGTAAAGTAGATTGAAGAAGTAGTAGATTTAGAAATGTATACTTGAACCGTCGAGGAAGTAGACCGCAATCTAGCAAACTCGAGAGTGAAAGACAAGCAAATGACCTCATAGCCTGGTAGAACTATGAAGTTGAAGAATGAAAGCATCTTACAAGCCTATAGACCTGCAAGGAGGTGACCCCCAAGATCTCTCACATGAAGGAAGCCCCACAAAGTAAGTGCCTCAAGCCCACAAACCTACAAGGAAGTTGTCTCCCAAGATCTCTCACATGGAGGATACCCAAAAAAGTGTCTTATAGACCTACAAACCTACAAGGAAGGTGTCCTCCAAGATCTCTCACATGAAGGAAACCCAAACAAAAGCACCCTACAGACCCGCAGACCTATAGGGGAGCCACCCACAAGATCTCTCGCATGGAGGAAGCTCAGAAGAAGTGCCCTATAGACCTATGGACCTAAGGGAGGTATCCCCCAACATCTCTCACATGGAGGAAACCCAGGAAAGTGGAATCCATAGAGTCAAAAAGTGGCTCCACAAGTGCACCTGTAAAGTGACGTGTTTACCCACAAATAGAACATGTCAAAAAGCAACCACACAGACAAGTAATCAGATAGTTGTACAGACTACCAACAAGTTAGAAGACTTTCAAAGGGTCCCTCAGGAACTCTGCATGAAGAAGGGGTCCACTCAAGGGACGCATTCTTCGAAAGAAATTGTTTTCTTTCTCAAATCGATTCATCATCAAGGAATCCTTTTGAAATATGTCCACTTCATCAAGGAATTTGAAAGGAAGAATATGCCCCCATGCGAGGGGAAGATCAAATTTGTTCCTACTTTAGAGGAAAGTTCTCAAGTTCTTTCTTTACACACCCATGATGAAGGGAAGACATTCCATTAGGGTTTCAATTCAAGAATGCAATTCTCGAAAAGAAGTCTATGAAGATTCTCGAGAAAAGATTCGTTGGCAACAAATGTGTTTGCTAATAATCAAAATGTTGAAGAAGTGGAATTGTCACACATAAGAGGGACAACTCAAGAAAAGAAGAGAGAAAGATAAAGGAAAATAAAAAGAGAAAAGATAACATGAACAAAGGGCACAAGGGTAGCCTAATATTTCAGGGTTAGAACTAATCATAAATATATGTAAGTATAATAATAGTATATAAAATGAATTGTCATCAACCCCCTACTATATTAGATCATGTGAAGAATGCACAAGAAGACAAAGTAAAAATTAAAAATTGGGTCAACATCAAAGGGAATCCTAGATGCCCCCAACACATTGCATCATCCCCAATTTATCAAAAATCAAGTCACAAATATGGAAGAATGGTGATACAAATAGAAGAAGGTTTATGACACAAAAACCATGCCTATATCTAAACACCAATAGGGGTGATGAGGGTCATCCAAGAACACATAGCATGATCATGGGGGAACACATCACAACATACACACACATCTAATCTAAAGATAAAGAAGAGGCCTCCTCTTAACATTGATCGACAAAGAGGTCATCTGCTTCCCACTCTAGATCATTGTAGAGGGAAGGAGGATGAGCTTGCAGTGGTGGAATGTTAAGAGGAGTGTCTGACCCTCTTGCAAAAAGGGATAAGGAAGAGGGCCCTACAAAGTCCTCTCCACTTCTCCACTGAGCTCTTGTGGAGCTAAGGTCAACAATTTTATGAAGATCGCCGACAAGGCTAGAACCTCGTCCCGATAGTTAAAAATCCACTTTACAAGAGTGTCATGTTTTACCTAAATGGGTGGAGAAGGTTGTGCCCGAGATTTACCGCTAGGATCACTGACTGATTTGGGAGTGGTGACGAACTCAAGAGAAGCCAGGTCTTGTTCCGTCACTAGGACAAAACAAGTCAATACAGGACCACCTTTCGAAGAATATGGGCTCCTCTTATGTGCTTCATTGCTAGAAGGATTCCTCTCCACCTTCTGCTCCATCGGGGGATGTGAACTCCCCACAGACAAGGCAGGAGGTATGAAGGAAGAGGACAATGAGAGAACTTCCATAGATTCAATCAAAGTTTTCATCATATCTATGGGTTTTGGGAAAGGTTGGACATCTGGGATGGACATCAATAGAGGAAGCTCCACCGAAGGAGTGATGGACACCTACACCTTTCTAGGATTAGGTACATTCACACTTGCAACAAAAGCCAGAAGTGATACAGAGTTGGTTTGAATGGAAGTAGAGGGGAGGAGAGAGGAGGAAGCAGAAGGAGGCCTTGATATAGGGGAGATTGTCTCCTCCTCCTTTCTCTGTAACGAAGCCTACTCAACCATGAGATCCTTTCACCGATGCTTGTACTCGTGTGCAAGGTAGTTTCTGCGACTCTTTGAACCGAAGACCGAAGGTTGTGAAGGAATAGAGAGCTCTTGCTCATCCATGTGAGTTTCCACTACGATCGTTTCTAGCAAAGGAACAGACTCATGAACGAGAGCCAGAGGAGCAGGTTGATAAATAATAGGGGGAGTCAACTCAAGTTCCTTAGCAGTGGGCCTCTTCCTACTTGTTTCTTTGAGAGGAGCGGTAGGAGGCCACAGAGGTCAAGACAAAGATGACTCTCCATGGGGATCTTTTTTCCTGTTATACCGAACGGGCCTAGGCTTTGTGGGTAGGAGAGGAAGCTCAAATGCAGGACACTTGGGCTTTCACCAACCAGGCACCATAGGATTCTCTTGAAAATGTGGAACAGAATCTAATGGCACCTCAATAGGGCGAGAAGAAGTATCATGTTGAACAACAAAAGAGGAATAAGGAGGATCTCGAGACTACTTATCTTCTTCCCTTCTATGTGCCTTGGTGGCATCACTGTAAGCTTTTAGGCAATCCCTATGTGAAACAACATAAGGCGACAAAGGGTATCTCACTTTCGGCCATAGGGACCATTTATTATAATTTTGATACATTCCGTGTAGGAGGTCCATCCTAGGTGGGAGAGGACCAATAGGCACAAGCCAAGAGTAATCCAAGGAGTAGCTACCATTAGCAATCAGTGGTTTATAATTGGTGTCATGAATCACATACATGGAACCCTAGTGGATAAACTTTAAAAATTTATACACAACCGAGGGTATGAAATTCATAGCTACTAACCAAAGGATACCTAGCTTCACTCTAAAGAGTTCAAACCCAGGGATTATGTCAAACAGAAGCTTCACAAATTTAGGTCCAACCAACACCAATAAGACAATACTACCCAAAGGGGGCACGAAAATTTTGTCATTCATTCGGATGGTGGTCATAGGTGCATCATACATATCTTTACGCAAAAAGATGATTAGCATGATCTCTCCAGTTATGATTTTTACTTACGACATAGAATCAATGAGAACACCTGCTACGATGTTTTCATTAATTCACGTAGGTATGTAGAGAGGAGATCGTTCCCTATTAAATCCCATTAGTAGGTCCTGTGAAGTGAAGGTTATACCAACACCACTGCTCATAGGCTATGTAGAGGTGATAGGTCGATGTAGGAAAGAGTCCATTGCACATACTAGATGATACTCTCATAGAGTCCCTAAAGGTTAAAGGATAAGATGGTGACACTATTAAGGTTTCATTACGCAACACCTATAGAACCTTCCAACTACACCTACTAGGGGTCACAGGTTGGGTTGTAAGGAAAAATCCTCATAACACTGACACCTACAACACTCCTAGGATACGAGGAAATGAACTTTTAGTATCACAAAACAAAACCAAAATGGTTCATGTCAGGTTCACCAAAAATGTAAGAAAGGGGGACCAACCACATTCAAGGCCCAAGGTCACAGAGAGCCGAGAGTAGAAGGCTGCCCTAACTTACCTCAGCTTAAAGGATGTTTTTGGAAATGACGAATGAGAATTATGAGAACTACAAGTTCCTTTAATCACTCTATAGACATGAAACTCAGAATGGGGCTAGGCGAGCCAGTTTTCGAGTTCAACACTATGCCTCAAGTAGCTTTCTACCTGAGGATGAAAGTGTGGTTCCGAGATGACATAGCAATGTGTTGGCATCTCTCAAGTGCATTGGCATCCATACAACCAGAGGTCTAAAAAGGAAAGGTTAACCACTATAAAACAAACTAATGGCCTAGCTAATTGTTTTTAATGGAACAAAATAACACTATGAAATAAGAAATATATAAACGAATGTGATAAAGTAAGTAGATTAAAGCTAGGGTGACTAGATTGATCTCACAAAAGAGCCTATTCGCTAGCTAGCTCCAAGTATACTTCCACCTGTACACAAGAAAGAGGAAAATTGTTATGTGGATGTATAGGAGCCTGCCTTAGTTAGACCCCCATTTTCATGTTTCCATCTCCATAGACAACCAAGTTTGCAACAATGGAGAAATATATGATAAAGAAGGAAATGAAGTGAAGAACACAAAAAAACTAGAAAAAAGTAATGTGCTACTTAACCAAAGCATAGAGGAGAGGAGTAGAAATATTACCACCTCCACCAAGAGCTCACTAGCAAATGGAGGAGAAAATGAGAGGACTAAATCCCCTGCTACAATGGTGTTTGTTCCACACTTTCTCTACAAAGTTGACAGAGTGTTGTTGTTACTGCTATGGAGTGCCAAAGTGTTGCTAAAAGTGCTTAAGAATGTAAAAGGATGTAAAAGAGGATGCTAGAGAAGATGGATTTAATGCTTAGAGGGTTGTGTAGAGGATGAATTGAAGGAATGAAGAGTGAATTTAAAGCAGAGAATGAAGAAAACGTCCATCTTTAGGTCAGTTAGTCGAAGAGGGCATTACAAATCGACCTTCAATGGGAAGTGTAACACCTCTGTAGGCTTCAGACCCAGGAATCTGCTAGGGACATAAGCACATTGCACAAACGTTTGCACACCACGTGGATTTATGTGCATCGTGTGGGTGTTCCCGACAGTTATTCCTCTACCAACACATGTAAAATGAATGCCAAGTGGAATGAAGGTAGTGTGCTTATGTGGAATTTATCCTTCAAATTTGGTTCTCTAAAGTGAGGAAGGGTAAAAGGGGAATTTGCATAAAGTGTGCAAATTCAATCCTATATAGGTATGATATTGGAATATACATAAGGATTGCAATATTTATAAATATTTTAGAGGAAGCTGTTGGATTGTGAGGGTCAAGTTCTCCTTGGTCAACCCTTTTTTTGAACAAGCATTATGGTCTTGGAAAAATATTTGTGGACAAAACTCTCAATCATGTAGATACTGTATATGCAAATTGTCATGTGATGGGTTCTTTTTAGCGCTCCAAATCAAAATATTCCTATAAATATTTCTCTCTATAGTTGCTTATTTTTATGTGTTCTATTACACCAATGAATGTCTTTAACTACCAAGACATGACAATAAATTATGCAAATGTGTGCCAAGTTGATTCCTAATGAGTACTAGAAAAGGAAAAAAGTTGAAATTTTTTGAATATGATTAAATTTTGGGCCCAATCCAAAGCCCTTGGGATGAATCTTAAGCCTTCAATGTCAATACCAAGTGTAGACACATAAATTTTTTCATTAAAATCGTCCTCTTATTCAAAATTTTCCAATCATTAAGTGGATCTGAATATTATATTATTATTATTCTTCATTATTTCATAATATCAATTTCCTTCTTTTTACCATAATTTCCATATATTTAATCCATTTAATAATATTATATAATAATTTAAAAATATTCTCCATTACACCCTTCTTCTAACATCTTCCACGCCCACTTCATTGCCTATTTATCCTATTACACTTCTTCTATTCCACTCATCTCATGCATGTGGGATATACTTCTTCAAGTCAATCTTTTATCCCACATTTGCTCTATAATATGGGTTCACCATTAGGACACCTATTTAACATATCCCCCTCTCATCTTTTATCGATCCACGATCTTTGTATTTTCATTATCTTTGCATCCACTTTTAGCACTCATTTTTTTGTTCTCTTTTTGATATCTATTTTCTCATTGGATACTTGCATTCATCACTAGTATTTTGAATCTTTCTTATTTTAGCTTCATTCAAATATCTCTCGCATCCATCAATCATAATCTCTTGTGTGTGCTTGTAAGATCACCTATTTCTCAACACAAGATTGTGATTGTAGGAATACAATGGAGTGAATCCCTATTAGCATGCATTTGTGTTTAGATTAAATATTCATTTTTCCATGTGTGTGTTTTTTTTTCTTACAGGTAACTTCATCATGGATGTTGGAAATTTGAATCTTAATTCAATAAGATTACAAACCCATTTTTCTCCATCTACACCAAGCACTATAACAATGACTTGGGATTGGAAACTATATATCTCAAGATGGAGATTGAGTGTGTGGATATATGAGAACATGGATGTAATAAATGATTAATAATGATAAATGCATATGAATGTGTGTAAAGTTAGGGATGTGAGAAAGTTAAATGCATAGAAATGAGTGAAAACCCATAAAATAAGGCCAAGTAAAGATCCAATAATAAGCCAAACTTAGCACATGAATGTGCCACTTGTCATTATGTGATTGTATTTAAGTCATTCCATCAAAAAGACTCTAAAACTAAATGAGAATTTACATGGATATGCAAATTCCCCTATTATGTCATGTCCCGAAATTGTAACCCTAAGATATAAAGTATTAAAAAGTAAGTAAATAAATAAAATACATATTAAAAATATTAACCATTTAATATTATTATAATTATAATTATAATTATCAAATATAACATTATAAATATTAAAATATAAATACTAGCAAAATAAATATTATTAAACATATGATTACAATCATTATAATATAAAAATATAAACACATAATATTTTAATATAAAATATGAAGGGATTGCACAACAAGGGTTAAAGACAACGATCATGATGAAGAACAACAATTCTTTGAGAATGAAGCAATTATAACCTGGAACAACAAATATTGAAGTAGCAATGATTAATGTTTAAGGTAGCATTTACTTTATGAAAGCAATGAACTAATAGTTAAGAGGAGTTAATTATAAATAAAAATATATCATTCCAAATATAGATTATATATAAATATCAATCGACCTACAAGAGAGAGAGATGTGGAATTAAGAAGAGAACAATTCCTTAAATAAAGGGGTTTAAAATAAACTACAAAGGTAGAAATCCAATAATACTTTAAGACAACAATAAGAGATAAAATCAGTAGCAAATTATATGCAAAGAAGGTCAAAAATCTCTAGGGAATAATGATTAATTAAATAGCAATAATCGCTAATAAAGGAGGTAGATATTAGAGTAGATATATAATTATTCTTAACAAATAATGGTTAAGTCTAAACTAAAATTCATGACCCATCAAGTGGTCATACTAGTCCAAAAAAGTTTCTTTTGAGAAAGATACATAAGCATTTAAGAAGGAAAATAGAAATGAAGAACCATCATTAGAGTATTTGGAAATAAATATACTTTCAGAAGTAATCAATATTGATACTTTCATAAATGTATGATGCAAGTGATGTGAAATTGAGCAAAGTAGTTTGAACTTTCAAGTGTTCGATTACTGGATGTAGTGAGTAGAAAGTGTCTAAAATCATTCAAACAGACCATGAAGATGTTGGAGCTATTTTGGTGGAATATTTCTTGCATTGAGATCTTGTTCTATGTGTAACATTTCTTCTTTATCTTCTTTTTTGTGTTGTAGCAATGAGCCTTGGTTGTTAGCCTTTCTAGACAGTGTGTCCTATTTTGATAGTGATCCCTTGTAACTAGTTTTGTTATTACTTATATTGTGAGCTAATCCTCAATGTGGTTTTTCCCTTCTTGGGTTTCCATGTAAATTTGGTGTTCTCTTGTGTTTGGTGTTGAGTTTTTTAAGTTTTTTTTATCTACATTTCATGTTAAAACTTCATAACATATTAAGGGTTTAATGAATGCTTGTGGATCTGAATGTTAATGAGGGTTTTGGTGTTTTGATAAGATACAACTAATTCACCCTGCCTCTCACTTGTCTTGTTCACTCAACAATTGGTATCAGAGCAAGGTTCCTTAGAGAAAATCTTAATAGCTTGAGGTAGATCTAGGATGGAAAACAAGAAGATCCCTATATTTGATGACACAGACTATGCATTCTGGAAAGTGAAGATGGAAGGCTATTTGATTTACCTTGGATAGGATGTTTTGCAAGTGGTCAAGACTCAATATTCCATACCTTCAAATGGACTGAGCACAAGTGATGAGATCAAGGCCTATAAAACAAATGGTAATGCAACGTTTGTTCTTTTGAGTAGTCTTACAAATTCTAAATTAGTGAATGTTATGGACTTGAAAATTGCTAAAGATATTTGAGATAATTTGGAAATTATTTATGGAGATATTATGGTCAAACAAGCCAAGATGTAGAATCTAAAGACACAATTTGAGAACTTGTGAATGTATGAAGAAGAAAATATCACAAGCTACATGTACAGAGTTGATGAAATTGTGAGTGCAATCAAAGGTCTTGGAGGAAAGGTTAAAAAAGCTAAAGTGCTAAAGAAAATTCTTAGATCCCTTACTAAAACTTACGGTTATAAATTTGCTACTATTGAGGAATCTCAAAACCTAGATCATTATTCTAGAGATCAATTGTATGGCTCTTTAACTGCATTTGAGATGAGAAAGTTTGGTACTAACAATGGTGCAAAGATTGAGACTACTTTTAAGGCTGAGAAGACTGAAGAACTAGTTTAGGAAGATATTGATGATGTGGAGGATAGCTAAGTAAGAAGGATGAGAAGAGGTACTAGTAAGTAAAAAAACCCTACTCAAATTTGTTCGAGAAGGATGTTGAAAGAATGAGTTTTTCATTGATGCATTTGTTGGAAACATGAGCATGTGGGGTGAGTACATGTACAATTATGTAGTTCAATGTTGTCATTGATATCAACATTGTATTCCAATATGAAGACAATTGTGAAGATCATTTTGGATAGCTTGAGCATGTTTTTGAGATGCTAATCCAATGGGATTTTGCAAGAAGTTTTACTTCGATGAAGATATATGAAGGGAAAATTGACTAAGTGTCAATATAGGTAATTTTGTGAATAGGAAATCCAACTTTTGGTTTCCCATTGGTCTATTATATAAGATATTACTCTATAGTTTTAGGGTAATTTTTATGGTTGTTAGAAGAGTATAAATCCAAAATTTCATATCATGTTATCTCACGGTGTTGAAGTTATGAGTGACAGTGTATTAGCTTGGTAGTAGTAGGTGTTTTCCAATTCAGTGCATAGGTTTTGGTGAATCCCCACTTCACTGCAAATTGGAATTTTTTTTTTGTGGTTTTGTGGAGATGTTCACAAATGTTAGTGGAGTGTATACTCTAGATGGAATAGATTTTGGAGGTCTGTGCATCTGAATGTGGTTGTACAGCTAGCAAATTTTGTTGTTAGGTCATTATTGGTGCCAACCTAATGAGTTTTATGTATTGTGGAGTTTGAATATATATTGATCCACTGTGTTAGAGTTATTTTGGGTCCATTTTGACCTATTTTAAATTATTGTGAGTTTTGAATCATGGTGCAAAGATTTTATGTATGTATACTGAGCCAAAAAGTTACATTTTGTATAATACATCCAATTAAGTCGACGTAATTGACATGTTAGGTGTTTGTGGATGAAGAGGATATATATGTAAGCTCTTTTTGATGTTTTGATGTCTGTGTGTCTGATGATATCAGTTGATGTGAGTTGTGTGAATATAATGCAAGTGAAAAGCATAGCATAATACTAATTCAGATTAGTATGAAGTGTGTGAAGTCGATATATTGAGCTTGAATGGAACTATACTCCAGCATGTTGTAGATGCATTTTGTAATAGTTCAAATTTGGCTTTTTGCCACCACTCTCTTCTATATTTTATTTTCTCAATGGGAAATGAGTCCAGTTGAACAATGATTCCACCTATAGTAAGCACTTTTGTAATTTACTATAATCAGTTATAATATATTGTGAGCTAATTCTCATGTGGTTTTTACCATTTTGGGTTTTCCACATAAAAATCTTGTGTTCATGTGTTATGTGATGTCATCGGTTGTCTTCATGCTTTCATTCATTATTGAAAATTAAATATGCTATGAGAATTGAATTTTTAGATGCTTAAGTGGTTTAAAAGGATATTGATTCACTCCACCCCCTCCTAGTATTCTAGGTGTTCAAATATTAGTATCAAAGCTTGGTTCCTTAGAAGGAGCTTAATCACTTGGGGAAGATATTGGAGGTTGAACACATTGCTTTTAGAAGACTTCCTATTCCTCTAGAAGAGATTCCTATAGTTGGAATTATAGAAGAAGATTCTATATTTTACATAAATGGAGAACTCAAAATTGCTCGTGAAGATCTAGAAAGAACTAAAGGTGAAAATAGAGATTTGAAAGAAAATTTCAAAGAAGCAGATGAATGCATAATAAAATTGAGAGGAAAAAAATAGATTCATAGAAATACATAAGGAAGTTAGTGAAAAATTGAAGCAAGCAAATAAAGCAATCATTGGTCTTAAGGTGCAAGTTGAAGAGAGAAAAAGATTTGAAGAATTTTTTAATGCAATGGTGAAAATAAAATCTAAAAAATGCACAAAGGTACCTATCTTTTAATGTTTTTTGTTATTCTTGCAATAAATTTTGACATAAGGCTATGGAATGCAAAAAAATAATGAATTATAATGTTCTATCTTTTCTCAGTCAATATTTTACATGCAAGATATTTGGTCATAGAGCTAGTGAATGCAAAAATCAAATGATGAATGCTTATAACAATGGTAGAATGCTTCAATCTTTGAATGGATACTATTACACATGCAATGGATTTGGACATAAATATAATCAATGTAGATGTTTCCTCCATAAACTAAGTTGAGATATTTTTCTGAGGGGGAGCTTTAATGGAAAATATTTCATCTCCTACTAGAGAAATGGTGTTGATGTTTCAACATGTGGGTATGAGGTGTGGATCAATGTTCTTGATCTATTGGAGAAGATCATAGTAGAAAATATCATGATGTAGAAGTTTGCAAAGCATTTGAAGTTGACTATGAATATAGGTTAAGGATTCAATAGCTTTATCAGTTGAAGCATTTATTAAAAATTAGGTCATGCTGGAAGGTTTATAAGTGACTACATTTAATCAAAATTCATTTGCAATTGAGTATTCAAGAGTAGAAGAGTAGATGAAGAGAAAATAAGTTTTTTTGAAGAAATCAAGATCTTGTATGAACAAAAACCTAACTGAAAAGAGAAGTAAAAGGTATTTATGGTCTCTACTTGCCCTAGTTTTTCAAAATGTGTTTTGAATCAATTGAAATGGCTACTCTAACAATTCTTGAGGTGTCAAAATGACCTCTACCAAAAATTTAAAAGACACCTTGATAAGTCTACAGAAGTAGACTCAAATGGTACTTTTTTGAGGGTTCCCTATGGTGTCTTTCACACTGATGATATAAGGATATACATCGACCATAGATTTTTGGCTCCATAAGACTCTCTAACTCTTCTAGGCTTTTTCACCTAAAAGGACAGAGGTAGGCAAAAAATGCTAGCTAGGTCACTCAAATTATGCAATGCATGATGTTGTTTAAGCTAAATGAGATGAACTAAATGTAATTAAGTGATCTAAATGATTTATTATGTATGTAAAACCTAAGAATTATTCTATGTTGGAAAAAACAATGTGATATACAAACAAAGAGCTATGAATGAATAAATGTAAAACAAAATTGAGTTGAATAAGAGTGCACCTCGGAAGAGATTGAGGAATCTAGAATCTATTGAATGATATCTAGAATCATAGAAATTCACCAATGGGACTCATTCACCCAGGGTAGTGAATTAGTCCTGCTTCTAATGAAAACTATTGGGAATAGGTTTTTGAGTGTCGGGATCCAGAATTTGACAAGACTTAGATTTCCAATCTTAAGGTGGGACTCATTCACTACTGGTGGTGAATCCGTCCTCTCCCAAAATTCTAAGAAATTAGGAGACAACTCTGCAACATCGGATCTAAGAATGTCTACTTGTCGAGTTGTTGAATTCAATTCTACATGAAATGGAAATAACACCTTCCCCATGCTTGAAATGTGATTGATTTGACTTGAAGCACCTTGTTGACTTGTTGGCCACTCTTCAACACCTAAATGCTTGTTAAATCTACACACAAAGGTCTGCAAACACACATGCAAGAGGGGGAAAATGGTGAAGGGTTAGAAAATAGGAGTTTTCCTTGGTCAAACCCCACTTTAGTAATCAAACCCTTACTGAAATAATGGAATGAAAGAGAATGATAAACAAATAGCATGTAAATGCTATCAACTTACCAAACCCTTGTTGATGAAAATCTGAAGTTGTGTCAATGGATGCTCCAAAATGCTTGATTGATGCTTGATTTGATGATGTAAGGTGCTTGAATGATTGAGTTGTGTGATTGTAGGATATTGTATATTTGAGTGAATGGGGGTTAAAATGGATGTAAAAACACTTATTTATACAATCTTGTGCCTTAGTAACCCATTGATACCTCATCACAGACTGACATCAAGTGATTTTTAATAAAAACTCAAAAGGAAATTTGAAATATTTTGAATTTGGGGCCAAGGGGGACTCATTCACCACCCATGGCAAATGGGTCCCACCTAGGACTTGAAAATGGGTGTCGGGAATTAAGTCATATTTAGTGTTATTTTTTGGGTTTACATTCAAAAATACACTTAATTAAAGCTTATAAGGGCATAAAGGGGTCAAATAAAGCATAAGAAAGGTGTAAATGGTGAAATTATGCCTAGAGAAGCATGAAATATTGTTACAAGACTTCATAGCACTCCAAAATAGGACTTGATTAGTGATTTAAAGGTGATTTTAGGTGAATTATAATGAATAGAGCTTAGAAGACTATATAAATGCTTTACAACACTTCACAACACCTTCACAATACATCATAATTTGAATTTCAAGGACCTAAATATGCATGTTCAAGCCATATTACAACATTAAATTAGAGCAAAATGGATCAAACATCGTGAAATAGACCTAAAAGGACATAAAAATGACAAGGGGCCATTTTTCTATGGCACAATACATTTATGGTAAATTGGAGGAATATAATCATTCAAATCTTGGTGATGTGGGTAAATGAGCTCACCGGTGATGACTTTCCATTGAAACTAGAGTATCAAAATTTAGTTACGAACAAGCTCGATGTTTGGAAAGGGTTTCCCAATTTTTTCCATGATGGTGCTTGGGTAAGGACTACATTGAGCCATATCCATGGAAATTTTTTGTGGATAGATATGCTAGGCTTGATCACAAAGGAGGCAATTAGGGTTGTGACTAGTTTATGCTCAACTAGACTGGTTCCAGTGCTTAAATCAATAAAGAATGAAGTTGTGATGGATCTTAGTGCTCAATATGATAGGAGATCTTTGACCATAAAGAACATCATAAACCCTACTGTGAAATATGCATCAATGATGATTGGGTACAAGATCTACTTCTCTAATAGAGAAAATTTTCTTTTGGCCACCGCCATCAATACTGCTTATGAAATGGTAGGGAAAAGAGTTGATTATGTTTTTTGCAAGCTATTGAGATAGTAGCTAATGGAAAATTTACAAGAGACAAAGGATTCTAGCTATGCTTTTAAATACAGAACCTTGATTATATGTTTATTGTTCTACTTTTGAGTGAACTCTACAAAAAGAAGAGTGTTCTGTGGCTACAAGGTAGACTTGTAGCACACTATATCAGAGAATTTTTTGGAGAACTTGGAGATTCTAAGGCACAAGATGATGCTCTTGCATGAATTTTTTTGTATTTTTTCAAAAGAGAATGTGGGAAAGGGATAGGATTCTCTAAAAAATGGTGAAGTACAAGAATGACATTACATTCTTGGTGACAAAGGATGAATGTATCATACAGGTTATAGAACCCAAAACAATATGGATCCCTCCTATGGGATATGAAGTCACTAAGAAATATATTTTAGTTTTTTGTGGAATACATGCTAACAAAGCCAAGGGGCATCTCCGAAGAAAGGCATGGAACATATGAAAAGAATTCCATGTAAGTTCACATCGATCCAAGGCAATCATACGAGAAGAAGATTGTTGACAAGATGACTGCAACATTTTTAGATGGAATGGAGCTCACTAAGGAGCAATTTGAGGTAGCAAAGGCCAAGTTTCATGCTCTAGAAGGTTCATGAAATGTTAGGAGATCCGATAGAATAGCTACCACTCCTCTAGTTTCCCAAAAGTCCTTTGGGACTAAGCTTGTAATAGGAGAAAAGAGAAAAGAACATATCAGAGCTCTGATGAAGGAAAGGATCTCTCTAGTTAAACAACAAAAGAGGCCTAAAAAGGAAAAGGCTACTCTAAGAGCACAACAAACTCATCTAGTGAGGAGAGTGAATACAAAGGCTACCAGGGAGCAGTATTTAGGTGTAAACATTAAGGATGATGATGAAGAAGAAGAAGGACCACAATTTGTCCAGAAGAGGAAATTACAAGCTTCACAAGGTGAAGCAAGTGCAAAGAAAGTGAAGTTTTATATTGTTGATACAGATAGTGAGGTAAAGGTAGAGAAGGAAAACAAAGGATTTAGAATGGAAATGAGAGAAAATAAAGTTAGTTCTAGAAAGGAGAAAAAGATATCGGTAGAGAAGAAAAAGAAAAAGAAGAAATATCTAGTAAGGACACATAGTCCTATGAAGTTAGATGCCCTATTTAATGGGATTATAGAGAATGAAATGCTTAAGACTGTTACATTATACACATATACAAATGCGGTGTAAAAGGCCACCATTTTGAAAGCAATTTTCAAGTACATTGTGTGATATAAGAGGGATTTTCTACACGGGTCTCTCATCTCTCGAGAGATCACCAGGGAACGAACTTCCCTTATACACCTTAGAATAATAGATTGATAAAACAATAAAGAAGTAAGACTCAATTATGTCTTAGCAAAAATTATCAAAGATCCTGAGAGAGCCAGAGTAGAGGGTTCTTGTCCCAGAAGAGCGAGATCTCAGCTAGAAGATGTTGGCGCAATTCTAGGATGCCAGCACGGTGTGCTGGCATCTTGAGAAATAGAGAACTCAGGAACTCAACGAACGGAAACAAATCCTACTTACAAACTCAGGAGTGGTCTGTATGAGGCTATTCAACTAATCAAAAAATCAAATACTAAAGTAAATGCAAAGATTCTTGGGGAAAGCTTACCTTCTTTCGAGCATACAAGTCTTCACTCCAAGTTCCTTTTCGCTACCTACACACAGAAGACCAAAGATAAAGTTGTTGGGTGGCTATATAGGGCCCTGCCTAAGTCAGACCCTGTTTTGGTGTTCCCGCCTCCACAGACAACCAAGTTGCAGAGAAATGCTAAGGAAATATACAAAGTGTGTGGTGAAATCAATACACACTCAAGAGTAGAACCCGTGCCATGATAAGCATGTGGTGAAAGCAATACCCGCTCGGGAGTAGAACCTGTACCATGAGATAGTATACAAATATGTATAAAAAGAAAGTGAGAGAGAGAAAGAGAGTGTTACCCATGGGCCAAGACCCTCTTCGGAGCACATAGATGCACTACTGAGTGCTTGCTTAAGAGTTGTTGTTGTCTCACAGAAATGCACCCTAGGCACAGTGATGAAACTGAGCTTTCTGGAGAAACATGGGATCACTTCAAGGCTGTGGGTCACCTAAATTGAAATGAAGCTTCAGAGAAGGCCGACTTCCTTTGTGTTATCACCTAAACTACTAATTCTTTGAAGGGAAAGGGAGAAGGAGAAAGCATTAAAATGAAGATTAAATCCTAAGGTGATACACGGAATCTTGTAAGAAAATATGGAATTAAACAAGGTAATCATACACTAGGAAACTTAATTGCAACTGTTTCACATACTCAACACAACTTCTTTTAGACTTATGCATCATTCTTAGCAGGCTCGATCTACATACACATCTTAGGAAGGAGAGATAAACGTCACAGCCTTAAGGTATGAGTGTAGACTTGTAAAACACAGTCAAAGACATGCATAATCAAAAGAAAAATTATAGAAATGAGAGTAGTACAAACATGAACACTAGCTTCCAAGGTAAACTCTTTGTTTTATTTCAGATTCCATTTGAGTTACAAAAACATACATTAGCTGAGAAAAGATTCATAAAAATCACTAACTCTTTTTAGTGTACTGTCCGGACTATTTACAAAAAAGGAAAAAATACCTTATATACAAAAAAGATCTCGGCCCCGTATGGCTTACAAAATATTAGTCCTTAGGATAGATCTCTCCCTAGATCTTTTGATTGAATTTAATGTTGCACCCTATGTGTCCATGTCGGTGAAGAGTCATCCCTGGAGAAGCCTTCAGATCTTTCGTAGCTACCGCATTCATTTCTGGTCCTCGTGTCTGCCCCTGAATCCCCTGTCAAGCTGCTTTGAATGCTCTTGAGCTCAGAACAGATACACGCCGCTTTTCATTTCGTTGATGTTCTTCATCCTAGTCAGACTACCATGACTCGCTTTCAGATCTTTCTGATTGGTGGGGTATACTCCACGCAGATCCTTTGGGCGGTCAAAAACTCCTCCTATAGAATCGCATGACGGTGAGACACTAATCGTGTCTCCCCGATGCGATTAAATCTTCCTGTGGTTATAGACATAGCTTGAAACCGTCGATGAGAGCTCCTGTCGAGCCCAAAATTCATACCAATATCACCTCTATGGTTGCCAAGACAATCGCGTTTAGCCAGAAAACATGGTGAATTCTTGCATCACGGTGAACTCCATTTCCCCTTCGGCGAGAGCCTGCGAGAGCCTGCTCAGTCAGTGAGACCTTCATCGATCTTTGTTTCCTTTTTTGAGTTCAATTCGACATCTCCCTGAGCTCTTCTTCATTTTTCCAGACACCTGAGTGTCAGTGAGACATTTTACTGAAGGAAAAACGTTACCCTGAGACCACTCATCTTTGGCAGGAGTTGATTGATGTCACCCCGAATGCACTTCATTCTACCAAGCTCTACATTTCCTTCGGCAAGACTGTGGCAAGTCGGGAAGACTTCATAGCGAGGTCCACCAGTCATACTAATTCCCGCTTCCATCGCTAAGACCACCTTCATTCGGTGAGACATCTCGTAGAAATCCTTTTCCTTCAGTGAACTCTTCATTTTGGGAAGACTATAAGCCGTCGGCGAGACATTGTGCCGATTTAACCTTCCTTGGGCGACAGCACCGGCCTTCGGTGGGACATTACTTGGTCATCGGGACCTCATGGCGATGGCTTCAACTCTTGGCGAGACCCTTTTCTTGTTGGTGAGATATTGGCCTATCGACCAGACCTCTCACCGGGCTCCTTATCTTTCAGCGATTAGTTTAATTTCCCCTTAGTCAGGGAGACATTGCTAGGTCGGTGAGACCTCTCACCGGGCCACCATCTCATACCACAAGCTCCTTTTGTTGTTGGTGAGACTCTAAGCAGTCGGTGAGACATCATGCCGAAGGCGCTTTTCTTTGGCGAGGGTTTATTTCAGTCGGCATGACTTTTCTTTATCGTTGAGACATCTTAGCGAACTCAATCTCCTACACCGAGAACCATAGAGTCAGGGAGACCTTTTGACTTCGGCGAGACCCTACAGTGAAGCTCGCTTGCTTTTCCGATGATGCCTCCTTTCGGCGAGACCTTCACCTTCCTTAAGACCTCCTAGCGAAGCCCGCCTACATACATCGAAGGCATCCCTTCGGTGAGACTTTAAGAAGTCACCGAGACTCTACCCCAAAGGAAAAAAACCTCTGCTGAAATGCATATTCCTTTGTCCCCAGGATGATGATCGATGTCTTGTCGATAAGGACCTGTACGTGAATTCCACTCGTTGTGACATTCCTGAGGTCCTGCCGATAGGCAACACAGATGAATATTTAACCAAATGCACTATGGGTCGGGGAGACCAAGATAAATTCATGCCGATAGGATTCCTCATCTAAGCATTCAGAATTGATGAAACCACTGCTAGTCGGCAAGACATCTGGAAGGTCTTTCTGACTTTCTTCTTAAAAGAAAAATATGTCAAATTGATTAAGGCATGCTTTTCAACTGAGCTCCTTGTGACCTAGCATTAGATTCATGACTTTTTCCCTTGTGCGAATGCTCCATTTGGCCTTCTCGAACCTCTGTCACATGATTTATCCTGCCTGATTGAGCTCATGGGTAAAAATTAGGTAACATTTCTGGTGAGCTTTGCTGGATGTTTGCCTGTGAAACATGGAAAACCAGTAGCCAAGACTTTTCCATTGGGCATGGAGTCGTTAGGAATCTCAGAAAAAATAAAACATCAACTTTGCACATAGCTCAAACATGTCTGTAACTTATAGGTCATAACAGATTGTCCAAACCTCAAGAAACAGGAGAAACCAAAAAGGAAAATTTACTGTGCTGGAACATCACTTATGGAAAACATAAAACCTAGCCTAATATGTACAATAGAGGAATTCATCAGACTTGAAAACAAGGCTTAAGGTGTATCCCGTTGACTGGGATAGGAAGTGCTTCACCTTTTGTCATGGCCAGTTGATAAGAATTGTGCTCCTTGCAGTCTTTAATAATAAACGGACCTGTCCACATGTTATCAAACTTGGTGTGATGGCCTGGCTTACTTTTCAAAACATCCCATTTCAGCATGAGATCTCCCACCTTGAAAAAAAAATTTGTAGCCTTCTTGTCAAATGTCTTCTTTGTTTGGAGCTAATGATACTCCAGAACCTTCATTGCTTTGTCCCTTGATTCTTTGAGCTCCATGAGCTCTGCATATCTCACGGACATGGGGTCTTTTCGATCAAACATCTCCAAATGGCGAACAATGTCAAGAGCTAGAAGCTCTACATATAGAGGTAACCTGGCCTCCTTTCCATAGACTAACATGTATTGTGAATTACCAATAGACCTCTTAGGAGTCACTTTGTTTGCCCAAAGTGCATACTTTAATCTAATGTGCCAGGTCCTTTGATTATCCTCCATTGTTCTTTTGATAATCCTGATGAGATTCTTATTTGTGCTTTCAGCTAAACCATTACCCTGAGGGTAATAATTTGAGGATGTATTCAAATGAATGCCCTGCTTAACAACCCAATCAGTTAATCTTAATCCCATAAATGCAAGAGCATTATCAGATATGATAGAGTCAGGAACTCCAAATCTGGTGACTATATCCTCATAAAAATTCAAAACAGAAAACTCTTTTGCTTCTTTCAAAGCTATTGCTTCTATCCACTGTGTGAAATAGTCTATGGTAGTGAGCACCCACTTGTGACCAGTAATGGATGGTGGATTAATCGGCCCAATAAATTTGATACCCCATTTCATGAAGGGTTGCTCCACTTGAATTGGATGCAAAGGCATAGCGGGCTGTTTTTCCTTTCCTGCAAAATAGGCACATTTGATACACTTTCTTGACTAAGCATATGCATCATTAAATAAGCTAGGCCAGTAGTAACCAGCTCTCATGATTTTCCAAGTAGTTGTCCTTGGAGAAAAATGATCCCCTGCGGCTCCATCATGAAATTCATGAAGAACCTTTTCAATATGATCATTGTGAATACATCTTAACATAACACCATTTAGATCCTTTTTAAAAAGAGCATTATTTACCAGCACGTATGATATGGACTGGAGTCTGAAGTATCTTCTTTTGGCTCTGTTCAAACCTAATGGACACTCACCAGTTTGTAAAAATTGGGCCATGTCTTGAACCCAATTAATTGTTACCACAAGCACATAATTTTGAGAAACCCGAGACTCATTTGTATTAGCAAAAATAACATCCTTTTCTAAATAATTTTCACTGATTAACCCTATAGCAAGCTGTTCACAGAGACCTTTACCTCTAACCAATTTGGTAATCTTGATATCCACATCATATTCCATGACCTTAGTGACCCACCCTGCTCTTTTTTCATTCAGATCTTTGTTCAACAGAAACTCCTTCACACTTGAGTGCGCCACCAGAATATGAATCTTATTGTTTGACACTAGAGGCTTAAACTTCTTTAGACTTCTAATCACAGTGAGAACATGTTTCTCAACAAAAGTATACCTCTCTTCATAATCAGTAAGTACTTGGCTAAAGAAAGCTATGGGTTGCTCTAAGTTATCACTATTTTTCTGAACCAGCATGGCAGAGATTGAACTACTGCTACCAAAAGCATACAAAAAGAATTCTTTAGAGAAATTTGGATTTACCAATGTAAGAACAGATGCTAAAGCCTCCTTGATTTCTTCAAAACTATGCTTTACCTCTTTTTTCGAACTAAAAACTGCATTCTTTTTTAGCATGGCAGTTAAAGGCTGTAGCAAATTTGCAACATTAGGAATAAATCTTCTTAGAAAGTTGATTCTCCCTAAAAATCTCTGCAATCCTTTCTTGTGATTGGGCAATGGCAATTCAAGTATAGCTTTGACTCTTTCCGGATCAATGGTAACTCCATCCTTTGATACTATATGGCCTAACAGTCTACCTTCATGAACTGCAAAAATAATTTTTTCGTAGGATTAAGGGATATCCCAAACTCCCTACATTTCTCAAAAACTTGGTTGAGATGTGACAAATTTTCATCAACATTCTTAGAATAAACTGTTATATCATCTAAATAAACCAACAAAAATTTCTGGATTAAACTCTGAAACGCCATATCCATGGCACGCTAAAAGGTGGCACCAGTGTTAGATAAACCAAAAGGCATTCTCTTGTAGGGCATAGTGCCCCACTTAGTTTTAAAAGTAGTTTTGAACTGATCTTCCTCTTTAACCAGCACCTAATTATAGCCTGAAAAACCATTTAATAAGGAAAACCTTTCAGAACCAACAACTACTTGTAAGATTTGTTCCATGGAGGGCAGCGGGTAATGATCTTTCAAAGATGCTCGGTTAAGATCCCTAAAGTATACACAAAGTCTTATCTCACCACTCTTTTTTCTAACCAGAACAAGGTTAGAAACCCATGAAGTGTGCTTAATAGGAAAGACGATACCCCCCTCAACTAGTTTGGTTAGCTCTTTAATCATTAAGGGCTCAAGCTTAGGAATCAAGGGCCTTTTTTTTGTCTAACAGGCTTGACACCAGGTTCTAACTCAATTGTATGTTGTGCAATGTGAGCATCAAACCCCCTTAAATCAAAATATTTCCAAGCAAAAACATCATCATACTCTTGGTATAAAACAATGAAAGCTTTCTTATCTTCAGTTGAACAGATTTTGCCCAATTTGAGAAGCTTACCTTTAAAGATTTCAACTTCCTCATAATGATCTTCTTTCACTTGGATGCTGACTTTGTTCTTCTTAAGCTGGTCATCAGAATTGAATACGGATTCTAAGGTAACCAGCCCTTTGGGAAGTTTGTTGGTCTTCAACTGTATGACTTGATTATCATACTGTTGCTTAAGTTTCACTTGGTTCACCATGGAGAACTGATCTTCTTCGAGCAAAAAAGAAAGAATTTTTTCATCACTGTCAAAAACTTGCCAGTGAACATTGTTATCAAGAATTGATGGCCTGACTACCACTTTCACGTACTGTTGTACCCTCTCTTTTCTAATATCTCCCAGAATATCAAACTGTGCTCCAATGACTACAAGCCTATTAGCATGCTTGTTCTAGTTCCTTGGGATAGATACCAAGTTAAAGGCATCAAATTCCTCAATCACAATCCACACTCTCTTTCTATAAGACTTTAGTGTGTCATTTTTAGCAATATTCAGGCCTCTTACTTGATTGAAAATTAACTCACTATCCCCATAAACTTTCAAGCAGGTAATTCCTCTCTTCCTTGCCCACTCAAGACCTTGAACAAGGCCCTCATACTCAGCAGTGTTATTAGAGCACGCAAAAGAAAAATGGAATGCAGAATAATACTTATCACCCTGGGGAGATACAAGCATTGCACCTCCTCCAGCTCCATTTTTTCTTCTAGAACTATCAAAATGCATCTCCCATAATTCATTCTACTACTCAAACTGAATTTCTGCACTTCTTTCAAGATTTGATATTTTTGTCCCAGCTTCATGCAATACATAATTGCTTAGACCAACATCCTGAATAAGCTCATTTGGATTATCAACCATGTTCTCAATTGCTCATTCATTCAGGAGTACCTCAGGTACACTCACAGCTTGTAACTCTTGTGCTGCAGCAAGTTCGATATCCTCTAAAACAATAGAATTAACATTTAGAGAAGATGGCACATAAGGATCGATGTGATCCTTGGCAAGGGACTCAGAAGTTATAGTTACCTTAGTACCATACTAGGTCCTAAAAATCATATGGGACCAATCTGAAGATAAATACCCTCCAATTTTAGCTATGAAGTCTCTAGAAAGGCATAAAGCAAAAAACGGAGGCAAATCTATGACAAACACATCTTGCGGGATTGAAAAATTAGGACAGGCATGTAGCGTAAGATTCATATTTTTAATAACGCCTATAGTTTTTACTGTTGTCCCATCCAATTGAAGTACTCCCTTTTCTAATGGCTAGTATTGTAAACCTAGCTGGTCTGCAATCTTTTTTGGCATTACCAAACTACTAGCCCTGCTATCAACCATGCAATTGTGCACCAATTTATTCCCCACTATTAAGGAAACATAGAAAGGAGGGGGCTTGACACCATTACTTTGTTGTGTGGTACTATCTACAAATGCATTGGTTAAAACTGACTTTGTTTGGCATACAGGGACTTCATTTGGAAAATTTGAACTAACTAGATTTCATAAGGCTGACTGTAACAAATTCATTTGACCAAGGATTGCTAAAGAATCCCACATTGAAATTGAAACATTCATTTTTTTCATGCTTTCAACAATGTTGAAAGGTGTAGATGTATTTACCTTTGGTTGCATCTTTACAACAGTATGGTCAATTTACACTTGACTTGCGGATGAAGCATGTAAAGGCTGCTCCTTACTAGTGTCATGACTTTGCTGCAAAGTGCATGGTACTTGTTGATTTGATGGACCAACAACTCCCTTATCTTTGTTTGTTTCTTGTTCTATTTCAAAAGCCCTCTTCTTGGCTTTGGTATTAGTAGCAATAGATGTGTCCTCCTGGTTCACTCCACAAAATTCCTCTCTCTGGCACTTCAGGAGAGTTGAATCATTTGCGGGTTGATCCTGCTGTTGTGAATACCCCTCTTTAGGAAAATCTTATGCACCTACAACATTTTTCACCATAAGAGCTTGATTGATGATGCCATTAGAGCACGTAGCTTGATTATGTGGCTAACTACATGGATTACACCATTCATAATCTGCAGCCAAATTGTTTTGAATAGGAACAAACTCTTTGACAACACTAATAGGAGCTAGATTGTAGGCCTGGAAAGGTCTTGTGGCAACATTTTGTCTTGTGCCTTGGTAATTACCTTGATACTGTTGTCTATTCCCTTGTAATTGCTATTGTTGACCTTGAAAAGGCTGACTTGAGGCCTAATTCTGCTGCTGATAAGGCCTAGAATAAGACTGTTGTTTTTCCAAGTTCACCAACTTGTTACCAAAAGTCTGTAAAAGACTTTTGATCTCTTGTAACTCTTGTGATGAGCCCGAAACAACACTTTCTTGTTTATCAACGGATGGAACAGTAGCTGGCAACATTGGTATAGCTGGTAGAGGTGTAAAAGGAGGTATCTGCAAAGGAATATTTGCATGGATCTCTTGGAATATAGGCATTGGTGGCCTAGGAGCAAGTTTACCAACCTATATTAGGTTGTTTTCAACTCTGATTGCTATTTCAAAAGCATCTGGTAGAGAAACCCCTCCCATTGATTGTATCATAACAGCTATATCATTGTTAAGAGCCCTCAAAAAGTACAAAAATGCATATTATGGAGGTGGCCTCACCGTTGCAGGGATTCTATCCCAAGTTCTTTGAAATCTAAAATTGAAATCATTCATCTACTCTTGTGGAGCCCTCTTAATTGTAGTCAGTTGTTCCAATAAAGACAAGTTATCAGACCTGTCTTGAAATTGTTTATGCAACTTGTCTCTGAATTCATCCCAAGTCGCAATTGAACTGACTGGTAAGCTCCTATACCATTGCACAACTCTTCCTTTCAACAAAGCAGCTAGCAGTCTCACTGCAACATCCTCTTGGGTTATGTAATAGACTCCACATAACGAAGCCACATCTAGCATGTGTTCGATCGGGGTAGTTTGGTCTTCCCCTGTGAAAGTTGGAAGACTCTTCAAGGTTGCCATTGGAATGTCATTGTGCTATGCCAAATTCAAGGGGCTCCCTCCATTAAAAGCAACAAAGGGTTGATTCCTTGGAGTGGCCATTGGAGGTGGCTGAGGTGGGTTTACTGGTACTCTAGATGAAACCAAAGACGGGATGGCAATGTGTGATCCCACAAATGGAGGAGTGGATTGAGTTCTTCTAGAATAGATAATTGTGATTCCTTGCCTTTCTGTTGCTCTGCCTTGTCTTCTTGGTGGTGATAGCTATAGATATTCGAAAGAACTTGAGCCGCTCCTTGTTTGAACTCTTCTCATAAACTGTAGAAGGCACTGATTCTGAAGTTCTTTCTCCCTACGCAGTCACCAAGTATGCACAAATGACTTATGTAAAGCATGGAACTTGCTAGTTGCATACTAAACCAACAACATAATGTGGAACTAGTCCCACCAGGCGTGCCAAAAATTGTTGTCTCATAGAAATGCACCCTAGGCACAGTGATGAAACTGAGCTTTCTGGAGAAACATGGGATTACTTCAAGGTTGTGGGTCACCTAAATTGAAATGAACCTTCGGAGAAGGCTGGCTTCCTTTGTGTTATCACCTAAACTACTGATTCTTTGAAGGGAAAGGGAGAAGGAGAAAGCATTAAAATGAAGATTAAATCCTAAGGTGATACACCGAATCTTGTAAGAAAATATGGAATTAAACAAGGTAATCATACACTGGGAAACTTAATTGCAACCGTTTCACATACTCAACACAACTTCTTTTAGACTTATGCATCATTCTTAACAAGCTCGATCTACATACACATCTTAGGAAGGAGAGATAAACATCACAGCCTTAAGGTATGAGTGTAGACTTGTAAAACACAGTCAAAGACATGCATAATCAAAAGAAAAATTACAGAAATGAGAGTAGGACAAACATGAATACTAGCTTCCAAGGTAAACTCTTTGTTTTATTCCAGATTCCAGTTGAGTTACAAAACATACATTAGCTGAGAAAGGATTCATAAAAATCACTAACTCTTTTTAGTGTACTGTCTGAACTATTTACAAAAAAGGAAAAAATGCCTTATATACAAAAAAGATCTCGGCCCCTTAGGGCTTACAAAATATTAGTCCTCGGGATAGATCTCTCCCTAGATATTTTGATTGAATTTAAGGTTGCACCCTGTGTGTCCATGTCAATGAAGAGTCATCCCCGGAGAAGCCTTCAAATCTTTCGCAGCTACCGCATTCATTTCTGGTCCTCGTTTCTACCCCTGAATCCCCTGTCGAGCTGCTTTGAATGCTCCTGAGCTCATAACAGATACACGTTGCTTTTCATTCCGTTGATGTTCTTTATCTTGGTTAGACTGCCATGGCTTGCTTTCAAATCTTTCTGATTGGTTGGGTATACTCCACGCAAATCCTTTAGGCGGTGAAAAACTCCTCCTGTAGAATCGCATGTCGGTGAGACACTAATCGTGCCTCCCCGATGCGATTAAATCTTCCTATGGTTATCAGCATAGCTTGAAACCGTCGATGAGAGCTCCTGTCGAGCCCAAAAGTCATATCGATATCGCCTCTTTGGTCGCCAATAGAATCGCATTCAGCTAGACAATATCGTGAACTCTTACCTCACGGCGAACTCCATTTCCCCTTCGGTGAGAGCCTGCTTGGTCGGTGAGACCTTCATCGATCTCTGTTTCCTTTTTTGAGTTCAATTCGCCATCTCCCCGAGCTCTTCTTCATTCAGCCAGACACCCGAGTGTCAGTGAGACGTTTTGCCGAAGGCAAAATGTTACCCTAAAACCCCTCATCTTCGGCACTAGTTGATTGATGTCACCCCGAACGCACTTCATTCTACCAAGCTCTACATTTCCTTCGACAAGACTATGGCAAGTCAGGAAGACTTCATAGCAAGGTCCACCAGTCATACTGATTCCCACTTCCATCCCTGAGACCACCTTCATTCGGTGAGACATCTCATAGAAATCCTTTTCCTTCGGTGAACTCTTCATTTCGGGAAGACTCTAAGGCGTCGGCGAGACATTGCGTTGATTTAACCTTCCTTGGGCGAGAGCCCCAGCCTTCAGCGGGACATTACTTGGTCACTGGGACCTCACGGCGATGGCTTCAACTCTTGGTGAGACGCTTTGCTTGTCGGCGAGACATTGGCCTGTCGGCCAGACCTCTCGCCAGGCTCCTTATCTTTCGACGATGAGTTTACTTTCCCCTTAGTTGGGGAGACATTGCTAGGTTGGTGAGACCTCTCACCGGGCCACCATCTCATACCGCGAGCTCCTTTTGTTTCCTGCGAGACTCTAAGTAGTCAGTGAGACATCATGTTGAAGGCGCTTTTCTTTGCCGAGGGTTTATTTCAGTCGGCATGACTTTTCTTTATCGCCGAGACATCTTAGCGAACTCAATCTCCTGCACCGAGAGCCATAGAGTTGGGGAGACCTTTTGACTTTGGCAAGACCCTACAGCGAAGCTCTCTTCCTTTGCTGATGCCGCCTCCTTTCAGCGAGACCTTCACCTTTGCTAAACCCTCCTAGCGAGGCCCGCCTACATACCCCGAAGGCATCCCTTCCGTGATACTTTAAGAAGTCGTCAAGACTCTACCTCAAAGGAAAAAACCTCCACCGAAATTCATATTCCTTTGTCGTCGGGATGATGATTGATGTCTTTCCGATAGGGACCTGTAGGTGAATTCCAGTCATCGTGACATTCCTGAGGTCTTGCCGATAGGCAACACAGAAAAATATTTAACCAAATGCACTATGGGTCAGGGAGACCCAAATAACTTCATGCCGATAGGATTCCTCGTCGAAGCATTCAAACTTGATGAAACCATTGCTAGTCGGCAAGACATCTAGAAGGTCTTGCCGACTTTCTTCTTAAAAGAAAAATATGTCAAATTGATTAAGGCATGCTTTTCAACTAAGCTCCTTGTGACCTAGCATCAGATTCATGACTTTTTCCCTTGTGCGAATGCTCCATTTGGCCTTCTCAAACCTCTGTCACATGATTTATCCTACCTGATTGAGCCCATGGGTGAAAATTAGGTAATAGTTGCTACTGCTAGGGGGACCTCAGTCTGGCATGGTTTCACCTGTGAGTGCAATACTATCAAAAGATAAGGAGTCTCAAAAGTTGTAGCAAAATAGAGAGAGAGCTAGTGTGATGTCTTCCAACCTTCAAATGAGAGGTAGAAAGAGGTTTTTATGCTTGCAAGGGTGGCAAAGAGTTGTTACTTTCAAAGTGTAACCACCAAGACACATCTCTTAGGGGTTAACTTTCCAAATTCCACATTTTGAACTCGAGAAACAAATAAGACGCTAGCGCACCATGTAGACGTCTACATGCCATGCATCACTCTAAAGCCTATATTCTCAAAAAATGTGTTGCCAAAATTTTGTTGCTCAGCCACTTGTCCACATGGAGTCAGAATCGTGAAATTTTGACCCATGGGATTTTGTCATTAATATCTCAAGGTGCCATAAATGCTAGGCATAAATGTCAAAATATGGAACTGCCCCTAGGTGCAATTCTTCAATATTGCATTTTTCCCCCACTTTAGTGGGCTCAATTTGTAAAAATTTAGCCTCACTAAAGTAGAAAAGAAAAACTTTCATCCAAATTTTTGAATTTTAAGGGTTTGCATGTCAATAGAGAGAGACCATAGCGGCTACTATAGCTAAGCTAAGTAGAATTGAAGGTGCCCCTAGTTTCTGAGCTCAATGAACAGCATTTGAGCGGTCACCAAAAAGTATTGAAGGTTTAACCTGCAAAACTCATTTTTTAGGTCAGCCTTGAAAAATTAGAAGAAAGCTACCATGGAGAGAGGAATGATCAAGAAAAAAATTCATTGATTCAGAAGAAAAATATGATCAAGAGACAACCTTATGCCCCCTCCTAAGTTTTCCCCCAGCTTAGTGGGGAAAATTCAGGAGAAATTGGGAAGCCACAAGTCCTAGGAAAAATTGGCCCTGGGGGGCCTATATATACCTAGGTGGGCCCCTAGAAGGGTCATTTTTAGTATTCACCATGAGCAAATTGTTGACTTTTGTGAGAGAAAAGTTAGAAAAATTCCTAGTAGGAGAGACTATGATGAGCTGAGGCTAAAGTAGCTACGCTGGGACATTGTCGAGGGTCACAAGGTGGACCAGGTAGGCCACAAACTCTCGTTTTATGTGATTTTTTATGCATATTTTAGGATTTTCCCACCGAAAAGGTGTGCATGCATCTTATTTTCATGCTTGCATCCAAAACATGTGTTGTCATCCTTCATAATCACTAGAGTCTCCTGTGTGCATTGTCATCTTAGAGATGTGTTGTCGTCTTCGAGGAGATCATGGCGGTCAGGAGACGTATGCGTGGTGCGTGGACGTCTACACGTCATGCATAAGTCTTAATTTTTTTTTCTTGTTTTGATGCAAAATGCTAATGTTCTGATGAATTTTTTTTGTTACTCCTGGCAGGAGTGCCCAAAGATTTGAGACCATCCTAGAGGGCGAGCATTCTGGCTTGTTCACGAGTAGAGGGACAACTTAGCTGAGGATGAGGTCACACTCTTAGACCAGGTCGGTCTCTAGGATGTGTTTACCATGTCAAAGATGAGATATCATAAGTGGATGTTGATGGTCCTCATGGAGCGGTGGGATGCCACTACTTCATCATTCCAACTACCATGTGGAGAGATGAGTGTTACTCTAGAGGACATCTATTGGATCCTCAAGCTACCCATCCATGGATGGTGGGTGGCCCTTGACAAAAGATGATTAGCATGGGAGTGATCAGAGGGTGTCCTCTATTGCACATAAAGGATGGACAACGGTGATGACATGGGTCATATCTATACGCATTGGTATGACCATGCGAGGACCACAACACCATTGATCCATTGGGTTATGGTCATGACCATTTCCTTCTGGATCATGATTGATTGGCAAGGCTCGCACCTACACAGGGGCCTCGTCCATACTATCATAGAGATGGTGGAGCATAAGACCATCTTTTCTTGGGGGCATAGCATGCTTGCACACCTCTACTAGGAGCTAGGCCAGTACGTAAACTATGAGTATCGTAGCCTCACAGCATGCACACGTTTGCAAGTGTGGGCCTTTTCCCACATCATGTGCACTCAGCCAGTGAGTTTTCCCTAGCGATGGTTGTATCAAATCCACATGGCCCACTGGTATGACATGACAAGCTAATGGATGTTCAGAGACCTACAATTTTGGTAGTTATAGTTTGATACCCTCACAACAGATGGGATCTAATGGAGACCCTATCAATTTTTTAGGTGGGTAGATGATTGAAGGTACCTAAGGAACCTACAGCAAGATCATTTTCTTGATCGAGTGTAGGGATTTTGTCATTGTACCCTACTACTAGAGTCAGGTCATGTGGCAACATGGCTGACCCCAAACTATACCAGCAGATGTGCCCAGCTATACTAGGGCCCAAAGGAGTGTGGAAAGGCTTGGGGACCAACCTCACCCTACTATTACAGATATCATCCCCTCTGATGAGGATGATCCCAAACATGATTTGTCACCTATATCGATGGTAGAAAATGTCAAGGTGGCAGCTGACTTCACGTGGTGGTGGGAGAGGCATCGTCCTACTCCTGTGTTCAGCGAGGGTGCTCCGAGAGTAGACCTTGGTCCACAGGGGGCTTTACCAGCTCCACTATCATAAGAGAAGAGGAGAGGCTGGCAGAAGGCCAGGGAGGAGGAAGAGGCACCCCAAGAGGAGGAGGTAGTAGTACCAAAGTCGCGGCGGCGGAGGAGGTCGGATCTTCCACCGGCTACCCCCGCCTCTTCAACACCACCATCTTCTACTACAGTTGCGGTGCTAGTGGCACCAGGAGTAGCCACTAAGGTTGGTGGCATAGGTCCTAGCACTGATCCCCACCCTAACCCAACATGGTATCCAAGGGACCCAACTATACATGATTCATTGTTTATGTTTTGTACTTTCATTCTTATGATATGTGTATCCATATATGCCATATGATACTGATTCCTTTTTCTTTCTTTGTGGTTGCACAGGAGGCAAAGGGATGGACTGGGCTCGTAGCTTACTGTATTTCAGAGGTTGTCCCTGCTATGCAGATTTAGGGATCATTCCTTGAGGCGTATCATCCAGTGTCTACAAGACGTCATGCCCCCAGTTTTGAGCCAATTGCATGCTTGCAGACTGCATACAAGGAGCAAGGTGTAGAGATCATCTAGCTCACTATGGAGTTGATAGCTACCCGAGGGCAGCACGACTAGCTATCTGGGGAGCCATAAACAGTGCTCGTTGAGTGAGATATGGAAATGAGGAGGGTTGATGCCACCGAGTAGGCACATGATGCCCTCCAGAATCATCTGGATGACCTTCGTGGGAAACCAATGGGTGTGATCTTGACAGATCTTCAATGATTGCATGATCAATTGTGGCAAGCAGAGCTGACAATATCTTCTATTTAGGGGGAGATCAGAGGGATGCAGGCAGCCATGTCGATATCACCTTCACATAGGTCATGCTCCATGCTCACCATCCAACCACTCTCGTGACTTCAAGAGCATCCGCCAGAGCCAGAGGGCTCCAAGAGCCACGTGCCATAGTGATCATCATCAGTTTTCTGGATATTATTTTTTGTAGCGAGATACATATACATTCATATATACTTGTAGATCTTTTTGTATGGAAATATATTCAGCAGCCACTCATTTTTTGTGGTAGTGGCCCGATACATGTACATGACATTGGATACATACATTGCATATATATATATATGGATATAATGATTTTGATTTCATGGTGTTGTTTACTTGGATGTGTACGTTATTTATTTCTTCACATATGTTTATGCTATGGATGTTATATTCTCATGTGGATGTATGCCTACATTAGATACTAATGTGATTTAATAAACACACATAATTGCATGTTAATTAAATACAATGATGATCTAATGGGAACACACACACACACATTCGCATGGTCTTTCATAACACAAAAATTCTCATAATGTGTTAACGAAAAATGTCAACATATGTAGTACTACTACTCTTCCCGTAGAGAGAGCACCATATAGGTGACACATAGGACACTACGTGCAGTATTGACGAAGATGCATTACATTGACAAGTTATTTTAGAGGTGTTCCATCAATAGATGAAAGTCCATAGGCCCCTAAACCATATACAGAAATCACAATGTAAGGGCCTAACCAGTTAGGGCTAAATTTCCCTCTTTGGTCGGGCAATGCATTTACATTTCTCTGGTTTTCATAGACAACTAAATCTCTTATTTTAAAGGTTCTAGGAAGCATGCTTTGATTGTACTATCTAGATAACCACTATTGATAAGCTTTAAGATGTTTGAGGGCTCATAAACGATGTTCATCGAGCATCTCCAGCTAATGTAAATGGTTAACTTGATAGGTCTCATTATCAATTAGCCCTTTAAGGGAAACGCATAGAGAAAAAATCTCCAACTCCAAAGGCATGATAGGTTCAGCACCATACACAAGGTTATAGGGAGTTTTTCTTGTAATTGTACGAACACTCGTGCGATAGGCCCATAAAGCATATGTTAGTTGAATGTGCCAATCTTTTCCATGCTTGTTAACTATTTTACAGAGAATAAGTTCAAGGGTTTTTTTAGATGCTTCCACTTGAAAATTACATTACGGATAGTACAATGTGGAAAACCTATGTTGGATGTGAAATTTCTTGAGGAATTGTTTCACTTCCTTCTTTTTAAATGGTGTACCATTGTCAGAAACAAGTGTAGCTGTAAATCCAAATTGAGAAATGATTTTATTCATAAGGAAACTGCAAATAGCTTCTACATTCATGGATCAAAGCGAGATAGCCTCAACCCACTTCTTGAAGTAATTTGTCATGATAATTAAAAAGGAATGTCCCTTGGAAGAGGCCGATGATATCTTTCCAATAATATCCAACCCCCACTTAGCGTATGGCCAAGGGAAAATTTGATTTTGTAACTCTTGGGTAGGTGCATGAATGAGATGACTGTGTTGCTAACACTAAGGGAACTTTTTGACAAATTCAAAGGAATCTTGCTACATTTTTTTCCAATAGTATCCCATGTGTATTAATCTTTGTGCCAAGGATTTACCACCAAAATCTCCACCTCCAAAGCCTGTGTGGGATTCCTTAAAGGCAAGGGGTATCTCTGCTTTAGTAAGATACTTAAGAAGCAAGCCATTATAGGACTTCCTATAAAGGATGTTAGACATGATAACATAGAAAACTAAAAGTTTTCTCACATGAATGTGGTCATTCTTTGTCGCATCATCGAGGAAGCTTCAAGTGTTTAGATAGTTATAGATATTAGAAAACCATTCCCGAGAGTCCACATGGGAACACATAGGGGGTTCAGCTTCAGGTTCTTTAGGAATCGTAGGGGTTCGCAAGACCTAGACCACGAAATGGTATTCTTCCATATCTTTTTTAGAAGGTACCAAGGAAGTTGTGCTCGTCATGGCGTCAAGATGTCTATTTTCTCTCCTAGGGACACTGTCTATCATGAAAGAATAGAACTATTTAAGCAAATAAAAGGCAAGGTTCTGATAATGGGACAACTTACTTTTCTTGGCTTGATAATTTCCCATTATCTAGTTCACTATAAGTTTGGAGTCACCTAGGATATGGAGATGTTTTGTTTTAGCACAATCACGGCACGTAAGCCAGCTATAAGGGCCTTGTACTTGTTGGATGTTGTGGATGTGTTACTTATATGTGGTTGTCATTGATGTCAACACTATTAGCATTTGGTGTATTGAAGGCTATATATGTCAAGGATATTAAGAAAATTGTAAAAGAAAGTGTTTCAGGTTCCTAGTGGAACTGTGTAGGTCATGAAGGCATTTTGTTCTGTACATTGAATATCAGCTATTGTGGACTAAAGAGTTTATTGCTGAGTGTATCTAGTCCATACATCAGAATTTTTAGAGGTCTACGTGAAGATTTGTTCGAGTTATGAAGATTTGTGTTCTAACAGTGTTTTTGTGGTCTCTGTTAGTGTTCTTTATTAAAAGTTGATATAATTTTGGTAATTCTACTTGTTGTGAATGTTTCTCTATTGTTTCTTGGTGCTCATGGATGTTTCTAGATCATTCTCTATCTTTCTTGTATGTCCACATTGATCCATGTGCTCGTGGTTGAAAAAAATTTCTTGTGCACGTTCAGGTTTTCATGTTCCTGGCCAACATGATGGTGGTAACATGTTGTGGATCCTTGAAAAGTAAAATTTGAATGTTTGGCACACTCATGAATATTGTTTTGGGTCACATCATTTTTTGGTTGATGGTGTTTAGATCCACATTGAAAATTTAACTATAAATTTGGGCTGACATTACAAATATGTTTTATTTTTTTGGGCAACTAAGTTGTTATGTAATCCATGATGCAGATATATAAGAGAGATTTTTTCATCAGTGTAAATTGTGTGGGGTGTCCTTCTATGTGTGTATTTTGGAATATCATTCAATTGCAAAGCAAAGTGTGAAGAATACCAAGCGAAGTGTGTAGCAGTTTGAGTGAAAAGTGAAGGAGTTTTTTGTGCTTAATTGGAACTATAATTAGGCTTGTGTAGAAGCTATTTGCTCAGTTTGTACCCTTTGTATTTAATCCTATTCTGTATTGTTGGGTAGTGAGCCCCTTTTGTAACTAAGTAGTGATCTCTAGGAAGTGTGTGTGAATGCATGTGCATTCCCCTTTATTGTTTTCATTATACTTTTAATAGGTAATAATGTTGTGGACTAACAACCACCATGGTTTTTCCCCTAACAAGGTTTCCACATAAAAAATCTTGGTGTTCTCTCTCTCTCTGATGTGTTAATTCCTTATTCATTAGATCTGAGATTAAGTTAAGTAAAGTTTGAAAATCTTATTATTTTGTGACAATTGATTCACCCCCTCTCTCAGTTGTTTGTCCTTGTTTTTCCAATAGTACTCAACAATGTTATTGGTATAAGGGAAATCTAATCAAAAGGATAAGGGAATAGGTTTACCTTCAAGGGATATTAGAACCACGCCTACTCCGAAATTGGTTTGACACCTTGATCCATCAAAATACATTTTGCATTCAGAGTCGTGATTGATTACAAAATATTTTCATCAGGAAACAAATCCAAGCTAGGAAAGGAGCGGGATGAGGGAGCGTTTGTCAACTAATCTGCAACCACTTGACCCTTTATTCATTTCTAAGTAAGAAAATTTATGTTGAACTTAAAAAGCAACATAACCCATTTCGCTAACCTTCCTGCCAAATAAGTGCTAGAAAATAAATGTCTTAAAAGATCTATTTTTACTATGACATGCATTTCAGCATGGAGGATATAGTTCCTTAACTTCTTTGTAGCAAAGACAAGAGATAGGAATTGCTTCTCCATGGAGGAATAATAGGTTTCGTAGTCAACTAGGACATGACTAATGTAGTAGATTGCTCTTTCCTTCCCAGTGTCATCATATTGAGCTAAAAGAGCTGCCAAAGCATATGGTGGCATAGCTAGGTAAAGCAGAAAGGGTCTATCTTGCATAGTCGGCATCAATACGAGCGATTGGCCAAGTAGGATTTGATTGACTAAAAGGATCTTTGACATTCCTCATCCCACAGGAAACAAACATCCTTTTTCAATAAGCGAGTGAAAGGAAGGGTATGATCAGCCAACTCAGATATAAATCTACGGATCACCTGTATCTTCCCTTGTAGACTTTGCAACTCAGTAATATTCCTCGGTGGAGGCATGTTAATGATAGCATCAATCTTTTTAGTGTCAACCTCGATCCCATGATGAGAGACTATAAACCCTAGAATCTTGTCGATGTCAATGCCAAAGACACACTTAAGGGGATTTAGTCTTATTTTATAGATTCGAAGTCTTTCAAAAATAAGATGAAGGTTCTTGGGATGATCCTGACGGGTTACTGATTTCACCAATATGTCATCAACGTAATCTTCTAAAATCTTATGGATCAAATCATTAAATATTAGGGTCATCGCCCGCTAATAAGTAGCTCCCATATTCTTTAACCCAAAGGGAATGACCACAGAATAGAAAGTACCCCATGGGGTAGTAAAGGTTGTCTTGTATTGATAATCTAGACTAATACGGATCTAATTAAAACCCGAGAAGCCATCCATGAAAGAAAGCAATGCATGGCCTATGATCGAGTCGACAATCATATCTATATTAGGTAGCATAAAATCATCTTTAAGAGAAGCCTTGTTAAGATCTCAAAATTCAATACATATGTGAATATGACCATTAGGTTTACTAATGGAAACTATATTTGAAATCCAAGGGGAATAATCGATAGGATGGATAAAGCCTGCTTTCAACAGTTTCTCTATCTTAGTCTTAACCATCAATGCCACCCTAGGATTGATCTTCTATATTTTCTGCTTAACTAGCTTGGCATTGGAACATAGGATGATATTATGAACCACTATAGATTCATCAATACTCAGCATATCCTCATACGTCCAAGCGAAGATGTCAGAATGAGAACATAAGTGATCGACATGTTCGTTTGCTTCTTTGGAAGAGAGACACTTCCCAATTTTGATCACTTTTTTAGAGGATGTAGGACTCATGGAGCTATCAACAATGTCTCCCATAAGGAGGTAGTTACGGTCCTTCTGAAGGGGTACCGCAATGTCATCACTAGTGTGGGATAGAGGGTCCTCCTCATCAATGCTCAAGATAGACTCTCTAAAATATTCCTGGCTATGCAAATGATATGAGAATCATCGTCTGTGGTGATATGGAGGCAATGGGGAATAAGCACCTAGAAATTCCTCTAGCGCTTCATTTGAAGAGAAGACATCAAGAAGTATTTTCTTGAATTACTCCCTTTCCTCTATTAACTCAAGGTGAATAAGGCTTAACAGCTCGACTGAAATCATATTAACACTCCAACAAGGATTTTGCTTAGACTGTTCAACAGAACATCCTAGTCCCAAATAGTGTCGTCACAACCTAAGATGGATGGGGATTTGAATTCCTTGCTCAATACACCCTAGGCATTTTTTCCCATAGCCATACCAAGAAGCGAGCTCATATACGAACCCATAGCGAGTTTATAAAACTTCAGGAGAAGGTTGATCCACATAAAGTGTTTTGTTACACCAACGGATATCAAATATTTCTACAAGGGAATTTCTGCTTTTTGTATCGAGCTCACAAATGTTAACTTCCTTTGTAAGGGGAGGATTGTTTTCCTCAATAAAGGAAGGAGTGATCTCTTGAACAGGGTTGCACTTCTTCTCCTTCGAGAGAGTATTATTCGCCTTTATGTTAGGGGCACATGGAAGGTCCACACAAGAAGGATTCACCTTATACTCCGTGATAAAGAATTTGGAAAAGTTCAAGGAACCCCAATCATCTCCAAGGAAAGTATTTGTTTGAGAAGTCAATGAGGGAGATTCAGGATCCTCTGCTTTAGGCGGTTCTTCATTTCTGGCACTCACCCTAGGGACAACTTCCACAGAGGGTATCGATGAAGAACATGCCATAGCATTGGTAGTCAAAGAAGGAATACAATTATTAAGGGTAGATATAGTTGAAGCATGACCGGTGGTAGCCAAATCACAGAGATGGAAACCTTTTGGATCCACTTTGACTGTAACTACCCAATTATTTGTGAAAAATTTCAAAGAACAGAGTAAAGTAGACATTACCACACCCATAGCATGGATCCAAGGTCTCCCTAAGAGGAGATTATATGGTAAGGGGTCAAGCATCACATAGACCAACGTGGGTAAGGTAATGAGGCCTAGCTACAAAGGAAATATTATCATGCCTAGAGCTTGGTGGCCAGCATTATCAAATCCACGAATGTACAAGGAGGAAGCTACTAAAGAAGATGAATCAATCTTGATTTTAGGTAGTAGGTCCATACTGCAAACATTGAGAGTCAAACCAGTGTCAACAAGGGTATGCCTAATAGTGATGTTGTTAACCATTGACTATAATCATCACAGGCTTTTCTTCCTTCTGCATATCTAGAGGTGGGAGTTCTTGCAGGTGGAACGTGATATTCGATGAATCTGCATGAATATTATCCAACAACACATTAACATCCATGGGCCTAGTGGAGGAAGGAAAGAGATTATTTTGTAAAGGTTCCTGAAGCATCTCTTGATAAACTGGAGTGGTCTAAAGCAAGTCCCAAAGCGAGATCTTAGCTGGGATAACACGAAGCTGCTCGATAAGATCATAATCGCCTGGTGCTTTGATCACAGGCTTAGGTGTTGGAGGAAGGCTTCGTTGAGAAGGTGGTAGAGAAGTAGGGAAATAAGCTTGTGAAGTAGGAAAAGAAGGTTGTTGATTCAAGTTATGTTTATTAATCCTTGTAGGATATGTGTGCCCAACAGCATTATAAGATGTAGAGTCTATAGCTTTCACGACCTTTGAGTACAATTCTCATGTGTTGTTATGATAGGAAATTTTGTAGACAAAAGAGTCAGTTGGGGTCATGTAGATGATGGGTTTCTTAGGGCTCGGAGGAGCCACTGAGACCACCACCATGTTTACAAATCCCTCAGCTTGTCGAGAGGAAACTTGTTTGAGAGATTTGTAGATAGGGGAGAGTGCTTCTAAGAAATCATCTAGAGAATCCTCCAACATATCAAAATATTCCTCAAAAAATCCACTATAATGAATGTGCACCATCACAAAGAAAGTTCTAACATTCATGTTGGGTTCACCAAAATGTAATATAAGAGGGATTCACTACACACGGGTCTCTCCCTGCTCTCGAGATCACGAGGGAATGAACTGCCCTTATACACCTTAGAATAACAGATTGACAAAACAATAAAGAAGTAAGACTCGGTTATGTTTTGGGAAAAATTATCAAAGATTCTAAGAGAGCCAAACTAGAGGGTTCCTATCCTAAAAGAGGGAGCTCTTGGCTAGAAGACATTAGCATAATTCTAGGATGCCAGCGTGGTGCGCTGTCAACTAAAAGACACATTGGCATCCTGAGAAATAGAGAACTCAGGAACTCCATGGACGGAAACAGATCCTATTACAAACTCAAGAGTGGTCTGTATAGGCCTATTCAACTAATCAGAAAATCAAATACTTAAGTAAATGCAAAGATGCTTGGGGAAAGCTTACCTTCTTTCAGGTGTACAAGTCTTCACTCCAAGCTCCTTTTCACTACCTACACATAGAAGACCAAAGAGAAAGTTGTTGGGTGGCTGTATAGGGGCAATCAAACCCTGTTTTGGTGTTCCCACCTCCACAGATAGCCAAGTTGGAGAGAAATTATAAGGAATCAAAAAAATTGTGTGGTGAAAGCAATACTCACTGAGGAGTAGAACCCACATCACGATAAGTGCATGGTGAAATCAATACCCGCTCGGGAGTAGAACCTACACCATGAGATAGTAGACGAATATGTGTAAACGGAAAGTGTGAGAGAGAGAGAGAGAGAATTACCCATGGGCCAAGGCCCTCTCTGGAGCACACGAGTGAACTATTGAGTGCTTACTTGAGAGTTGTTGCTGCTTCTAGGAGGACCTCAGTCCAACATGGCTTTGCCTATGAGTGCATTGCTATCAAAGGAGGAGTCTCAAAAGTTGTAGCAAAATAGAGAGAGAGCTAGTGTGATGTCTTCCAACCTTCAAATAAGAGTTAGAAAGGGTTTTTTATGCTTTCAAGGGTGAAAAATAGCCATTACTTTCAGAGTGTAACTACCAAGACACGTGTCTCAAGGTTTAACTTTCTAGATTCCACATTTTGAACTTAGAAAACAGACAGGATGTTAGTGCACCGCGTGTCTATCTAAAGCCTATATTCTTAGAAAACAAGTTGTCAGGCTTCTATTGCTCAACCACTTGTCCACATGGATTCATAATCACAAAATTCCAACCCATGGGATTTTTTCATTAATATCTCAAGGTGCCATAAATGCTAGGCATAAATGTCAAAATATGGAACTTCCCCTAGGTGCAATTTTGTGATATTACACATTGTTATTTTTGAAGTTCATATGTAGAACATTGAGAAGCAGCTACCTAAAGATCTTTGGAATGTGCTACTTGCAAGGAGGCAAAAGGCTATAGAGGAATAAGCAAATATAAAATATTTTTCTTTGGAAAAGGTTGGTAGATCTCTCTCCAAGGATAATAAAGCCACATTGGCTAAATTTTGTAGCAAGGAGTTTCAAATGAAGTAGAGAGTGACCACCCTCCTGAGAAATTATCAGAATGATCATGAAAGGCTATAAAAATATACTATAGAGAAGGTAGCAGAGATAGCATAGAGATCAAGGATGACTCCAAAGAGCATAGAAGAAATTCATGTTGATATGCATGCTCTATATGTGAATAATCGAGAAGAAGAACATAATGATAATTCTCAACATGAGCATGAAACCAGAGAAGGGAATGTGCAAGATAATGTTATTTTAGAAGAGGAAAAAATTGGTGTAGAAAGTGTTATTGATGAAGTGAATGTTGAAGTGGAGAAGAATGTTGAAGAAGGAGAAGCTACTAGAAAATACATTGAAAAGGAGGATACTTATACACCTCCTCTAGTATCTGAAACAAATATTGATAACACTCAAGGCTAGCCAGAGACAATCACTCCTCCAAATAACATAGATCAAAATACTAGCAAAAATGTGTCTGAGAAGAATATTGAAAAGAAGAGTGATGGTGAAAAGGAGAAGGAAGTAGAGACACCAATTAGCATTGGTGATAAGGAGAAAATTGTAGAGGAAGAAGTGAAGGCTACTAGTGAATCTTTTGGTTCCTCTAAAGATTCCTTAAAGAATCTATTGAACATGTAGTTACAATTATACCCTATAGTGTCCACTTGGTTGTTACAACTTCCAACACAACAAGGATATGTGGACATGAGCAATATTTATCCTATTCACAAACTTTAGTTGTGAGATTTTTTTCACACATATTCCCAAAAAGAGATGGTAGAGACACACCAAAACAGTGGGGAAATAACTGATGAGGCTGTGAAAGTTTTGTATGAGGCCATACCTACTGTTATAATTGACAACTCCCTCTCTAGTATGGAAAATTTGAAGTTTTGATTGATTCTTTTAAATAATATGTTGTTGGTTTGAAAGGAAAGTTAGAGAAACAAGAAGAGAAGAAGATAAATGATAGGAAATTGATGGATTTCATAGAGAAGTGTGCCAATGTACACAATAAATTTCAAGAAAACCTTAAGGGTGTACAAGCTTGTGTAGCGGAAGCAATGGCTTTATTTTAGTTTTGTATGAAGTGGCCTAGATCCACAAAGAGCATAAGAGATGAGATGGACTCAATTGATTCCCATATTGACAAAGCTTCTAGTGCCTATGATTTGACACATGACCTGGCTAGAAGAACAAGAGCAACAATTGAAAAATTGCATGAGTAGTATTTCCAACTGTAATCTCAGAAGGAAAAAATCATAATGAAGTTTGGTAATCTTAGGGATCTAGTGAGCTCTAAGTTCATATATGTATCTAGTGCCTTGATGAGTGGTGATAAAACCTCAAAGCTCAATTTGGTACCTAGCATTCTAAATGATGATGAGGAGCTCCTGATGGAATTGGAGACTCAAAGAAGAATGCTATAGATTACCAAGAGGATTTGGGAAGAAGGGAAACAAGATTGGCAAGCTCACCTTAGGAAGTTGTAAGGATCAACCTCTTCTTCTAATTGATAGTATTTTTCTTTCCTTTTATGAATTCAGTTTATTGTTCAGACTTCTGTGTACATATGCAAATGGTACAAGGCATGTTCTAGTACAATTTTTTGATCTGGTTGTGATAGATAGTACCCTTAGGGGGATTCAATTACAGGGAAAACTTTAGTGGCAAATCTTTTCCAATTGGAAAATTCTAAGAATCGGCCAAGTCAAAATTGGTGAATTTCTCGCACCCAACAAGGTGTCCAAATCACCCAGATTTTATGAACTATCAGTCCAATGCATGTCCATTCACCAACGATTTTTTTATGGGACATATTTAAGCAACAAATTCACCATAACAAACTACGCATTTCAAATGGACCGACTAATATTTTTTCCTGGAATCTCGGAAGCATGTAATAAAACACCTACATATTCACCAATACTATTAAAATGGCATTGTATCAGGACCCATTTCTCCAATTAAAATTTACAAAAATTGCTTGCGAAGACCCATTTCGCCTATTAAAATTTATCAATAGTTGCTTATGAGGACCTATTTCACCATTAACATTAAAAAATAATTACATTTGAGGAAAAAAATTTCCTTGAAAATTACAATGTATTGTTGTATAAGCATGCGAGATTCGCCAATTTTTTAATATACCATTTAAAAATCCCATGGAATTCACCAAATATGGATTGATATAAATACAATTGAAAGTGTCATTTATTCTTACACATTTTTTTCAGTTCTAAGGTTCTACTTCTCGATTCAAAAGTCAACAAAAGCTAAAAACGTAGACTTAAAGGTGAGTGATCATTTCTTCATAGTGTTTTAATAATAAGTTTTCTTTATCTCTTTTCCATTCTTAGTTTAGTCTTAAATATGATATTGAGTAGGGAATGGGATCTATATTCTATGTCATTAAACTAGAAGACATTTTTTTCCAATTTTTATTTGAAGTGAGAGATCAATATGTCGAGCAACTCAAGCAGTAAAGGTAAGGCTTGTGCCACTCCTCAGGGTGGTGAAGAGACTCATGCAGCTCCTTAGACTCCTATTGCTCCTTAGGGTGGTAAGGCTCCTGCCACTCCTCAGGGTGGTGAAGAGACTCATGCCACTCCTCAGGGTCCTTAGCATGGTGAAGAGACTGGGAGGCCATCAAAATGCAAAAAACTTAGACATACCATATAGTCTTACTTTGGAATTTCCAAATCTTTTGATCCATCAGGTCAAGATGGAGCTACATCATCAACTCTTCCACCAAATATTGGTAGCATTCATAATAACTCACCGCCATCGGAAGGTCAAGTTCAGATTGTCATTGATTTAAATCAAAATGCATCAAATGAGGATGGCAATACCACAGAAGATGTTCCAAGGGATACCCTAGGGCCAGTTAGCTAGAATGAGATAATTGACTTGGATGAGGATGATGATGTTGGTAGCAAGAAAAGAAGAAGCAAATAAAAAATGGGGCACAAGTGGGAAATGACAAGGAAATTTCAACTTGGTTCATTGTCAAAGTACCCATTCATGGTACCAGTTAGGATTGACAATGAAAACGATGTTGAAAAGGAAACATTAGTCAAATGTACAATTTGTAGTTGGAAATGTGGAAGAGCCAAGATGTTCCAGCTAAAGATTGACACTATAGAAAAGCATATTGATAAAGTTTATGAAAAAAAATCATAGATGGAAAGGAACCATTAGTCATACGGTGGAAATCAAATGAGGAATTTCTTCATGTTAGGTATGTCACGAATTATGAAGAGCATGAAAAAATAATGTCAAACATTGTTGCATGAAAAGCAATGGAAGCAACAAATATGTAAAAAAATGTTCAGATGAGTGTTGTTTTTCACATTTTGTCCAGAGGGCATCCTATGACAAACTACCCAGAATATTTTGGGTAATTATCTTTTTTGAATGTTCCTCACTATCCCTTCTCACATTGGTTAGTAAACGCTGGATGGGAATGGGAAAACTATCTTGCTATAGTTGAAAAGGAAGATTTAAAGGAGAAAGTAAAAGAGTCAAATTTCATTGCATTATCTTTAGATGAAGTTACTGCAGTAGACAATACTTCTTGGTTTTGTATGCATTTGTATGTACTATAGAGCGACATGTTTTCCAACCTCATCTTCTCTGTGTTCATAAAATGAAGGAGATTTCAACATCACAAAATATATTTGAACTAGTCAAAAAAAAATTCAATGAAATTGTAGGTATGGATGAGTTGAAAATTGCCAAAAAGTTTGTGTGTAGGAGTTGATGGAGCTACAGTGATGGATGGTCAAAGGATCAGTGTTTTCATAAAGTTACAAACTACTTGTGCACCATACATGCTTGGAATTCAATGCATGGCCCACATAATGAATTTAGCATTCAAAATTGTAAGCAAGTTTCCTACAATATCAAAAGTTGAAAATCTAGTTGGCAAGATCCACGCATACGTCTGTCAAATTCCCAAACGTTTCATAGAATTCCAAAATTTTGGTGAGGGAATAACACCAGGAAACAAGCTTCTCAAGGATGTTGATACCAAATGGATCTCCCTGCATGGACTAGCACAATGAGCTCTTTCAGAATATCAATCCTTGATTGGAGTGATGTACGACCATCGCAACAGAGTAGATAAAGCTCCTAACCTCTTACATAGATTAAGTGATATAGAGACACTCTTGACTTTAGCTAATCTTCTCCCCATGTTGGATGAGATGAAAAATCTTGTGAAGAAATCCCAAGATAGAACTATTTATATTAATGAATATGCTAGTCTACGTAAACATACATGCTTGGCCCTCGATCATCTATATCTAGATCTAACACAAGATGGCCCAAATTATTTCATGTGGTAAAAAATTATTGATTTGAATAATCCTAATAATTATTTATAGTTTAATACAAGTCGACACTTATGTATCTGTGTATGTGGATATGAGATACCAATGTACCATTGTAAGACAACCAGGTGCTCTAGTAGAGAAGTAGTTGTTGAGGAATATTTTAAAGGAATTAATAAATCCATTGGTGATAATTTGAAGGAAATTGCAAAATCTCTTTCCTTAGAGATACATGAAATATTCCCTTGACATGAAATAATTGAAGCCATAGGTATTGTGTATCCTCAATTTTGGGAAAACCAAGAGAACCCAAAATATTTTCGTGATCAAGTAAAAATCTTGATCAAACAAATTTTGAAAAGTGTAACATACGATGAGCAAAAAATAGAAGGAATTTTATATGAAGCTAAGCTTAGAAAATAATCTAGGATTTTTGCAACAGCTATAAGGGACTAGATAAATCCATGGGCAAGGAGAAGGCCTTGAACCAGGATCAATAAAAAAAGGTTTGGAAAAACTTAGGTCAAAGTGAAATATTGCATGGTTCAATATCAAAATATTTCAAACTTGTTGATTTATGTCAAACAATGATATTGGGGTTGGTGGAGGATGAGAGTTTTCAATACATTGGGGTTTTTGAAATTAGAGTTAAGAAACAAACTAGACAAGAATTTGGAAAATTGCTTGAGGTTGAAAGGAACTGTGTATAATGTCTTTAATTTTCCTTTTGAAATGGAACTTGCAATCTAGAGGTCCACATGTGAAAGAAGGACCACGTTGTGTAGCTCTCCAATTCCAAATGTTGGTTATAGTGGTAGTGGCAATGGCAGTGGTAGTTTGACTAGGACAGATGACATTGATAGTGACACAAATCACACAATGAAAGTTGAATTTGAGACACAGGCTGAAGAAAATGAAGAGCAGACTCGGAATCAAAATCAAGATGACTCTTTTACTTTATCTAATGATGAACATCAGTTTGAGGACCCTAACTCCTTTTGGGAAATGGAAGAGAATTAGCAGCTTTTAGGTATTTATAATTATACTGCACTTCATGGATCAGTTTCCATTGTTCCATACTATAATTGAAGATATTTAATATTGTAGTCAATGAAATTATGAATTATTGCACTTCATGATATATTTTTTTGATCAGTAATAATATTTTTTGCTTTATTGATAAAAAAATCATATTACATCATTTTCTAAACTTTTTTGAATAACCATCTATCCTCTAGATATTCAACTACTTTACCCCAATTTCTCAAAAATTATAGTTTATTTGCTGTGACTTCACTACCAGCCCTTAATAGCTACATCAAAATCAAAATTTCACTCAAAATTACATTTATCACCTTTTTTGAATACCTACTAACTACCCTGCAAACCAAAAACATCTTCTCTTCATTCCCCACAATTTTAGCAAACCCCAAAAAAACCCCAAAAACTAACTACAAATAGCCAAAAACTCACAATGCCTGACAGAGGAATAAATTACTGTAAAGCTCTAGATGAGCTACTTGCCACATATTCCATGGTGGCCACATTCATCTTCCTCTTCCTCTATGGTCACTGCTCATTCTTCTCCAAATGCTCCACTTCAACCTTTGCCTTCTTGATTACCACCTCAACCTCTATTAACTCCACAATCAATTTCAAAGCTTCCCACCCACATGTTGCTCCCTCTCTCCATTTGGCTTTACGTTTTCCTTTTCGCCATTTCACAAAGGGTATGCATTTCTTTGTTTCTTCTTCCTCATCACTATCAATTCCCTCACTAATATCCATTCCTACACCCAGAGTCACCCATTCCAATAGTGAGTCCATTTCCTCAAGATTATCCTCATGCACTAGTGTCTTCATCACCTTTTTCACAACTTATATTAGCTCTCCCAAATCTAAACCCCAATCCATAATCAGAAAATATATGTCCATATTCATTTTGTATCTATGCTTTAGGTCACAAAATCCTTTTCCTATAATTAGTTGCACTGCATGCACTAATCGCTCATCACCGTATAGGAAACAACCCATAAGTCTCTTCGTTGATTCTCCTCCATGAAAAGGTGAGAGTTGTTTCCTCATAAGCATGAAACCAACCTCCATCACCATTGTAGCTACAGAGCCACCACCTTCTATTCACAGTTTTCATAGCAATTATTCACCACAAAAGAGAAGCATCGACTTCGAGAAAGTATTTCCTCCAAAGATTAAAACTTAATTCACACTCCTTGCCATAAATGCTACACATACAATTGATGCCACTACCCAACTCCAAACACTTCTCTCATTAAGTTCGATTATTAGAAGGAATTCAACTACTCCTTCATTTATTATATTATAATTTCACTTTATTTTATATTGCAAGGAGGCTTGCACCCACTTCCAAATTGATATCTAGTCTAAGGTAAAATGCTAGCATGGAAATAGTATCTTGAGCCCATGGTTTAAAAATATCCAAATCATAAGGAGGTTTATGATCACCTTTCAACTTGTTTCTATCCTAAACTATTTTATTTAAGAAATAATTTTTCTCCCTTTCATCCACTGCTTCATAATCACTAGCAAGCTTTTCTAGGTCAATGTGGCCATTTCCAAATTATTCGGTTGTAAACCCCAAGGCCAACACTTTTCCAAGTTCTTTTGCATTAATGGATAATGATTCTTCTTTGCTATCTTTATTAACAATTGCTCTTTTGTTATCGTCATATTTTAGGGCACAGACCATAATAAATTCTAGGCAAGGGAAAACCTCATGTAACATCATGTGCCCTAATCTAGTTACCCACAGTGCACTGATACTATTAACTTCCATTTGCTTTGAAGCCTTATTCTTGGATGAAAATCTAAGTTCTGAGGTATGCCTACCATAGGTTTCAGGATCATAAATATCATAGTATTCATCAGTGAAACCTAGGGTTTTAAGTAATTTTGCATAATGTATTTTTTATCCAACATTGCTCTAGTGGTACTGGTGGTAGACATGTTGATACAATCAACAATGTGAAATTTGTGAATTCCCTATTAGTCCTTAATTTTTCTTAATTCTTAAGCCTCTTACCCTAAACCTAAACTTCAAAGTTTGAAAAAATAAGATCTTAAGAAACGTCAAATGATGAAACATAGTCACAGGAATTCTTTAACTTACCCAGATTTTGAATTTTGATTCTTGAAGTTGAAACTAGGTTACTGGAATGGCTTTGTTGGGAGTGGAATTGTGGAACCCAGAACACTAAATAGGGTGGTGCACTGCAATGAGAAAACTGAAGAGTAAAATCTCCCCATGTGTTGACCATCATCCTTCAAAATAAAATCACTTAGCAATAGAAAGTGTTGTTTTTTTTAATATTAAAGTGAATGACACGGATACTTCTATGTGTTACATATGGACTACATAGTACACAGTTAGTACATGGCTAATGACTGACAACATTTTAAAAAATCCATTTATGATTTACTCCTGCATTGACTACAAATTCTAAACTGTTGATCTTTGCTAATCTAACGGTTATAGGGTGATTCTGGAAGTTTAAGTTCATAATCCTAGCACTCTGTTCATTTCATTCTGGAATGAAACTACAACTATACATCAAATGTTCATCAAACGGTTGAGTAATTTATGATATAAATAATAAACATAAAATATGTGTTTTAAATTTTCTTTAAACTTTAATGCACTAGGACTGACATCAAGGCCAAGGGGCCAAAAACTTAACGTTGCAAAGGCCTTAATAAAATGAATTGCAATGTCACATTAATAGCACAACCATTTATTTTATTACAACTAAATTACAATGTCACATTATTACATAGTACAAATACAAATGTAAGCACAAGCACCAAGTTTATGCTGGGCCACTGGTGAAAATGTAAATGTGATATGTTTCTCTAAAAATAAATGGGACTTTTCGGGTCAACCATGAACTCTAAAAATGAACTCATGGGACTTGTCAAGTCAGCCATAGGTTCTGAAAAATAAATGCATGGGGAAAGGGGGGCCAATCCAACTGGGGAAATGGGAGTTGTGAAGATACAAAATGTACTTAGCCCCTTTTAGAACCAGACTCATACAAAAGATGAGGGGTTGTAAAATTGCTCCCATGCAGAAGATGAGCTCTAAAAATAAATGCATGGGGCTTGCCTGGTAGGCCATGGTGTCTAAAAATAAATGCAAGAGGCTCTCCTGGACAACCATGTAGATGATGAGGGGTAGTAAAACTACTCCCATGTAGAAGATGAGCACTGAAAATAAGTCTATGGGAATTGCCTGGCCAACCATAGAGACAATGAGGGGTAGTAAAACTGCTCCCATCTTCTACTTACAGCTTCCATGTACTAGGATAGTGCTTATCTCCATCAGAGCTCTTCATCATGGTTCAAAACCTATCTAAGAAGTCAAGTGAATGAAATCAGCTTCTTTCCAATTCCACCCATTCTGAAATTGAAGGAAACTGGTCTTTTACTTTGTAACTACATAACTGGAGGCAAGAGAATTTAGAGTATCCCCAATAATACTGCATCATCTTCTTCCTGAATCCTTATTAAGTTATTAAACCTACAAAATAAAAACCCTTATGACAATTCAATGAATGATTTCAGTTGTGCTCACTATCCTTATTTATAGGCCAAAAGTGCCACCAAAAGTGCCACTACTAGCCTAGTCCCTTGTACACCTCAAACATGTCACATGTGAGGTTAGGTATAGTGACTACTAACTAGTAATAATTGTGATTCACGCAAACCAAAAATCCAACTTAATCAATTCGTGTAACTTAAGCCTAACATTTACAATTTAAATGTTTAATTTGATTGAGTTCTGGACTCTGACAACCTAGCTACATGCAAACTGTACCTCAAGCTGACAAGCTATCAATTGTCAAATCGCCAGTGCCACACAAGCTTTCAATTGTCAAAATCACTTGATTATTGGCATCATCATCTACGATTCTACAGTACATCATGCAGTTTTCAATATAAAGCTATCCAATCAATCACTCTAGCTATTCATATTGAAAATTTCAATAGAATAAATGAAAGGTAGAGTACTTCAATGCATTGAAAAAGAGAGAATTAAATGTCTTGTTCTACCTTAATCATTATCAATGTCCGCTAATAATTCACAATAAATTTTGCTCACTTATGATAAAAACTATATGTTGATAATTACTATTAGTTTTAAAAGCCACATTTAACATTTTTATATTGATCAAAGAAAAAGGGATTTACAATAATGGAGCCACGTAAAGAATTTTAATTTAAGTAGCTATTGCTAAAGACTGAAGTACATAGTACATAACTAGCATGTCCAAAAAGCCACTAACTGTGAAAAAAAACCAGTCACAAAGTACATATTACAAGAACTATTATGTTGTACAATAAAATATAGACATGTGACACTATTGCCTAATTTTCACTTATGGGCTCAATCGGGTGGGACAAATTGTGTTTCAGTTGTTCAAGAAGGCCAAATGGGACATTTGCATCAGGGGTTATATCACACATTGGATTCTATTTCACAAGGAGGTCCATTGGAAAGCATTCCTCGATCCGTTCTAGCACAAAATCCATTAGAGAAGCAAGTCGAAAAGACCCTCCTATTGTCTTGCCAACTAGCAGCGTGTTCTATGTGGTTGAAGAAACTAGTCGCCAAGACTTTTGGGTTGCCTTGAGTCTTCATGTATCTCTCTACTCGAAAAGGGGTCATATCGACAGTTGTTCACCACGGAGCTTTCGCTATAGGGTTATGACTTCAGTGAAAATTATGGCCGAGGGGGTGGAGGTCTTGCTGAAAGGAGATGCCATCGACAAGATGTCTCAGTGACCAATCAAGTCTCCCTGAAATGTTCTAAGCTTGCTGAAAGATTAGACCTCACTGGGAGATCTCGCCGACTAAAGGAGGTCACACCAAAGAAGGATGTCATCGGGAGATTCCCTCCGGTGTAACCGGGTGACTTCGATGTGAGGTCCTGCCGATGAGGGAGAATCTCACTGAAGCAAATGGGGCTCTCGGCGAAGGATTTGAGCTCGGCATAGTGTCTTACCGACAAGGCAAGGTCTCGCCAAAACAAGGTTCCCTCGGTGCCATATCTTGGAAAATGAAGGTGGTCTCCTCGACTCTAAAGGCTTTCGGTGTAGGAGTTGAGTTCGTTGTGATGCCTCGGTGATAAAGAAGAGTCTTCTCGACTAAAATGAGCCTTTGCCAAAGCAAGGTGCCTTCAGCAGGAAGTCTCACCGACTGCTTGTGGTCTCACCAAAACAAAAGGGCTCGATGTAATGAATGTCGTCAGTCTAGTATGGTGGTTTCGATGAAGGTTCTCACCAATGCGGAGGGTCCTACCGACTGATGATGAAGAAAGCTCGCCGAAGTATTTTTCCTTCGGTGAAAGGTCCTGCCGAGAATATGGTGCCTTGTTGATAATGAGATGGTGGTCTCGGCGAGAGATCTCACCGACCAGTGGAGGTCTCCTCAATAGCAGAGGTCTCGCTGAGAGGAATTGATATCGGCGTAATGTCTTGCCAACAGTTTAGTGTCTCATCAAAAGATGAAGGAGCTCAGGGAGAATGGATTTTCTCCCCCTAGGGTCTGGATGAGTGAGGAAGGTCTTACCGACAAGTGGGGCCTTCGGTATAATATTTTGAGTTCAGGGAGAGCTCTCCCCGACTCGTTTGTCTCGCCGACCGTTGTGTGCGGAAGGGTAGGCTCCCGCCGAAACAAGATGAATTCGCCAAGAGGTCTTCCTGACTAAGGGGGAGTCTTGCCGAAATGAAAAGATGCAAGCTCGAGGCAAAGGAAAGTAAAGTCGCCATGATATCTTGGCAAAGGTATAAGATCCAGCCGACCAATGAAGGGTCTTGGTATAGCGCCTGGCCGTCGGAGTATGGTCTCGCCGACATGGAGTCTCATCGATATAACCTCTCCCCGACCTGCCAGTGTCTCACCGAAAGAGGGATTTTTGAGCTCGGGGGAGTGTGTTGTGTTCGCTATGATATCTTGCCGATAGTGATGGTCTCAGCAACATCTTGTGTAGTGGTATAACTCACGAAGATCGGTATAACCTCCTGCCGACTAAAGGAACTCTTACCGAATGCAGATGACTAGGCAATGAGATAGCGACATCGGTATGACTCCTGAGGGCTCACCATGTTGTCTGGTTGAAAACGATTGTCTCATCGATGTTATTCTATGATATCGATATATTTTTTGTAAATCATTATGTGGTCTTTCCAATCATCATGAGCTATGCCGATAACCATTGAGGAGTCTAATCGCATCAGGGAGACACTTCCAGTGTCTCACCGACATGCGATTCTAATGAAGTGACCTTTGACCGCTCGGGAATCTTACGTGGAGTATGCTCAACCAATCTGAAGGAGCCAAAGATGAACCATTGACAACTTGACTATTTGACTCCCCCCTACGAAGAAGGTCAATAGAGTGAAAACAATGTGGATCTATTATGAGCTCAGGAGCATTCAAAGCAGCTCGACAGGGAGGTTTGAAGATGGACACGAGGACCAGAAGTGAATGTGGTAGCTGCAAAAGATCTGAAGGCTTCTCCTAGGAATGACTCTTCACCGACATGGACAACAGGAATGCACTTTAATGCAGCATTAATTTCATGCAAAAAATCTAAGGGAGATTTATCTGAAGACAGATATTTTGTAAGCCCTAAGGGGGCGACTATCTTTTGTATATATGGCATTTTTGTTTCTTTGTAAAGGAGTTCGGATGATGCATTAAAAATAGTTAGTGATTTTTAGCAATCCTCTCTCAGATAATGTATGCTTTGTAACTCACTTCGATCTTGGAATATAAAGTACAAAGTTTACCTTGGCCACAGTTGATGTTTCAGATTTCCATCATTGTTCTGCAAAGTATTGTGCATTTCAGGTTAATGATTAAGTTACCTTGTGAATTTCTTTGATTCCTTTATAACTTTATCTGGTGTTTCATGCCTTCCTTTGTAAAAAGCATCATTAGATGAATCACAAACTATGTTTACATAATCACACATAGATTCTAATCTTTGAAAATCTTTTCCTTTTTGAAAAAGTGTGTGAATCAAACCTATTTGTGATATTTATTAATGCAAAGCTTACAGAATTTGATGTGTAACCTTATGGTCATCGATAATTTTCAAGTGTAGTCTAAGTATTCCATTGATCTCATCAATTCGGTGTATCACCATAGTTTAGTTTTATTCTTATGCACTCTTTCTCCCTTTCCCTTCAGAGAATCAGTAGTTTAGGTGACACCAAAGGAAGTCGGCCTTCTCTGGAGGTTCATTTCAGCTTTAGGTGACCCACAGCCTTGAAATGATCCCATGTTTCTCCAAAAAGCTTAGTTTTCATAACTTTGCTTAAGGTGCATTTCTAGGAGATAACAGACACGTCACACAATTCATTACTATTTTTTTTTGTATCATTAGCTGAGGCCATCAACCAGTTGTTTGAGTAGAATGTGAATTGAATTTAACAAACTAACAATAGAGAAGAAAAGTGAATCACCCAAAACCTTCCTCCAAAACTCCACTCTTTAATGATACAGTTTTTGTATCACATAGTAGACCCCATATCATATTAACTAGGGCAAGAGGTTGTGTTGTAGAAGCATGCAATTCCACTTTCCTGAAGATTCCACCAATAGGCACTAACCCACTTTCAAATTTGTAATGCTCTAGCGCCAACTCCAATGAAGAAATAGAGTAAATGAAAGGCTGCAAGTAACATATTGCTAGCGTCTTCACCAAATATTTATTGAGAAAAATGTCCATGTAATTGGACAAGAAAGTTGAAGCTACCTCAGAATATAGAGCACAAGGTTTGTTCTGAAGCCATTCCCTACCCACAATTATTCTTATAGCATCCTCAACTTGCACATAAGGAATTGTAAAAACCATACCCAACTTTCATCTGTCGTATGCATCGCCCCTTATTTTCTCCCAAAAAAATTTGGGTGGCATGACATGCCATGAAGACTCCATAATATCTTAGTTAAATTGAGAATAGAGAAGAAATAAATCAAAGCTAAATATATTATAAATGATATGAAGAACATCAAGTTGGTGAAGTATATATAGAAGTTAGCACAAACAAAATTAGTATGACATCACACTTGTCATTTTTAAATTCACCACTATCATTGATGTCGCAATTAACATTTATTTCAACACTTGAATCCTTATAAACAAGTGCTTAAAAGGTATGCCCACGACAGATGACAAGATGGCTGCATAGTGCACATGCAAATAAAGTTATTTACAAAATGGGGACATCGCTAGGTTGATGAGACTCGACCCTCAAGATTAAAGAGTTAAGATTTAAGGATTTTCCATAAAATATTTTGGTCTGACTTAGGCAATATTAAATGGTAAACAAGAGCATGATGACTGATAGACCTATAAATAATTAATAAAATCTCAAGCATTTATTTTTGAAAATCTAATGGTTCTAGTGTTATTCTAGAGGTTTCAATTCGCAAGTCTAGTGATTCAAGGATTTACTTCTGGAATGCAACTATAGTTGTCCATCAAAAATTCATCGAGCAGTCCCTCTTTTAAAACAAACTTTATGCACGTGCATAATTTAAAATGGGGACATCAATAGGTTGATGAGACTCGACCATCAAGATTAAAGACTTAATATTTAAGGCTTTGTCATAAAATATTTTGGTCTGACTTAGGCAATATTAAATGGAAAACAAGAGCACAATGACCAATAGACCTAAATAATTAATAAAATTTCAACCATTGATTTCTGAAAAATCTAATGGTTCTAGTGTTATTCTGGAGGTTTCAATTTGCAAGTCTAGTACTTCAAGGATTTACTTCTAGAATGCAACTATAGTCATCCATCAAAAATTCATTGAACGGTCCTTTTAAAACAAACTTTATGCATGTGCATAATTTAAAATGGGGACATCGCTAGGTTGACGAGACTCGACCCTTAGGATTAAAGAGTTAAGATTTAAGGCTTTCTCATAAAATATTTTGGTCTGACTTAGGCAATATTAAATAATAAACAAGAGCATGATGACTGACAGACCTAAATAATTAATAAAATCTCAACCATTGATTTATGAAAATCTAACAATTCTAGTGTTATTCTGTAGGTTTCAAATCGAAAATCTAGTGCTTCAGAGATTTACTTCTAGAATGCAACTACACCCATCCATCAAAAATTCATTGAATGGTCATGGTTATATTGATTCACCAATTTTTTTTCTTATGCATTTGAAAATAGGTTTAATTTGCCAATGGATATATTTTTTTGGTTTGAAAAAAAGTTTTAATTACCAACAAAACTGTTTTTTCTGTTTTGAAAACAAGTTTAATTCGCCAATGGAAATTTTTTCTAGGTTTGAAAATAGATTATAAACGCCAATGAAAACAGTTTATTGGTTTAAAAAAAATTGCATTTTTCCAGGATTTTCTGTAGACTTCTACCGATTAGAAAAGCTTTGCCAATTGAGATTTTTTCCCTAAAAAACGAAAAAAATTGCCACTAAAATTAATATTTTTCTCTAGAAATATACAAGATTCACCAAGATTTTACACCTTCATCAAGGGGGGGTTCCTTAAAGTTTTCCCTGGTTATTTAAGCTCTTAGTTTGTATATATGCATACATTAGTTAGGGGAAGAATAAAAAATTATGTATAGAGAGAGAGAAGTTATGCAAAGATTACAGTATATGTATGCACCAAACCCTTGATGTTAAAGAGGGAGAATATTTTTGGAGATAGTTAAGGAATGTTGCCATCAATGAAAAAGGGGGAGATTGCAGAAAGAATAAGGAGTTTTTCATTGATGCATTTGTTGGTAACATGAGCATGTGGGATGAGTACAAGTTGTACAGTTATGTAGTTCAATTTTATAATTGATGTTGAAACATTTTATTCTGGTACAAAGACCATTGTGTAGATCAGTTTGGATAACTTCAACATGTTTTTGAGATGGTAATCCAGTGGTAATTTACAAGAAGGTTTGATTCAATGAAGATATATAAACAAAAAATTGACTAAGTGTCAATACAAGTAATTCTATGAATAGGACATCTGATTTTTGGGTCTACATTGGTTTGTTCTATAATATCTTTCTATACAGTTTTGGGGTAATTTTTATGGTTGTTAGAAGAGTCTAAATCTATAATTTCATATCATGTTAGCTCTTAGTGTTGAAGTTATAAGTGACAATGTATCAACCTAGTAGTAACAAGTGTTGTCTAGTTCAGTGAATATGTTTTGGTGAATTTGCACTTCTCTATGGAATGGAATTTGGTTTTACAGTTTTGTGGAGATGTTGAAAGATTTTAGTAGAGTGTATATTCCATATGGCATAGATTTTGGAGTTCTACATGTCTGAATGTGGTTGTACAGTTGGAAAATTTTGTTGTTAGGTCATTACCAATGCCGACCTAATGAGTTTAATGTATTATGGATTTTGAATATATATTGATCCATTATGATGGAACTGTTTTGGGCCCATGCCAACCTATTTTGAATTATTATGAATTTTGAATCTTATCGCAAAGTGTGTATGTATGTATACTGAGCTAACAAGTTACATTTTGTATAATACATCCAATTAGGTCGATCAAATTGATGTGTTAGGTGTTTGTGGATAAAGCATATAGATATGTAAGATCTTTCCAATGTTTTAGTGTGTGTGTACGATGAATATCGGTTGATGCGAGTTATGTGAATATAAGGAAAATGTAGAGCATAGAAAAACAATAATTCATATTAGTATGAAGTGTGTGAAGTCAGTATATTGAGCTTCAATGGAATTGTACTCCAATATGTTGTAGATTCATTTTATAACAATTCAAATTTGGTTGTCTCTATTCTATCTTTTATTTTCTCACTAGTTAGTGAGTCCACCTATAGTGAGCACTTTTGTAATACACTGTAACTAGTTATAATATATTGTGAGCTAATCCTCACTGTGGTTTTTCCCATTTTGGGTTTTCCACATAAAAATCTAGTGTTCATGTGTTATTTGATGTTGTTGGTTGTCTTCATTCTTTCATTCATTATTACAAATTAAATATGTTATGAGAATTGAATGTTTAGATGCTTTAGTGGTTTAAAAGAATATTGATTCACCCACCCTAAGTATTCCAGGTGTTCAACAAAGGATTCCTATATGAAACAATCAAGAACAACCCCAGACACAAGTCAAACACTCAAGGGAAATCAAAATACTCAAATACCTTAGGGTAGCAAGGATATCAAAGAATGAAGATGCGAACAAGATGAAAACAAGTCATTAGGTATTTGAAGGAAGCAAAAGACACCTCCAAATCTAGATTCCACCTAGTTCTTCCATTGGCATCAAACTCCAATCATTGTGATAGCTTGAATAAATATTAAAATTCATTTATTATTATCTAAAATAGGATAAATAATTTGGCAGATTTTTACTATAATAATGCTTGATTTCCTATTTTTCAAACAATAATTCATATATTTATAAGGAATTATAGAAATAAAATCAAGTATAGGCTAACTTGTTTAAATTTAATTTTTGGGATTTATTATTGCTAAATCTCAAATTTAAATTTGCATCACATAAATTAAGAATCGACATAAATTAAAAACCAAAATTATTGGGAAAAACACCTAGGCTAGGATGCCCACACCCCTCTCCAATTATTTTACACACCTTTAACTTTTATTCTCAAGTTTAGGGTCTTCTTAATCAAAAATTATCCAAAAAATGAATATTTGTTGGGCTTAAAATGATGAAATGTCATCAAGAAGGCACTCTTAGGGAAGTAATGACATGTACTCTCTTGAATTGAAGGGAAAATTTAAGGCTACATGAGTGTTTCTAAAATGCATTAATGAAATGGATACCAAATCGAGACCCAAATAAAGAATAAAATTGTGTTGTTACCTTTAGGGAGCATAACTTATGATGCTACAGAAAGGTATGAAGATGGGGAATTCCAAATTCCTAAAACTAGAATGGTAAAGAGAATCCAAGCTTATTCTTTTGAAATATAATACATGATTCAGAGGAAAAAGGATGTAACTATTGATGCCTTTTCTCTTATTTTTGCCCCTTGTTTTATTTATGTCAACTTTGGTGATTTGAAGAATTATTTCATGAGGGAATACACCAAAGACACATCCACTACTAACATTTTAAATGGAAATATACATATGAAAAATGAATATGCCAATATTTGGTTACTTTTTTCATAAGTATAAAATATTTTGATATGTGGGTCTAGGATGAAGAAAAGGATCTTAAAAATGATGCATGATATACCTATGTTGGGATATTATAGACCCTACAATATTTATTATTATGTGAGAGAGATTATCATGGATAGTCTTTATGAATGAGGATCACCATCACAATAGGAGAACATCACCTACTAGTAGAAGGGAAGAGAATGTGACTTTCCAATATATTTTTTGGAGCCTCTATTTATTCCTTGTTAATATTTAGAACATGTGTTCAAGGACCCCATAATGGTTCTAGCCAATAAAAATGGTAGATATTATAGTTATGTTATTATGAATGAGATAAATAAATAAGAAATTTCCTTAACCATTCATCTTTAATTCAAAGCACATCATGAGGTAGAATTAATTTTCCAATGAGTGGTTGGGATATCCAAGTTGCTTGGAAACATGACTACTAATAGATATAAAAAGTTTAGCAATTTCTCTTAGAGGGGATTATCCCAATTAATAGGGGTTGAACTCATCCCTAAAAAAGGTTATCAACTACCAATAATGGTCCTAACAAAAAGTGTGAATTAGAGGATTGAAATAACTTTGAATTAACATGTTTCAAATAATAATACACATGGATTAAATGGTTGAACTTTAAAGATTATTATTGCATAAGCCCCAACACATAACCCTTCGAATGCTTTCATGCATGGAAAGGTGTGTTTATGATGCCCTATCTTGTAAATTCATTTGGTTTTTATAGATTAAGTGGTGTTTCTTATCAGGTAAATGGATGTCATGATTATTGAAAGGAAGGAAAATTTAGAACATGGAGCCATCACAAACTAGTTTATTCATGGGAAGATCCTATCTATAGAGGATGTTGCTTGGGAAGAAATATAAAAACTAGATTATCTAAATTTGCATTACTTGGGGGAAAGAAAATATGAGTATGGTGGAATTTTCATGTCCCCTTTTTCTAATAACTTGTGGGTAAGTGTAAAAGTGTATGGGACCAAAAATTGGTCATGTCACTTTCTAGTCCCATACAAGGATTAACACAAGTTCATTATAATATGCTTGCATCATAAGGAACTTGCATTTTTTAGAAGAAAAAAAAACTCTCTTTATCTTCCCATCCCTCTCTACCTTACACTCTCCATCTTCCTCAAACTTTAATAATCAATAGGCTCTTATCATCTTGCAATTATCTAAGAGTAGTTGTAACTATCCAAAAGAATCATGAATCCTCTCCTTATAAATATGACCTATTCCTATACAAGAGACCAAAAAGTGGGAGGGGCTAACCCCTCACACCCCCTATCAAGAACTAAGATCCAAACATAGTTGAAACAAAAACCTCTAAACCAAAAAGATAATCAAAAGTTCCATTACCAACACTACTTCCATACCTCTCTCTATCTTAATCTCTCAATCTACCTCTCTCTATCCTTATATCTATTTATCTCCCTTTTCCTCTATTATTATCTCTCCTTTATCTTCCACTTTTCATCTCTATCTCTAGATACCTCTCCCACTCTCTCCTTCTCTCTTTTTTCTAAATGTTTATATCTATATTTTTAATTGCCTTTATTTCTCCCCCTATCTCTATTTCTCTATATTTTTCCTTCAATCTCCATCTCTCTCTACATATCCCTCTCCTTTTCTCTTCCCCCTATCTTTCCCAAGTTATATCATCTCTAGATATCTCTCCATATTTATATCCATATCTCTCTCTTTCACCCTATTACTCTCCCTCTTTCTATATCTCTATACTTCTCATCTCTCCTCTCTTTATGTTTTTCCCCTGTGACCAAAAGTGGGAGGGGAAATCCCCCACACCCCCATCAATATCTAAGATCCAAGCATAGCTAAAATAAAAAGCTCTAAATGGTGAAGATAATTAGGCTCTATTACCAATAGAGAGAGAGAGAGATAGAGAGGAAAATAGAGATGGATATGGATATGGAGTTAGAGAGGGAGATGAAGGGATAAAGAGAGAGTTAGATGAGAGAGGGATAGAGAGAGATGGAAGAGATAATTTTTTAGCTTCATAAATTATCACCCTTGACAATTTCACACTACATTGATAGCCTATTTTACCTATAGAATAAATTATATTAATTATTTATTCATTTTAGGGCTAGATTGGGAAAATACATTAAAATTATAGAAAATATCAAGAATTTTTGGCTAAAATCACATGGACAAGGGAAAGGGTTTCATAGTCCTAAAGGTGTCCTATTTTGATAATTATAATTTTTAGCATTGGCCTTGAGTGTTGTAAAATGAACTTAGATTGGCATATGTCAAATAAATCAATTGGTATGCATGTATAAAAAAATTTCCCCTCTCATTTGAATAACTAGGCACTATCATGATTAATCATGCAATATTATGCTTTCAATATGAAGATACATGTGACTTATCCTTTACATGCTAGCTACAACAAAATATTGTATTTAGTGGACTAATGTCTTGTAGGTCATTAAGGAAATTCACTAATCTATCATCAACTCATTGTGGAAACTTATGGTGTGACATCACTTCAATGGGGGTTTCATACCTAAGGTAAATTTATCAATTGTCATTTTTTTATTATAATTATTTATTGTTTACTTTACATCTACTTGAATTAGGGAAAACAATTCATGCCATCATCATTTATTTTTTGTGGAGGTGGAAACACCAAAAATGGGGTTTGATTGAGATAAACTCTTATGCAAGACAACCTTTCTGACTATTTTCATGTGTGAAAGTTAGATCTATAAATTTATCAATAGAAAGTTGTAGAAAAGTTTAGAGAATACCTATAACTTCTATATCTTACTTTAAGTGTTCAAAAAACCTCATTTATGGATAATGGAACCCTTTCCCTTTTCCCTCCAATTTAGGCTCAAATTTTATACACAGGTTCCTCTCTATCTACATTCTAAAATTTATATTCATTTATGCAATTTTCTATTTGTGTCTATGTGATAAATTATGTTTTCAAATCTAGGGTTTATGTCAATTAGGTTAATTAAATCAAACATAAAATTTTCCCTATTTCAAACAAAAAGGAAATACATACTAGAAAATTGAATCTCCCTTTAGGTAGCTATCCAATCATCAAACCTTATTTGGTTTGTGTTTCATAGTTTAGTCCAAAAGAGGGAATTTTGGATTTAGGCTAACTTTTTTTTATCTAGATCACTTTTATCACTTAAAAAATTTATAGAGTGGGAGAGAATGAGAGAGATATGGAGAGATAAACATATAAATATAGAGATATGGAGAGATATAGGGGTACAAAGAGACATAGATATTTTGAGACAGACATAACAAGAGGGAGAGATAGAAAGATAAATATGGAGAGATGGAGATATGGGAGAGAGATAGAGAGGAAAATAGAGATATAGATATAAAGGTCTAAGAAGAAAGAGAGAGAGAGAGAGAGAGAGAGAGAGAGAGAGAGAGAGAGAGAGAGAGAGAGAGAGAGAGAGAGAGAGATAAGGAGGGATGGATAGAAAGAGATATAAATATATAAAGATAGAAAGGGAGAGAGGAATATAGAGATAAAGATGAAGATAGAGGTAGAGGGAGAGAAATATATATAGATTCTAGGTAAAGGGAAAGATAAATATAAGGAGATAAGGAGATAGAAATCAAGAGAGGGAGGGAGATAAAGAGATATAGAGGGAGATGAAGGGGGAGAGATAGAGAGAGAGATATAGATTTTGACATAGAGTGGTAGATGTATATATATATAGAGAGAGAGAGATACATGGGAAGAGAAAGATAAAGCAAGGTAGATATAAAGAGACAGAGAGGGGGGAGGGAGAGAAGGAAGGAGGGAGGGAGAGAGGGGGGAGATGAAAATAAAGGTAGAGAAAGGGAGATAGAGAAGAGGGGGAGAGGGAAATATAGATCAATATATAAAGGGAGATGAACATAGAGGGATAGAAGGAGAGATATAGATAGACGGATAAATAGAGAGATAGAGAGGAATATGGAGAGAGATAGATAGGGAGATAGATGTAGAGAAAGTGATAAAGAGGAGTAAGATGGAGATAAAGAGAGATATAGAGAAAGAGAGATGGAGTGAACAAGAGAGAGGTAGATATAATGAGATATATATAGATGGAGAGAGAGAGAGAGGAAGATAGAGATGGAGTGGGAAAGAGAGAGATAGATAGATAGAGAGAGAGGATGTGATAGAGACAAAAGAGAGAGGGAGAGAGATAGAGATATGGACAATATAGAGAGATAGAAATAGTGAGGTATAAATAGGGAATGTGTATGCATATGAGAGAAAATATATTGAGATAACTTGATAGTGAGGGAGATGGATAGAGAGAGAGGAGAGAGGAGAAATAGAGAGATATATAAAGAGGAGTGATAGGAAGAGAGGGAGATAGAGGGAGGGATAGGGATAGAAAGAGGGAAATATATATAGAAATAAATATAACTTTGGAAAGATAGAGGGGAAGAGAAAAAGAGAGGTAAAGAGGGCAAGAGATATATAGAGGTCTAGAGTAAGAGAAAGGGAGAGAGATAGGTAGAGACGGAGATAGAAGAAGATGGGGAGAGGGAGAGAGGGAGAGAGCAAGAGAGGGAGAGAGAGGGATCGAGGGAGAGAGAGGGGGGAGGGAGAGAGAGGGGGGATAGATATGTAGAGGAAGAGGGAGAAGAGAAAAGAAGATAAATAGGTAGAGAGGGAGAGAGATAAATAAATAGAGAGGGAGAGATCTATAGAGGGATATATATCTATATATATAACTAGGAAAAGATAGAGGGGAGAGATATAGGGAGAGAGATAGATAGAGATGGAGAGAGAGAGAGAGAGAGAAAGAGAAGGGGTGAAAGAGAGAGGGAAAGGGAGAAAGACAGGTAGATAGGGGGAGACAGAAGAGGGAAAGAGAGAGATAGATAAATAAATAGAGAGGGAGAGAGGGAGACAGGTTTAGAGAGAGGGATGAGATAGAGAGGAAGAGAGGGAGTGATATAGAGAGAGGAGGGAGATAGATATATAGAGGTAGAGAAGGGATAGAGATAGTTAGAGAGGGAGAGAGAATAATAGGGGAGAGGGAGAGATAGCTAAATAGATAGAGAGGGAGAGAGATAGAGAGGGGATAGATAGCGAGAAATGATAACTTTAAGAAGTCACCTTAAATATATATAGAATCCTAGATTTTTTTTGAAAATATCTATATATATATGGAGAGAGAGAAGTAGAGAGAGAGGGAGAGAGAGAAAGAAGAAGAGAGAAAGGGGAGAGATAAAGATATATGGGAAGCATAGCATTGTAAATTATTTCCCTTGATAATTTCACACTAGGTTTCACTCCTTCCTATGTGCTTGGACCTAATTATGCACCTAATTTCCTAAATTATGCATTTTGTGGCCCATTTTATTAATTATCATAAAATAAAATACGCAAAACCTAAAGTATGCATTTAATATTTTTCCCTTGACACTTCATATCCTAAAAAAGTGGGATATGGGCAAGGGTGCCCTTGTCCTTTAGAAATGACCCCATTTTTAAATATGTTGGTGGCAATTTATTATTTAAAATTGAAATCCTAATTATAGACTATCGGGATTTAATTTTTGGGAAATTAGAAGAATTTCATATAAATACCTAGTCATTTCATCATTTGAAATCCTAGAAAGAAGGGGAAATTATTGAGAAAATTGAAGATCCTAAAATCAATCAAGGGAATTCACGAGAATATTTATCAAACATTATTGCAACACTTGATCATTTAAGCATCATGTCATATGTTATGTGAGTTTATGTTCATGTTAAATACATGCATTTTGTTTATGTGTACTAACATGTGTAGATCATCAAATAAAATAAATCCAATAAACAATTGATCCATGAAGGTGATGAGCATGACTCCAATCCATCTAGGAGATCAAATTGAAGTGGTGAGTTGTAGCAAGTTATCAATTCATTACTTGTTTATTATTTGGCCTTTATCCCTCAAAAGGATACACTCTCTTTATCATCAATTTTGTCATTGTGGAGGTAGAAATACCAATATGGGGTTTGACTAAGGCAAGCCCCTATATGGGACAACCCTTCCTCTCCTTTTGTGTGTGCAGGTTACAGATCTAAAGAGGATTGGAAGAAGAATGAAGATAATTAAATTCCCATTTATGCATTTAAGACCTATTACTTGACAAGATATAGAAACTCTTTTATCTCGATTAAAAAAAAGATCTTAACACCAAATCCAAAGGGAAGGAACTATAGACTAGGCACCTAAGGGTTGCATAATCCTTTTTTAGAAGTAGGGTTTTAGACTAGGGAACCTAAGGTGCCCTTGTCTAGCGAAAATTGCCTCAAATTCATAGGTTAGGTACCTCTATGTCTGTCTTCTTTTCTAGAACTCAAGTTTTCTTGTGTGTTTCTAGTTTGTCTACATTCATCTCAAAACTCTACATTTTCATAGTTAACTAGTGACATCATTAAGGAATTCAGATCCAAGGTTGATTGACTCACCTTTTAGGTTGCAAGTTAATCTAATGTCCTTATCGATTTGAATTCCCAATGTTTTTTTAGTGAAAATTAGTTAATCCTAGATAGATATAGGATCACTTTTCCTACATAAAATGAAGAGAAATAGAGATATAGAATGGGGAGATAGAGAAGGAATGATGGAGAGAGAGGGTGATAGATAAAGAGATGGGAGGTAGAGAGGTAGAGGTAGAGAAAGGGAGAGAGAGAGAGAGAGAGAGAGAGAGAGAGAGAGAGAGAGAGAGAGAGAGAGAGAGAAGAGGGGGAGAGAGGCAGATATAGATCAATATATAGAGGTGGAGGGAGAGGGAGAAAGGGAGTTAGAGAGAGAGAGAAGGAGAGAGGGAGACATATAGATAGAGGGAGATATAGAGATATAGATAGGGATAGGAAGAGAGATGGAGAGACAAGGAGATAGAGGTAAAGAAAGATATGGATATAAATAGATAGAGAGAAGGAATAAGAGGGATATATAATGAGAGATAAATAAAAAGATAGAGATATAGATTAGGAGATATGGAGGGAGAGATAGAGTGAATAAGAGAGAGGTAGAGATAATGAAATATAAATGGAGATGTAGAAAGAAATATGGAGATAGAGATGAAGGGGGTAAGAGTGAGAGAGAAAAGGGGTGATAGAGACAAGTAATAGAGAAGGGTAGAGAGAGGGATGTAGAGGTAGAGAGAGGGTGAGAGATAAAGAGACAGAGATAGGGAGGGATAAATAAGGAGTGTGTACTTGTATATGAGTGAGAAAGAGATATGGAGATAAATTAATAGAGAGGAAGAGGGAGAGTTAGAGAGACATAAAGAAATGAGAGAGAAGTAGAGAGATAGATGGATTGATAGGAAGAGAGAGGGAGAGGAAGAGATAAAGATATAAAGAGTGAGAGATATCTAGAGATAGATATAACCTCTAGGAAAGATAGAGAGGAACAAAAAGGGATATAGATAGGTAGAGAGGGAGAGATATAGATAGATAGACAAATGACTTGAAATCTTGTGTGGATTTTGTTCATTACCCTAACCTTTGTGTATCCATATACACACATTCTCACTAATTTAGCCTTCACCTTATCATTATATACACATACTTGAAAGCATTCATGTAATTTCCATGTATTTATTACACCTATTCATACATCCACCAAAATATATCCATTAAACATCTAGATAAGACCATTTACCCACTGAGTCAAATCATTTATATGGTTGTGTATTTGTTTCTTTCCTATAATCTAAAATTCAAATTTTTGTTGATTGAACCCTTTTATTTTCCCAACCTAAATTGAATAACTACAAGTTTATGTTTAGTGAAATTTGATGTTATGTGCTATTATTTAGAGGCATTCATTTTACATCATTCACGAATCTACAAGCATCTTCTCTCTTTTTTATACACCCTTAATCTTAAAGATACATAGGGTTATGCATAGTCAACTTGTGGCTACCTTAACTCTTAATTAAGGTGTATTATCATTATTATATTATTATTCTAGTTATTTAGGTGGGCTTGGGGCTTATATTTGGTTATTTAAGTTGGTTTGGGTCTTATCCTAGGCTTAAATAGGGTATAGACAGAAGGTAGTGAGTCTTATTTGATAATTAGATTGTGAATTGTGTTCTCATTGGAAATATTTGGAGGTTTACCCCCTTGAAGTGCTTGTTATTCTCAATTATTATCTAGTATTTCCAACATGTTTCATATCATATTTTTCTCATGTGCAAGTTATTTCATTACACATTCTATAACATTAAATGAGCAATCAATAACAAAACATTTGAATTTGTTGCAGTAAAAAGTGTAATAAAGTTGTATACATCATTCAATGATCCTTGCTTCTTATATTTGATATTTTACACATTTCCAAAAGTTAATAAGATAACACATCTCCTTGTGAGACAATGACAAACCTCCAAAGATATTTGTAAATACTATCAATCTATAAACATTAGAAAGACAATAAAAACATAATGAACCTAACGAATAAAAGAGTGAGTGTAGAAATTATATAAGATCAAGTTCAAACTTGAAAGATAGATCCAATATCATAAAACGAACCCAAATTGAAAAACTCAACAAATTGATGAACTCAACCCTATAATAGACATACTGGATGCAAAACCTAAGGCACTTCACCGACAAGAGATACCATATTCTTCACCAACAACATACCTCTAATATGCTTATTTTTATTGCAGAATAAAATTATTGCCATTTGACCAGGTAAGTAGATGCCAACACTTTCAATATGCTTTTTAATTTCTTTGAGAAAATATCCTTTTTTCTAAAGAAGTCTTTGAAAAATTAAAAGCTACGGATTACCGATGGTTATTCCCTTTGAACGCTAAACGACAGCTGACGTAAAAATTAAATCAGCAGTCCGTCACAAAGTGGTCTTGCTTTGTCACGGAGAATGAATGAATGAAAGATTTTAATGACATTTGTGAGACTAAACAGTCTATGGGAGTGAGACAAAACAGGCCTAATTTTTCTTCATGCTCTTTTCCAAGTCAGATCTCCCGCTATTAATTTTGACTAGTAGGCTAGCCATCTGATTAATCTTGTCTTCCTCAAATAGTTGGTGCATATTTTCCACTTTCAAACTATTTTCATGCTGAGTACAGATATCCTCGTAAGCAATGCATTCCATGATGAATTTCCATTCTATTTCCACAACCCCCTTATTGCAGAAAATACAAGTTCTTTCTTCCCAAGTTTCCTTGGGTATCTTCCACTTACCGGTCTCACACCTAAGGTGATGTGATCCCATCCTCAATTGTGCCACTAACAACCTCACTTTCCCTTTAATAGCTGCACATAAATAAGTTTTTTCACCATGATCCTTTGTCGGGTTAAACTCTTTGATGTAGTATGCTTTTTTTCACCCAATCTGGTTTTTCCACATGGCAGTTCTGAATTTTTCAGTCACATAGCTTTTTATTTCACTATTGGTGCTAGGACACTCATGCAAATTGATGTCCCACTTGTTCATCCACTTGTGGTTTTGTTTCATCCAAGTTTTCTTCCTACGATCTAGCATCTTCTTCATAACCGTTTTAGGCCAACGGTGGTTATCCATGTTTTCAACCTTCTTTAAATAGCTTATCAACCAGATTAAAGCCGATGCTTCCAATGGAAAAAACCTCGTTTCAGCTAAAAGAATTTCATAGGGGACAGTGGTTTTTACTTTGAGACTACTTGTTATTAGATGTTTTTGAATTCTTTCTAGTTGTCTCCAACTGCACTTTGACATACTATTTCCCCATACCTCACACCCATAAAGTACAACTAGAGTAACAAGCAAACCAAAAAGGGTTTTCTTAGTTTTCCAATCCCAAAGCTCAAATTTTCTACACCTATTTTGTAGAAGATAAGAAGCTTTCCAACCTCCCTGTATCCTTTTCGTCTGACAAGTCTCCCAACTGAGTTTATGATGAAAGTCAATCCCAAGATATTTGTATTATTTGACTATTTCAAGTGGGCTACCTTCAAAAAGAAAGGTATTCTGCTTATCTTTTCTATTCAATGAGAAAATCATGATTTTGGTCTTGGTGATATTCACTTGCATCCCAACCTCGTGACAAAAGAGTTCTAGAGCTTTCAGATGTTCTCTTAACCCATGTGTTGTTTTTGAAATTAGGATAAGATCATCAGCATATAAAAGTAGCTTCACCACATAACCTGCCAGTTGAATACCATCCCCATCCGTCTTGCTTAACCAAGCTTCCAGCTTATAAATGTATAACCCAAAAAGCGTGGGAGATAGAGGACAGCGTTGTTTAACTCCAATGTCACTACCAAAACATTCTGACATACCATCACTTGTTCTAATTTTAGCTCTAACATTCTCATACAATCTGTGAACAGCTGCTCTATACACATTTGGGATGCCTAGTTCCTCCATTCTATTCCATAGTTTGTCTCTAGGTACTATGTCAAAAGCTTTCTTGAAATCTACAAAATAGCAATAAGCTTCCTCGCCCTGAGTGTTCCAAATTTTCTCGAACAAATGTCTAAGGGTGATGCAGTGATCAATGGTAGAGTGTCTTGACCTAAAGCCTACCTACCCCTTTGCCCTTTTGCTCTCATTTTCTTCCCAACTGCTGATCCTTCGCTCAATCATGCTCCCAAAGAGCTTGCCAAAGATAGGATTGACCATAATCGTATGGTAGTTAGATGGATTGTTGATATCACCACTTTTGAATAGAGGAATGACCACACTAGTGGTCCACTCCATAGGAAATCCTTCTTGATTGACATTATTGAAAATTCTTTTTATGTAAGGAGCAAGAGTCTCGATCCCCCATTTTAAAAATTCATCCTGCAACCCATCTATGTCTTGTGCTTTACCACTCACTAAATTCTTTATTCCTTGTTTAATATCATCCACAGTGAATAGTTCCATTGATGTGTTAATAACAGGTGGATGGTCTTTCTCGTGAACCCACTTGTAAAGAAGCCTAGCATACTCCAGCCATTAGACATCTATAATACTATTTTCAATCCTCTTTTTCTTTTGCTGCAATTCTCTCCAAAAACCTTTAGGGTTTTGTTTTCCAAGCGAGATTAGCTCCTTCCTTCTTTCATTTACATAATCATATTTTTTTTACTGCACCAATTTTTCATATTTTTTCTTGTACTCTTTGTCCATTCCTTTCTTGTTTAGTGATCTCTTGGCTGCCTTACATTCTTCATCGTACCATGGATTTGCCGGGAAAGTGTTTGCAGCCCTCATCATGGGGTGGGACCTTTTGCATGCATTTAAAGCCTTGTGAATTATTGGGGTCAATGAATTGTTGTGAATGTGGATGTCCCCATCTTTTGTTGCTTTGACCTCTCCATTATTTTTTAAATCATGGAAATGTTGTTTAAGAATAGCGTTAAATATTTCTCTATTTTCTTTATTCAAGAGGATTTTACCCTTGGGGAGGGTTTTATTTTGCATGTGTTGAACCTGTTTAATGTGCTGGCTGATTGGGGACATGTGGAGCTTAACCAGAAGAGGTAAGTGGTCATATTTCATCCCAATAGGGCAGTCCTCAATATCAAACTCTAGCAATCTAGATACAAAACCTTGAGAGCAAATCACGTAGTCCACCACACTTTGACCATTATAAGTTTTGCAAGTGATACCCCCGACTTTGGCCAATCTCTCATCCCATTACAAGTAACCATGCCAAACAGACTACAAAGCCCAAGTAATTCTACCCCAATCTGATTAGTTTTCTCTTCTTTCTGAAATGTTTCTTTAGATATACCTGCCTTACTGTTATGAACCTTTGGTAAAATCCAAGTGAATTTTTTCTTTTGATTTTGTTTCAATTTCCGTCTCTAAGCTTGTCTGCATCTTAGAATCCCATTATATTGCTTTGCATTTACCAAGATCAGCCTTTCTTCTATGTTTACATGATTCCATATGCTTGATGCATGCAATCTCGTAAGCAAAGAGTCCCAAACACTCGCTAAACCCTCATCTTGAACAATATGGTAGAGAGTGGACCACCCGTTTGACCACTGTGGAATGTGATATCCTGGAAGTATTAAACCTTTTTGACCCAGAAGAGTTAAAAGATCACTCAACTGAATCTGGGGTTTATTTTCCAATTTTCTATTGCCCAGTAGACGTTCTAAATCTCCCAACTGCATTGAAAAAGCATTTGTATTTGAGATTTGTGTCCCTTTTGGAGGGACCCTCTGACATGCCAGGTCTAGGTTTTCACCCATAATCCCTTGTTTAACTCTCATGCATTTGAAATGTTGTGGTTTTGTTTATTTGAAATGTTGTGGTTTTGGTTTTATGCTGGTATGCGAGTTTGTCTTCTTACGGAGAAAGAGACAGAATAAAATTTAAAATAAAAGAAAGTAAGGAAAGGCGATAGGGAGACCTGTTGGAAATGCAGCCCACTGTCCATGCCTTCCCATGATCCTAATTTCGCTTTGTTTCGTTGGCTTGTGGGGTCCTTGGTCCCGCTTTGACTTTTTGCATGCCCTTTTCCCCTCTTCCCGAACAGCGCAGCCGCTTGAGAAAAACACTACCTCCGCTGACTTTGTCGCTGCCTGGTAAATCCCTGTCACTGCCTGGTAAATCCCTGTCTGTCTATAAATCCATGTCTGCCTAGTAACCGCTGCCTGGTAAATCCCTATTGTAAATCCCTGTCTGGTTGACGGGAAATATGCCATGACTGTTCTGGTTGAATCGAAGGCGATAATACCTAACAATCCATCTATTTTTAATTATTATTTGTTTAAAAAAAATAGCCATCTATACTCTGTCAATGCAACAGCACAGACCGTACAAAAACAACACTTTTAATTGCTCAAAAAGATTCACTGATTAATCAACAATTTTAATGTATTATCTTTTGAGGATGGAAATGCCAAAAAAAGAATTGAAAATCCTTTCCAGGGAGATCGTCAACTTGGGTAGGTCTTATCAATCCTTTTGTTTGCATTTCACTTTCGTATTAAGTACGAAATTCAGGGGAACACGTAACCACTAAATAATTTTAAAATAATATATATAAAAAAATAATCTCGAGTTCTTGATAGGAACGTTCTTATCTCGAAAGGAAGATCTCGCGTAGGTGACACCTAATGATTTAACGTGAGAGAGCATTGGGCAATTTGTTTGGTATCACAGGGCTGACTTAATCGGCACACTCTAAGCATTGACTTAGATGGTCGTGCCCACATCCCCGTCAAATCAGATTTTCCTTTCCTTTCTGTTTGTAATAAATAATTCAGGGATTAAATTTGACGATTGACCCTGTCTGTCAAACAATTTTTTTGTGACGGTCATTTACTTGAAGTTTCCTTTCAAATATTAAGGTTATCTATTTTAAGAAAAATATATGTAGATTGAAAAAACATATATAGGAATAATTACATAGAAATTTTGACAGTTTAACTAAAATTTTTCCTTTCAAGTGATACAATCTTCCTAAAATTTTAATTGTATTTTACAGCTAAAATGACTAAATACGGCCATACGGCCATCAAATTTAATCCCTAGTTTGCATAATATTGTCTACAGTTCCCGTTTTCATTTTCCTCCACCATTCAAAACAATTTTATCTGTCCTCTATACCGTGGCAGCTATAAAATCTGTAGAGCCTGCCACTCTATCTACAAGGGAGCATGCCCTCCAATATCTACCACTCTAAAGCAAGTAGATCATATCTTTTTAAGAAAACTTGTTGCCATCATCAATGTTCTGCCATCGGAAAGGGTAAGTATATAGTTTGATGCAGGGTTTTTAATCCCACATTTGTCCAAAGAAGGAAAGCAAGGGGAAGGAAGCTATAAGTAGAGGCTTCAAGATATAGCATATAACGTTTCATATAAATGTACTTATTATAAACAATATTTTCAATTGAGTCAATTATAATATCGAATGCATCTCCCATTGTGAAACTTAATTTATAATTTTTTATTAGATTGGTTGGATTTATTCATATTTTATTTTATTTTTATTTATTTTTTAATTATATTTAGAGAAGTTATTTATTTTATTTATTTAAAAAAATTATATGAGAATTAGTTTGTTTATTTAAAATATATATATATATTTTTTAAATTATTTTATTTTATTCAAATATAATAAATTACTTCAAAAAAAAAGAGCATATTAGATGGCAAGGATGTAGGGGGGCGAGGTGGTATCAGGTTTGAAGAGCAAGGTCAAGGAAAGCTAGGCGGATGAGGTGATTCGGGAAAAGCCCGAGGTTTCATTGCCACAGGATGACAATCACATCCCGCAATGGGTGTTCTCCAATGGTGGTTGGGTTGATCAATGCCATATTACGCAATTTCGGAAGCAACCAATTTAGGATCAGGCGGTTCATCGCCCTATCCATGTGTGACATGATACTCCTTCAAAAGCTTCAAGAGAAGAATGGCGGGTTGAAGGTGGTAGGAAGGATATGCTCCCAAGGCTTCGCCACCATAAGGCTCAGAGTAAGTCAGTATGGAGGAAAAAAGAAAGATCTCGCAATGAAGGAAGAAGAGCATGTGTGGGGAACCCGAATTCTAAGATTGAACAAAACTCTATATCATCAGAGGTGCAAGAAATTTCGATGATTCATGTGTCGTAGGAAATAAAAAATGATGCTAAAATTCTAAGGGATTTCACTCTAATATGCCATTTCATCAGGGGCAGTCCCAGTAGGGCAGAGATCAGGGATTGGATAAAGGTGAATTGGCAGACAGAGGTATTACTTAGGTTTCTACCAAAAAACTTCTTTGTGGTGGTTTTTGCAGATGAAGAATCAATGAAAAGAATCGCGGAAGGCGGTGTGTGGCACATGGGCAAGTTCTCGCTTTACATGCAATCTTGGGAAAAAAAATTTGACCCCACTCAGTTAAAGTCATATGACTAACCGATTTGGATTCGCCTATACAATCTTCCGTTTGAATACTGGAATGGTGATTTCTTGGAAAAGATTGGACGATCGCTGGGGACTCTGTTGGACATTGATATGGATATTATAGATGGAGATTTATACAAATATGTGAGGTTGAAGATTGTCGCGATCAACACTTTATCTCGGTCAATTAACCTACAGGTGGAAGGAGAAATTTGGAATCAGGATGTCGAAGTGGAAGAGGATAAAAGGTTTTGCCTTAAATGTGGCTCAAGGATGCACAATGACATGTCATGCAAAATCGTGCAAGAAAAGAAGGAATTCAAGAAGGTGGAGAAGGAAAGGAATAGAATGGCGAATGAATTCCAAATCATTCCATATGTGACAAATGCGTCAGATCCAGGTTCAAAGGATCCTAAGGAAAAGGAATATGTGGGGTCATGTGTGGAACAAGTGGATATCAGTGAGCCCATGACAGTCCAGACCCTAGAAGAAGTGGTGAATTTGGGCAATCAGAACAAAGCTCGAATGGAAAATTCTACTCCATTGTCAAATTCAGACGCAGAGCTGGAACCTAAGGATGAGCTAGATATTATAGACGAAAGAAGTATTACTCAAACTACAATCCTGCATTTGGGTATGGGTAAATTCAGCAAACAAAGGAAATCCTGAGGAAGAAAAGATTTCAAGCAATTGAGGGAAGAAGAGGCAGTTGTTAGAAACTACCCCAGCATCAAAGAATGCTTAAGTACCAAGGGAGTATTGGCCTCCCTTGGGAAGCAATGAAGCTAACCACATGGAATGTCAGGGGTCTAAAGGCCCCTGACAAACAACACCTGGTTAGGCATCAACTACAGACTTGTTCAAGCGACATAATCATTTTGCAAGAAACTAAGTTGTCACAAACTAAGGCGGGGGTTTTTTCAAAATACATAAGATCATGGAATGGTTACTTCCAAGAATTGGTGGGTGCATCAGGGGGTTTAGGGTTAATTTGGAAGGAATCTAAATTTTTGGTAAAAGTATTGTGTTCACAAGCGAATTGGTTAGTGGCAGAAATCTTTAGTATGAGTCTAAATCTTTCATTCACATTCATCAACATTTATGGCCCTATTGGAATGAAGGAGAAATTTTTGGTTTGGTTGGAGGTTTTGGGCTTCATAAATTATCATTCGACTTCATACCTCATCGTTGGAGGCGATTTCAATGCAGTTTTGGATATTTCTGAAAAAAGTGGAGGGATAAGGTCAGAATCTCAAGTAATGTTAGATTTCAGGAGGTTTGTTGTCAGTTCAGGATTGGATGATTGTCAAACCTCGAATGGTGTGTTCACATGGACCAACAGGTACAAGGATTTCATGGCAATATCAGAGAGACTAGATAGATTCCTGATATCTCCAGGGTGGGGCAACTTTTGTTCCATCATTGAGGCCCATATTTTTCCAATTTCCATTTCGGATCACTTTCTTGTCAAACTTAATCTTAGTAGAGGATCGGACTTACCAAATTCAACATTTAGGTTCATGAATATGTGGTGGCACGATGATGGGCTATTGAGTTTGCTAGAAAAATGGTGGAAGGAGTTTCGAGTTGGGGACACGTCTAGTTTCAAATTTGTTAAAAGATTGCAGTACTTGAAACAAAGACTTAAAGAGTCGAACAGGGATAATTTCCTGAATATATTCTTAGAAAAGGCAAGAGTTGAAGGTGATTTGCAAGCTCTAAATGAGAAGGTGATAAGAGATGGAATGAGAAACGAGGAATTTTTGCGTGAGAAGGATTTAAAGCTTGAACTTGCCGAATTACTTAAGAGGGAAGAAATATTTTGGAGGGACAAATCAAGAGAAGTGTGGCTTTTGGATGGTGATTCAAATTCTAAAAATTTTCATGCATTCGTGTTGGCCCGAAGAGTGGCAAACAAAATTGAATCGATTCATTCTCAGGATGGCTCCTTGAAGCATGGCTATGCAGATGTTGGATTCAAGGTAGTTTCCTTCTTTAAAAACTTGTTAGGCGAGCATATTGGAATTTTTGGTGAAGGGGGAATTCTTGATACAATCGAAAGAAGGGTGGATAGTGAGGACAATGCCATGTTGGAAGAACTAGTGTCGATGGAAGAAGTCAAGGCGGCCTTTTCTAGTTACATCCCGATAAGGCTCCTGGGCCAGACGGATTTCTAGCTCGGTTCTTCCAAAATTGCTGGGGCTTTTTAGGAAAGGACTTGTGCCTAGTGGTAGAGGACTTCAGAAGGTCTGAGAGATTCGTCAAGGATCTCAATAATTCAGTTTTAGCTCTCATTCCCAAAAGGACTGAATGTAGAACGTTTGGAGACTATAGGCCAATTTCTCTTTGCAATACGGTAAATAAAGTAATTGCAAAAGTAATGGATAATAGACTTAAGAAGATATTATGCAAGATCATTGCTCCTGAGTAGAATGGCTTCATTTCGAGGAGGGAGATCACAAACAGTATTCTTCTCATCAGTGAAGTGGTACACTTGCTAAAATTAAACCATATGGCCGGCATGGTTATTAAGTTGGATGTTTGCAAGGCATATGAAAAAGTCTCATGGGAATTACTGCTAAAATTTATGGTTCATATGGGATTTAGCAATCAATGGTGTTTATTAATCAAACACTACATATCCTCGATAAGATTCTCTATTCTAATAAATGGTTCGATGCATGGTTTCTTTGCGGCTACCAATGGTCTGCACCAAGGGGATCCTTTATCCCCCTCTCTATTTGTTATCATGGCAGAAGCTCTAAGTTGTGCAATCAAAAGGCAAAGACATTAGTTCGAGTGGATGGGTATTTCAACGGCTCCAAATGTTGAGCAAATTACCCATACTCAATTCGCCGACGACACGACTTTGTTTGGTGAGGCTAGTATGAGGGAGGCTAAATGCATCAAAGTGACTTTGGATGAGTAAAAATAGCAGTCAGGGAAAAAAATGAATAAGGAGAAATCAAGAATTTATTTCTTCAACACAAAGGCTAATATACAGAAAGTTGTAGCTGCATTTTTGGGGTTCCAAATCGATAAGCTCTCTGCCAGGTTTCTTGGAGTCCAGATTTTTGGGGGGGCTTGCAAATCTAAGGAAGTGGTTTTGAATAAGTGTGCATAACTAAGGCGTTGTCATGGAGAAATAAATGGTTAACTCTAGCGGGCAGGCTCACCATGACTAAGTCAGTGCTCTCGGCTATACCAGTATTTACATTAGCCTATTATGAAGCACCAAAAAAGATAGAAGATGGTATAGAGAAGATTCTAAAAAGGTTCTTATGGGAAGGGTCAAATGAAGTGAGGAAAATCCCATTGATTGGTTGGGATACTGCTCGCAAGCCCAAAATTGAAGGTGGTGCGGGATTAAGGAGGTTTGGGAGGCAAAATATTGTGTTGGGAGCAAAGATGGTGTGGAAGATGTATAGGCAACCAGAGAAGTTGTGGTGTTGTATAGCTCAAAACAAATATTTAGACAATGATTCTCCTTCCAGGATTTTAATAGTGGACACACTCTAGGGCGGCTCGGCCTTCTAGAAATTTATAAACAAATGTCACCCATTGATTACAAAGCATATATCATGGAGAATTGGTAATGGGAAAATGGCTAGGTTCTTGACCGATTCTTGGAATGCCTACAGGAGGCTAGCGGAGCAATTCGAATTAGATTCGGAAGTGGGACAGTTAGAGGAAGAAGGGGGAATCGAAGTTGCCAAGTATTTTAACTTGGAAGAATTTGATGGCGGTGGTAGGGTGAAGTGGAAAAATCTGATGCATTTGCATCTTGATCAAATGAAACTGAAGGTAATTTCAAATGAATTAAATAATTGGGTCGTGTGTATGTCCAAAGATGAGGATACTATTGTATGGTGTGGGGAAAAATTTGGGGAGTATTCTGCTAAGTTGGGTTATCAAATATGGGTAGAAATTGGAGCAAGAATAGATTGGTTGGCAAAATTATGTTGGGACCAAGTCGTGCTCCCCAAGGCTGGTCTGTTTCTCTAGGTGGTCTTTCATAAGAGGTGCCTAACGATGGATAGATTAAAAAGGTTGGGAGTTATAGGCCCAACTCGATGCATGATGTGCGAACAAGCTGAAGAGGAGGACGATAATTTGTTTCTATCATGCCCTATTGCAATGGAATGTTGGGATTGGCTTCAAAAATTGTTTCAAGTTCTTGGCCCGAGACAGGAGAAATTGTGTGATTTCCTAAATGCATGGAAGATTGGCAATAATAATGGTTATTAGCAGAGTCTTTGGTTGCTGGCACCTTCATTGGTGATTTGGCATATATGGGAAGAAAGGAATAGGAGAATTTTTAGAGGTGAAGCACTTGATAACAACAGTTTAATTGAAAGGTTGAAGGTAGCAATTATCGAGGTGGCAAACAACAGGACAAGACTAAGCGTTCATTCAAAATTCACGAAGTGGGATGAAGAGATTCAAAGAGAATGGAATAATTTGAGAAGGTTGAAGTAGTGTTTTCCCTCGGTTGTTAAGGTTGACAGAAAGACCGTATATTAGACAGGGCCAGCGGATCTTCCTTGGAAATTAAACTTCGATGGGGCGACTAAGGGGAACCCCGGTGCTGCGGGGGATGGTTGTATTATTAGAGACCATGCGAGGCAATGCGTTTGGGAAGCCTCCAAGAATTTTGGGGTATGTACTAACAATGTTGTGGAGCTTGAGGCACTTCTGATGGGGCTTCAACTATGTGTCAATAAGGGGATTACGTCAATAGAAATTGAGGGCGATTCAATGGTTTGTACCAAGCTTTAATAAATGGTCGGTCTCCAAGTTGGCTGCTCGACTGTTGGGTTGCCCAAATCAAGGTACTTCTTGGTAAATTGGAGAATTTCAAGATTGGTCACGCATTTAGAGAAGCCAATAAAGCTGTAGACTATTTGGTGAATGTTGGTGTTAGGCAAGTGGATGGGCTCATCATTGATTCCAAGGCGGAATGTTGGACTAGACTCAAGGATTTAGTGGCCAGTCACTAGGAGAAGATGATAATGTAATCCCAAAGGGGATGCGGGGATGTACTGTGTGTGGACTGGATCGTCATTGGCGGGATTTTATTAGTATCTCAGTACTATGCAAGACTTAGTATTTCCTTACAGATGAATTGTCTATTTTATTTCAAGTTTGTGTCCAACTGAAAATGGCAGCTACTTTTCCCCCGTGAGGCCTACTTCCGTTTTGGTTGGCGGATACGGCTTTTTGTAGCCTGGTATCTTGGCGGTTTGGGCCTTTGGATATCTCTATGGCCATTTGGCTAAGCTGAACAGTTTGGCTATATATGGCGTAAGTAGTACCTTGTTTGGGGCATCAATTGGGGTCATCCAATAATGGTGTTTCAGTTTGTAGTGGCATGTGTTTGTGCTAAGGAGTCCCTTGCAACCCAATGTAGTCAACTCTTCGTGATCTAGAATAGAGAAATGCATAATGCATTTGTTGAAACTGTCTTGAGGGTGTTAAATGTGAATCAACACTAGTGTGATGGCAGAGTATATGAAACTGTTGTTGGTGCTTTGGTGGATGTGAACGAATTGAGGGAGTGGGTGTTTGTGCGGCTTAATAGGATTGCGGTTGGCCTTAATGTTACTGCTATTGCTAATGCCACAATGGAGCTGCGATCGAATGGTTGGGTAAGCTTCTTGAGAGCTTTCTTTGATCCAACTCTAGTTTTGGAGGAGGGGGTGGTGGGGGTTGAGGCTGAGGCAGTGGTGACCTTTATGGCGGATGCTTGGGAAGTTTACCGAACTGGGGTTAAAAATGGTAATATGGAGGCTTTCTCCCATTTTATGGCTTCTGATCATGCTTGGCTTGGTGATGGAAGTCTGAGGCAATTAACCGTGTTGGGAAGTCATCTAGATATTATACATCATTGCTTAGTGGTTTAGGTGTTTAGTGAGGTCTGACGTGGCTTATGGGCGGATTCACTTGCAGATGGAATTCTATTTTTCTTTTCAGGGAAGTTTGTTTCCTTTTGTCTCTAATAGCCCAGTTTTTGGGGGTGCATTGGCTGTTGGGGGTATCTGGTGCTGCAGTGAATAGTTTTTTTGTTAGTAGTGGTTTTATTATGTTGCCTATGGGTTGGACTGTTTTTGTTCGATATGTATTTGGGAGTTACCCCCTGTTTATGGTAACACTTATCTATAAAAAAATAAAAATTAAAAATTACTTCAAAGAAATAATCAATTTCATTTTAATGGTTTTCACAAATAAAAAAGGAAAAAAATGAAGATAGACAATCATAACAAAAAATATTGAGATTGAATTGAAAACTTCACAAATAATATTTGGACATGGAATACATAAACATATTTCATTGAGAATGTGTTATATTTATCAATAAAATTATTCTACAAGAGAAAAATGGATACTAAATTTTATTAAATAAAATGGATCCTAGTCCACAACTACCTGAACATTAAGAATTAACACAAGTTGAAAAAATATTGATAGCATGTTTCAACTCAATATTTTAAGTCATACATACAACTAGAGAACAATATAAATATAAAGGACATATCATAGTTTCATGAGAAGTAAAACAAAAAAATTAATGTTTTTCAACATCAAATAAAAGATTTACCTATTATTATTGTTTGAAAAATAGGTTGGTATTGAATAAATTATAATTTCATAATTACTCTAGAGCATTTAAATATTAAAGAGAGAATGAAAATTATTATAGATATATTTAAATTGATGAAAATGTTCTTAATCGACTTATAATCCAAATGAAAATATTTTTGACCAATTGAACTTTGTCCATGTATGGAGTTTGATTCTAATGCAAATGCATATATATTTGTGTGTCAAAAAATAGAGATGGATTAAGGAAAAATTGTTGACCACATGATATCAACGACCTCCTAACCATCAAATGCCTCAAGAGACATGAAACTAATTTATGGTTGTTTAAATAACCCTAATGTAGATCTACAATCAATAACTGATTGACCAAGGATTGGAACATCTCCAAATAATGATTGTCTTATATGGGTTACTTGATATGGCTTTCCCAACACTATTCCCAAATAGATGATATCATTGGTTAGGACTACCATTGAGGATAGTCCATCAACATGAATCTATGTGGTCCTATCCATTACAATAGATTCCAACTACATATTAGGCCAATTGAATGTGATGTAATTAATATGGTCAACATGTATACTAGTATGGAAACCTTTACCAAATCCAAGAGACTAGATATGCATGAAAAATGTACATAAAATAAAAGAGAGGATCATTGTAAAAATAACAATGAGGAATGGAGGGAAACTTCTTCCCCTACATATGTAAATGCTAAGATAACACTTATAGCTCAATCTAAGACTCCTAAATTTTTTTATCATAAAAACTTATATTGTGTATTAATATTCTTTGTGAACATATTCCATTTGACCTTAATTAATGTATTTATGAATTTCATGAGCTATTATCTACAAATGTAATATGGCGATGATTCCTTTTATTACCTATATTGTAATTATGACCATGGAATATGTGGTTTTCCTCAAACTCTCAAACTAGTTATGCCATATGTTGTGGTAAAATTGACAATGAAATAAGTTGTTAATCTTATGTTCATAGGGAAAGTTCAAATTTGGTAATGTTTATTCTTGTAGATTAAAAAAATTTCATATCTTTTGTTCCATTTTTTCTTCTCTCTTCCTTCCCTCGTTTTCCCTTATTCTTTTGGATTTTCTTTGAAGGTTGGATAGGGTAGGATTATATTTGTTTCTCCTTAAAAGTGAGATTCATAAATGAGTTTAACTCGCTACACTTGGAATATGACCATTCTCCTTGTTATAACATCTCATTTTCGACGACCAAAAAAAATCTCACTTGCCACTATGTGATTCTTGTAAAGCCAAGAATTTCTAGCTATAAAACCATGTCAAGATTTAAAATGAAAACCCTTTCAAGAGAGGAAGACGACCCTAGTTCTTGAATTATACTACCATATCACTTTGAAATGAAAAAAATAGGCACTAGAAGGAGGGAATGCTTAATATTTTTGAGTTTAGAAGTACTTAAGTATATAGTTTGCACAATTTAACTAGTTAAGCTAGGGGAAACTTCATCTTAATGGACAATCCGCTTAATTTTCAAGGAGAGTTTCCTAGAATTAATTAAGGTTATATAAAATGGAATCCTACCTCTTAACCTAGAAAAAAAAGGTATACGGGCATTAGGGCCAACAATAAAAGCACACACATTAGTGATAATAGATTTCCACAATCCATGTAGATTATTGCAAGAGTTTCTGGATTAGATTGTGTCAAAAAATTTGCATCAATGATTAGTTTTTGGATTAGTTTCTATATAAATTGTTGTTGATGCAAAAATTTTGACACAATCTAATCGAAAAAATCTTGCAATAAGCGTATACATTATGTAGCCCCAAAATTTTAAAGTTTGAAAATTTTGTTGATCGTTTCTTTTAAAATTTATTCATGTTCACCTCCAAGAAAATTTAATGGATATCCAACACACAAAAGAGTATCTGAGTAAATTTATAACAATCCAACTTGGTAATTCATCACTCCCAACAATTAATATGTTAATTTTGGTTCCCATAGGGATGTTGACAACATTTTTGGAAACAATTTGAGAGGAAAAAGAATATACAAGAAAGTAAGGGTGCACATTTTAAAATAACACATTTTAAAATAACAAATAATACAAAGGTAGGTGCATAGTTGAGAGATTATGAATTCAATAAGTAATATAAGCACCTAAGTTAGGATAATCACAACTTGAAAATGAAATAAAGAGAAGGCCACATGCCATAGGCGACAATGTTAAGACATGGATAAAAATAATAATAAAAAAATAATGACATGGAAATAAAGGAATAGATCATAAAAGGGGAATTTGGTCTCTATCCAATGATGGATTCAATATAGGGGTATTGGATATTGCCAATTATTGTGTAGGATAAAAATAATTGGCAAGAAGAGGATACTTCATATATTAGGCTTTCATTCTCTCCAATCTTACCTCAATCTTTTGTACTTCTTTTGATTTTTGATCACTCTTAGAAGTGTGGTAGGACTTAATTCAAGATGATTACTTGGAAATAATTGATGAAATTCAAGCACACTAAAAATAATAAGGTGTCACAAACATGTTAAATAAGGTATGTGAATGCCAAATATGTTGTGCTAGTGGACTAGTGAACTAATGTAGTATTTAAAGAATTGACCTTTGAATATATTTTTCAAATTAGATTTGTCTTTTGTGATTGATTGGCTAATAGATAGATTCAAATTTCATAGGACATTTCCATAAATACATGTCCATGGTCATTAATTGGAAATATATGGCATGAGAATGAATATTTGTGAAAGGTTTAACTTTTGGAAATGAAAAAGGTGAATTTAAATTTGGTAGACAATGTCTCACAAAATAATCTAAGTCCAAGGTGGCTAATTTTTTTGGATTGTGTAATGACAAATCCTAAGGTGGTTTGTAATGGTAGATTACTAATGGGTTGTGCACTAAATGGGTCAAAATTCAAGTTAGGACTAAGTATTTATGATTGTGAAAAATGATATTAAAAAGGTATAAGTTCTAAATTATGCACTTTTATCCCTTCAATTACAAAGAATCTTACAGTTTGACTTGCAAAATTTGTGGGATTTTTAAATTGAATATTTTAGTAATGTACACAATTTAATTTGTTTTAATAATTTAAGCATGCAAGCATTGAAGAATAATGAATTTGATGAAGAATGTTAATTAAATAAGTATATATCAATGACTTAAGGTGTATTAAAAATATAATAGAAAACTTAAGAGATCACACTCAAACTAAATTTATATAAAGAAGCTATGTAAGAAAAACACAAAAAAGTGAACTTACAAAAAGAAGACATAAAAAATACACGTGTAATAGGTATATAAATACATGATGAAAGATATATCTTTTAATCATATTTTAAAATTGTTAAATTTTATTTTGATACAAGAGAATAGACACGTTAATAAAAAAACATATAAATTGATATTTAAGAAACCTTTCATATACATTGTTATATTATTCTACTTTGTCTTTCTAGCTATTTATCTCTTGAAAAGAATCTCCACATCGATAGAATCTCACTATTTTTCATTATGTCAAGCCAAGGATGTTAATTTAATGTCGTACAATAATAATTTTCCTAGAAATTAGACTTGTCGCTCTTTATTATTCACTAAATCCAAATTTATTACTATTTATTGACCTTCTAAATCCTCCTAGAATGGGAGATAATTGAATATGTGTGTGATGTCTAAAATGAATAGAATGAATCTTTTTGTACCAATATATAATAAGTTACATAAAATACACACACAAAGAAAAAAGAGGGTTTTACGTGAGAAAGGAAAGAAGGGTAAATAGACCAATTTGAATTTAAGTGAGTTGAGTTCATAGTTATAAGAATGACCTTGTGATTGTGCACTTAACCTAGAATAAAATAGATGGAACTCCTTATAACTATTTTATATTTTGTATTATTATTTATGTTATATTATATTATATTATTATATTATAATATTCTACATATATTATTACAAATTATATTATATATAATATTGAAACTATTATATTATATTATAGATTATAATATAATAATAATATAATAATAATAATATAATATAATATTTAAATTATATATAATGTGTAATATAATATACTAATATCATTATTTATATTATATTATATACTTTTAAATATTAAATATCATTAAAAGTAGAGCTGCAAAAAGTAGAACAATATTGGAGTTATAAAGTTTATGGTTTATTGAGCCGGAGACCAAAAAATTGGCAGCCTTTTAAATAAAATCGTGTGAACTTTAGGTGTTAATTTAACCTATTGTTTACGATAAATATCTTTATGTCCTGTAAGGAATCCTTATACACTCTACTTATAGGACCTTCTTCCCCTTGCTTTTCTTCACTGGACAAATGTGGGATTCAAAAACCTCATCAAACTATATGCTTACCCTTTCTAGCAACAGAACATTGAGGATGACAACGAGTTTTATTAAAAAAGATATTGATATGCTTCCTTCGGAGTGGTAGAGATTGGAGGGCATGCTCGCTTGTAGAAAGAGTGGCGGGCTCTGCAGATTTTATAGCTGCCACGGTATAAATGGCAGATAAAATTGTTTTAAACGGTGGAGGCAAATGGAAACGGCTACAGTAGATATGGAAACAGAAAGGAAAGAAAGTCTGATTTGACGGGGATGTGGAACTAGCCACCTAAGTCAATGCTTAGAGTGTGTCGGTTAAGCCGATCCAGTATATCACATTGGGAAAAGTTACGAAGAGGTCAAGAAAGAGAAGTGTGCACATTTTTTACATTATTATGTCGAAGGCATGTCCTATATGATCTTTTCAAGCTCATTTTTCCTATTAATGGTCCAAAACAAAAGATAGAGCTTGATTGACATTAAAACGAATCTCAACCGTCCATCATTTTACTCCGTATTTTTTCTACTTTCCCCGCTGCTATCGGTTCTGCTTTCCCCACCGCTTTTAATTAAGATTTCAAGGTTTGCAGTTATTGTACGTTTGCTTTGATATTTGTATAACCAATCCGATGGGAGTGCAGCACTGGCACTCTTATCTTTACGTTGTACGAGAATGGTTGCTCCTGCATTGTTGACTGTCTCTCCTCCATTATAAACTACACGTTGTGTCTCAATATGAAGAGAGCTGAGTTCAATTCAAACAAAACGAAGAATTACAATGTGTGGCGTATTTTCTCAATTTTCTTCCTATTATTAACCAACTTTGTTGTTCAGATGAGATTGGATTCTGTTGGTACTCACACAGGTCCAAATGATTTCGTGACATGGTCTACCAGCGACAAGTATGTCATGGGTAGCACGTTTGAGAGTAATTTAATGATAGTGATGAATTATCTGGCTGAAAATTACGGCCGTAATGAGCACATTTAGGTTTTAACATTACGACACCCTTTCTTGCTCCAAGGAGACTTATATTTATTTTACAGGCAATTTTTTTTTATAGCGCACGGGTGTCTACAGTTGTCTACAAAGTTGAGGGTGTACAAGTATTCCCATCAATTGCATGACAATTTTTATTTATTGTTTTAATTGGAGGGGTAAAAGTCATTTGGTAAATACAAGAAAAATGACTGCCTTTCAGAATTTATTTCCATCCCCTATCAGATTTTGGAACAAATATTTTTAATCGAGGATTGGATGTTTGCCAACTGTAAATCTTATTTATTAAAGAGGGTTTTAGAGTATGTTTATTTAAATGAAAATTGCAGCCAACATCTTAATAATGAGCACATTTAGGTTTTAAAATAAAATGGAAATTACGGAAAAGATCCTAATAATGCGCAAATTTAGGTTTTAAATTATAGCATCCTTTACCCTGCGTAGTTAAGTAAAAATTAGCATAATTTACTACACAAATGTGTGCAAAAAATAAACCATTTTTTTCCTATTTCACCTTCTACACCTCTTCGGCGTACCCATTGCACAAGGTGCCATAGCTAGTTTATTTATTTTCTACTTGTAGGGAATAAAATCCCTTCTTATGGATCTAGGTTGATTAAATCAAATAAAATAATTAAGTACAATTAGTTTAGATTATTTTAGTTGAATTAATAATTGTGTAATAAATATTTAAGAGTTAAATAAGGAGGTATGAGACATTTAGTTTTGGGAGTTCTAGGATGAAAACGGATGTTGTTATTGAGGAGAACCTAGTCATTTAAATAAGGATGATAGATGCTTGTAGTTTGGAGAATGATTCAAAGGTTTATATAGTTAATGAAGTATCTATGGTTAGAATTTGAGTTCTTTTGGATTGATCTTGAGCATTGCAAAAATGATTTGATTCACAAAATACTCTATAATTTGTGTGGCAGACTTGGCAATGGAGACTTATGAGATTTATCTCAATGATATGATATTGGTATATACATAAGGATTGTAATATTTATAAATGTCTTCTAAGAGGAAGTTGTTGGATCATGAACATCAAGTTCTCCTTGATCAACCTCTTTGATGAATGAGCATTATGGCCTTGGGAAAATATTCATGGACAACACTCTCAATCATTTAGATAGTCTATGAAAATTGCCATGTGATGGGTTCCTTTTAGTGCTACAAATCAAAATATTCCTAGAATGATTTCTCTGTATAGTTGCTTATTTTTTATATATTTTCTATTGCACCAATGAATGTCTTCTCAGGGAAACCCTAGTCATGCTGGCATTGGTGGAGTTGGTCAGGATAGTTCTAGGACTACTCAATTTATCTTTTCTATTTATAAGGGTCTTCATACTAACAACTTGATGGAAGCTCTTGCCATTTTATATGCTATGATGTGTGGTTGTCAGTTTGGGTGGAGAAGGATCATATGTGAGTCTGATTCCCAGGTGGTGGTGAATCTGTCGAATAGGTGGGATTTAGAAGATGTTAGTTGGCATTTAGCTTATGTTGTTAAGCAGATTCTTAATATTTGTGCTTCTTTGGAGTCGGTTACTTTCAATCATATTCCTATAGAATGGAACGTTGTTGCAAATTGTTTGGCAAAGGGGGCCTATGATCATATGCAAAAATGGAACATTATGGATAGGGGTCAATTACCCCCAGATTTGACTCATGAGTTGGACAACTTAGTTGAGTTTGAAAGGGTTGTGTAAAGCCTTACGTTGTACTTCTTGTTTTAATAAATTTTTACCCCTCTTTTGTCGAATGTCTTTAAATATCAAGAAATGACAATAAATTGCGCAAGTGTGTGCTAAGTTGATTCCTAATGGGTACTAGAAAAGGACAAAAGTTGGAAAATTTTGAATATGATTAAATTTTGGGCCTAGTCCAAATCCCTTGGGATGAATATTAAGCCTTCAAGATCAATACCAAGCACTGCAAGACCAATTTGGGATTGAAAACTATATATCTCAAGGTGGAGATTGAATGTGTGGATATGTGAGAACATGGGTCCAATACATGATTAATAATGACAAATGCATAGGAATGTGTGTAAAGTTAGGGATGTGAGAAACTCAAATGTATAGGAATAAGTGTGAACACATAAAATAAGATCACATAAAGATCCAAGAATGAGCCAAACTTAGCACATGAATGTGCCACTTGTTGTTATGTAGTTGTATTTAAGCCATTCCATAAAAAATGGTTCCAAAACTAAATGTGAATTTACATGGATATGCAAGTTTCACTATTACAACTCTTTCATCACAAATATTTATGTGTGTACTTAAATTTTATTTGATTAAGTTTGGATAATATTTATCATAGATATAGTATTTTCACAATCCATATTAAGTAATAGAAGTATTTTTTTAATTAAATCATGTATATTTTTTATCATTAATATTTTAAATCACACACATAATCCATCATTAAAATAAAGAGAACATTTCTTAACCCAAAATTAATGAAACGAGAAGGGCTTTTAAAGAATATTCTCAGCTTTCCACCAATATAAATTATGCTTTACTTTGAATTTAATAAATAATTATTATTCATTTTCTATTTGAATTACGACTAAAGCCCTGATTGATAGGCTGATTGAAAAACATCTATAGCTTTCAAATGGTATCACATTTTTTGAATCTGAAAAATGTGTCACATTCTATGCTTCATATACTATAGGATTAAAAAAAATGAATTTCATGAAGTTTTGACCAAGTTAAGGTGGTTAGATGGACGAGTTTTTATATTTTTTAAAAGTTGTAATAAAAAAATCATAAGTAATTATTTACTTGGAAAAAAATTACAAAAAAATATGCATCACATTGGGACATGAGTCCTCTACTTATATCTAAAATATTATAAAAAAATATTATCATTTTATTGTGGTTAGGGTGGTCAGACAAACACCTACTTCTTATTTTTTCCCTAAAATTTAAGTACTCTGCATTGAAATTTAAAATTTTCACCAAATAGATTTTATTTAAAAATAAATAAACCTAGTAGTTTAGAAACTACATTCAATTTGCTAAAAAAATTGTTCTTACATATTTTTGAAATAATATAGATAACTTATTCAAATGTTTACGTCAAGTTGCCTAACTCTGATTTTTTTGAATTTTTCGCCACTTAAGGGCATGTTTTTTCCATGATGATCCTACAAATACCGAAATCTAAATACTAACCTTTTTTTTTAAATGAATTTTCTGAACATTGATTTGAGTAAGCTTTTTATTTTTATTTTTTGTGAGGAGGATAACATGTATACATATTTGTCTTATACCACTTTGTTAACCCTTTATAAAACATGAATGGTTTTTTCCTCCAAAATTTAAGATTTTAAATTTCTTTTGGCTGTCTGAAGAGGATAAGAGTGCATACATCTCTATCTTATATCATTTTATTTTCAAAAAATTAAGAATACATTTTTGTAGATCTTAAAGTGCATTGAAAAGCATACTCTACGAATATGTAATTTTATTATATATTTTAATTATTATTAGTGTTTATTTTTTGTTTTTTATTTTTTATTTTTTATTAATTTATTAGTGAATAAAGATAAAATTTATTATTTTTGTTAAAAAGCTTGAAAATAATATGGTGTATTAGAAGAATAAATCTTTGATAATGTGATAATTTTTCTTGTTTATGATAAATATTCAATACTAAATGCAACAGTTCTTATCTTAAATTTTATTAAAAAATAATTTATCATAATTATTATTTAAAAAGTGGAGTTACTAGAATGACAAGTTTAAAATGTGAAGAAAAAAAATTAAAGAAAAAAATATAATCTTGCTTCAAATAATCAGTTACATATATAACCTTTTTTTTAACAATAATAATTTGATAGTTTTTAAACAAATTCCACAAACAAACAAAAACATTGAAAATACTACATTTCATTGGCTTTACATATTTCAAAATTGAAAATGTATATGTATCTTTTAGGCACTTCAAGTTAAAAGAAATGATCAATATTGTCTATTTCCTTTACAAAAGTGACAATTGTTAATATTTTGGGAGAAATAAAAAAGATCACTTATTCATTACCTTGATCATGATTGCTAATTAGAAAAAAACTATTAAATCAGATGTCATGACATAATTCTAAACAAAAAAATCAAAATTATTGATCTTTGATTGACATAAAATTTAAACTTTTATAAATCTTTATTAAGATTCCACACTACATATTTAAGTGGCTTTATAATACCCTTGATGTTGGGCATGAAAAATAATTCAAAAATCATTAAGGTTTAAGAACATATCCTTAACGCCTAAGCATGAAGCATAAAATAACTATTATATAAAAAATGGCTATGGTTTTTTTCAAAGAAATCTCCAAGTTGATAGGGTTATTTTTTGTCCCACGTGTATTCCCTTTTTTGCTAAGTGCAAGGTGGTCTATGAGAACACATGACTAAAATCTTTTCATAGAAAATCTAAACGACAAAAAATTCTTAAAAATAATCTTTATATTTTTTTTACTTAATTACATATGACTTCCTAGATTAATTGAAATGAATAAAACTATATGAAAATCTCTATCAAATATAAATTTTAAATTTCTTGATTGAAAATACCATTTTCAATAACTCCAAAATATTCAAAATTATCATCAATAACTAAATCACGAGGCCTAAGGCCATTTAAATGGGCTAAAACAATAATAAGTACAAGAGTTTGGGAACACCGTGATACAATGAAATAAAGCGATCTGAAAAAATGAACTTTTAAATCCACGTACATGAGAGCCTAAATAATCGTTTATCTATTTAGACATTTCATTTCAACGAGCCTTAACAATCATTTTAATTAAATAATGTTAAATAAATATTTCATAACAAAGTTCTGTACAATTGTAAAATGTCCAGGGTACGGAGAAATGAAAGTCAAAAATAAAATAAAAACCATGTGTCAAATTAATGTCTAGAATAAATTATAAGTATAATTTATTTAAAAACAAATAGAGTCGTCATCTTTTACCAAAAAAAAAAAAATAAAAATTGTTGAAAAAAAATATTAATCGATATTGTCATTGATTTAAATTTTAACAAATATGATGTAAAGGGAAACAATCTTTTATTCATTACATATAAATTAATCTAAATTAGATTATATTAGTGGTAGTGATGAATTATTATTTTGGAAAAATAAATATAATGAATATGATATTTAATTTTATAATTGATGTGAGAACAATTTTTATGTAATTTTAAATTTTATGTTTTTAAGATTAAGTTTCATTTCAAATTTTCGTATAGAAAATTTGTCTCTTTTTTGGATTGTAGATTTGAAATATTTGTTTTCTTATAATGATTGTGGTATTTAATAATATCTTTAGAAACTACCAAATAATTATTCTAAATGTTCTCTTAGATCAACTTTTAGGAAAAAACCCAACTTTATAAACATGCTAAGGATTGATAAACAATAATCAAATGTGTAGATGTCTTAGAATGATATGCATAATTCCAATTCTTTTTAGTGCACTAATAGAAGCATTTTTCTATTGATCACTTCTTGAATTAATGATATCAATTTTCCACAAAATATTATTTATGGATTTGATTGTGTTAAGAGTATTTTTGCTTCTTGAATGATCTTATGGATATGAATGATTCAGGGTGTGAAATCAATGAAATTAAATATAGGTACACAACAATAAATCATACAAATGTGTGTTTAGTCAACTTAGAGTGGGAAAATAATACGTGGAAATCACCAAAAAAATTGAGTTTAAATATGAAATAAGATCTAAATTAAGGAAAAATGCGTAAATACTAAGACTACAATAAATGTAGGAATGAAATTATATGTTGAAGAAATGAAATAAGATTAAATATGGAAGAATGTTAATTTACAAAAATAGATAAAGAAGCAAGAAACAAATCTAATTTCACATAAAATTATATTATTTATCATATATAATTATATAAATACATTCTAACAAGTTAAATTCAAAATTACATTAAGTAATAATTAAAAAAAAAAATTACTACCAAATTTTCTATAATTTAAAGAATTCTACAACCTTAATAATTATGCTATAATCTTCACTTAAAGAAATGAGCTTTAAATTCAAAGATAGCTGGAAATAGCTTAGAGACCTGCAAATGATTCTAATAGGCATTAAAAAATCAGTAAAATTATCTTTAACAAGAACCTATTTTAAAATATGTTCTAAAATTAGAATAGTTGGTCTAATCTTGAACTAAATTGTTTTATTTTATTTGAAATAGCTTAGAGAACTATGAATGATTCCATGAAAATGAGGTGTATATATATATATAGACATACAAGGTCAATTACAGTATAGAATGATAGTATATAAGCAGATCATAGCTAATATTGTGCGGGGTGGTTTATAGATATGTAAGTAATAAAGATCCCAAAAAGTCAGTTTCCAATATTGGCTTCATGTTTACCATCATCATGAGTCTAAAAGACAGTTTTCTATATTGGGTTTTTATGTTCCTCAGCAGAGAAGGCAGCAAGAGGTCTTAGGTTAATTTTTCAATAGTGGAAAGAGAGCAGGGGTGAGACAAAATGTATAAAATGTGCACAGAAGAAGAACTACTAAATAGAGACAAGTAAGAGACATGTAGCAAGTTGAGAATGTTTAAAATGTGATAAAAGATTTCTATATACTCAACATTTGGACTAATAATGTTTGTCATTTTAATGCAGGTTTTATCATGATTGTAGCCATCTAGCTCAAGACTGATCGATGTAAGTTCGATGGACCATGAGAACCTAGAAGAGGAGCGATTCCAAGAGCTTAAATGGAAATATTCTATAGGAGATCTAGGAAGAAAGTTGAACCATACCACACAACGGGCATATCATAGAACCTGCTCCTTAGGAGAAATCTAGGGAGATTCTGAATCTTCCTCACAATTTTGTGTCTGATCAAAACATCAAAAATCATTTGGGAATCATCTAGGAGGTATTTAGGAGAGGAAGAAGATAAAGCTGATTCATGCTCCTAAATTTTCTTACCCTTTATTAAACTCTTTGGATGCCTTCCTTGGTGGAGCAAGCTTCCTTCATTTTGTTGTATTGGATATTGAAGGAGATTGTTTTGAGCCTACATTTGAAGAATATAAAAGGAAGGTGAAAGTGACAATAATAACAGTGAAACATTGAATCCCCTTTTTAAACAAGAAGCAAGTTCTAATATAGATAAAAGGGGCAATATCTAGAGCAGGTTTCTGAGGAAAGACTGTTAGATGCTTCTACAATTGGGTAATCGACCCTGGTTAGCAGTTGATTGGCAAAGACAAATCTTATGGAAAATTAAAGATTTTTCATGGAATGTAAGGGACCTGAATGTCAAGCAAAAACGGTTATAAAAAATCAAATCTTGATCATGATTGAGTACTTTATAAAGCAAAATATAACTTTGTTGTCTTGAAGAAGTAGCTATAAAGTACTGGTGTAATTATTCTTCTATCTTGACAGATGCTTTAGGGCTCAATCTGGTTGTCTACCCCTGTTTTAGAACCCTAAATTATCAGTTTGTATTTCAAAAATGGGCACCAAAAAGTGAGTGGATCCTTAGTGTTGACTTCAACTCTATTCTAAAAGTGAGTTAGAAAAAGAGAGTTATATGTGTGATCATGATTCAGTACTTTATGAAGCAAAATATATAACTTTGTTGTCTTGAAGAAGTGGCTATAAAGTACTAGTGCAAGTATTCTTCTATCTTGACGGATGTCTTAGGGGTCAATCAGGTGGTCTACCCTTTCTTTAGAACCCCGAATTCTTAGTTTGTATTTCAAAAATAGGCACCAAAAAGTGAATGAATCCTTAGTGTTGACTTCAACTCTATTCTAAAAGTGAGTTACAAAAAGAGAGTTGTTAGTCTTAACTGTTTTAGTTATGATACCATCAACTTTGTCCTAAATTTGTAGCTAATAGATAGTAAATCCAGTGACACCTATTTTGAGGGAGACTTAGATAGATGGGTGATAGTTGAGGGGCTTGGCAGGTATCAAGTTGAAACCTTTATGGTGGATTTGGATCTTGTTATGGATACCAAAATCTTGAAAGGGGCTAGTTTAGGTCATTGGCCCATTGCCCTAGAGATATTAAATTTGATATTAGGTTTGATTTCAAGTTATTATAAAACATCTAGAAGACATGGAAACTTGACACATATAAGCATATCATTTTTTTCATGTCATCCTTGTCATCTTTATCCAAATTGATAAAATATTTTGCCTCATCCTTGGACATGCAATTTAGAGCAGCAGGTGGCGTGGTTGATGGATGTGTAATTGTCTTCTAACTGTTTCAATCTGTATCCTGTGGACATGGTTGGTTGATGGATCATAACTAGTGGATGTAGCCTCAATGGGAAGAAGGCTAATCCATGGACATAATAAGTATCTACTATCATGATTGAATGACATTTGATTGATCTATGTAGTAATGGTGGCAATACTATCAAAAATCTCGCTCCTAGTATTGGTTACTGTTGGATCTACTATTGCTTCTAGTTCCAAATGTTTTGGAAGAACCAAAAGGTTTGGACCAACTAATACCCTATTGTTGGTAGGTGGTGGAAAATATGCACATCTATATTTTGGTTTGTCATAAAACCTCCCTTTGCCCTATCCAACATGCTGAGGAAAAGATGTGTAGTCCACATCTAATTGCAAATGGAACTCGACATATAATTGTTTACAAAAATAAAGTGGAAAATCATCATTATGAGGACATCGATGATGAGTTTTCAACCACCTAGGATATATGAAAAGAGCAAAAAGCTCATTTGTACACCTAGTAATTGCATATCCTCTAACTCTATCTCCTTTGGGCATAAAAAAATGGAACATGCTATGCACATTATGTATTGAAACTCTCTTAGAAACATATGCAATTTTCTAAGTGCCAGTAACACTCTTGGTAAGGGAAATATAAAACTCCTGAATGCTAATGTCATCATATGGATTGGATGATTGAATCACATCAATATACGTGTAATCTCATGTTGAATAGTAACAAATCTATCTCTATTGGACATATTGGGGGAGTTATGTATTATTTGGTCCAAACATTTCAAAGCATTTTCTAATCTCCTAATGTTATCCTCATATAGACTAGCCCTAGTCTAAGTATGCTCCTCAGACTAAGTGGAACGATGTGAACCCTGATCATCAACCATATGTATATAAATAGAGATTCGCATTTAATTAAAAAAACATTACAAATATTTACTTATTTTATTTCACTAAAAGTAAAAATGCAATAACCATTTTTCTTGTAAGGCACGCAAATATTACCCTTTTCGACTTAAAGCATTAAACATCTTTTAAACATGAAAAACATACATTTAAAAATAATTAAAATATGATGCAAGAAAAAGTTTGGGTGTGGTATTTCTATTGGATTGTAGATGGGATATTTTTTTTTTTTGAAAAAGCTACTATTTTCCAATAAAAAAATTATGTCTTGGCTACACCAATGTGTGTTTCTCATCCCTCACAATTTATCTATTAGGATTAAACTAGTTTATTTTTTGAAGAGTTTTGCAGAATAGAAACATGAAACACATTATAAGAGCAATAAAAGTTAAAATTGAGTACATGCACTATCTCAGGTTTATTAAATTTTAAATTTTAGTTTCCAATTGAATAGGTTCCTTTAAAAAGAATAAACAAGGGCATTGCATACCATCAATATCTTTTGATGTCTAGTCATGTTTTTACCCTTCAATTCTTGTAGTTTTTTCATTTGATAGTTCAAAATGGAGAATCTACAATGGGTCACATTCTATTCTAAATTCAACAATTATACATCAAGAAATTACTGACTAAGGTGACTGATTTTAACAAAAAATGGTCATTGTCTTCTACTTGTAAAAAAATAAAAATGCCTCTAAAACATAGAAAAAGAGAGTATATCCAAATGTGATTGATCAAATGGGTACACCCAATTTTTGACTATCTGTTTCACTCAATTATGAGAGGAAAAATGTATAAATAACAATAAAAAATTAAACCTAACTGTTATAAAAAAAATAAAGAAGGTTTTAAGATGCTGAAATGATGTGTACCTTGTTGAAAAAGTGTTGTTTCAGGGTTCACTAAGGACTCATTCACCTAGTGGCAAATGGGTCCTTGTTAGGGTTTTGGAAAATCAGTTTCAGGATCATGTTCTTATATTTTTGCACTCCCAGATCCCAGGTTCTCAACTCCCAAAAGTTGGAAATAAATTTTGTAGAGTACTTTCCAATTTTCATGATCTTGCAAGTAAGATGACAACTTTAGCAACTTTGCAAAGTTTTGACAATTTTTCTCTCTATTTTTCTTCAATCTAAAACCTACAATCATACATCAAACAGGATAAAATTTGTTTATTGTTAGGGGATAGGAGTTTTCCTTAGTCAAATCCCATTTAGGTAATTAAACCTTATGATGAAATAATGAAACATGAAACATGAAACAATGATACCTTGGATGAAGTCTTGGAAGATAAATCAACAATCTAGCATGAAGTGGCTTAAAGGAACATTGTAGATCTTGATCTTAAATTTGGATATGAAATAATGCTTGAAATTGGGTCTTCAATACTACATCAACACATAAGCTCAACAACATGCATGATGCACTAGTCCTTTGACATGATGATATGAACTTTGATTGCTGCAATAAAACCTTGATAACTCTTCTCGTGAATGCTCTTGTGAACTTTTGAACTCATAAACTTTCTATTAGGACTTGCTCATAAAGTTGCTTAGATGAAACTAGGTGAAATAGCCTTATATTTATACTTAACTTAATATTTAATCTCGAAATTCAAATAGCACAAGCCAACGTCCGATCTAGGATTTGAAATCACTAAAATCCTGCCAAGAATAAGTTAAAAAAGGGATGTCCTAAGTTAAGGAGGACCCATTCACCAAGTGGCTAATGGGTCCTAGCACTCTCAACTACGACATGCTTCAGGGATATGAAATAATATGCCAAAAGGGGGTCCTATGACCTAGGAGGGACCCATTTTCCAAGTGGCTAATGGGTCCTAGGTCACTAGCCTAGTACTCAAACCTTGCAAAATTAGGTGTTGTGAAATATTATTAATGAGTGTCAGGATTTATCCCTCAAAAAATGCAATAAATCAAGCTTGGATTTGAATTTAAGAGGCCAATTAAGCTCAATTAAGCTCAATTAATTAATTAAAGGCCCTAGATTAGTGTGAAAGTGTAAAGATACACTTTACAACACCCTAAATAAGACATCATTAAGTCCATTTTGTTAAAAAGGGTCCTAGACTTAATGTGAATGTGTAAAACACATTACAACACTAAATCAAGACAACATTCTAGGTTCATTTATTGTTAATTGTTCCCAAATTAAGGAAAAATAGATACTTTTTATGTTAATACATTTTTCCCCTACTTTAGTGAGAGTTTCCCCCCATGTCAAACTCACACTAAAGTAGATATTCAAGACACTTAGTATGCAGCAATGGCAAAGATACACAATCATACCCTATCAAAGACCAAGAAGAACAAAGGAAAATAAAGGATCAAGCTTCAACCATTCCAACACATTGTGGAATGCGGCTGTTTGTCTAAGAAAAAGGAAAGGATCAAGCTTCGATAGTCTATCCAACATGATGTGGACCAAGTCTAGGTTGTTTGTCCAAAAATGTTTACAAGAAGAACTCGGTGTCCACTATTCAAATGACACACACGCACACTCACTCTAGGGTAGTGGAACCTGTTGAACAGTCTGGAAAACTAAGAGGGGGGTGAATCAGTTATTATAAAACAATTTTCTTGACTTTAATTAATCCAAAGCAAACTTAATCAATCAAATAATAATCTAACATATATGAACATGAAAGCACAAAACAACACCATGCACAATGAACACCAAAATTTATGTGGAAACCCAAGAAGGGAAAAACCATGGAGAATGCTAATTCTCAATTATAAAACACCAGTTAAGGTGACATCGGTTAACGTGATTTTTACAAAGGCTCACTGCAGGTAAGGTTCACTACCGGTGGGATCACTGCCCAGCTATTACAGCCAAAAATAAAAAGGCTCACTACCAAAAGAGAAAGGTTCACTACCAACAGAAAAGGTCTCACTGCCAGAAGAATGATGAAAGGGAATCCACTGCTGAAATAACTATCACCAACAATGACACCAGGTATAATCTCACTGTTTGCTTCCTCCAGTTGTATAGTTTCACAATAGCTAGATTTTCAAATTCACATTCACCATACTTGCTTTCATCGAACAAAATCAACTTTTACTTACACCATTTCATGCCTTCATAAACTCCTAAGTCGGCCAAACACAATTCCATTCCATGCTTCCATAAACTCCTAAGTTAGCCAAACACAATTTGAATTAGGTTACCACAAACCATTCCTGCAGTGGAAATGAATGAAATGTGGACCATACAAAACCTCCTCACTCAAATCAACATGCTACATCTTTACCATGATATCGGTGACCAAAGAATGGAATATACACATTACAATACAAACAATGTTCTAGAGCATATTAACCACTTTCCAGTTCGGTTCAGACCCATAAGAGTGTATCTCATTATGTTGCAAAACGAATGGGACCAGGACAAGCACGACCAAAGATAGATCATCACAGCACAACATATAGAGCACGCCAATCCAGATCACCAAAGCATCAAAACCAAACCTTAGTCAATCAACCAAGATATGTTGACATCAATGACAGCCATTAATAAAAAAAATCAATAGCATCACATCTCAACGCATTCCAACAATCTCCCCCTTTGTCATTGATGGAAACATTCATCAATAACAAACAACACAACTTCTTGACTTCTTGTCTTCTCCCCCTTTGACATCAAAGACAAAGGGAAAAACTCCCCCTGAAAAACTTACTCCACTCCCCCTATGAGGAAGCCTCCTAGCATTGGCCCAGGTAAGAGTAGCATATAATACCTTGGACCAATGCACACCCTGGTGCAAATTACTGAAGACTAGGAGGGGGTAGAACCCCTAACTTCCATCGAAGATACTTAAAAGTATCTTCGCACAACGATTTTGTGAAAATTTCTACAATCTACTCTTTTGTAGGTACATATTCAAGTCTTTGCTCATTGTCCAACACCTTCTCCCTCAAGAAGTTGTATTTAATGGATATATGTTTCGTTCTAGAGTGTTGTACTAGATTCTTGGAAATGTTTATTGCATTGGTATTATCACACACAATTGAGATCGGTTCATCAAATGATATGCCAACATCCTTCAATGTTTGCTTCATCCACAATACCTGAGTGCAACATGGGGATGTTGTAATGTATTCAGCTTCAACAGTAGATAAAGATACAGAATCTTGTTTCTTACTTGACCAAGCAACCAACTAGGAGCCAAGGAAATAAGCTCCACCACTTTTTCTCCACCTATTATCAACACATCCAACCCAATCAGCATCAGTATAAGCTGTCAAAGTGAAATTTGAGTCCTTTGGATACCATATCTTTTGTACCCTTCAAATATCTAAAGATCCTTTTTACTGCAACAACATGTGATTCCTTTGGTTCTTGCTGAAATCTAGTTGCTAAACAAACAACATACATAATGTCTAGTCTAGTAGCGGTCAAATATAACAATCCTCCAATCATTGACCTGTACATACTTGCATCAACTTTAGGTGAATCATCTTCTTTTTTCAACTTTCATCTAGTAACAATAAGTGTAAAAATGGTTTGGAGTTCTCCAATCCAAATTTCTTCAATAATTCTTTGGTATAATTGGACTGAGAGATGAAAATTCCTTTGTTGTTTTGATTTACTTGTAGTCCAAGGAAGAAATTTAACTCATGCATAGACATTTCAAATTCCTTCTGCATTTCATCTACAATTTTTTTGCACATATCATCATTTCCTCTCAAAATTATGTCATCAACATAAACCACAACAATCAACATTTAATCTGAGTGAATTCTATAGTATAAATTACTGCCAGCAAATCCCTTTTGAAATCCTTGTCCAATCAAGTACTTGTCTAATCTACCATACCAGGCTCTAGGTGCCTGCTTCAATCTGTATAAAGCTTTCTTCATCCTGCAAATAGCATCCAAGTTACTTCTAGACTTAAATCCCTCTAATTGCTCAATGTAGAATTCTTCCTTCAGTTCTCCATTGAAGAATGAAAATTTTACATCCATTTGATGGACTTTGAAATCCTTAAAAGTTGCAAAAGCTAAGAATATCTGGATTGCTTTCATCCAGGCAACAGGGGCATATGTCTCTTCAAAATCAATACCTTCGATCTAAGCGTAACCTTTACAAACCAATCTTGCCCTATTTCTCATTACCTTTCCATTTTCATCCAGCTTGTTCTGGAATACCCACTTTGTTCCAATTACATTTTTTTCTGTCGGTCTGGGCACAAGTTCCAAAGTCTGATTTTTCTCTATTTGGTCAAGTTCTTCTTTCATTGCCTTCACCCAATTCTGATCATTGCATGCTTCTTCCACAATCTTTGGCTCATTTTCTGAGAGAAAACACAATAATAATTGTTCTTGAGCTGCTTTGCTTCTTGTAGAGTAACCCAAAAATATTCCTTCATCAGCTCTGCTGTTGAACTTTCCAAGATTGTCCTCATCTCTCCAAATGTACCATTTACTTCCAAATTTTTTGAAGTACTTTATTATGGGAGATCTTCCATGCCATAGCTCATATGATGTCTTTCCATATCTCCTCTAAAATAGTACTCTATTAAGAGTTATACTATTGTGTGTATCGCTTCTCTCCAATAGACCTATGGTAAACCTACTTCCATGATCATTGTTCTAGCTGCTTCTTGAACTGTCTGGTTCATTCTTTCCACTACACCATTCTGTTGTGGTGTTCTAGGGGCAGATAGTTGTCTTTTGATTCCATGTTTTCATAGAATTTGTTGAATTCATCAGAAGTAAACTCTCCTCCTCTATCAGATCTTAAACACTTGATTCTCCTTTCAACTTCATTCTCAACTCTTGCCTTGAAAATATTCAATTTTTTTAAAGCCTCTGATTTTTCTCTTAAAAATGCAACCCAAGTTAATCTAGAATAATCATCTATTAAGAGCATGAAATATCTCTCACCTTGTAAGCTTCTTGTTCTGGTTGGACCACATAGGTCAGTGTGTACAAGGTCCAACAAACTGGTAGATGATTCTTCTTTTCTTCGGAACGTTTCTCTGGTCTACTTACCTTCTTCACATCCTTTGCAAATAGTGTTGACTGGTTTGGCCATTCTTGGCAAATCTCTGACTGCTCTTGTTGAACTTATTCTCACCAAATTGTCAAAGTTGATGTGACACATCCTCTGATGCCAAATCCAACTATCATTGGATTGAGATAATAAGAATCTCTTTGTAGCTCCTTCCAATTGATACATATTCCCACTTGTTCTTTTTTTAGCTGCAATAATAGTTCTGGATATCTTTTGTATCTCACAACCATTGTCCTGAAACATTACATTATAGCCATTTTCGCACATCTGTCCAACACTCAGAAGATTATGATATAAACCCTTCACATAGTAAACATTGTCAGTGTTATGTTTTCCATCAGAGGTAATAGAACCAATTCCAACAACCTATCTTGTTTTATCATCTCCAAATCTAACATAACCTCCATCATATTTCTCAAGCTTCAGAAACTTACTTTTATCACTAGTCATATGATTCAAACATCCACTATCAATCATCCATTCATCTATGTTTCTTTCAACAAATAATACAGCTTCATTGTTATCATTAGATTTCAAACAAATATTAGAGATATCAAATCTAGGTTCATCCTTTTCCACCAAAAACAAACAATCCTCATGATCTGATTCATCATCTAAAATACTGGCATTCTCATTAACATAATATGCCTTCTTATTGATCTTTTTAAAAAAAATTCTTGTTCCTTTCTCTGAACACTTACTTGCTAAATGACCAATCTTTCCACATCTAAAACATTTAAGAGGTAACATACCTTTGTACTTGTCGGTACCTTTCTTCAATTTCCTTGTGAAGTTTGCTTCCAAATCATCTGAACTTTCACTAGCTAGGTCTTCTTGTGTCTTTGTGGCTTTGAAGGTTGTTTCAGATTCCTCCTTTTCTTTTCCAAATTTCCTCATCTCAAATGCAGTCAAAGTGCCAAATATTTTCTCTCTGGTGAATTTCTTTAGATCATAAACTTCCTCAATAGTTGAGATCTTGTCATTGTAGCTCTCTAGTAGGGTCGTCAAAATCTTCTCCATAACATCTTCATCTGTCAGAGTACCTCCTTGATTTTTGACTTCATTTACTGCACTGTCAACTCTCTGAAATTAGCTTGCTATATCCTCACCTTCTTCCATCCTCAAGTTTTCATATCTGCGCTTAGCTGTCAACTTCTTTGATAATTTGACTCTATCATTTCCTTCATAGATTTCTTTCAATTTTTCCCAAACTTCATAAGCGATGTCCAATGAAATAACTTATGTTAACTCAGTCTTAGACAAAGCACTAAAGATTACATACCTTGCCTTTTCATTCTCTTCATAGGCTGAAATCTCATCCATAGAAGTAGAACCATTTGTCAGTTCAACATATCTTGTCTCAACAGCTTTCCAAGTCTTGTATCTTAGAGAGATCAGGTAACCTCTCATGTGCACTTTCTAGAAACTGTAGTCAAATCCATCAAACATAGGAATTGTCATTTTTTGTGCCATCAAATCTACCCCAAGCGGTTAAGCTCTTCTTCGAGGAACCAAAGCTCTGATACCAATTGTTGAATAGTCCAGATAACTGAGAGGGGAGGTGAATCAATTATTATAAAATAATCTTGACTTTAATTAATCCAGAGAAAAATTAATCAATCGAATAATAATCTAATAGATATGAACATGAAAGCACAAAACAACACCATGCACAATGAGCACCAGAATTTACGTGGAAACCTAAGAAGGGAAGAACAATGGAGAATGCTAATTCTCAATTATAAAACATAGGTTAAGGTGACACCAATTAAGGTGATTTTTACAAAGGCTCACTGTCAAAATGCTCACTGCAGGTAAGGCTCACTATCAGTGGGCTCACTGTCCAGCTATTACAACCAAAGATAAAAAGGCTCACTGCCAAAAGAGAAAGGCTCATTGTCAACAGAAAAGGGCTCACTTCCAAAAGAATGATGAAAGGGAATCCACTCCTGAAATAATTGTCACCAACAGTGACACCGAATAGAATCTCACTGTTTGTTTCCTTCAGTCATATCCTTTCAGAATATCTGGATTTTCATATTTGCATTCACCATACTTTCTTTCATTGAATAGAATCAACTTTTACTTATACCATCCATGCCTTCATAAACTCCTAAGTTAGCCAAACACAATTCCATTCCATGCTTCCATAAACTCCTAAGTCATCCAAACACAATTTGAATTAGGTCACCACAAACCATTCCTGCGATGGAAAGGAATGAAATGTGGACCATACGGAACCTCCTCGCTCAAATCAGCATGCTACATATTTACCATGATATCGGGGACCAAAGAATGGGATATACATGTTACAATACAAACAATGTTTCAGAGCACATTAACCACTTTCTAGATTAGTCTGGACCCATAAGAGTGCATCTCATTATGTTGCAAAATGAATGGGACCAAGACAAGAACAACCAAAGATGATCATCACAACACAACATCCAAAGCACGCCAATCCAGATCACCAAAGCATCAAAACTGAACCTTAGTCAATCAACCAAGATATGTTGACATCAATGACAACCATTAATGACAACAATCAACATCACATCTCAACGCATTCCAATAAAACCTCAGGCCATCCACTAGGTGAGTTTCCCGAAAAGGTGGAAAATGAGATAATCCTATTAGCCTCCCATACCATACCAAAGTTATCCTCTTGACAACTTCGATAAGGAACCACGATGCTAAATTCTTATGAATATTATGTTTATATTTTTTTGTTCAAAGGGATCTCTATTCATGTAAGGTCTTCTTCTTACACTGATACATTTTGACTCAAAATCTGACAAAATTTCGTCAGAATTATTTTGTCAATTTTCTGACAAACTTTGAAACGTCGAAATTCTGACCTATCATCATTGGCTGGGTCAGAATTTCAACTTCTCAAAGTTCGTCGGAAAATCGACGAAATAATTCCGACGAACTTTTGTCTGATTTTGAGTCAAATTTTATCATTGTTAGGGAACATCATGCCTAATGTCTCCAAGAGAGGACAGGTCAAGAATATCATATTTCCACTTATAAGATGCCTCGTTTCACATCATGCCATTAAAGGAAAGTTATACTCTTAGACATATCACACTCTTTGAGGACATCAAACCCAATGACACCACCAAGAAAAGGATGTGTCACAAGAAAGAAAATCACACCATGAAATATGAAAAATGTCGAAAGATGTCATTGATGTATGCCCCCACTTTAAAGCGGTTGTTGACACCATTGTTGTGAGAAATTGCTTTAAAGTAGCCAATGTTTACTCCTAAGACATGAGAGCTTTCTTCAAAAAACCCTATGCCAAGTCATATGTTTTCGAAATAAAGCTATGTCATGAAAAAGGAAGGAGGGGTTGCCCCCAAAATTTAATACTAAATATAACTCAATACGTCACATGCAAGCCAACTTAAAGCATTTCATCCACATCCCAAGCTTGCTCTTATATATACATGGAAGGCAATCAACTAGCCAAAAGACACAACGAAAAGTGTCATACAAGGACAAAGCTACCTAACCCCTTGCACCCACTAAGTGTTGGACAAGGATGAGCCAAGATGATTGATAATATGTTGCTCCTTATAAAAAGGAAATGATTTTCAATTAATGTAAAAACATGCAATAATCAGTATGCTATGATCCTACAACTAGTCCATGACAAGGAGTAGTGACTAATGTTATTGATTATAATGTGTAGACAAAGTATCAACTTGATGCCTATCTAATGAGATATTCCCACATGTAGTATCTGGGTAAGTGCACCAAGATGGTTCCCAAAAAGGGGGCTTAAGTGGCCACTCTTTTTCTAAAATCAGGAAATGTTGACCTTGGACGTGAAATTGAGGATAGTTACTCTCAAAATTTTGAGATGGAACAAAAACAAGGATCGAAGTGCTCTGAGTCTAATTTCTAAACTACTAATTTATTTTGAAAATGGTTGAGATTAAGGGGTTCAACAAAGGGATGTACACAAATTGGTGTTGTTTTTGTCAGAAAAACATAACATAGCAACTCTTGTACGACCTGAGCGCAGTGACCTTTTTTTTAGTATTTTTAAAATCGCTACAGTCAGAATAGCTAATAGTATCTAGTTGGTGCACAATTTTTCTGATAATTGTTTAATGAATATTTCATTTTTTACTAATTTTCTAAGTGGGCACTTCGTAAAAAGCATAATTTTGGCCGTGCTCCCCCTACAAATTTTGGAAAGTAATAGATTTTTTTTTAAATTTATTTTTTAAAATTTGTAGAATGGAGTCTAGTTTCTAAAAATGTAATTTATTTGAAATTTTGATGAACGGTTAATTTATAAAAAAAGCAAAACACTTTTGAAAAAAAACATACATACAAACAAAAGAAATTATGGATGAAAGCCCTCACATTGTCAGAAAGTGAAAAAAATTATATCATTGGAAAGCTAAGAGAGAACTTAACATTACCCATGTGTTCGATTTTGTTGATATTGAACCAAATGCAATCATGACGGTGAGCACGAACCCGATTATGTGAAAAATTGTAGAATTTGCAAAAAACACGTCTCTGGTGGTTGGGAATTCCCTCCAAACCTTTGGGTTGGTATTCCAAGGAAAATACCAAAGCCAAGGCTCAGGGATTCCCAAAGCAAGATATAACGCGAGCGCGTTATAACGTGAGCTCAAGCACATTATGTACTAGTTTTCACT
>VDFB02049217.1:155888355-155988790 GCA_007258455.2 Sequoia sempervirens
TTTTTCTTTTGAATAGAGAGATTTTCAATAAACACTTCCAGTTCAGATTGAGCAAAAGAGCAATACAAATTTTTGCAAAAGCCAAATAAATTTTCCCAAACAAAGGGTTTAAAAATTCAATTTGGAATGGAGATTTCTTTTGGGTTTTCGTTCTATTTTCCCACAAGTTTGCAAGTTTTCAAAACAATTTCACATGGGTTTCATTGGATTTAATCAACAATTCCAAAGGTTTCCAAATAGCATGATGTGGGTTTAAATCTATTTTCAAAATGAAACAAAGTAAGAACAAAGAGGAACCTGATTTTTTTCTCCATAGCTTGAAGCCTTCCACGATGGTGTTTTCCCATTCCTCCTTTGAATCCAACTCAAAACAAGGGTTTCAATCTCCTTCACAAATCCAAGTAAAGCCACCAACAAACTCTCTATCCAAGTTGAAAACCCATCCCCCCACCAAAATGAAAAGAAAAATGCTAAAAATAGAGTTTCCCCCAAATTATTCACAAATTGAAATTGAAATTAAATATTTTTTTTCAAAGTCAAAACAAATATCTTTTACCAAAAGTCAACTATTTCCAAAAATATTTTTCTACCCCAAAGTCATTGCATTGAGAAAAGAATTGGAATTTTAAATGCTTAAAAAATTCAATTTTCTAAAATAGAATTCAGCGTATTTTAAAACCTTCTTTTCACAAATAATTCCCAAATCTTGCAACACTTTTAATTCAGGGAATAGCAATCAATTCCCACCGATTAATTTAATTCATCAATAAAATAAATCTAATACTTATTTTAGTAACTAAATTAAATTAATTAATAAAGGAACATTCCTAGCATTATAACCAAATATATTTAAGCCACAGATTAACAACACAAGCCATTCTAACTTGAATTTAATTAAAGACCAAGGTGACCTGGGCAACATGAAACAACCAAACCCGACTACAACCTGAAAACACACTGTGACTATGGTAATGACTTGACACAGAAAACCTAGCTACTATCTCCCAATAAATTTTCGTTGGTCAACGGACACGCTCAAAGCTGGAAACTAGGTGGAGTCGATGTCATGTACTTGCCAACCTGCAACAAAGAGCATGTCGAACATGCATGTATACGTAATATGATCAAACACGCCGTGAAGAGGAAATCTTAGAATCGTACGGCACTCGCAAGCGATTGATACAATCCCATCCCCTTCACCAATACAATATCACTAATTGACACATCTAACATCAATAACATGATCAATAGCATAAAACATCGTTAAATCAAATATATTCTAAGTTAATCCAAAACATGCCATATGGGTAACACCAGGATAACATCACATCGAAATATAACATCCACATTGTATAAAAATTGCAATCAAAAGCAACCTAGTTCCAAATTCAAAGCATAATCAGACACAATCATAACAGGGAAGAACAATGCCGAGCAAAGAGCCAAAATGGAGGGGTGTTACATCCTCCCCCCAAAGGGTCAGGCTTACTCCTAGAAGCCTGCAAATACCCCTAGTTCAAGCTCATTAAAATACTCACATAAACAATGGTTCCAATACTGAACCACTCCATACCTCAACATAAAACAGTAGCAACATGTTCTAAAATCAACACACCTAAGCACACTATCAATCTATACAATCAACATGGTGAATTAACCACCAACCAAAATTCCAAAACACATATCCACTGATTAACATACATAATACCCATATGCACCAATACACATCACCGGAAATCATCACAAGGCCACACATAATGAGATATCATTACAATGATTTCTCAAGACAAGGTATGCACATTATCACTTCAACATTCATTTAACATGCAATGGTTTCACTAATCCCTTTTCTTTAAATTTTTACTTACTGCAAAATGATTTTCTATTCATATTATACATTTTCCCTGATTATGAATGCAACTTGGGGACTTAGGTCCTTTACCCAAGGTTTCATCTAATAAAACAACCTTCATGAATACATAAGCATTTTCTCATAAGATACATCATACCCTGGGTGTCAATACCCCACACACTTAAGGAAAACATCTTCGTTAACCCAATGGAAAGAGAGAGAAGGCAAGATATTTATAGTTCTAACATAGGCACGAATGTAATCATGGTTTCGTCATCACACAATCACTTTCACACAATTGCATCTACCACATGAGGGCATGCACAAATCTCTATGAACTAATAACATGTTCATTCATTTCCTATTATCATAATTCTTAATTCTCTATCCAATAGAATATCCAAACGCAACTCTAACACCACATAGGGGTCAATCAAGTAAGCACTTGCACAAAGAGATATTGCACTAGAAAACACACATCAGATACTTGCATGGAGAGAGAAAACAACAAGACTCCAAAAGAGAATACGCACCCAAGGAACTCCTTGATACCCTCAAGGTCAAATAGAGCTTTCAATAACATAAGCATCATTCGTCCATAACACGAGACAAGGTTGAGAAATTTCACCCTCTAAAACGTCATACTAAGGCACTCAAGGCAAGAGGTCCTATGACTTTCTTGCCCCAACAAGTACTTGGGACACACCCAACTAACACACTACAACCACACTTAAGAACCACTCAAGGGTCATCTACTTTTACACAATCAAAACAACATCAAGAAGTAGATAAATCAACACACACTTCTTCGTAGGTTCACGGCCTAACTAACTCTCACAAAGCATTCATTAACAAGACATGCAAAGGGCATAAATTATCAACAAAACTGGTAGTCATCCACTACACACATATCACACACCAAATTTACACACTACACAATTGTCCACGATGCATTCTTTGAGTAGAAAGGATATTGGTGCATTGCGCACTACACCGAGGATACTATCCTTTCCACTGGTTTCCTGCACCATCAGACCTACACCCCGTAATGATAACTTCTAGGCAAACAAGAGAAATCAACGCAAAAGGAAAACAACACGAAAGAGTAAAAAAACCAAGTCAATACAATGGGCTCATAGTGCCTAGAGTATAACCAACACAACTTACAACATAATGGGTCCAACATAATCTTAGAGTACTCAGTGTTTAAACCTAGGCTCTGATACCATGTGTAACGCCCCGCCACACAACCCTAGAGGAAGTTACAATTCACTACTTAAATGTACCAATTTTTTTTTTTGTTTAAGTACGAATAACATGTAAAATGAATACACATTGCCAACAACCTCTAAAGGCCATGAGACAAGATTGCTTTACAAATAACAATTAACATAGTTGGAAACCAAAAAATTAATCCCTTACATAATTAAAAGTTACATACAACCCATACAACATAAATTACAACAAAGGATAATAAGTACCTCAAGATTTTAATTAACAACATTTAAACAATATGATTACAACATAGTTCCCCAAATGGGAGTGGAATCCAATAATCATGATTACAGTTTACAAATTCCACCTCGATAAAATGAGGGGTAATACAAAATACATTAAGTACTGAGAGAATAAGGCATGAGAAGAAACTAATTCCCACAAGCTCTTCAACTGGAAATCTTGACCACATGAACAAGAAGAAGAACCAACGGATTAAGAAGCACGTGCCACCCGACCACGTGGAACCCAAAGGCCCCAATCCCTCCATGCTAGGAGATAGTAACAAGTATTTCCTAGACAAGACCATCTACCACTAGACACGAGCTAACACAAAAACTGAACTGCAAACAAGAACATATACCACATCACTTAACATCATTGTTACAATGCTTCCAGAGTACAAAAATCGAGTACAATCACTATACAATTAAAAAAATTCATAGTACAACACCATACCGACTGCTGCCATAGGAGGAGTGTCATTGCAAAGGTTGCATGGGATCTCCTGGAAAGTCTTCCTAGGTCTCAGCACCCCTCTAGGGATATCCTAGAAACCTCAACCAACTCCCGGCCCCACATGCACACTAGAGCGGAATCGATTATCTCTCGTAAAGAGAAGATAACAATCTTCCCATTCCAGGCCTTCTCGACTCATCTCAAGTCTCGTACAAGCCCTCAAGCCAATGAGCAAGGCTAAATTATCTTATTAATGTTCAAAGCTACTCTATCCCTAGTATAAGTTATTTAATTTCCACTTAATTAACTGACTCTCACATGAGTTATCCTCAAACCACTTTGGGCCCGACGCTTGTTGAAAGCCACTCCCCTATTGACAACACATAACTCAACCACATGCCAAGGGTAGACAATGCACTAACAATTATCACAAATAATCAAAACACCTCAACAGGTAACACCACTACGGATGTCCAAAATTGAAACCAAAGCGTGCACGACCCAAGGCTAACACAAGGTTGACTAACATAATGACAACCCTCATACCAAACTGAAACATGACTCAACCTTAAGCCATAAGGTGACACAATCTTTCGTGGTAACCAGGTTTCCACTTAAACATAACTCAAGCACTTACCAATTTAAACAATAACAAACACATGATGCACAACATCGTTTTAAGATAACACACTGGAAGACTTACATAATCAACCAACTCCGAAAGAATTAACATCTCAACCAAGGAGCTCATAGCCTCTAGGAACAAAACCCAGTACTACCAAAGCACATTCATAAATTTACAGCCATAACAACATTGCCCATATAATGGCAACAAGAAACAACTTAAGATCAACAGTCATATAGTCACACTTTCGTTAAATACCTAAGGATGTATTTTGACTTAACGATCTTTTCTCATAAAACAAGTACCAAGTACATATATACATCATACACTCAATCTTTTACTATACAGATACGTTGTAGGCATTATGATTTTTTTTTCATGAACGTTATCTGGAAGACTTCCAAAACATTTACTCTAGTTCCACAATATCTTGGATGAACATTAAAACACTACAAGCATTTCAGACAGTTAAATAAGCTAAAGTTCTAATTTCCTAAATCCAGTCAATCACAGTTTTCATGACTTGCACATATCCAATCAAATAGGCCCATTTCTTTTCACAACCTTGAGATATGCAAAGAATAGATCATTTACTCTAAATTTTACAACCATATTCTAGAAACAAGACATTTTAATAAATATCATCATCGAATTAAAATTAAACCAATCAATAACTCTATGTCTCATAGTCATATACTCTAAATAAATCACTTGATTTATAAAATATCTAGATTAAATAAATTACTCTTTATTTCAAAATAGCAATAAATCAAACAACTCAATCTCATATGATTCAATAAATCATTCATTACTTCTAAGTTTAACCAAAACAAAATATTTTAATTTAATAAACTCTTCTAATTAAAATAAATCATTTGTTATCTCTAAGTTTCATGATTATATACTATAAATAGAATCGCTTGATTAACAAAACCTTTAGATTAGATAATAAGTCCCTCCTTACTCTAAGTTTTGCCACTATATTCTATAATTAAACATCTTAATAAATAGCATTTAGATTAAATAAATCAGTCTTTATTTCAACTCAACATTAAATAACTCAACTAAGCCTTATCTCTACTTGAATACGAATACCCTCCAATAAATATACTTAATAGTACATACTCAATGTATATCCTGTTACATATTTAAATGTTTAAATCACTTGTCGATATTTAAGAATTTAAACCAATAATTTATCTCTACTTGATCAATCTACTATTAGTCAAAATCAATATTCAAACGACTACATTTGACTATTCATCAGTTTAATTTATGTTTATACAAATGGGATAATCATTTCAATGTTCCTATTTTTAATATTAAAACATCATTTTATCATATGCCTCTAAACATTACTTTATATTTAAAGATTTCCTGATTATCTGTAATAATCAAAATGGAATTTCTAAATAAAGGTATTTGGTTATAAAACTAGCTTTTAAATAATCGTTAAATTATCTAATATTCACTTGGCATCATTAAGAAATTAAATTTAATATTTTAATTCTGTTTGTTCGATTAAGGATAAGGTTTAAAATAATCTCTTTAAATATCGTTTTTTACTAAAGTGACAATTCCATTTAAAATAACTAATGTTTCCTTTGCAAAATAAATCATTTTAATATGCATACTTTACGTTTAAAATCCTCACTATATATATTTCATTATTAATATAATTTAATATTTTAATATAATAATATATAATATCAAATATTATTTTCCAATATTTAATATTATAAAATATTATTATATATATTATATCATTATTATTATACATATATATATATTAATATTTTAAGATTATAAAATATTATATGAAATATTATTTATTAATATTTTAATATTATAAGTTATAATATATAGAATACTAAATATATATATTTTACTTGTTTTGTTTTATTTTTACAAATAATAATAAAAATAAAATAAACACCCCCATTTTTTGGGCCACGCGTGGAGCTCGGGTTGAGGCGCAACTGTGTCCACACACAGCTGAACTCCCAATAGGGGTGGCTATGTGTAAACACAACTGAAACCCCAACAGGGGCGGCGGTGGCTGCATGGGGGATGCGCCGAGCGCGGCTCCCACACTATGCCTCCCATGGGTTGCGTGGTGGGGTGAGCCCCCAGTGACCCCTCACAACAAAACAAAATTTCATTTTAAAATTTAAATTTTATTTAATTAAAACGACTGCGGATTTTCTCAAATCCGCCCAGAATTTTATCTGGGTTTTCAACTATGATTTTTAAGAATATATATATATATATATATATATATATCTATATATATATATATCAGAATGCATATATAATGCATATATATATATATATATTTTTCCCATTCATATTTTTCTTTTGAGTAGAGAGATTTTCAATAAACACTTCCAGTTCAAATTGAGCAAAAGAGCAATACAATTTTTTGCAAAAAAGCAAAATAAATTTTCCCAAACAAAGGGTTTAAAAATTCAATTTGGAATGGAGATTTCTTTTGGGTTTTTCATTCTATTTTCCCACAAGTTTGCAAGTTTTCAAAAAAAATTCACATGGGTTTCATTGGATTTAATCAACAATTCCAAAGATTTCCAAATAGCATGATGTGGGTTTAAATCTATTTTCAAAATGAAACAAAGTAAGAACAAGGAGGAACCTGATTTTCTTCTCCATAGCTTGAAGCCTTCAACCATGGTGTTTTCCCATTCCTCCTTTGAATCCAACTCAAAACAAGGGTTTCAATATCCTTCACAAATCCAAGTAAAGCCACCAGCAAACTCTCCATCCAAGTTGCAAACCCATCCCCCCACCAAAATGAAAAGAAAAATGCTAAAAAAAGAGTTTCCCCCAAATTATTCACAAATTGAAATTGAAATTAAATATTTATTTTCAAATTCAAAAACAAATATCTTTTACCAAAAAAAGTCAGCTATTTCCAAAAATATCTTTTCTACCCCAAAATCATTGCATTGAAAATATTTGGAATTTTAAATACTTAAACAATTTTCAATTTTCTAAATAGAATTCAACATATTTTAAAACCTTCTTTTCACACAAACTAATTTAAATCTTTTAACACTTTTAATTCAAGGAATAACTTAATCAATTCCACAATTAATTTAATTCATCAATAAAATAAATCTAATCCTTATTTTATTAACTAAATTAAATTAATTAATAAAGGAACATTCCTAGCATTATAACCAAATATATTTAAGCCACAGATTAACAACACAAGCCATTATAACTTGAATTTAATTAAAGACCAAGGTGACCTGGGCAACATGAAACAACCAAACCCGACTACAACCTGAAGACACATTGTGACCATTGTAACGACTTGACATAGAAAACCTAGCTACTATCTCCCAATCAACTTCCATTGGTCAATGGACATGCTCAAACCTGGAAACCAGGTGGAGTCGATGTCATGTACTTGCCAACCTACAACAAAGAGCATGTCAAACATGCATATATACATAGTATGATCAAACACACCATGAAGAGGAAATCTCATAATAGTAGGGCACTCACAAGAGAGTGATACAATCTTGTCCCCTTCACCAATACAATATCACTAACTGACACATCTAACATCAATAACATGATCAACATCATAAAACATTGTTAAATCAAATATCTTCTAAGTTAATTGAAAACATGCCATAAGGGTAACATCAGGATAACATCACATCGAAATATAACATCCACATTGTATAACAATTGCAATCAAAAGCAACCGAGTTCCAAAGTCAAAGCATAATTAGACACAATCATAATAGGGAAGAACAATGCCGAGCAAAGAGCCAAAACAGAGGGGTGTTACATAGCACATTTCTCACTATCTTGGTCTTCCAAAACAAACGTTCCTCTTAGGTTAACATTTTGGGTTAAACATTTTATCAGCCTTCATCACATTTGATATTTCACTTCACCCAAAAAACTTTTTACAAATTGATTTTTACCTTCTTGAACTCTTATGTCACATATTCACCCATTTGCTCAATTTTTGGACTAAAGGCCTGACCTATTGCAAAGCTAGGAGGTTGGACTTTTGTTTTACTAGACTAATTTTGGGATTGGCCTTTAGGCTGATTTTGCACTTGATTTAGAGGCCCATTATTGTTAAGATATTGGATGTGTACATGGGGATGTCCAGGGTTGTTGTTGGCATTGGGGTCAGGCAGGGTAGCAAAATTTTTTTGGTGGAGTAGAGGTCGTAAAGGTTCCACCTGCCTGCCTATTTCTAAGGAAGTAGGGAGTTGATCTTTGATGAAACATGTGGATATCATCTACGAATGACTCTTCTTCATCTATTGGACCATTATCTACTGAATTGAGAAGTTGAGCCAATGTTTGTTCGTTACTTACCTCCTGCAATTCTTCACTCCTAATGGGAGCAAGTTCGACTTCAAGTTCGTTACAGTCGCCCCACGGAAATGACGCTTGGTTGACCATGAAGTAGGAGGAGTTATAAGGCTCAGACTAAACTATTTCCCTACAACCGGCATTATCGACCGCATTATGTACTACTTGGAATATTTCTGCAGCTGTCTAGAATTTGGGGCAATCCAACTTGGAGTGTCTACTGGTTTTGTGAATTTAGCACCATCTGGACAAAGCTGCCTTGGCAAGGTACACTCCACTAGTTGTCTTTTCATTGCTTTCTTGTTGGTAAAAAGGTATAGGGACACCTCTGTTATTGGGCCTTGTATTCCACGCATGATTCGGCCTCTGAGAAAGTCTCCTTTCTAAACTTTGATTAGTGTTTTGTCCACTAACATAATTTTTCCTGGAGGAAGTGCTTGCTTCTTGGTTATCCTGATTAAGATTGACCTGGAGGTTACGCTGGGATGCCTGTAACTGATTATTCTAATTCCTCAAATGCGTCATCTCTGTGAAAATTTTCTTTATCATTTTGGTCAACTCCTCGAGTTTGTCCTTCTCCGTAGTGCTACTTGACTATGGCACTGGATTTTGGAGAAAGATGGGTGGGGTCACCGGTTGATTTTGATGAGCTAGAGGAATGGTGCCTGGGGCTGCTAGGAATACACCTGCTATTGTTAGGCAGCTTGAGAATAGTTATGTTGGGGTTGAGGCTACAAATAGGAAGGCATGGGAGTTGCATAATTCAGTGGTTGTCCTGGATGTGGGATGATGGGGAACTAAGGTACCTGGTTCATAAGAGGGGTCTAATGAGTGAATTCCTGATTAAGCCCCTAAATCTGCATCAGGTGAGCTAATGGCCTTAAATAAGGTAGCGGGCTAGAGATATTCTGCCCCAAATCTGCACTGGCCATAATAGCCTCTGTATAGGCCATCACCAATGAGGTGGGTGGCGGATGCATCCTTTTCACCAGAGCTAATGTGAGGTTGTCCAATGCTGTATAGTAAACTGGGAGAGTTATAACATCATTATAAAGGTATGGGTCCTGAATCCTTGTAAAGGCACAATAAAAGTGGTCATTGAAGGACCCAATAGGTTTGTTAACTTCCATCCTGATAGACATAAACTGCCTATATAACTTTGAACGGCTGATCAGGATCTTATACTTTTGCAGAAATGCATTCTTCATTAGATTCCATGAGGTAACAGATCCCCTAGGCAGATTGATGTACCAATAGAAGGCTTCTTCTCCCAATGAATGTAGAAAAAGGCAGCATGCAACATCCTCATGGTCGACTTGCATTTCAATGACTGTTGTCTCAAATATTTTAAAGTGTTCTTCAACTATTATTTGTGGGTCACAAGGATTAAATTTCGAACATAAGCCTTCTGGATTCTTGGGCATATCATGATAAGCGACGAAGTGTATTGGCAAAGGGTTCTACGCCAACCAAGCCATGGTGGGAAACGGTGGTAGTATCTACTATTGAAAAACAACAAGTTGAGTCTATGCCTACACTAGAACAACAGTTTGGGACTATACCTTGGGTTGGAAGGGCCGGGGGAGAAGCAATCTCCTAGCTGCCAGAGATGGCAGGTGAAAATGCAGTTTCAGATGGTCGAATGGAAGATGAAAGCCAGCTGAATGAGGGTGAAGGTGGAATAGAAGTGGGTGGAATGGAGGAAGAGGAAGAAACAATGCTACTTCTGTTAACTCGTTTTTCCCTTGTAGGAGGCTACAACTCTTGGAGTTCTCCCTTATTTGGTGTTGACCGTAGCACTCCTTGAAATCCTTCTGGGGAGAACAATCTGATTCGATCCAGCTTCACTTTTAACTTTTAGCTTTGTATTCCCAACGTGTCGGCCCTCCTTCTAGCGCTAGTTCTGTTGATGGGTGTTTTATGCACTTCTCAACATAGGCAGTGCGTAGGCACACTACCTCTCTTGAAAGACAATCTTCCACAATCAAATTGCAAAACACTATCCCAAGGTATCTGATGTCAAGTATTGATAGTGCTTGGAATATCTCAGTTGATTTATCTGATTTGTTGGAATCACAAGGTGGTCTTACGGATGAGTTACAAAGCATGAGAAGTTGGGTCTTGAAATGGAGTTCCTCAAATGGAAACGTTGTTGTGTGTTTGTTGTAGATTTAAACAACACTCTTGAACTCCACTTTTATCAATGGATTTAGCTTTACAATGTGCAATGAACCTTTCCTAAGGTACTTATTAAAAAAAAGGAAAAAGGGCATGGAAGAGAGAAGGTTCCTAGGCCTGCAACTAACTATGAATAGTGATAATGAAGTTCTTGTAATGGACAGCTTCCTGAAAACAATATTCCACTTAACCAAAAATCTCAGTCTCATGGAATTTGTACTATCTTCTAAGGTCTACAAATATTTTGTCTTTCATTCACCATACAATGCATGTATGAATAAAGATGAAAGTGTCGAGAAGCTTTGAAGTTAAGCCCAGACTAACTTTACATAGCTATCTACCATTAGCAAACAACAAAAAGTATGGACTAAAAAGGCATCTACACCACAGGAATTTTCACAACCACAGAACAACATTTCTAAAGTCTATCAAAGCAAGAATACAACTAACTAGAACATTAATATGAATCTAAGTCAAGCATCTAACAATGGAGGTTGAATCAAGTAACATGTGAAAAACTCAAAAAATGCACCAAGTCAATGCATTTTCATTATAAATTTATGTAGCATGTCTTTACAACAAATCAACTCCCTTTGCAAATGAGAGGAGAGCCCTATTTATAGTGCCCAAAAGGTCAAATGAATGGTGAAGATTAATTCTCATTATGTGGCCAAGATTCATTACAAAATAGGGTTTCACCAACCCTCAATAAATTACAATTTAAAAATACATTTTTTCCTCTTCATTGTTTCATCCTCTAGTGATGACACTGTATCTTTTTGTCCTTTTACTGATTGTTGTTTTACTGTACCTACTCCTTGTGGACCTATTCACTACCAAGAGGGTTGTCTTCTTGCTTCATCGATGCTATATATTCCATGAACTTCAGGATGACCGATTGGAGCTTGTCTACCTTGATGATCTCATATCGCAACATTTGGTAGCTCCACTCTTTCGTATTATCTTCTAGCTTTTTCTAGTCTTCATCATACTTTGTGCCCTGATCCCTAAACAACTTTGATTGGTCGAAGGCACGGGCAGCAAAACTCATGAACTCCATCGTTATTTCATTAGACATCTTGTCTTCCATCTTCTTATGGAAGTAAGGTTTTACCTTCTCTGGATCCATCTATACATCGGGCATATTGTACTCCATCATCAGCTTGAGGTATCAAGCACATTTCGCTTTGATTTCTTTGACCCATTCAACATCCAAATCCACCTTACTCATTATCTATTCCAGCCTTTCTTTCCTGTTGTCAAAATCTTGCCACCACACATCCATCAACCAGTGATTGTCCTTGTTGAACGCAAGCTCCTTTTCCCACGTGGCTTTTGGCAACTGGAGGATGGCCTCGATCTTTGGAAAGGTGGACTCGTATGTTGTAGGGAAGTCAGTGCAGAGCTTCATCGTTCCTTCCAAAGATCGTAGCAAATCCAAGACCTTGTTGGCTGTTTGCACAACCTGGCTAATTCCCATATTCCTGACATACAGGACCTGTCAGAACCAGCTCTTTGTAGTCTTTTCCAAGTTCTTTCTCCTCTCCATATTATCAATTTTTTCTTTGGACATTAGCTGAGGTGGAGTCATGGATGTGGTAGACAGGTCATCCACCGAAGACCATTGCTGGATGTAATCTGTCAAAGCAGCTACCTGTGCTTTAAGCTAATCCTTTGAAAACTTGTCCTACTTTATCAAATGCACCACCATAGCCACTGATTCTTCAAGGTTCCCTACCTTCTATTATTTGGTGGCAGTCCCCAAGTTGATGGTGGAGATGTTGTAACTCACACTAGCCTGGCCCACCACAAGTGTTGCTATTATTATGGCCCAAGACCTAGACGCATCCATTTTTACCTTGGATCTAATCTTAGGCTTCTTCTCCTTCTTTGTTGTGATATGAGCTCGGGCTAAGATAGCCTCTAGTCTCACCCTCGGGTCCTTTAGTACAGGAGTTTTTCTTTTGAGTTGCTTCTCTAAACATTCAGGCACGACGAACTTTCCCTTAGGTGATTCACGGTCACCCTCACCCCTCTCGACAAAGGCTTTCATTTTCTTATCCTTCGGGGTCCTTTCTTTCTCCTTGGTAGTATCTCCTTCTTCTTCATCAAAATCTTGGATGAACACAAGGTGTTTAATGGGAAGCTTGATAGATAATTTTTGTAGGGGACTTTCTTTCTCTTCCATTTCCTCCCCTTTCTTTCCCTTAGTTTGTTCAACTTCATGCACATGCTCCTTGAACTACTCGATTTCGAGCTTCTTGACAACTTGAGCCTCACCCTCATGTTTATTTTCCTGCTGGTATCCTTCTTCTTCAAGGGGCGACCTTTCTGCCTTCTCCTCAGTATCTTTTAGCTCTCAGGCCATTTCTTCCTCAAGGTCATCGTCGAAGGTCTTCCCAATGACCCTACCACCGGCATCATCTTCCTCATCTCTACTCTCTGAGGAGCTAGTTCCTTCTTCTTCAAAGGCCACCTTGTCAATAGTGTGGTGTTCATACTCTGGGTGCTCGTGGTATTCATCAACCTCCTCCTCAAAGGGCTTTGAGGCCTCTTGTTCTCACCTCTCCCACTCCTCAAAGATTAACATGGTGGCCTCCATAGTCGATGTTCCTATTGGTAGTTGCGAAGGATTAGTAGTGTTGAGGACTTGTGCAAGGGATGCATAAAGAGTGGAATCCATAAGGATCTGGGAGATTCTACATATGTCTTAAGAGGGCCTTAGGCACGGTGGGAGCAGGTATTGGTGTAGCCACTGTGGGTAATGGGAGTGACATGGTGGGTGACATGGCTTTGTAGGAAGGAGGAGTAGCCATGGTAGAGGAGCAGTCAATTACAATCATAGGCTCGGTCAGGGGTGAAGGGGCAAGATGGACAGAGATGTCCACTGTCGGCGGGGATGTGGCGACCATAGCCAGGGAGGTAGATAATGGGGTAGCCAAAGCAAGGAGAGCCAAAATAGGTTTTATTTGATTAGTGCCTTTTTCTTCTTCTTCTTGGGTTAAGAGATGCTCTGTCGTTCCCCCTGTTTGCTTAAGTCTTTTGGAGGGTCAGCCCCCCAGCTCCTTGTATAAACCTTAGGGTCAGGAGGCTACTCCATTTCTATCTCTTTCCTCTTCTTGAATCTAGTGACTGGAGGGGACTTGGATGTCCCACCCATTGAAGTGGTGGTAGCTACATCCTCTGTGGCACTTAGTTCACTCTTGAGTCCTTCATATGTCAGGACCACCCCTTGCTATTTTAATCGGGCTACCTGCCCATCAACCCACTCCTTGGTATGAGCCAAGATTGGCTTGGTTATAATATCAAGGTCATCAACCTCCTACTCATCCATGTCAATTGTTGGTATTGGAAAATTAATGACTGCAGGGTACCTGGGGTCCATTATGGTGCTCTCGTCTTCTTCGACTTCGTCTGGTATGGCAAATGGTTGCACCCTTCTTATAAAATACACAGTCATCCACATATAGTGCTTGCACATACTTCTTTATCATCTTGGTAATCCCCCCAAAAGTCTTCAATGTGATGGATATGAGTGAATTCTGGTCCTAGTTCCTTCCTTACATGCCCATATGGGTCCATTCGCGAGCGAGTAGTGTGTAGATGAAAATGGTGATCTTTTAGTTCTTTCTTAGAGTTACCAGCACACTAAGAAGTTTGTAGTTTATATATTCCTTGGCCAAGTGTCATGGGATAAGAGATCCCTGCTACGTGTTTCCCACTGAATATTTCCTGTATGTGTTGGAGCTGTCGAGAAAGCTCCAATAGGATGATTCCATCATTGGGGTATCGAGGCAACTTGTTTGGCCTTTCGGTGAAGCCTTTGGCATGGATGTACGTGAATTTTGGCTATTGAATGAAGTAGAAGGTGTACTGCTTCAAGAATGCCCTGGCTCTCTAGGAGACCCTCCTCTCAAAATCCCCAGTAATCATTCTGATGATATGGCTGATGAAGGCATCATTTACTCTGCAGTATTCCTTCTTGAATTTTTGGTACTGGAGCTAGGGTTATCTATCATAGGCCTTGATTCTTTGACCCTGCTCCTCATCAGGTGCCACAAACAATCTGTTGTACTGTCTCTGGTCTGCCAAGGAGTATACAAGATATGAAGTCATGTAGAACTTTGAACTCTTCTTCACATTGACGAACTGTTCATGGAAGCAGTCACTTATTAGACCTCCCCAGTAGGTGTTTCCATTTCTTGAAAAGTGTGAATATGGAAGGTCTTTATGATTCCTTCAGCCGACATGTCGGTGAGAATGTTACCATCTTTGTCAACAATTGTCCTTGTGTCGAGTTGATATGCTTGTCAACAAGCCATGACCAATTCAGGGGCCATGAGGGATGGAGGGAATCTTGCAACTTTTGCAATTCCACTTTGTCTTATCAGCCTTGCATTCTTGGTCATTGAATTGACCCTGACCCTTTGTGTAAACTCATCAATATCAACATGGCCGATATTAGTGTCGGTGATTTCCTTCCAATCCGTGGTAACTTTTGAGTGCAGAGGTTCACCCTAGAACTGGTATTTCATTTGGTCCTTATCCTCTTTTCTCGAGGATTCTTGCCCGACTTCTTTCCATTGTCATTTTCCACAGTGGCTCCCGAAGGTCCTACACCCGATTCCATATATTTTGCAAGCAAAGCCGCAGTCAATGCGATTGATCATGGAAGGGTTCATGTTAGTTAAAATCCCATGAAATCAACTTACAATAACTTATCATTAATAAAATGATACTTTATCTCCTGATGACATTGGTCTTTTGATTGAGGGCTTTGGGATGGTCTGGGCCCAGAGGCCAAAACTTCCTTCGCAGGAATGCTATTTTGGAAAGGAAACCAGGGTAGAGTGATCTGGGAGATTTTTTTTGACCAAACTTTGATGGTTCAAAGGGATCATAACAAAGAGGGTCAAATCTAAGCATGTTGGTCGAGGTTAGATTTCAAATTTGAGCTCATTTGGACCGATTTAGGAGCATCCAGAGATACAAGGCCGGAAAGCTAATCAAAGAAGGTTGTCTGGAATGCCCAAGCTGAAACGAAGTTCTGGGAGAGGAACCCCGAGGTCTGGCACCTAGCGGGTCCAAGGGCAGCCAACAGTTTTACAATTTTCAAGTGATCAGGCCCAAGGGGTCAGGATGTCGCGGTGCTTTTGCCGTCCAAGATGGCGATCATCTGACAGAAGTCTAGAGGCAGCGGCCTGACAGACCAGACCCAGCTCCTCAGTTGGACACTAGATTTTCACTGCAAGTTTCACAGCAATCAGGAAGGTGGAGCCCGGAGCTCGAAAGGGCAGGCAAGATTTTTCATTTTTCAATGACAGAGATGGGATGGAGTCCTGGATGACAGAGCTCGACACGGTCGAGGATGTTCAGAGTTCAATGTAGGGTTTCTAGAGGTGAATGGAAGCCTAGGGCCCAAGAGGCAGAAGGATGCCAAAAATTTGTCATTCGTGATGGCGAAGACCAAGCGGAATCCTAGGGATAGAAGTCCATGGACTGGGACCCAAGGAGCTGGAGGGTGGTCTGCCAATAGCAAATGACGATTCACCAGGTAAGACCCGTGGACCAAGCGGACGAGACCCTTCTTCCATCAAAGAATGATGGGAGCGAGGTAGATTCCCAGACGCGAAAACCTAGAGGCCTGAGCCCATAAGGTAAAAATGGAGGTCACCTTCAAAACTCAAGCTCGTGACACTAGACGATGAACGGCCACCAGATGCCCGATGTTCTGGGCCCGAGGGATGGCAGAGCCATTTGAAAATTTTGGCTATTTCGTTAAGTCCTGACTGGAAAAGGGAGTGTCCGGGCTCGAAAGAGGTGAATGCCCTTGTGCGAAGAATGCCTGCACAGGGGATAAATTCCAAATCAAGTGTGGGGTCATTTTCAAAGGTTTCTCAGGTTTTGAGGATGTGGGTTTTGTTCGTTGTGTCATGTTTCACCATTCACATGTCCTTTTAATCATTATTGTTCATTCTAAGCTTTAAAAATCATGAAAACATTGCTCGGGAGGGTGGACGGAAAACCTACCTCAAACACACAATGCGGCAAGGTGTGAAATCAACTAACGGTCAACAAGTGATGGAAATGGGTGTGAGTGCGAAGGTCTCGAAGATGGTGGAATCCTCTCTGGCAAGCTTTTGACCTCTCTCTGAGGTCTCTGCGATACTAACAAGTGAGAATGATAGGTTTGGGAAAGATATTTATACCCCTACCACCATTAATGGCTACATTAAATGCATGTACGATAGACATATGGGTTGGTGGATTTGAATTCATGGACGACAGTGGGGGACATGGGGTCTAGTGGCCAGGAGGATGCAGGGCAGTGGTCGTTTGAAAAAATTTAGCTCAAAAAACACCGATAGCAAAGGGGAGGTCGGGGCCCGAATGGTGAAGTTTCGCTAGAGGTCCGCTGTTGGGAATGATAAGACCCCCACGAAACTCTGAAAGGGGAAGTCTAGTGTCTCGGTCTCGGCAGGTCTGAAAGAAGCCGAAACTTCATAAATTTCCATTGGATGGAGAAGAGGGGTCTGGGTTTCGTGGTCCAGGGAGACACAACCCATTCGCTGTCGAGAATGGCAGACACAATAGGGAAACCCAACCAGGGAAACTCGAAGGGGCAGGCCCAGCTGGGTCCAAGGCCGCTGGCAGAGGAAAACTACCAAAGAGACCCTGCAAGGTGCCAAATTTTAACAAAATTAAAAGGGAGAAGTATCATCGTCTCATGATGAGACTTCAAATGTACATTGACCACCTGGGACACCAAAACGGGGCACGCAAAATGAGGCAGTGACAAAAATAACCTAACAAGGCGAAAGAAAAAGAGGGTCCCCATTTGGAACGAGGCATGTGTGATGAGGGCCCAATAGATAGTGATGGTGCCATCAAGGAAAAAGCGGAAAGCTTGCACTCCTAGATATGAAAATTGCAAGATCAAAGGGAGCAATTAAAAGTTTAGGTGAAATAATTGAGAGAAGTAGTGAGCCTAAGGTTGGCTTCACTTACTAGACTACTAGTGGAGGCAAATGGTTTGGTTCAAAAACACAAGGAATTATCTACCTTGGAAGACGTAGAAGATAAATTTGTGAAGTTGACCTATCAATTGCAACTAAGAAACATTGGGAAAGCAACTTGATTTAGCTCAAGTCCAACTACAAGAGCATCCTTCCTCCCAAATGAGTAATGCCTATTTTTTGATGTAAGCTATCATTCATTTTTTTGCTATGTGTATATGGAAATTAAATATGAAGATAGTTTCAATGACATCCCAAAGAGAGTAAAAGTTGTATAGACTAAGGGGAATCTTGTAACTTTTTTCTTGTAAACAGAAAGTTTTGTTGCCCTTTCTCCTTGATGTCAAAGGGGGGGAGAGAAATGTGTTCCTAAGGGGGAGTATATGTGCACATATTTTTCATTTTACCATCAATTACAAAGAGGGAGATTAATGTAGCTTGATAATTTTGGTTGTCATTTATGAAAATTTTTTGTTGAAGTGTGTTGAAGATTGTATATGCTCTAAAGATAGCTAATATACAAATATACCTAATGGTGCAAGTCCACATTGTTTTGTTGTGGAATTTTTATAGTCAATGGTTTCCTAAGTATGATGTGAAGGTGGGTACACATTCCCTAAAGTTTTTTTAGTATGTCTACATTAATATCTTTCCAATTTGGTTTACCGCACTCAAAGACAAGTTGTTGATGTTGTGTCTAAGGAATTCACTGTATATTCTCTAAGGCAGTGACACTGTGTTTTAGTTTTCATCCTTCCATAAAGAAAAAAATATTATTGTGGTTTCAAAGATATGCACATGAAGATATGAAGGTGTTATATCCAATGTTTCAAGTCATTAATCCTTCGAAGTGAAAGTTACAAGAGACAAAGTATCAACCTATTCTTTGGTAATACAAAATGGATATGTAGGCTTATTGGAATTCTCCACATTCCTCCAAATGTAAAGATTTTTCCAAGAATATTTTGGGATATACTAAGTGATTTCCATTTCATTTTATATTATAGTTTCAAGTGGTTTGGTTATTTGTATGTTCAATCTTCAATTGAAAGAGTGTTACAATTGGTTTTGGATGCCTAATCTTCTACAAAACATATATTTGGAGACTTGCACTAGTAGAAGGTTGTGGAGATCAGTTGTATGAGTTTTTTATAACAATCCACATGTCTCATGGTGTTTGAGGTATGAATCACATGAAAAATTTTCTTGTTTCTAGTACCATACAAATGTTTCAAGTCAGTTTGTAAAGTTATGCTATTGTTGAGGTTGACTAGGGTATGTTGGTGATGTACACCACTAATTCAAGATTGATTGGAGAATAAGTGTTTCTAAATGTTCTATGAGTCATTTTGACTTGTCTAGAAGAGATATTATAAATAATTATTTATCATTTTTGTATGCCACCAATGAAGATGTAGGCCAACATGTTAAAAGTTCCACAATTTCTTGTTTATGGCTAATTGAATTTATATTTTTTAAGTGTACAGGTGATATATAGAAGATAAAATATGTCAAGAGGATTATGGATGTATTCAAATATGTATGAGTGCATGATCATAGTGTTACAAGATTTTTTACAGACCTAATATGCAAAATTGAGGACTATCAATGGTTGAAGCCATAAAATTAGTCATATTTTAGTTGTTCTTTCTTTCAATTTGGGAGTAGTAGCTTCGTTAAGTTTCAAACCCTAAAAAAAAGACATGGAGTAGTTAATTCCTTGGGTTATAGCCCAAAATAAAAGCTTAAACTATTATTTACTTGTCAAGGCTGGATTAGGATAGTAGCTCCTAGCAACATTTCTCGCTGTGGTTTTTTTCCTATGGTATTTTCCACATTTAAATCTAGTGTCATTTGTGTTCTTGTGTGTTCTCTTATCTTCTTTCCTTTTTTTTCTGTAGTAGTGGAATGATTAATTGGTTTAACCTAGCATCAACAATCATTCAATGGCATTAAATTTTGAAGCATATTGATTCACCCCCTCTCAGTATTTTGATGTGTTCAACAATTATTTATATCTCAAGTGGAAGTGTATTCTTCATATATCTAATGACCCCAATTCATGTATTTAGTCATATTTCTCTAGCTTCAATTAAGTCATTTACCTTGATAATGGAACTTAAGCAATTAATAGTTTTTCTCTGTATGCAATAGTCAGTGCATTTGGTTTGTAAAATATACAATCTAATCCACATTGGGGTATTGGTGATCTTATGTTTGATTGGTTTAAATATGGTGACAAACCTTTCAAATTGAAACCTACCCCATCCATAAAAAATAGGTCATGATAAAATATTCCACCTTAATTTTTTTAGAACTATATTCTACTAAAGAGAAACCAGTAGGAAGATATAAAATTATGTTATCTTCACCCTAATTATTTTTGCACAAATTTTGTACGTTTATGCTTTGTGCAAAATGACTCACATTTGATTAAAAAAAGAACATGTTTGAAAGTAAACTAGAGAGCCCTATATTTCAATAAAACATGAGAAAATATAAGTAATATTCCTCAATATGATAGAGTTTAGAGGATTTTGATTCACACATGTAATAACATTAATTCCTTTCAAGGATCATTTTTCTTGTGTCCATTTTTTCATTTCTTATGTAGCCCAACTTTTTTCTCTTATCTCTAGAAACACACATGGTACTTCAAATAATATTTCCTCTAGCTACAAATTTTCCCAAGGAACTCCACCATAACCATTAAGTGGGTTTTATTTAAAATTTATATTAAGATCAAGGTCCCAATTTGTCTAAAATTTGTAGTCTTCTAAGGTATGAACACTCTACTATTGAGAATAAATGTCCAATCTATTTTTTTAACATCATTTTTGTGATTGAATCCTTCAAATATATTTTTTCTCCCTTCAAATTATTTTCCTATCAATATCTTGTTTGTTGCCATTTTGTCACACCAATTATGGTTTTGTTTGTAATTTGGTTGGTTTTATGGTATTTTTTTGTATACTTCTATCAATAATCAAATAATTCACTATCTAAATACCTCCTTAGATTCCCTTAGCTTTTTTATTTAATTTTCTATTTAAATTTCCTATAACAATTTTCCTTGGACCATTTAGAGAAAATAAATTTCTTTACATGCTAATATTAATTATCATTTGATATTAAAGTAAATATAATTTGATATTCCTAGCATTTCTAAATTTATCATATTAAAATTTATATTTCTGAATTTTTAACCTCAAACTATTATAAAACCTAAACCCTACATTTAGGTTTTAGGGTTTATATTTCAAAGTAAATATAGTTTGTTCTATAGTTTAAAATTTTTGAAATTAATTTACATGAAAAATTGTAGAAAAACTATATATAAATAAATAAACACATATAATAGATAGTGGCCTACCTCAAAAATCTATCAAATGACTTTTATGAAGGAAGAAAGTATAAATTAGATTTAATTGAGGATTCTAGATGAAGGTACCTATTTTTATTTCTCTCCCAAGTTACTCTGATTTTTAAATAAAATGTAAATAAGGTCATGGTGTTGAAAAAAGCGATCCCTTCTTAGAATAAATGCTCATTTATTTTATAATGGGTTTCTTTCGTAAAAATGTGTGTATTTATAATGAGGACCCATTTAGTAAAGGAAGCCTAAATCAAAATGAGTACATGTTCTTGATAAGGGTATGTGCAGGATCATCATGGAAAAACTAGGCCCTTAAGTGGCAAAAATTTCAGAAAAACTAGGGTTAGACAACTTGATGTAAAAATTTGAATAACTTATCTATATTATTTCAAAAATATGTAAAAATATAATTTGTAGAAAATTTAATGTAGTTTCTAAACAACTAGGTATATTTCAAAAATAAAAATATATTTGGTGAAATTTTGAAAATTCAATGAGTACTTAAATTTCGGGAAAAATAAAAAATAAGTAGGTGTATGTCGACCACCCTAACCACAATAAAATGATAATTATTTTTATAAGATTTTAGATATAATTAGAAGACTCATGTCTTGATGTGATGCATATTTTTGTAATTTTTTTCCATGTAAATAATTAATTATGATTTTTTTATTACAACCTTTAAAAATATAAAAACTGTACGTCTAACCACCTTAACTTGGTCAAAACTACATGAAATTCAATTTTTTCTTTTTAATCCTATAGTATGTGTAGCATAGAATGTAACAAGTTCAAATTCAAAAAATGTGATACTGTTTGAAATCTATAGATGTTTTTCAATCACCTATCAACCAGACTTTATCATAATTCAAATAGAAAATGAATAATAATTATTTATTAAATTCAAAGTAAAGCATAATTTATATTGGTGGAAATCTGAGAATTTCCTTTAAAACCCTTTTCGTTTCATCAATTTTGGGTAAAAAAAGGTCATAGCCACATGGGTCATCATATCACTTACATATCGCCACATTTTGGCCCATCATGATCCTGCACATACCCATAAGTGGGAATTTATGTTTGGGATTTTATTCTTATTGAGTACACATTTTTATGAAATTTGTATGCATTCCTTGCAATTTTTTTTTTTTTTAAATCATAAAATATTTCCACTAAACGAGAACTCAAATCCTTTATCTTACACATCTACATAGAAATTTTATGGATATCCTAAGGGGTGAGGATATTTATGGATGAATAGATACATAAATGGTTTAATATTTATTAGGATTGATGGGTTAGAATTAGTATTAGCTTTATGCTAACTTTTATTTGAAATGTTTCATTTACATAAATATTGAAGATTATGATCTTGGGGAAGATTGAATTAATATGCCTATAATGTACCAAATAATGAAATCTTTATTTTGAGGTAGGATGTTAAGACCAATGACATAGTATAGGTTAACTACACTTGATCAATACAAATTTGAAGCATACTTAAGCCACTATGCATCAATTGAAACAAGATCATTCAATGTAAACAAAGATGAAGAAGCCATTACAACCAACAATCTAAACATGAAAACTTGATAAAAATCTACTCTAAGAAATTGAAAGTTATCCTATTGGAGAAGTGGTTTTGCATTGAACATTGTGGAATGGTGACCCTTTCCCAATCCCTTGGATAATGAGTTTGTTTCAATTAGTTTTATTGAAGAAAATTTGAGGAAACTGATGAGAGATATATGTGAAATAGGATTAAAGCTAATTTAATATGATAAAAGCTAAGATGATCGATGTGAGTGTATGAAAATATATTCTAACTGTATGCAAGATTTAAAGATGAAATTCCTAATTCTTAAATATGCAAAATAGATGCAACTAAGTTACCATGAAATCCATTAATGGATTCTTTAAGCTATTATGATCAAGATTTCAAACTAAAAAAGCTAATATGAATGAAAATGAGAGTGATTCTAACAACATTACTTTTAAAAGATGGATCCCTATTTAATAGATGCAAGGTCTATTTATAAAATAGGAAAAAAGAAACCAATGTTTAAGATTGAAATAATAAATCAATGGTCAAGATGGAAAGAAGATAGAGGCATGGATCATGGATTCTCATCAAGGGCTGAGAATTTAAGTTGATATTTAATCAAGGGCTCACAATTATGCAAAGAAGCACACTTCCAAATCTTGATCAAGAAGTTTGTTGAAAGTTTGTTACAGAAAAGAATATTCCCTTGTTTGAATGATTCAAAGGGGAGACTATTCTCAAAGAATATTCTCATACAAGTGGAAGAGGAAAATTAGTATTTAACAAATTAAAACAATGTTTCAATGTGAAAAGAAGAGGGATATTCCATAGGAATATTCCCTTTTGAAGGAAATTACGATTTAGCATTAAATAATTTATTTACTTATTGAAAGGATTGAGATTAGCATATTTAATTAAATAACTAGAATAACTAGGATTTACTTAATTAAATAAGAAGACATAAGAAGGATAATTAAATAATTTGTATTATTCGATTAGATAGGATGAAAGGAAAATATGATGGAGAGTGAGTTAACCTAATTAGGTTAATTAGATTAATAGATGAACATGAGTCCTTTGATTAATTAACAAGGTTAATTTAATAAAATTTTTGAAAAGAGCATGGATTTCAGGATATAATGATGTTAGTATATTAGAATCGAGTGTGTGGTATCATTCAAGACATTTTTAAGTGTCTACATTTTTCCCCTCTTTGAAGTGAGGTACCTATTACGTTGGTTCAAAGATTGATGCTTTTCAGATTAAACTGATGAGCTTAGATCATTTTTTTTTTAAATTCCTAATATTTTAGATGCCCCACTATTGGTTGATGTGGATGTGTTGCTGATATCTTGTTGTCATTGATGTTAACACTATTAGCATTTAGTATATCAAAGGTTGTATATGTCGAGGATATTGAGAAAATTGTAAAATAAAATGTTCCAAGTTCCTAGTGGAACTATGTAGGTCATGAAGGCATCTTGTTCTATATGTTGAAGTTTAGCTGCTATGGATTAAAGGGTTTTTCGCTGAGTGTATCTAGATCATCTACCAGAAGTTTCAATGGTTCGTGTACAGATTTGATCATGTTGTGGTCTAGCAGTGTTTCTATGGTCTCTGTTAGTGTTCCTGAGTAAAGTTTGTGTGATTTGGAAATATCAGTTGTTGTGGATGTTTCTCTATTATTTCTTGGTGTTCTTGGATGTTTCTAGATCGTGCTCTATCTTTTTGGTACATCCACATTGATCTATGGGTATGTGCAGGATCATGGTATGCCAAAAAGTGGCAATATTTGTAGGGTATGTGGTCAATTTACTTTTTTTCACCCAAAATTAATGAAACGTAAAAGGGTTTTTGTAGAGGAGATTCTCAGCTTTCCAAAATATAAATTATGATTTAATTTGAATTTAATAAATAATTATTATTCATTTTCTATTAGAATTACTACTAAAGTCCTGATCATAGGCTGATTGAAAAACATCTATAACTTTCAAACGGTACCATATTTTTTGAATCCAAAACATGCGTCACATTCTATGCTTTACATACTATATGATTAAAAAAAGAAAAATTAAATTTCATGAATTTTGACCAAGTTAAGGTGGTCAGACAGACGAGTTTTATATTTTCTAAAAGTTAATAAAAATTCATAATTAATTATTTACTTGGAAAAAAATTACAAAAAAATATGCATCACATCCCAGGACATGAGTCCTCTACTTATATATAAAATCTTACAAAAATATTATCATTTTATTATGGTTAGGGTGGTCGGATAGACACCTACTTTATTTTTTCCTAAAATTTAAGTACTACTGCATTGAATTTCAAATTTTCACCAAATAGATTTTATTTATTTTTAAATAAACCTAGTATTTTAGAAACTACATTCAATTTTATACAAATTCTATTTTACATATTTTGAAATAATATAGATAACTTTATTCAAATATTTAATGGTTGCCTAACACTGATTTTCTGAATTTTTGCCACTAAGGGCTCGCTTTGGCATACCATGATCCCACATGCCCATGCCCGTAAAAATTTCTGCTTGTTTTTTCTTTGCTAGCGTGTTGGTGGTAGCGAGTTATGGATCTTTTAGGAGGAAGTAATTGAAGTATTTCTATGTTGGAGTTGTTAATTTGGGTCTCCACTATGTTGTGGCTGACCTTGGTGGATTCGTATTAAAAAATTTATTTGTAAATTTGGGCCGACATTGCAAATATGTTTTATTTTCCTAGCTGACTAAGTTGTTGATGAAATCTCATGATGTTGATATATAAGTGTGATTATTTCATCGGTGTAGTGTGTGGAAAAGGTGCTTCGTGTGTTGGTGTGCTCTTATGTGTGTATGTGCAAGTATCATTCAATTGCAAAGAAAAGTGTGAAGAATATCGAGCGAAGTGTGAAGAGTGAAAAGAGAATTTTTTTGTGCTTAATTGGAATTATAATCAAGCTTGTGCAGAAGCTAATTTTTTAGTTCATATGCTCTGGATTTTAATCGTATTCTGTATTGTTGGGTAGTGAGCCCCTTCTATAATTGAGCAGTGAGTTGTAGGCAGTGTGCCTAAATGCATGTACATTCCCCTTTATTGATTTCATTATACTTTTATACTTTTAGGCTATAATATTGTGGACTAACATCCATGGTGGTTTTTCCCCTAACATGGTTTCCATGTAAAAAATCTTGGTGTTCTTTGTCTCTCTAATGTGTTAATTATTTATGGTTAATTTTTTGTTCATCACATCTTAAGTAAAGTTTGAAAAGTTTATCATTTTGTGACAACTGATTCACCCCCCCTCTCAATTGTCTATCCTTGTTTTTCCAACAATTGGTATTAGAGTAGGTTCCTCGAAAGAAGTCTAAAAGCTTGAGGTGATCTGAGATAGCAACATTCAAGAAGGATAGTCCAAGATTTGATGGAACTAACTACTCAATGTGGAAAGTTAGGATGCAATGTCACCTAAGGTATATTGGTGAAGCCTACTGGAAGATTACAAAAGATCCATATGTTATTCCTCAGAATGATCCCTCCACGGTTGATGAGATCAAAGATGTTGAAAACAATATCATGGCTATTGAAGCTTTGTTGAGTGCTCTGACAGATTCAAAGATGACAAATGTGGTAGGACTAGAGACAACTCATGAGATTTGGAAAAAGCTAGAAACTTTGTATGCAGGAGATGAATAGGTGAATATGGCTAATTTACAGAGTTTAAAAGGCAAGTATGAGAATTTGAAGATGGGTGAAGATGAAAATATCACTTCTTTTATGCAAAGAGTAAATGAAATAGTGATGGGTATTACATGTGTTGGTGGTTCTCTAGATGATGATGAAATTGTAGCTAAGATACTCAGATCCTTGCGCCCCTCCTATAGATTGAAGGCTCACACTATTGAAGAACTTAGATCAGTAACAAAGATTTCAAGGGACGGGTGGTTGGTAAGCTTGTTGCTTTTGAATTAAGTGAATTTAGTGAATTTATTCCAAAGAATGAAATAACATTCAAGGCTACTACATTCGAAAGTAACAAGCAAAGATATGGTCTGAGAGAATGTTCTAGAAACATATCCAAGTATGATGAAGAATTGAAGTGGCTTGAAGATAAAGAAAGAGAAGTATTAGAATTGGAAGCACTGATTGTAAAGAAAGAAGGAAAAGGAAAAGGTAAGTATGAAGGAGTGTTACCTATTAAATGTTTTTCTTGCAATAAAATAGGTCATTTTGCATCAAGATGTCTTGAAAGAGTTTCTAGAACTAAACCAAAAAAGTCTAGATTCCAAAAGAAATGTTACTTTGTTGAAGGAGTAACTAATGATGAGTCTAATAAAGATAATGGAAATAAAGATGAATGGGTTTTCATTGCTACCGTTGAAAATAGTCCTGTGGCTACTAAATATACTAAAGATGAGAAAGGTCTTACAGCCCGAGTTGAAGAAAAGGATGAGTAGGTTATTGATAGTGGATGTTCACATCATATGACTGATGATAAAAACAAATTTGTAATTCTAGAGAAGTATGATGGTAGTGTTATAAGATTTGGAGACAACAATGTTGGTGTGATTTGTGGCAGAGTTTCTATTTGTCTTGGTGGTAAGGATAACACTGATGATGTTCTTTATGTTGAAGGCTTGAAGCACAATCTTTTTAGTGTTGGATAGATGGTGGGAAAAGGATATGATCTACAATTCAAAGATGGAAGATGCAAGATATGTGGAAGTTCCAACAATATGATTGCTACAGGAAAATAGACAAAAGGTAAAAGTTTTCACCTGAATACTGCTAGTGGGAGTTGTTTAATTGCTCAAGTAGATGAAAGCTAGTTGTGGCATAGGAGGCTATGTCATGTAAATTTTCATAAAATTTTCAAAGTAAGTTCCAATCAAGAAGTAAGAGATCTACCTAAGTTAGTGAAGCATGCTAACACAATTTGTAAGGAGTGCCAAATGGGTAAACATACTAGAGTCTCCTTCCAAATCAAACAGTTTCATTGAAATGATTAGTTGGAGCTTCCACATACTGACCTCTGTGGTCCCTCTAGAGTCAAAAGTATTCATGGATAAAGGTACTTTATGTTGATTATTGATGATTACTCTAGAATGATATGGGTTTCCTTCTTAAGAGAAAAATGTGAAGCATTGGAAAAGTTCAAAAGTTTCAAGGGTATGGAAGAGAATGAGAAAGGTCTAAAAATCAAGTGTCTAAGATCTGACAAAGGTGGTGAGTTCACCTCCAGGGATTTCAACTCTTTTTGTGAAGAACATGGAATCAGAAGATAGTTATCTACTCCCTAAACCACTCAACACAATGGAGTTGTAGAAAGAAAAAATAGAACAATTTTGGATGCTGCTAGAACAATGATGATAGAAGGAAATGTCCCCTAGACCTATTGGAGTGAAGCTATAAGCACTGTTGTGTACACTTTAAATGAGGTAAATGAATATGGAAATTGTAGTCAGACCCCTTTCGAGCTATGGTTTGGTTACAAGCCTATTGTTAAATATTTCAAGATCTTTGGAAGAAAATGTTATATCAAGAGAGATGATGATATAGGAAAGTTTTATGCAAGAATCGATGAAGGAATCTTTTTAGGTTACTCTACTAAAAGCAAGGCCTACTGATGCTATAATAAAAGACTGAGAAAGATGGTTAAAAATGAAAATGTTAGGGTTGTTGAGGATTCTGCTAAATCATCTAGATATTATGGATATGATTCAAATGAAGACAATACAAGCAAAGGGAAAAAGTGTTCAGACACCAAATCTACTTCAAATTATTCCATATGTTCCAAAAAAGCATCCTCAATTCGTTCTGGTAAATGAAGTAAGTTAGGAAGCACAAACAAGTGCAAGTAAACAAGGAAGATCAGAAGAATCATAAGTTCAAAAAAAATTGAAAACTACAAGATATGTAAAGCTAAATCATTTTTAAAACCAAATTATAGAAGATATGAATAAAGGAGTGCAAACTAGAAGGAAGATTGTAGAAGAGTACTACCTGATTTCCAAGATTGAACCTAAAAATGTCACTGAAGCCTACCAAGATGATCTCTGGATGGAAGCTATGAAGGATGAGCTGACACAAATTGAAAATAATGACACATGGATACTGGTTCCTAGACCTAAAGACAAAAATGTGATTGGTACTAAATGGGTGTTTCTAAACAAGCTGAATGAACAAGGTGAAGTGGTTTAGAATAAAGCAAGACTTGTATGTAAACGCTATTCTCAAATGGAAGGTGTTGATTTTGAAGAAAAATTTTCCCCTGTTGCTAGAATCGAAGCTATTAGATTATTTCTTGCTTATGTTGCATACAAGGACTACAAATTCTATCAGATGGATGTGAAGTCGACATTTCTGAATGGAGAACTAGAAGAATATGTATACATTGAATAGTTAGATGAATTTCAGCTAACTAACAAGGAAGATATGGTTTTTCACCTGAAGAAAGATCTATATGGACTTAAGAAAGCCCCCAAAGCCTAGTATGCTAGATTGGAAAAATACTTACTAAAGCTTTGATTCACTAAAGGTACTGTTGATAGAAACTTATATTTCAAATTGGATAATGATAAAGAGTTAATTATAGAATTCTTTGTTGATGACATCATTTTTGGAGGAGATGGAAATCTATGTATGAAGTTTGTTGATAAGATGAAGGGTGAATTTGAGATGAGTATGATTGGAGAGATGAAGTTTTGTCTAGGATTACAAGTGACCTAGTAAGACAAGGGAATTTTCATATCTCAATCCAAATATGTGAGAGAGCTACTAAAGAAATTTTGGATAGAATATTCAAAACTTGTTGGTACTCGCATGGTGACTAGATGTAAGCTAACACAGATTGATGATTCTCCTTTGGTGAATCAAACTAGATATAGGTCAATGATCAATGGATTTCTTTATTTAACCTAGACTAGACCAAATATTATGAATGTTGGATGTATGGTTGCTAGATTTCAAGTTGATCCAAAAGAATCACATGTGACTACTACCAAGAGAATCTTCGGATATCTAAAAGGAATAGTTGGCTTTTGACTTTGGTATCCAAAGGATGATGATCTCACTTTGAGTGCATATACTAATATGGATAGTGCTGGAGATGTAGATGATAGGAAATGTACTAGAGGTGGTGCTTTCTTCCTAGGGAAGAAACTGGTATCTTGGTTGAGCAAGAAGTAGAATTCCATTTCTCTATCTACTACTGAAGCAAAATATATTCTACAAACAATTGCACTCAAGCAATATGGATGAAACAAATTTTGAAAGATATCAGGGTGGTATATGAAGAGCCTATTGCCATAAATTGTGACAATTCAAGTATAATAAATATTTCAAAAAATTCAGTACTTCACTCTAAGTCTAAACATATATCAATCAAGTTTCACTTCTTAAGGGAGAAAGTGAATGAGAAAGAAGTCAGATTGGAGTATGTGCCTACCAAAGAGCAGATTACAAACATCTTTACTAAAAATATTCTGAAGGATAATTTTGAGTATCTTAGAAGAATGGTAAGGGTAATAACCCCTTCTATTAAGAACTAAGAGATGCATTTACTTGCATCAATCTATGAGCTACATTGCTATATTCTAATTTGGATTGATGTCTCTATGGCTGCTACTTAGAGGAAGTAGTCAAATGTACAAATATGTGGTTCAAAGTTTGTATGGTTACCTTTTCCATTGATATCAAAGGGGGAGAAATGCACTGTGAAAAATCCTTTTAAGGGTCGAAGAGAAATTGAGGAGATGAGTCAAAACTAAAGGGAAAGCAAGTGTGTTGGGTTGATGGTATTTTTCACATCATGTGTTTCCATCAATTCCAAAGGGGGAGATTGTTTTATTTTGTGGATGTGTTGCTAATATGTGGTTGTTATTGATGTCAACACTATTAGTATTTGGTGTATCAGAGGCTGTATATGTAGAGGATATTAAGAAAATTGTAAAAGAAAGTGTTTTAGGTTCCTAGTGGAACTATGTAGGTCATGAAGGTATCTTGTTCTATACATTGAAATTCAACTACTATGGATTAAAATTTTTTCTACTGAGTGTATCTAGATCATCTACCAAAAGTTTTAGAGGCTCGTGTATAGATTTGATCATGTTGTGGTCTAATAGTGTTTCTATGGTCTTTGTTAGTGTTCCTGAGTAATGTTTTTCTGATATGGAAATCTCAGTTGTTATCGATATTTCTCTATTATTTCTTGGTGCTCTTGGATGTTTCTAGATTGTACTCTATCTTTGTGGTACATCCACATTGATCGATGTGCTCGTGGTCAGAAATTTTTCTTGTGTATGTTTAGTTTTTCTTGTTCTTGGCCAACATGTTGGTGGTAGCGACTTGTGGATCTTCGAGGAGGAAGTAATTGAATTGTTTTGTGTTGGAGTTGTTAATTTGGGTCTCCACTATGTTGTGGCCGACCTTGGTGGATTCACATTAAAAAAATTATTTGTAAATTTGGGCCAACATTGCAAATATGTTTTATTTTCTTGGCCAACTAATTTGTTGATGAAATCTCATGATGCAGATATATAAGTGTGATTGTTTCATCAGTGTAGTATGTGGAAAAGGTGTTTCAATTGTTGGGTGTGCTCTTATGTGTGTATGTGCAAGTATCATTTGATTGCAGAGTAGAGTGTGAAGAATATTGAGTGAAGTGTGAAGAGTGAAAAGAGGAGATTTTTGTGCTTAATTGGAACTATAATCAGGCTTGTACAAATGCTAATTTTTCAGTTCATACACTCTATATTTTAATCCTATTCTGTATTGTTGGGTAGTGAGCCCCTTCTATAATTGAGTAGTGAGCTCTAGGCAGTGTGCCTAAATGCATGTGCATTCCCCTTTATTGATATCATAATACTTTTAATAGGGTATAATCTTGTGGACTAACATCCACCATGGTTTTTCCCCTAACAAGGTTTCCACATAAAAAATCTTGGTGTTCTCTGTCTCTCTCATGTGTTAATTGTTTATGGTAATCGCTTATTCATTAGATCTTAAGTAAAGTTTGAAAAGTTTATCATTCTATGACAACTAATTCACCCCCCCTCTTAGTTTTTTGTCCTTGTTTTTCCAACACCCACTGTTGCCCCAATGGAAGGAAATAAGCTAGTACCCTGCACCCTCAAGAAATTAGGCAGAAATTTTGAATTTTAGGTTGATCTCTCAATAAAGATTCAGGATTAGTTCAGCTTAGAGAGGACTAGAAAGGGTAGATGTTTGATGTAGATATATTTGATGACTTATAGACAATCATCGACTATGGGTAGCCTCATGTATATTTTGATATATCACATAGATAATTTGACACTTGGATATAACTGTTAGTAAAGCTAGAAGAATAAAAAGAATAAGATGGATATATTGATCATTGATTTCAAGATTGATTCATAAGTCCAAAAATCCAACATGATTATTCAAGAATTTATTAGATATGGTGATGAGATGGATAATTTTTTCATATCTTGGGATTGAAAATTATTGTCATTTTGTATGTTTGATATAACAAATAGACACGATGCATTATGGTATTGGTAACCATGATGGAATTGTATATATTGTGATGGTCTTTGACTCTACAAATAGATAGGATAGTTCTTGTTTACACATTGACATATGAAAAACCTTGTCAAAATGTAGTTTAGAAGTTTAGAATATATCAGACCAAGGCATACACAATAGTCAACAATCTACCCCAAACAACCTTCCTACACACAAGTGATCAAGTATGTGCCAAGATTATTTTACAAGAATACCCCCAAGCACAAAAAATGAAAGATAATGATCGATGCCCCACTCCTTTCTCTCTAAATCATTTTGATGCATATCATCGAGAGGTGCTCGAAATGGATCAATAAGATGAATCATAAGAAATGATCAAAAGAGAACAATCAATGTTATCTATATCTCTTGTCAAACGGTGTGTTTTGATTTATGATAAATATCTTGAGTGATTGCCAATAATAATACCCATTGTAGGAAGGATGCATCCTAAGAAGTGTTATCAGATGTTGGTAGGTTGATAGGTTGTTTGAAAGGATGTTGATATAAAGTTTGATTAACATGTTTGATAATGATCAAGAGTTTGACTTTTGTGATTAAAGGTTCTACTTTTGTTGATTGTTGTACTTGTTTTTTCTTGTTTTTCCAAAGGTTGAGGGTGATCAATTTATTATGGATGAAAGTTTATTGTGGGTGCAATTGAAATGGGATGGGTGGTTTTGGAGTTTTTGAAATTTTAAATGTTTTTTGGTATTTTGAAAATGTTTTTGAGGTTGTTTTTGGTCTTTTTGAAATTTTATGTGAATTTTTTGGTTTTTAATTATTTGAGGCTATTTAGGGTTTTCCAATGTTTTCCAATGTTTTGGGTTTCCCAAGTTTTTTAATGTTTAGGAGTTTTCTGATTTTTTCGAATGTTTTGGGGTTTCTTGAGGTTTGGAACAAGAACCTAACCTAAAACACTATCCTAGGGGTCTTGGGGGCTTATCAAAGATGAGCCTTGTCTACATTATACATGTAGAGACCAATTTATTATGGTAAACTCCTAAAGGACTAACCTAGGGTGTCTCAAGGGCATGTTGATGATGGCCTTGCCTATGTTCAAGCCTAGAGACCTGTAGTTTGACAAGGTACTATTTTTGGATTTTCAATGTTTGACCTTTTTAGGTATTTTGATGGTGTTTTGGATGTTTTGGATTTTGAATTTACAAATTTGCAAATGTTTTAGAATTTTAGCTATAGAGGATTTTGATGTTTTTTAATTTTCTGATTTTGTGAGTGTTTTTTATTTTTATTTTGATGAAGTTTTATGATTTTTTGGGGGATTTTTTATTAGATTTAGATATTTTTTATTTTTGCATGATTTTGAAAATTTGGATATGGGTATGTGTGATGATATAAGTGATCTATTTGGGATTTTTTTGAAATCCAAGCTAGGATTGATTGCTTTGATTGATGGATTACTAATAACATTGTTGAGGTTGCTCAACAATGAAAGGATAGTGTTGAACAACACAAATATTGGGAAATAATATATCCCAAGATAATGATGGATTGATTGGATAAGATAGACCAATATTTTGATTTGATGTGATGTTGAATTGCAAGGTAGATGCAATTGATATTGATTGTTTGGATTGATGTTTGAGAAAAGATAAAGCTTGATAAGGAACATCTTCTCGTCAAAACATGTGCCATGGGCTAGTGATTTGGATGTTTGCTTACAAATGATTTGACCAATTTGATTTTATGTTTTGAAAATGTTTAGATCACCACAAAAGTTATAGGATATAGCTCAATATTTATTCCAGAAGCAAGATGTAAGTATCTACCCCAGTGTTTAGCAATGTATGGAATGATATGGGTGAATGAATGGATAAATGAATGGATTGATGGATGGGTATGCAAAGGATGCCAATGGTTACCTTGTGATAGGATAACATGTTTGGATAGAGTATGCCCCTTTGGAAAATGCCTCATGGCTAATGTAATGTTGGTTAGGATAGCACCAATGATAGTGACCCATGTCAACATGTTTATCATAACAAGTGTGAAGTTCATACCAAACCTTTTCCAAGATCAAAATAAGTTAGATGGGATGAAAATGGATTGGATAATCAATCATGGATTTATTTTTGATAAGGTGGATGGAATGCCAGATTTATTATCGATGGGATGAGATGCTTCCATCTAAAATGGTGCACATAGATGCTTGATTCTACTCATGACACCTGTTTTCTAGGTTTTCATCATGGTACTTAGGTCCAAAGTGCCACCAATGTGGTTTTCACTAAAGGATGATTTTTCCCTTAACTATTTTCTTGATTTTTTGATTTTTTGAAAGTTTATGCTTGTGTCAAACCACTTGGTGGTGCTGATGTAGATGCTACTAGTGTTGATATATATGTTGTCATGATATGCTAATGATCTATCCTACTTGGAGGAGTTGTTTTGTTAGGATACAGGTGCTTGAATGTAACTCTTGGATTCTCTTATCTCCATTGTTGATATCAAAGTTAACCTTACCAAGATGCACACATCATAATAGAGTTCCCTTAGAGTCCTTATGATAAAGAGTTTCTTCCAACACATAGTCAATACAAGAGTTGTATTCCATGGATGTCGAAGTGGATGGTGGAATGCTTTGAGGGATATGAGATGTAGATGGATTGGTTGATAGTTTGAAATCTTTGATTCTCCAAACTTGTGATGATGAGAAATGATGGTGGATATGGAGATTTGATTGGAACCAACTTCTTCATATACTTTGTAGGTCATTCTTGAAGCTTTCCTTTGTATTGAAGGATGTTTTTTATGGATAAATTTCCCTTTTTGAATTTTCTGCATAGTTTCTTTGACTAATAGAGTGTGATAGGGATGATTTTTTCTATTTTTTATTTGGCATCTTTTCGAATTTCTCTTGTATATTTTTCTTTGTCAATTCTTTTGCTTTGATAATTTTCTCTTTTCTTTGATATAGACATCTTTCTTTTTGTTGGTCCCAATTAGTGGGTGGAAAGATTTGTGGATAAAAATTCATGATACAAGAATGGTTGGAGTGTTGGTAAGCGTTTCATCATAAGGACTCTTTGTTCTCCCCATGTTGGTGTTTTCACTAGATGAAGTTGCTCCAAATATTATTGGAGTATTACTGACATGCTTTGATTTTGCTACTAATGGACTATTTCCTTGATGTTCAAGATTGTTTAGCTTTGTTTATTTTTGATAATGCTTGATATCTTCATACTCACTTTCTTCAATCTATATGGAGGATGTGTCCGATTTTAATGTTTCTTCAAAAGGTGTTAATGCTTTACAATCCATTAGGAGTCTTCCTCATGATCCATTTCTACTTGCTCTTTAAAGGATGTTTATGATTTACCATCCATTTATAGGTATTATTCATGATCCATTTTTGATATGTCTAGATTTTTCTATGCCTTGATCATGTGTAAAGATATTAAGAGAGGGATAATCGTGCTCCTTGGTAATGATATCAAGAGTATGAGACTCTTTTTTTGGATGAAGATCATCTACATGTCCACTAGGAGTAAGCATCTCATGGGTATATGGAGGAGTATATGATATATGGATATGATCATTATTTGTGGCATCTTGTATAGATTGGACAATACCCATTAGATAATAGTAGTATCATGGGGATATGGATCCTTGATCTTGACTTTGTGTGGTGTTATCTTCAATATGATTTGGTTCATGTTCCTGACATGGATCAATTTCAAAGGATGGATTGTTTGCAAAGAGTTCTTGTATACCTTTATTAGGCATGTGAAGTTCCTCAATATCCTCTTGATCTTTGAGTGGATTTGGATCAAGTCTTGAATTAAGGATTTATTTAATATCTATAAGCATGAGGTCAAATACTATCAATATGTCTTGGAAAGGACCATTGCTAGAATTTGGTGAAAAATTTTGATCATTCATTGGAATAAATTCTTGTGATAGGTCCTCCAACTCATTGGGTGATGTAGAGGCTTTATCAACATGATCATTGGTGAATGCATCTTTAATTTTTTCCTCAAAAATGGTGGTGGGGATATTTTCAATGTTTACAATCATACCTGATCAAATGATGCTAACACTTCTTGAAATGGACCATTGTTGGATATTGTTGATGGGTTTTGATCATGACTAAAATGTGACTCTTGATGTATGTATATTTAACTATTGGATGTGCTAGAACATCTTCAAGGGGATCATTGATATAGATCTTTATCATTGTTTTCAACAATTGTGGTGGAGAGATTGTCACTGTTATCATTACTATTTGAGTCTTGGTCATTGTCCCCAACAACTATTTTTCCTTGATCAAGAAGGTCTTGGATGAGATCTTTGATTTTGATACAATATGACATGTCATGACCTTTTGTGCTATGGTATTCGCAATAAGAATTATCATCATTGCATGGGAACTTGATGCTATGATCACTCCCATTTAATGATTCTGGAAGATTGATAAGTTTAGCATTGACTAATGTGTTTAATGTTGATTCAATTGGATCCCCTAAAGGAGTTTATTCATGTTTGTCATCTTATGAGATTTTTTCTTGTTGAGATTTATCTAGTTGTGATTTATCTTGGATATGTGGTGATTGATCTTGTTGTTTAGTTGTTGATTTTGATATCCAACTTCTTGATTTTGAAGATGTTTTTATTGATCTGGTTGCAAATACAACTCAATGTTTTGATGACATGGTTTAACCAATGGGGGAGTGTGTTGATTTTTGGGTGGAGATTTCTCTTAGTGATATGAATCAATGAATCTAGTAAGTGTAGTAATTTTTATTTTGTAAAAATATATCTTGATTTTGATTTTGATACCCTAGATATAGTTGATTTGATTGTTGGTCAAGCATATTTGGAGTATACAATTGTGTTATTTGAATGTGATTATGAAAAATTTGATTTTAGAAATTTCTTTGATTTGGGATGATGTTTAGATTTTGCATCATAGGTTGGCATTGAACATTGTTGTGGTTGCGAAACACATTGCTTTAATTTAGGTATCCTTAAATTTTTATGGTGTTACCTTGATTTGGATGGACCATACATTGAGTTTTCAATATATTGCTTGGATTTTGAACAATATTGGTGTGATTTGAAAACATATCTATCCCATAGTTCACCAAGTTTGGATCTGATATTTTCATGTTTGGTAAGTTTTTTATTTGGTATACTAACATTTGGCAAGCATTAATTTGATGTGATAATGTTGTTTTGTTGAAGACTCATGTATTGATTTTTTGGTTGATAGATTTGTAGGTTTTGGCTTTGACTTAAATCTACCATAAGGAAAGTTGTTCCAAAATTTAGATTGGGAATACTCACATTTATTGTAGCATTGAGGTTTGTAGGATAAAATTATTCCATGTGTGAAAATGTATAAATGTGATTTTTGATAATCAATTAGTATTGTAAGGCTTTGATAGTTTGGTTGATTTAGATCACTCATGATGTATCAATCAAGTTTATATTCCATGTTTTCATGTGTTTTGATCTCATTGCAAAAGTGAAACTCTAAGGTGTTTTGGACCAATGATGTGTGTAGATGATGAAACTAGTGTGATGTGAAGGATGAAATTCTAAACCTTTTGACCACACTTTTAGACAAAGAGGTTTGATGTCATGATGTTATGGATAAAAGGTGTTGATGAACCTATAAATCTTTGAGGTAGAACTTTGACCTTTAAGATAAACTAGCCCAAAAATTTGATGACTAACTCAACTAAGTATATGGAAAATGATCCATTGCACACACAACCTAGCTAATTTAGGTGATTGGTTTGATAAATATTTAGGTCCAGAGTGTAAGTGTGTCCAAAAGTTTCTAAAGTTGTTTTGGGTGAAGTGAAATATCAAATGTGATGAAGGCTGATAAAATGTTTAACCCAAAATGTTAACCTAAGAAGAACCTTTGTTTTGCAAGACCAAGGTAGTGAGAAATGTGCTATGCCTCTAAAGTGATAATACCTCAAAAACTCAATGATTTTGGTAAAGTAGAACTCAAATGATTTGGTAAAATAGAATTTGGACTCAATGTTTCCAATGTTTTCCTTGTCTCAATTTTCTTGTTTTATGGAGTCAAAGTTTGAACATACATCCATGTGGGGTGTTTATTTTATTTAATCTTTGATTAATGAAGTTATTTTTACCACATACAATTTCTTTCTTTAAGTTTCAAACTAAATTTGTATGTCAAAAACATTATTCATTTCACAAATTCCATTATGTAAAAATCATGAAGTTAAGCGCATAGTTACCTATTTTGAATTTGGAAAGTATGGATTGAGATATAAGCTAAAATATGTAGAAGTATATAAGGATATAATACTTACAACAAGCATCAATATCAAGTATTTTCAAAGGGTATCCACGCTTAGACCAAAGGGTTTAAAATTTTGAGAAATGTGTTGATGTTTGTTTGCAATTTTTGGAACCAAGCAAAGTGTTTAACTGACTCACGATCATTTACAATCCTAGCTCAAGTGGGTGCATATTTCTTAGTATGCTTACCACCATCCCCTAAGAGATGATTAATCTATGCAGATGGAATGGAAAAATAGGCTATATCAAGAAATGTACATCTTGCCATATCAAGCAAAACAGTCCCTTCCTTATTTGCTTTATTGCCTCAACCAAAAATTGAACATGGTAAGTAACTTCTTGGAATGGTGCTATTCCAATGCACTAATTCAAAATACACATCATGGATAAAATTGGTGAGCCACTATTAACAAGGTTCATATTCAAAGTTTTTAGGATAAACTGGTGCTATACATGTGACGATTCACTCACTTAAGAGTCCTCCCAACCATTAGAAATATTTAAGGCTTTTAATGTATCACATGGATACTAAGGGAGACATTCATTAGTATAAGACAACAACACCAGATGGTTAATGACTTTAGTCATAACCAATTTATTTATATAGTATACTAAAAAGAAAGTATCGCTTGGGTTGTTCCCTCTCATAAGTTGGGAGGCAGGTGCTTTAAAGGTAACACAGATTGTGAAGCTCAAAAGAGAAATATAAAGAGAATTTTGTCAGATTTGGTTAGTACTACCCTCATTCTAGTGCCAAATTATGACCAACGACATAATAGAAGTTAACTACACTTGATCCATATGGATTTGAAGCATACTTAAGGCACTAAGCATCAATCCCAATAAGATCATTCAATGTAAATAGAGACAAAAAAGCTATTAAAAATAATGTTCTAAACATGAAAGCTTGATAAAAATCTACTCTAAGACATTAGAACTTATCCTATCGAGGGAGTGGTGTCACATTGATGTGGAATGGTGACCCTTTCCCAATCCCTTGGATAGTGAGCTTGTTTCAATTAGTTTTATTGAAGAAAATTGATGAAACTAATGAGAGATATATGTGAAACATAATTAAAGATAATTTAATATGATAAAATCTAAGATGATCGATGTGAGTGTATGCAAATCTATTCTAAATTTATGGAAGATTTAAATATGCAAGTCCTAATTCCTAAATATGCTAAATGGATGCAACTAAGTTACCATGGAAGTCATTAATGGATGCTTTAAGCTATTATGATCAAGATTTAAAACTAAAAAAGCTAAATATGGATGCAAATGAGAGTGATTTTAACAACATAAGTTTACTATTAAAATATGGATCCCTATTCAATATATACAAGGTCTATTTATAGAATAGGAAAAAAGAAACTGATGATCAAGATTGAAAGAATCAATTGATGGTTAGGATGGAAAGAAGATTGAGGCATGGATAATGGATTCCCATCAAGGCTTCAGAATGCAAGTTGATATTTAATCAAGGGCTCACAATCATGCAAAGAAGCACAATTTCAAATCTTGCTCAAGAAGTTTGTTGCAAAGAATAATATTCCCTTTTTTGAATGAGTGAAAGGGGAGAATAATGCAAATGGATGAGTAAAATTAGTATTTAAAAAATCTAAACAAAGTTTTAATGTTCAAAGGAGAGGGATATTCCATAGGAATATTCCCTTTTGGAGGAAATTAGGATTTATCATTAAATAATTAATTTATTTAATGAAAGGGGTGAGATTGGGATATTTAGTTAAATAACTAGGATAACTAGCATTTACTTAATTAAATAAGAATACATAATAAGGCTAATTAAATAATTTACATTATTAGATTAGAATGATGAAAGGTGAATATGATGGAGAGTGAGTTAACCTAATTAGGTTAATTAGATTAATAGATGAATATGAGGCCTTTGATTAATTAACTAGGTTAATTTAATCAAATAAGTGAAAAGAGGATATCATTTAGGACATTTTTAAGTGTCTACAGAAGTGCTCTAGTTGTGTCCAATTTTATTTAGTATTGGGTATACCATTAAAATTATTAGGATATTGATCTCGATCTACAAGAATATTATCATCATTATTCTCAATGGGACTTTTTTATTGATTGAAAAAATCATCAAAGAAGGGTTCATTTTTCATCCTTTGGTTTTAACATAAGTTTTTAAATATTTAATTTGTGTTTTGTATAGGTTTTTGCAAAAAGGAAAGACAACTAAACAATGTTAGAAAGCTATGATATTCAACTTGGATTATTTATTTTATAATCTCGTAGTCATAAGATACTTGGTCATAAATAGTATTAGCCCAATATCTCATAGAACATAAAAATTATTAGGATCATATCCATATCCCACTACTCTATTCCTAAAGGTATGGTATGAATAACCTACTAGGGATAACCATTTGCTAATACATCATAAGTTTAAAATAGTTGAAATATTCTCTTTCTTAGTTTTGTAAAAGGTTAAACAAGAATTATTCTATGATATAATTAAACATACATGTGGTTCAAGCCCATGGGAGAACTATGATGCCTAATGTGTGGCTTAAGAATGTTTCTTCATCCTCACTTGCTTACAAAATTATAAAGTGGATGCTAGGTTAGCCCAAAGTTATAGCTCCTCTAGAGAGTATATATACCCCTTTCTTCACACATGGTTTTAAATTTTTTTCTTGGTGATGATATCCAAATCAATAAAGATGCCCTAGGAAAAGAGAAAAAAGCTATTGATGTTTTTATTCCCCAAATAATGAAAAGATGCAAGGGAAGAGCATGTACATACTAGGTATTATGAACATAATTGAAGGAATTAGTTTTTATCTTGAAGATCATATTAAGACATGATAAGATATAATACATTGTTCAATCATGAATACACAACACACACACATACTAAAGAAATAAGAATTTTTTTTTTTGATCTTTAAGTTAGACTTAGGGTGTGAAAGGAGAGCATATGAGACTTCAATTAATAAGATAGAAATATGAAAAAATAAAACCATTAATTTTATTTAATAAATTAAATATTACAGTAATTTCAAGAAATTAATCTTCACCTAACAATCTTGCAAGACCACACATTACTAATTTACTAGATGTTTGATTTTTTGGTAAACAATCTTGAGAACATAAAAAATCCCAACACAACAAAAAAATGGAGTAGATAAAGAGGTTAGAAACATTTTTTTTAAATGAGAAAGTATATATGGTAAAACAAAAAGTTTAAACACTAAAACTAAAATAGAAATGCTTTTGCATGTAGTAGAAATTCTAATTTCCAAATAAAGAGTTAATTAGAATGAAACATTGAAATATAACATTAAAATATTGAAATAAATATAGAAATTATTAAACATGGACAAGAAACATTTAAATGCACATAACAAATATAAAAAATAAAAACTAAAAATCTATGGTAAGTGCTAAAATATTTTCACAAGCATTATGAGCTAGAGTGTAAAGTCTAAAATATCTACAATGGCTAAAATTAGAAAGGAAACACTCTAGCTCATAATGCTTGTGAAAATAAAGTTTAAAATATCTACAATGGCTAAAATTATAATGGAAACAAGAAGAAACACTGTTAAATCCAAGTTAAATGGGGGGATATTGGAAATAAAATCCTGTAATAGATTGGCTAGTTAGGAAATAAAGAGTAAGTAATAGAAGACATAGGATTTTAAAAAATATAGATAAGAAAGTACACTTCATGAGGATTAAAATATAGCAAAAGCTTACAAAATGTAAGGTTAGAATGGATGCTATCATCAATGGCATCAAAAGGAGGAGAAAATGTGATAGAGGACGTTAGATAAGCTAAAGGGCTAGAGATGTAGAAACATTGAAATGGGATATTAAATATTGAAATGTAACTGCAAACACCAAAACATAGTGTAGAAGTATTAGAAATGAAAAATATAAGGTTTTGGCCAAAAAAAATTGAAAAACAATTAAATATGAAACTGGTCATAATATTGCAATGTAATGATCAATAACAATATCTTCCAAGACTTAATTAGTGCAAGAGTTAAGAAAAATCTAGGATAGAAGATGAAACTTGGAAACTTTAGTTTCAACTAAATGACTAAGGATGTAGCAAATGTCCAAGAACCCATGTACCCAAAATAAATAGTGTACAACATGTTGTGATAAGTTTTGAAAATATGAAAACCTACTAAAAACTTGAGTCAATAAGCATAAAAAATATAAAAGAGGAAAATGTTAATTTCATATGTGGAAACATTGAAGATGAAGGTTGAAGATGAGGCATAAATGCTCAAGCTACAAAATATAAAGATAGTTAAAACCAAGAGATAAAAATGCCATTTTTGGGGATGAAAATGTCAAAGTGGCAACGAAAAAGCTAAAATATAGAGTGTTAACATTAGATTTATAAACATGCCCAATGAACATGAAAATATATAAAAAAATATGCTAAAAAGCACTTGATGATGAAAATTAGTAAGGTAACCCAAGTCCCACTAAGAGTGGTAGAAATGTGATAAAAATTTTGGACCACAATAAGAATAAATGTATTAAACCATAAGGCATTTAATCAAAACTTTACTATGCCTCTAATAGGGACAATTAAGGAACAAGACAATAAAAAAAAAACATTACACACTAGTATTATACCTATACGACTTTGGGATGTGCTCTTTGATCTAAATGAAGGATGATGGGAAATGTAGGTTGCTCATGAGAGACCCCAATTTGGTAGTGTGTTCCTACGATCTTTAAAGCACCCCTACTTATAAAATATATGCCTCAAATGAGGTTTTATATAAAATTTTAGATCAACTTATGGATTCTTAAGATCTTATCTTAGATATTATTAATTTCCACTAGAAAGAGAGATGCAAGCAAGTGGAGGTTTGACAAGAATGCAAATAAATGATCAAGATTAAACATAAATGGAGGGTGAAGATGTAAAACTTTAATTTTAATTTTTAGTAATGAGCTGGAAATAATTTTTCAATTAATTTTTGAGTGAGGGAAGGAATGTGGATTATCATAATTAATTGGAGAAACATTTATCTAATTAATTAGTGATGGTCAAAGGTTAAGGTAATTAATCAAACATCAATTAACTAGTTAGGCAAAGGGAAGTTTATTTGATTAATCAAATTAATATAATTTATTTAATTAACCATTAAAGAAAATGTAGCCTAATTAATTAAATAATTATATTCAATTAATGAGTAGACATGATGCAAGATTAATATTATGGCTGTATGAAAGTATGATGATATTGTAAGTGAATTTTAAGTGTCCTTAAATGTAGATACAAGTACACGAAAATAAAGTTGCACTTGGAGTGACCCACATAGAGGTTCTTTTGGAAAATTGAGATATTGTTCCTTATATGATTGTTAGAGTGCCACTAACCTCCCCTCCTTTAATAGGCACCAATTCTTTATTCTAGGCTAACAATATGACACAAATCAAACTATACATGGGTGTGATGACTATCTTATTTCTCTACACAAAACCTATGGTTAGTGCACATAATTCGTTCAAGTCCTCCCACAAACACTTACCTTTTCCTCAATGTAATTCTACGGTAACTCTAGGTTGGCTTGATAGAGGCAAAATCGCTTAAGCTGCCATAACCACTTCTAATATTAAATTTGGTTCTTAATCTCATGAAAGAGTGCAAACTAATGACAATAACATAAGTGATGCTTCGATGACTAAAAACATTTTTTTATAGACAAGAAAATTTAGGCATATAAAAATTAAAAGATTGTAACCTACATCTTACTACTAGTTCTATAACTTTCCCTAGCTCTACCTTGCATAAACATTCAAATGTAGTTACTTGCTTTCTTTTATAATATATTTTAAATTAATATAAATACTGATTTAATATTTGAAATAATAATCAATTGAATGAAAGGTGCCCCAGGCCGGTTGTAACAGGTAAAAATTTAACTAGGATATATTTGGCAGAATATATAGTTATATTTGATGACTTTAAACTAATTTAGGTTCTCTCGCTTTAAAACTTGAAAGCCCACAATAGAAACCTGTGAGTTAATTATTGGACCGTAGACGTTTTAAGCTTCTATATCTATTTTAAAAATAAAAAATAAGATTACTTAGTATTTAAGGAAACGAGAAACACTACTACTGTGAAAATTATTCTAATTTACAGCAATATCGTCCTAGGAAATTGAAATTCTAAGCCACTGCTGGTATTCTGATTCAAATCTGCTCTTTATAGGGAGTGACAAAATTTAGAGAAAATTTAAGAGAAATTTGTAATATCTAACATTTTTTTTTTTCAATCGTCTGAGGGGCCTACACGCTGTTGCACACACTCCGACTGTAACTTCTGAGACTTTGACGCTCAACAAGATTTGGTTTTGGATAAGTTCTTTGTGATCACCTCAATTTTTTTTTAATAAATCAGAGACCAATTCAATTCCACGGAATTGGAAGGAAAAATTAAAAATGAAGCGGGATAAGATGGTCAACGCCTCGCTCTAAACAGTCCGGGATTTAAATACTTCCTCAAGATCATCTCAGGAGCATGTGAGGACTCCATTGCCTTCATGTTTCATCATTTCTGACTTTCCCCAGAAGATCCTAACAAAATTTTATTTTGAATAAGTTCTTCGTGATCTACTCCATTTTTTTTAATAAATCAAAGACCAATTCAATTCCACGGAATTGGAAGGAAAAATAAAATATGAAAGAGCATAGGATTGTCAACGCTTCGCTCTAAACCGTCCGGGATTTAAATGGTACTTCTGCGATCATCTCAGCAGCATGTGAAACCACTTTACCTTCCTGTTTGATCATTTCTGAGTTGCTCCAGAAGAAATGGAATACCCACTTCAAAAAACGAAAGAATTCACTGTGCAGAGGAACCTCCTCACTCTCTCCGGAGGGGACTTCACCATAACCGACTCCAACGGTAACGTGCTCTTGAAATCCTCTGGAAAGGTGCTCAGCCTCCATCACCGCCGCCTTCTGCAAGAAGCCGCCGGGAAACCCCTCCTCACCATGAAAAAGAAGGTATAATCATTCCAAAATATCGTTGATAAATGAAATTTCAGAGTTTAACTGGAGTTTTTATTGCAGATATGCACGATGCACAAGCGATGGGACGTATTCAACGGGGATAGCTTCAAAGGCCAGAAATTTGTCTTCACTGTGAAGAAATCATCAGTGTTTCAGCTGAAGACGGCGCTTCATGTGTTCATGGCCGGTAATAAGGACGAAAAGCTGTGTGATTTCCACGTCAAGAGCAGCTTCTTCAACCGATCTTGCAAAGTTTATCAAGGCGACCGGGTCGTTGCAGAGGTAAAAAGTATAAATTGGAGCTATTTTGATTCGGGGATTTTAGTTGCGGTGCGATTTTGTGTGTAGATGATTAACATCTGTTTTGGGTATGAATCAGATGAAGAGGAAATGCAGTGTACCAGACGTATTGTTGGGGAGGACACCGTATTCAGTGATCGTGCAGCCGGCTGTGGATTATGCTGTCATTGCTGCTCTCATAATAATTCTCGATAACGTTTATTGCTTTTGATCGCCTTCGATTTGGGTTCAAATTTATTGATTGTAATTATTTTTTATTTTCAAAATACTAATACGTATGGATTGTAGTTAATTTTCATTTAAAGATTTTGTTTATTAAGTATAATTCTGTATTTACGTATTGATGGTTTTTTCGTAAATTTAGTAAATTTTTAATTTTCATCTTTGCTGATCCCTGTAAAATCACGGGTTCTGCGTTGACCACTGCTACGAAGTCCAATGTTTGTTTTCTCTTAAGTGGAATTGCACAAGCAAAGATCTTTTAACGTACCAGATAGGTCAGCAGAGAATTCGAGTCGAGTCAAATAGGGGAGAGTAAATTCAAAGAAAGTTGTGTAGGGGTTCCATGGAATTGAGTAGGATTTTTTTATTCTTTTTAAAGAAATGTGATTTTGGAATTAATAATTATAAAAATAAGTTCGTTTGATTAAATTTAAACGATAAGATGGTTATTTAAGATATATCAAAATGACCTAGCACACATAATTAGCATCATGCAAATTCATCACTAACAATTTATTACGAGTAATTCACTGCCAATAATTTATTGTTGTGATATATTAATCGCATATATAATTCACCACTAGCAATTCATCGCCATGGTATATTCACCACGAATACCCTTTTATATGCATTCAACAAAATCTCTCTACATTTTCTTTTTTGGATGTTCTTGGTAACTTAAATATTGAAAATTTTATTATATATGGTGAATATAGCACGGCGATGAATTGATGGTGGTTAATTGTATATGCAATGAATATATCACAATAAGGTTGGGATGAATTACTCGTGATAAATTACTGACGGTGAATTTTTCTAGAGCAGTGAACACTTGCACACGACTTACTCCAGATGTTATTAATCTTACAGATGCACAAAACATGCTATTCTCGAGGATAATCTCAATTAGGAACAACAATAGTGTAAAATTGTAGCTAAACTTGCAAAATAAAGCATAGATTTCGCTGGAAAAGAAAGAAAAGCTTACATATCAAAAAAAAAGAAAAAAGACAGAGTAAAGAACTTGATTGTATATTTATCGAAGAGTAACAATGCATAAAGAATGGTTACAAAAGTACCACAACAATGAGATTGTGGTGATAAGACACAGTGCAGTTTGCTTTAGTTAGCATACAACAATTAAAGAAACAAGTATTGCTTGTAGTCAGTCACAATATCACATGAATGAAACAAATGTTGTTGCTTTAGATAGCTTATAGTTATTGCACATGAACATGTTGTTCGTTGTTTGTACGGAGGAAAACTAACACTAACACCCTCCCTTAAGTCTAACTAAGGAGACAAAATATAGGAAAGAGGGAAAACCCTGTGGGAACAAAAAACTCCCAACAAAAAATATACACTAACTGTGTATGGCAACTACTGTGTTGCAGTGTTCTTCACCCTAAGAAGGTCTCATAGAACATGAAACTTCTACTTAGTGATTGTCTTCGTGAAGATGTCAACAATCTATTCTGAAGTGGCACAATACTGCAAGTCGATGGCTCCATCATGTATCAATTCACATATGAAGTGCATGTGGATCTCGATGTGTTTGGTCCGCTATCGATGTATGGCATCTCTACAAAGCTTTAGTGTACTTTGATTGTCACACCAAATGACAGTCCCCAAGGATGATGAAAGAGGATACCAAGCTCAGTTAGGAAATTTTACAACCAAATGGCTTCAATGGTAATGTTGGCTGCACCTCTATATTCAACCTCTATTGATGATAAAGCAATGGCAGATTGCTTCTTGCTTGACCAACAAATGGGGCCTGATCCCAAACTAAGAACATATCCTAAAGTGGACTTGTGATCAATGTTTTCACCAACCCAATCAAAATAAGTGTTAAAGCCAATGAGATCCAAAATACAACCTGTTGAATAATGAATCCCATAGCAAATGGTTCCCTAGACATATCAAAGTACACTTGGTAGGCTTCCAGTGTAGCTCATGTCGCTCCTGCATGTATCTGAAAACTACCACCACTACATATGAGAGATCTAGACAAGAGTAAGTGAGATAAAGAAGACTCCCCACAAGCTGACGAAATTGTGTGCAATCAATTAGTGGTGTATCTTTGCCATCCTCAAGTTTTACTCCCGATAAGAAAGGTGTGGTTGTTGGCTTGCAGTAAGTCATGTGAAACTGAACTAGAAGATCTCTTGCATACTTGGATTGAGAAACATTGATTCCTGATTCATTCTAAATGATTTCAAGTCCAAGGTAAAAGTATAGGAGACCCATGTATCATGGAAAATCTATCATGCAAAGCAGATTTAATTTCAACAATGGTTGTGTGTGAACTACCTGTTATTAGTAGATTATCTACATAGAGCACTATGATCAACAAAGAGTTGGTTGTTCTCATCATATAAACATTTGGATCAGATTTGCATCACATGAAATTCTAACACAAGAGATAAGAGTCCATTTTAGCATACCAAGCTCTAGGTTCCTACTTGAGGCCATAGAGTGACTTCTTAAATTTCCATACTAATGATGAATTTTGTTCAAAACCTTGTGGTTTCTCAATGTAGATTTCTTCCTTGAGATCACCGTGAAAAAATGTGTTCTTCACAATCATGTGGTGAACCTCCCACCTTCTTGCTACTACAGTGGAAAGAGCCATCTGAATGGAGTCCATTTTTGCTACAAAAGTCTCATCATAATTAATGCCATGAGCTTGTCGAAAGCCTTTGGCTACTAACCTTGCTTTGTATCTACTCACATGTCCATCTGTTGCTTTCTTTGTTCTATAGACCTAGTTACATCTGATAAACTTGCAATCAGAAGGAAGTAGAACTACGTCCCAAGTTTTGTTTGCTATGAGTGAGTTATATTCCTCCTCCATGGCAGCTTCCTAAAGAAGATTGCTTGCAGCTTCTGCATAAGTCCAAGGGTCATATGTTAGACCCACATAGGCATCCAATGGCATGATGGGTTTGGTAGCTAAGAGTACATGAGGGGTATCATATATCTCACTTAAGCTTCTTATTCTTTGATTTCTCATAAGGGATACTAAATCATCATTGGAAGCCCAATCAAGATTTGGTTGTGAATTGACACATGCATGCTCATCTTCCTCTAAATCAAATTAAAAAATATATCAAATCAGATCTAAATGATTGCATGTATCTTCTCAGAAATATATAAGAGGAGGAAACACCGAGGTGGTGGCATGTTTATCTTGAGATGCATATGGGGAACTTTCTTCAAAATAGACACTTCTCTCAATGAAGAGTGTTTCTGTTGAAATATCTAGTAGTTTATATCCCTTTACATCATCTAGATATCCAATGAAGATGCATTCTCTACTTTGAGGCTCTAAATCCTTTCTCTTGTTTGCAAGAATATGGGCCCATGCACATGATCCAAAAATGTGGAAATGTGTGACTTCTAGTTGCATGCCACTTCATGCTTCTAAAGATGTTTTTCCAATGGAAAATTTGTGAGGAGATCTATTTTGTATGTATGAAGCACAATTGATTACTTCAACCCACAATTTGGAGGGAAGGGTCCTTGCATGCAACATTCAACTTTCCATCTCTTTCAAAGATCAGTTCTTCCTCTTAGCTACCCCATTATGTTGTGGAGTGTAAGGAACTGTGTTCTACAATTGTATTCCTTCTTCATCACAAAGATGTCAAACATCGTTGTTGACATACTTCATCCCATTATTTGTGTGGAGGATCTTGATCATTTTCCCATATTGTTTCTTTGCATGAGCTTTGAAAACCTTAAGATGCTCAAACACTCCAGACTTGAATTTGAAAAAATACATCCATGTATATTGTGTGCAGTTATCAATGAATGTTAGCACATATTTGGCTTGGCTCATGGAAGGTTCAGGAAATGGGCCCATAAGATCACTATGAACAAGCTCTAAAGGAGAAGAGGCTCTCCATGCATTGTCCCTTTGGAAAATTTTATTGTGGATGCTTTCCAATAGCACAACCTTCACCTATTCCATTAGAAAATTCTATAGTAGGAAAGCCTTTCACCATCCCTTGTTTTTCAAGTTTTTACTTGTATCTAAAGTTTAAATGACCAATTCTTTCATGCCAAATTCTACTTTCATCATTTGCATACATTAGAAGTAAAGTGGAAACTGATTTAGCAACAAAGTCAAAAAAAGTATACAAATGAGATGATGATTTTCCTTACCAACAACAATTTTGAAGTTGCCTTACATGTCAAATATGCTCACTGCATCTGGAGGGAGTTCAACTCTGCTTCCGGTGTCAGTATGTGTCATTTGATAAATAGAGAGAAGATTGATAGAAAGCTTTGGAATGTGCAGGGCATTCTCAAAACTTCTAATTCCAAGCTCTACCCTCCCTTTTCCAATTGCCTCTACTGGAGCGTCATCTCCCTTAAGAATAGGAGGACCATCATATGGATCCAAAGAAGAGAGAACATCTTTTGTAGCTGCCATATGGTGTGAAGCTCCACAATCAAGGATCCATGCATTTGGAGAAGAATGAATAGCAATTAATGCATGTGCATTACCTCTTGCTACTGGTGCCTTTTCTTCTTGCTTCTTCATGGCACTTTCTAGAATAAATTTACCAAGGTTATTTTGTTGATGTTTTTGTGCCATGAGGTCAATGACCTCTTCTTCATGCATGATGATTCCAGATGGTAACTATGGTTGCAATAGCTACACTTTGATTCTCCATTTTTTTCTTCTTTTCCTTCGAGCTAGAAGATTCATCTGGAGGTTTGAGATTGTCTCCCTTTCTTCGATTTGGTTCCTTCTTCCCTTTGCCTTTGGATTGTTGATTGGGTTTCAAATTGTTCTTCCCACTTGCTTGCACAATAAGAGCATGAGCTTTGGAATTCTTTAATGTACCCATTTTTATAAGCTTATCTTGCTCATGTATTAGGGACTCAATAAATTTATCAAGTGTGGGCATCTTCCAATATGCTCATGTTGTAAGTCTGTGTGAAAAGTAGAGACAAATACAACATATTCTGGACCCAATTTTGACAAAATAGCAAGAACTAATTTGCTTTCTTCCCGAGATTTGTCAATTCCACATCCTTTCAACTGGAGTAATAAGGCCTTGAACTTTGTGAAAAAACCTTGAATATTTTCAAATTTGCTTAGATCTAATAAGTTGAGCTCATTTTTAAGGATGTGACCCCACATCTCATCTTGCTTCCCAAAAAGAGTCTCAGCATAGTCCAAATCTTGTTTGAAGTTTTGCATGCTTCAACATGAAAGAACAATTGTAGAGACATGGATAAGCAGAGGAGACTGAAGGCCTCATCCATGCGGTTGAAATATTTGGATTTTTCAACTGCAGCATTTGGTTCAACCTCCGTTGCCATGATTATTCGATATAAGCCTCTACTTTTGAGTTGAAGCAAAATCTTCGGCTTCCATTCGTTATAGTTATATGGTGAGAGATTTGCAGAGGCTAGAAATTCCATTCTTTTCAACAGCTCTACTCTTCAGTTACGGCAAAAAAAAGTTTATTCTCCTTCTTCCTAGCTCCCTTATGCTCCAATACCATGTAAAATTGCAGCTAAACCTGCAAAATAAGGCGTAGATCTGGCTAGAAAAGAAAGAGAAGCTTACAGATCGAAAACAGAGAAAAAAGACAGAGCAAAAAACTTGATTGTATATATACCAAATAGTAACAATGCATAAATAATGGTTACAAAAGTACCGCAGCAATGAGATTGCGGTGATAAGAGGCGGTGCAGTTTGCTCTAGTTAGCATACTACAATTAAAGAATAAAGTGCTGTTTGCAGTAAGTAACAATATCGCATGAAAGAAACAAATGCTGTTGCTTTAGTTAGTTTATAGTTATTGCACGAACATGCTGTCCGTTATTTACGGAGAAAAACTAACACTAACACATAGAAGCCCCGGAATCTCTGAAACGGCACCAGGCTTTCATTTACTTGTACATATCCAAAAATGGCGAAGAAAGTAACTGTAGTAAACACAGAAAACAACGTGGAGTTGATTCCCCTTTCTCTGAGAGGCTTCTGTGAGTCGGGATTTGTTTGCAATTAAATACCACCGACACGATTCCAACAAGCTGAACCACAATTAAGTAAAAGATGACGATTTAGTTATAGTACGTGATAGCCTGGGACTGTAGCTGTAAGGCTGGATCATTTTTTTAACGGCTCTCTTCATGGCCATTTTTTTCTTGGGTACCCTGGAACACCATTTGAAGCTCTGGGATTTTTCTGTTATCACTGATTCTCCTTTGCTCTCTAAGCCTGGTGAGCACGTCTCCAGATTTGTAGATCCTGGTGGGCTCTCTTTTCAACGGGGAAAACACAACAGTGGATTCGACTGGATATAGGTTGTACAGAGACTGTAAATTGGTCAATTTTATTTGAATGTGTGTCTCTGCTGCTTCTATTTCTCTGCCCTTATTTTGTGCGTCATGGATATGGCTTACAGGGAATAGCATGTTCTTGGACTTACAGCCTTAACTTCCTGGTATACGCCACTTCCAAAGTCAAAACAAAATCCCGTCCTCCCAAAAGCATGAGGAAAATGAGCATGAATCTCCGAGAAGTGGTAAAATTTGGCATTCTCTGAGCGGCGAGGCTACTTCCTGTGTCAGCAGCCACCGCGAAGAAGAAAGCATCTGTGGGTTGCAAATGAGAGGAGTCTAAGAGAGGAGTACCCGATAACATCACTGTTCCCCCGAACCCCAGTAGAATCATGTAACCAAAAATCATCACACTTGTCAGAGAAATACGATTTCGCAGTCGTTTCAGAGCAAATAATTTTCCCAGACGGTACCTCGTGTTGGATGGCAATTTTGTAATAATCATCCAACCCAGTCGAGTTCAATACAATACTCAAATGGAATTATTTTTGTTCAGGTAAATTTAGAAATAGTTTTTTATTGAATTAAGAATACACGGTTACTTACAGCTAAAAAGCCAAATAACATAGACTATTGGCACCAACAAACAAATGCTACGGTCCATAGCCGAACAGCTACCAACGGCTCCATCGAAACACTGGGAATATACAAATAAAATAAGAAACAATTTTGCCAGTGGTCTTAGTTCGTTCGGCAGCTGACTAGAGCCCTTCTGGGCACGCTGATTCACTTGCATCGCTTCCTGATCCATCTTTTGGTCGGATACAGGCTCCTATCAATGACCAATAACTTTCACCGCTCACTATAATTTGGATTCGTTTATGAAATACTCCAGTGCACTCTGGAGCTGACAGGCTCTTTTAAGAATTTAACTCCGTTGGAATTATGGGGGAAAAGTTTATATAGGAGCAAAGGAATAAATCAGTTGCGTCTCCTAATCAGAACTTGCAAATCTTTACCGATCCATTATCGACCCACTCCGCAAACCTTGTAGAACAAACCAATGATGAATCCGATAAAGATTACATATTAGAACTTAATATAGTCAACATGACTGATGTTAATCCTCGCCAAAATCATCATAAACTCATACTCGATGTCACCTTCGCTCATGTCGATGCTTCTACGCTTGCACTTGATGTTTCTCTTTTAGAATTAATGATAAATCCACACGGAGAATACTCATTGATCTGATATGTTTAGTGAATGCGATCATAGAATAATTTTTTTATGTGCATGAATTATACCAAGATAAGTATGAAAAATTAGAAGTCTCGGTGAGAGCTCATGATGATTCTACCTGCCCTAAAATTGGTTATTTAACCCTCCCCATTCAAGCTGACCTAAAAAGTCTGAATATTTTATTTATGTTGATCCCTCCTTCGCATCAATTTCTTGTGAAGTTATGTCATCCATGGCTTGCTTCCATGAATGTGGTTCCTTCCAATATCCATATATATATACTATTTATCTTGACAGGTTTAAACTTTTAGCTATTCATGGAAACTTTTCACTTGATTATTTTTTGCCACAACCATTCAAACCCACTTGATCTCATGAAGATTTTTTCTTTTATTATATCAAAAATTCAAAGCCAATCGTATTGCTCAATTATCCCTTACCAATATATCATTTTGGACTCCTCGGTCTCTAGTGGCTACAATTGTTGTTCCTCCTATTCCATGGGCAGCAAATGAACCTCAACCCAAACCGGGTATTCCTCGTCAACCTCAACCATCTGGCATATATGGCATGATTCCCCCTTTGCCATCCTATCTAGTGTAATGAGGCAACCCTTTGGTGAAGCCATCAGAGATTAATTTTGCACCTCCTAAAGAGAAAATATTTGTTGTGGAGAAACCTCCTTTTATTGTTTCCCAACCTTCAGTAGTTCCTTCTGTTCCTCCCACAAACAAATAAATGGAACCAATATTGGAAAACACCTCAACCCCCCTACAAAAATTGAATCTCATGCATGATGAAATCAAAATGCAATGGAGTGCAAAATACAACATCATGCTATTGCTCACCAGTTTGCTCAAAATAATAAATCTTCACATAATGACCTTTCGCCCATGTAACTAAATTCTAATTAGATACCTCTCACCCATCCATCTTCTCCATCACCTAGCTCCACTCCACCTTTCTTGCCAAAGCATGAAGGTGAACCTTATCTTTCCCAACCAAGCCAAAGACTAAAAAGCTCAACACCGTCTCTGCCACCTAGTCCAAAATATACTCACATGGTTGATAGTGCAAAAAACATTGTTGTATATTCTGACATGGACTCAAAAGATAAAATCAATGTACAAAAAGATCAATGAATTATTTTTTATGTTTGCACAATCAATGAATTTAAATGGGGCAATCGTGATGATCCTCCTCTAGCGATTGACCCACCACATGTTAAACCTAGTACCTCTACATGTACTGCACTTGTTGTAGTCTCTTTAGTATATTTTTTTCCTTTTATTTATGATGAGATATATTGGGATGTAGACAATTTTCTATAAATCAGCTCACATGTGTAATATTCTTTATGTATTTTTGTTTTTCTTGCATGTAATGTAATCTCCCTATAATGTGTGCTTGGCATGTATTTTTGTTTGTTAGTTCTCTTTGGATGATCCTTGATGTTCTTGTTGGCACAAGGATACAAATAGAACAATTTTATCATGACATTCCTCTATTTGTATCTTCATTCTCTTTTTTGTCATAAATATCTGTTTGTTTCTTTTGGGAACAATGCAAAGTGTTTTGACATTTAGGTCTTTTCTATCTTGAGGAAAAAGCATTTTATTTTCTGATTTCATGTCTTATTGCTCCATTTTGTTCGAAGTTACATAAATATTTGGGACTGATGTCAATTAAGAGCATGATCATATTGATTTACATTATGTCTCGTTTATTCTGACCTCATATTTTTAAATCCCTTATGTGCTATTCTGTATTGTTAATAATGTGGATTTATTTTAAGGGAAAACCCTTGTAATGAGTTAGCTTTTTGGGAACATATAACTTGGCCTATGGTTTCCCGATAAGCTCTCATACTCATCATTTAGAAAAAAAATCATTTTTTTACCTTCAAGGCAATTTCTTGTGGTTGGTGTTAACAATTAGTTTAAGGTGGGGGCATACATTCCATTATGTGCTTCACTTTTTTCAAAAATGATGAACTTAGTGATTCTTTCATGGAATATTGATCATCTTTCTAGGATGTTATTAGAGTGATTTACTAAACAACATATTTTACCTATAATTCTTGACATGGTTGGCATGGGAACTCTCTAACCTATGTGTTTTCATTTGCTGCCCCTTTTTTCATACTAACCTGATAAATATCAAACTTCACCAAGCTTTATTGTTTTCATCAAGATCACCCAGTGAATGTCAAACCTTACTATTTTGTGGTGCCTTTATCTATTCATGGCTTACCTAGAAAATATCAAACATTTCTAGCTTGTGATTTATGGATGCCTTTTGGTATGGACCCTAGTAAGAATCTATAATCTTTTCTAGTTCATCATGTCATAACCCTTTTTTTTGCATTATGTTTGTATATTTTTTTTGTATTATGTTTGTTTTATGTTTTTGTGTCTCTTTGTTGTGTATGCTTTGTGTTTATCATGTGTTATTTTTTCCATTATGTCTTACATGTTTGTGTGCTCTTTTATCTTGATATTGTTGTTTAGTAAGATCCTAAGCGTAGGGGCTAGCGCATCCTCTAGTTTAGTGTCATCTTACCACTTCAATATTTTGATGAAAGGACCATTTTTGGCTTCTCCTTATTTAATTATGAGTATAAGCATAAGTTAATACCCTCACTAAAGTGGGGGATAAATGTAGCATTGTAAATTTTCATCCTTAACAATTTCATATTATTTTTATCCCCTCTAAGTGCTTGAAACTAATTATGCTTATTAATCATATATTTTAGTGGCATCTTTAAGAAAATAAATAAATTTTTAAAAAGAATAAATTAATTATTTATTTGATGAGCATCTTAAATTCAAAATAAGTTTAGAATAGTGTTCCCTCGCCCTTGTTTTCCCTACTTCACCATAAAATTTAATATTTTATTGTCTTCCTAAATATATTTACAAATTTAAAATCATTTGTTGGCCTCTCAAAATAAGTAATAATGAAAATTTAAAACTCATAAAATATAATTCTTTCCCTCCATTTGAACACTTAATGAAATTTTAATCTATCAAGCAATCCTAAAAAGAAATCAAGGTAATTACAAAAGAAGAATAAAAAACATTTCCACAACACTTTATTAGTCAAGAATCGCGTTTGTAATGCATCATCAAATCCATGTTCATGCATAGTAAGATATTTTATTTTTTATGTTTATCATAAACATGAGCTCTAACCTTTGTAGCATCTTCAAGAAAGTACCAATTTCTCCTTGTGTGAGATGTGCCAAATCACTTAACTCCATCATGGAATGTAGATTTGAGTGGTAAGTTATAGCATAACTTGATTTATCATTCTTTTTTTTTTTTTATGTATTTCCCTTTGCTTGAACTAGGGTAATCACTCTTTATCAACATCATTATAGCTTTCTATGGAGCTAGAAACACCAAAACTAGGTTTGACATAACCAAACCCATATAGAACACAACCCATCATCTCTTATCTTTCTTATAGGTTTCAGATCTGAAGTGTATTGAAGAAGATTGAGGAACTCAAGATATCAAACCCTTGATCAAGCATGGAAACCCCTTGTTTCATCAAATTAGGGAAATATTGATTATTTTCTAGTTGATGACATTCAAAAGTTGACTCCAATAGAGAAGAACCTACATACTATGATGCTTCTATGTATATTTTGAACTTCTAAAAACCACCATTTTTAGAAAAGGGAACCATTTCCCTTTTACAATTAGTTTTACCTCAAAATTTAATACCAAGTTCCTTTTCTTCTACACTTTATTCTCTCATTGTCTATTTTTGTATTTCTGGAGCAATCATAGATGGAGGGTCCAAAAAAAATAGTCCAAGTTGTGCAACTTAGAGTCAACATGTGGAAATAACACAATAAAATAATCTAAAAATATGTTCATCCTTATTGAATTGGCAATCTTACATGCAACATATGCCTCATGGGTGAACAACCAAGGCTCACAAGCATATCACAAGGGAATTCAACATTATAACTAGCCAAAGGCCTTTTTACAGTCCCTCAATGGGGAAGTGCAAAAAATTGAATCCTAAAACATACATCTAAACTACTAACTCCCTATGAGTTACAAATGATTATAAATATGCTTCTAAAGATCCAACAAAGCTTTAAATTGGCCACAAACTTTTACAAAACCCAATGAATGAGCAATTGTGAAGGTTCACCTCAAAACATGATGTCCCATACAAAAAAGGACCCTTTGCTTGACATGGGATTAATTCATGATAAAATGGACTTAATGAGGCCTTGATTCAAGTTTTATGAGGCATTTTATGCATCCACATTAGGTCTTGGACCCTTGTAAATTGAATAACATGCTTTTAACGATGTCTTGTAAAGGTGTTGTAAAGTGTTGTAAGATACTTTCACACTTTTCTAGACTTAATGAACCCATTTCTCCCCAATTCAACATTATAAAATGTGTTTAATAACATTATTACATCAATTTAGAAACTTTGTAAGATAAATTTAATGATAAACTAGTGTTGTAATGTGTCTTGCACATTCACATTGGTTCTTGTGCCTTCCTAGGCTATGTGGACCTCATTTTAGTGTTGTAAAGTGTACTTAATCATAATTTCACATTGAATTTTGCGTCCCAAGCCCTAAAATGACATTTAAATCATCATTAATAGGCCCCTATGACCCCATATTATGCATCTTGAGGCTTAATTTGATCAAATAACTGACATAGTCATCATATAAGCCTAATTTTCTTACTTCTCAACATTCTAGCTAGCAAAAATGGCCCCTATGGGACCCATTGGCCATTAGTGGAAAATTAGTCCCATCTATGTGGGATCCATTCACCATTAGTGGTGAGTGCTTCCCATTTGAGCCATTTTTGGGGTTTTGAGTGACAAAAATTAGATTTTAAGTTTAATTTTTCTCCATGTCGGCCTTAGGGATCTAATTAACGAGAAAATAAGGTGAATTGCCTATAAAAGCACCTCTCTAAAATCATTTTTACATTTATTCATCCATTAACACATTCACATTATTCATTCATCATCTATCTTCTATCTTAAGTTAAGCAAGCTAGGACATTTACATTGGAACTCATCAATTTAGCTTCCTAAGACATCCAAAGGCAAATTCTACATTTTATGTTTTATACTTTCAAGATCAATCATCATGGAAAGGTAATCCATTCCATAATTGCATGTTTCATTCCTTTCATTCATCATTTTGGTTTAATTACCTAAAAGGGGTTTGACCAAGGAAACCCCCATGCCCTAACATTCAACATATCTTCTTCTTGTCTTGTTTGTTCGTAGATTTAGGTCTCTTGGAAGCTTGAAAATAATTGAAGATCAAGTTGCAAGGTTTCTAAATTATTCTCCTCATTCATCAAGTCAAAATATCAACAAAAATCCATTTTTAGACTTGTAAATCAGAGTTTCGAAAGTGGACACCTATAGGGCATCAAAGTGTAGATTAGATGCTTCAGAATCCACCTTTGAAAATCTAAAAATTCAAAAGTGGACTCATTCACCATGAGTGGTGAATGAGTCCCACGCAAGGGTCAATTTTTAGTTTTCTACATTTTTTAGTACCCTTTTGTCAAAAGCAGGTTTTGGTATAGTTTGGTAGAACTAGGACTGATTCACCCAGAATGGCGAATGAGTCCCTCCAGGCTTGAAAAATAGCATCAGTGGCATTTCAAAAGAAAATTTCAGTCTTCATCAAAGTTCTAGGTGCACATCCTTATTCTGATTCATTTATGTTGCATTTTTCCATTCGTTTGTAGGTGATTTTGCATTACACAACGTGTTTTCAAGCAAGTTGTTTTCCTTTAGTTTTTATTCATTAGTTAAGTATTCTTGTTAGTTTTTTGCATTTAAACATTACATCTAGACGTATTGCATCCATTTTCCATTCATTATCACATTAAATTTGAATGTAAACATAAGCATTTTTGGCCCTTCTTTCTCCTTTTAGGTGAAAAACCCTAGAAGAGCTAGAAAGCAAGTGGGAACCAAAAATCTATGCTACATTTTGGTGAACTTACTTTTTGAACATTTTCTTGTCTGATTTTGGAGTCTTTCATCATAGATCTATCCTTGCATTGAATTTTCATTAGGGTTTGCATTAGTTACTTTGCATGCTAGATTTCAAATTTTGCATTCATAAGAAGTGCATTTAGGTTGCATTGTTGGCATCTAAATTCATTCACCTTTTCTAAAAAAAATTATTTTTAATTTAGGTCTACATCATAGCACTCAGAAACCATAAAAATCCCTCAAAGTTTTTTGAAAATTCTAAAAATAGTCCATGCTGGGACTCATTCACCACCCTAGGCGAATCAGTCCCTTTGAACCCCTGAAACTATCTTTTACAAGGCTCAAAAACCCGTTTTTAGGCTTCTATTTGGTGCCATTTCATACCTATATCAGTTGGTTGCATTTTTGTATCATGCATTTCATCAACTCTACCTTAAATTAGCTCATTTCATGCATGGTTTAAATTTCACATTTGCATTCTCATATTGTTACATAGCATAATCAGTTAATTATTCTCTGAAAATTTCATTTCATTTCAGCCTTTTACATTGTATTTTGAGTTAGCATTGATTATTATTTCAAAATGTTAGTTTCAATCTTCTCTAAATTTGCAAAGAAAAATTTAGTTCATAAGCATGTTAATCATTCATTCAATGCATTCCCTAGTTATGATAGTCTCTTAATGAAAGAGAATGAAAATGTTAATGTTTGTCTTAAACTTACACTCCCTCCTATCTCTCCCATTTGTGAGGATGACGTGTTAGAAGGGAATATACACGTAGATAAACATGATGATCCTAATTGTACTTCTCTCGATACCTCTCCTTTTAGTGACGAAGATATCTTAGCGATAGAAGGTACAATCATTGAGCATCATGAAGGTCTTGTTTTTCCTTCTCCTCATTCCCCTTGGGAAGATAATATAACAATACAAGATGAATGAATTGCCACCACTTTATCTAGTCTCCATTCATCTCCCAACACCTCCCCTATTTGTGACAATACTTTCATGAATGATCATGGCCAACACATTTGTGAGGAGGATATGTTGGTATCAAGAAACCCAATGATTGAAAGTTATAACATTATTTCTCTCCTTCCTAATGTTCCTAACAATTGGAAGGCTCTATTTGAACAAGAAGATCCAATCATTGACAGACATGAAAATCCTAGTTGTCCTCCCCTTCATAACTCCCCTATTTGTGATGAAGCTTTGACATGTGATGCACCTCTTGATTGTCACTTTCCTCAAAGCTCTCCTAATAGGGTAGATACTATGGCACAAGACAATGAGATTATGGACAACAATCAGCTTTTCCCCTCTCCTAATATCTCTCTTATTAGTGAAGACAATATTATGGTGTTACACGATCCAATCAATGAAAATCATGAGAATCTTATGTGGGAAAACATCATAGAACAATACAATTCAACCATGGATAGCTCCCTTACTTACGATGATGACATTTTGGAAGGACAAATCCTTGAATTTCATGAACATTTGGATTGTCATTCTCTTAACAACCCTCCTCCTATGGAGATGATTATGGTGCAAGAAAATGATATGTCTTCCTTAGGGATCCATCAAACCAAGACTGTTGAGGTTATGAATGCACAAGTTTCCATTAGATCCCATTCAGTCAATGAACCGCCAACATACCCCGTGGGACGTCCAAAGAATCCTCTAATTCTTTACCCACCATCACATAAGTAACAAACTCAATCCCAACCCAAAATCATCCTTTACCCACTATCACACAAGCAACAAACTCAACACCAACCCAAACTCATCCTTTACCCACCTAATCATAATGTTTCATACCAACCAAGTTACAATGACTTTGATCACATATTTGACAAAGTATATACAATCAAAGCTAATCAAGTTGAAACTTTGTTTCCTTATCCACATAAAAAAGATTAGTTGTTACTCCTTGCCATGTAATAGTTGTAGGATAATAGCATTCTAACTATTGCGTGTTTTTCATCCATCACAGGGGGCAACATACCATCACCCATTCTAGGCTCACCTTCATCCTGTACTAAGTGGGGGAAAGGGGTTCGACAGCCTTATCCCTATATGTCACTTGTCATTGTCTATTATGAATTCACCCTCATCCTGCACTAAGTGGGGGAAAGGGGTTCAACAACCTTGTCCCTGTATGTCACTTGTCATTGTCTATTTTGACTACTTGTTAACCTTTCGTGAACATATAAGAGAAAGATTGAGATGTGGATGAAATGTCTTAAGATTGACTCGCATGTGACATACTCTCTTCCTTCATGACACAACTTATCAAAAATATATGACTTGGCATAGGGCTTTTCAAATAAGCTATCATACCTTCTTCTTCTTTCAAGCAATTGCTCACAGTAATGGTGTTAGCAATTCCTTTAAAGTGGGGGGCATACATAGCTAACATCTTTTTTGCAAATTTCATGGCATGATTTACTTTTTCTTGTGACATGTCCTCTCCTTGGTGGTGTAATTGGGTTTGATTCCTTCCAAGAGTGTACGATTAACTGAAATGGCTTGATGCGAATGAGGCATCCCATGGATAACGATATGACATCCTGAATTGTCCTCTCTTGGAGACATTAGGCACAATTCTCCCTAAGAAGAAGACCTTACATGAAAAAAGAAAAATCCCCTTCAACAAAATTCTTTACATAACATTCAAAACATTTACAAAAAGCATTTTCCTTGTGGTGCCTTATCAATGTTATCAGGAGCATAACTTTGGTATGGTTTGTATAATGGGAAGTCGACACACTGGCATGACTTTCTCATTATACGGTGGGAAGTCGACACACGGGCATGAATTTCTCACTAAACCACTTCTTTTGGGATTTCTCACCCCATAGACAGCCAAAATTTTTGTGGCCCCAAAGTGAGTACATGCATTTTATTTTTGGACAAACAACCTAGATCTAATCCACAACTAGTTGGACAAATGATTGAAGCTTGATCCACCTTTTCATTTTCATCTTTCTCTTTCTTACCATTGCATGATTATGTATCTTGTTGGCTTGACTTAGGATCTTGGATCCTGGGGGCTTGATAGTCTTCTTGATCTTTTTCATTCCTTGTCATCTACATCTGTATATGATGATCTCTCTTGAATGTCTACTTTAGTATAAGTTTGAAGCAAGTTCATCCTCTCACTAACGTGGGAAATAAATGTTCCATAGAAAAAAGGACCCTTTGTTTGACATGGGATTAATTCATGATAAAATGGACTTAATGAGGCCTTGATTCAAGTGTTGTGAGGCATTTTATGCATCCAAATTAGGTCTCAAAACCTTACATATCGAATAACATGCTTTTAACGACGTCTTGTAAAGGTGTTGTAAAGTGTTGTAAGATACTTTCATGCTTTTCTAGAATTAATGAACCCATTTCTCCCCAATTAAACATTATAAAATGTGTTCAATAGCATTATTAGATCAATTTAGAATGCTTGTAAAATAAATTTAATGATAAACTAGTGTTGTAATGTGTCTTGCACATTCACATTGGTTCTTATGCCTTCCTTGGCTATGTGGACCTCATTTTAGTGTTGTAAAGTGTACTTAATCACACTTTCACATTGAATTTTGTGTTCCAATCCCTAAAATGACATTTACATCATCATTAATAGGCCCCTATGACCCCATATTGTGCATCTTGAGGCTTAATTTGATCAAATAACCAACATAGTCATCATATAAGCCTAATTTTCTTACTTCTTGGCATTCCAGCTAGCAAAAATGGCCCCTATGGGACCCATTCACCATTAGTGGTGAATTAATCCCATCTAGGTGGGACCCATTTGAGCCATTTTTGGGGTTTTGAGCGAGAAAAATTAGGTTTTAAGTTTAATTTTTCTCCATGTCGGCCTTAGGGATCTAATTAAGAGGAAAATAAGGTGAATTTCCTATTAAATCGCCTCTCTAAACTCATTTTTACATATATTCATCCATTATCACATTCGCATCATTCATTCATCATCTATCTTCTATCTTAACTCAAGCAAGCTAGGGCATTTACAGTGCAAGTCATCAATTTAGCTTCCTAAGACATCCAAGGGTAGATTCTACATGTGATGTTGCAAAATTTCAAGATCAATCATCACGGCAACGTAATACATTCCATCATTGCATATTTCATTCCCTTCTTTCATTATTTTGGTTTAATTACCTAAAAGGGGTTTGACCAAGGCAAACCCTGATGTCCTAACATTCAACATCTCTTCTTCTTGTCTTATGTGTTTGCAAATTTAGGTCTCTTGGAAGCTTAGAAATCATTGAAGATCAAGTTGCAAGATTTTCAAATTCTTCTCCTCATTCATCAAGTCAAAATATCAACAAAAATCCATTTTTAGACCCACAAATTAGAGTTTCAGAAGTGAACACCTATAGGGCATCAAAGTGCAGATCATAAGCTTTAGAATCCACCTTTGAAATCCATAAATTCAAAAGTGGACTCATTCACCATGAGTGGTGAATGAGTCCCACTCTAGGGTCAATTTTTAGTTTTCTACATTTTTGAGTACCCTTTTGTCAAAAATGGATTCTGGTACAATTTGGCAGAACTGGGACTGATTCACCTAGAATGGTGAATGAGTCCCTCTAGGCCTAAAAAACAACAATAGTAGCATTTCAAAAGAAATTTTCAGTCTTCATCAATGTTCCAGGTGCAAATCCTTAGTCTGATTCATTTCTATTGCATTTTTCCATTCATTTGTAGGTGATTTTGCAATACACAATGTGGTTTCAAGAAAGGTTTTCTCCTTTAGTTTGTATTCATTAGTTAAGTAATCTTGTTAGTTTCTTGCATTTAAACATTACATATAGATATATTGCATCCATTTTCCATTCACTATCACATTAACTTTGAATGTAAACATAAGCATTTTTGGACATTCTTTCTCCTTTTAGGTGAAAAACCCTAGAAGAGCTAGAAAGCAAGTGGGAGCCAAAAATCTATGCTACACATGAAAAGATAATTCCTTGCGAAATGAAATGTCTTGTAAAAATCCAAGATAGATCCCATTGGACACAAAATTCTTGTATGATGTACCATTAGGCTCTACATGATCTAGAATAGTTCCACATTAATAAATCTGGACCAGGTCAACCCCAAATGCTCTCACTATAAAATACAATGAAATTATGAGAGAGATAACTTTCAGTAGACAAATGTAAATTATTTGAAATTTGGATATGTGATAGATGTCGATGTGTAGATGCTATATCCTGCTTTACAAGCTGATAAAAGATAATATGGTGAAATGTGGAATAAAATTCTAAAATTGCTATAGACTGAAATGCAAGAAAAGAAAAGTTTTTGGTTGATATAGGATTGCTTTACAACCACGGATGCTCCTATATCAATTTCAATTCTATTTTTTTCTAAATCTTTAATAGTTTTCTTCTCTTACATATTTTTACATAATTTTCATCATTAATCACATGCATCACATCATTGAAACCATCATCACAATATTTAAAATGGGACCAAAAACTTGATAAGCTATTTTGGCTCTTTCTTGAGCACAATAGCCAAGTAATTTCTTTAGGTCATTTGTGTCCCCTAAATGTTAATTCTAGTATTTGTAATTAAGGTTAGCTATTATCCCTAGATCCCATTTTCCCACCTTTCATATTCTACTAAAAAGAACCCATAAAGAATATATCAAATTTTCTATCTTCACCCTAATTAATTTTACACAAATTTTTCACTTTTATGCTTGGTGGCCAAAAGATCTCCCATTTTATAGAAAGGCACATGTGCTCAAGTGAACTAGAGAGCCCTCTATTTCAATAAAATTAGAGAAAAAATAAGAACTATTCCTTAAGGGGATAAAGTTTAAAGGATTTTTATTCACACATGTTAATAGGATTTATGTTTATACCTTTCAAGGCTCATTTTCTCTTTTTCTTTATCTTCCATTTCTTCTCTAGCCCCTTTTTTTCCCTTCTTTCTAAAGAAAAATTTGGTACTTAAAATAATATTCTCTCTAACTAATTTTTTTCCTAAGGCACTCTACCATGACTATTTGTTGGGTTTTATTTAAAATTTATATTACTATTAGGGTCTCAATTCCTCCAAGCTTTGTAGTCTTCTATGGAATGAATACTCTACTCTAAATAATATATGCCAATGTTTTTTTTTTACATCATCTATGTTATTTAATACTTAATATATTTTTTTGTCCCTTCAGATTATTTTTTCTACCAATTTCTTGTCCATTTCCAATTTTTCATGCTATTTATGGTTTTATTTCTCATTTGGTTGGTTTCATGGTATATTCTACATATATATGGTTTTATTTCTCATTTGGCTGGTTTCATGGTATATTCTACATACTTCTTCTATTCATAATATGATAATTCGCTATCTAAATTCCTCTATAGATTCTCTTAACTTTCTTTTTAAATTGAGATTTGATTACCAATAATGTCAAATTTAGATACAATATAGTGCAACTACAAGTAGTTATATTGAGAGCCCCACCAAGCTAGTTACCAAAATATATCCAAAATATTATACTCATAGAACCAATACTATCAGGAAATAATCAAAAATTCTATAACAAAATGGACATATAAGTGCTAGTAATATCAAATATTCTCATCAACTATTTGTAGCACACCAAGAATGGTCCCTTATTGAAGATGGATTCTTTCCCAACCATTGTTATCAATTTTTTTGCAAGAAATTTCCAAATGTCTATTTTATACATCTCTTCTAACCTCAAATTGGTGTAGCGTATAATATTTATTTTGGAAATCAATTTATTATTTCTAGAACTTTTCATCAACTTTCCTCAAGTCTTGAGGCCATAAAAAATAGTAGTTTTGAGATCTATCTTGAAGCTAAAGAAATTTTCTTAGCATTTTATTCATTTTTTTCTTGTTATTTTCATTTCCTATAATATTTTCCCCCTTACCATTTAGGGAAAATAAATTCCTTTACATTATAAAATTAATTATGATATCATATTAAGTTTAATATGTATTTATATTTTTAAAATTTCTAAAGATATCATATTAAATTGATACATCTTAATATTTAACCTCAACTATTACAAACACTAATTCCTACATTTATGGTATAGGTTTTTTTCTATGGTTTTAAATTTTTGAAATGAATCTACACTAAAAAAAAAAGGCATAAGATTTATATATAAGTAAGAAAATACAAATAATAGATATCTTCCTACCTCAAAAATCTATCAATATATTTATATGGAGGGAGCAAGTACAAATTGGATGTAATTGAGGATGATTTATTTGGGTACACATTTTGAGTTTCTCTCCCAAGTCACTCTCATTGTTTACATAAATGTAAATAAGTTAATGGGGTGAAAAAATTGATCCCTTTTAAAAATAGATACTCATTACCCATTCATAAAAAGGTATGTATTTATAATCAATACCCATTTAGTAATAGAAGCCTAAATAAAAATGAGCTCTTATTCTTGAAAGGTGGAAATTTATGTTTAGAATTTTGGTCCTATGTGATTATACATTTTTATGAAATGTATATGCATTCCTTGTAAAAAAATCCCATAAAATATTGCCAATAAAAGTGAATTCAAATCTTCTATTTGTACCTATCTATATTTATTTATGAGAAATTTGATGGATACATGGATGGGTGAGAATATTTATGGATGAATAGATATCTAAATGCTTTAAGATTTATGTGGATTAATGGGTTATAATTAGGACTTACTCTATTTTATTTTTATTTTAGAGCTTTCATTTATATAATATTCAAGGTTATAATATGGGGGAAGATTAGATCATATGCCTATAAGGTACTAGGCAATCAATTTTTTTTTTAATTAGGAATTGTTCTATTTGGGTACAATTTTTTAGTTTTTGGAAAACCACTTAAATGATTAGGATATTAATATTGATTTACAAGAATGTAATCATCATCATTCTCAAAGGGATTTTTTTATTGATTGACAAACTCATCAAAAAGGAGTTCATGATTTGTCTTTTTATTTTAAGCTATGTTTTTAAAAATTTGGTTCAATTTTTGCATAGGTTTAACACATGCGAAAATAACTAAAATATGCCAAGAAGCTATGATATTTAATTGAGATTATTTAATTTATGATGTCATAATTATAGGTTACTTGGTAATAAATATAATTAGCTCAATATATGAAGACACAAACAAAGAAGGATTAGGACCATACCCATATCCTCCTATTCAATTTCTAAAGGTATGGTATGAATTTAACTTACTAGGGATAACCACTTGCTAATGCATCATAAGTTTAAAAATGTTGAAAGATTCTCTTTTCTAGGTTTGCAGAAGGCTAAACTAGAATGATTCTAAGACAATTGAATGTATATGAGGATCAAGTACATGGGATAATCTTGATGCCTAGTGGTGTTGCCTAAGAATTTTCCCCCATCCTCATTCACTTGAAAAACTATAAAGTGGATGGTTTGTTAGCCCAAAGTGATAGCTCCTCCAAAGATTATATATAACCCTTCCACACACACGGCTTTAAATTTTTTACTGGTGATGAAATCCAAGTCAACAAAGACACTAGAGAAAAAGAGAAAAAGGTAAGTGATGGTTTTTATTCTTAGAATCATAGAAACATGCAATGGTAGAGCATATAGATATTAGCTATGGGTAACATAATTGTAGTACTCACCTTTTATCTTCAATATCACCTTAAGGGATGAGAAGATACAATACATAGCTCAACCATGAAGACACAACACACACACATAATAAAGAAATTAACAAACTCTATTTTGATCTTCAATATTGCTCTAGGCTATGAAAGGAGAGAATATGTGACTTACTTAAATTAAGAAGAAAGAGAAGATGCAAAGCAACCATTAATTTTATTTAATAAATTAAATATGACACTAATTTGATTAAATTAATCTTCACCCAATAATATTGCAAGACCATACATTACTATCATACTATGATTAGGGTTTTGATAATAAATCTTGAGAAAAATAAAATTTAGAAAACATAAAGATGTCAAAACACAAAAAAATGGGAGTAGATGGAGAGGTTATAATTTTTATTTTTTAAAATTAAAAATTATATATCCAAAATCACAAACTATAAACACTAAAAATAGAAATAATTTTTCATGAAGTAGAAATGATAATTTGTAAAAGAAATTAGTTAGAAAGAAATACCAAAATATAACATGAAAATATTGAAATGAATATACAAATTATAAAAGCATAAGAAATAAAAATTGAAACTCACATATAAAATATATAAAAAAGAAAATAAAAAATTTAAGATAAATGCTAAAATAGTTTTACAAGAATTATGAGCTAGAGTGAAGTTTTAAAAAATATACAATGGCTAAAATAGGTGAGGTTCAAACAAGAAGAAACCCTATTAGATCTAAGTGAAACTGGGGATAGTGGAAAAAATTCCAATAATAGATTGGTTAGTGAGGAAATAAAGAGCAACCACTAGAACACAAGAGTTTCAAAAATATAGATTAGAAGTACATTTGAAGGGGAATAAAACATAACAAAAAATTATAAAATATAAGGTAAATATGGATGTTATTGTGAATGACATCAAAGAGAGGTGAAAATGTGATAGAGGGCATTAGATAAGATTAAGGGATAGAGGTGTAAAAATATTGAAATAGTACAATACATGATGCACAAGCATTGAAAGTATAAAACACAAGGTTGGGGCCAAACAAAAAATGAAAAACTATTAAATATAAAATTTGTCCAAATATTGCAAAGCAATGGTGAATAAAAATATCTTCCAAGATCCAATTAGTGTAAGAGTTAAGTAAAATTGAGGATAGAAGATGAAACTTGGAAACTCTAGTTGACAAAAGGACCAAGGATACACTAAATTTTCAAGAACCCATATGCCCAAATAAAAATAGTGCCCAATGCATTGTGAGAAGTTCCCAAAATATAAAACCCACTCAAAACTTGAGTTGTTAAACACAAAAAGAAAAATTAAAAAAAGGAGTAAAATTCTAGTACATTATAAGTGGAAGCATTGAAGATGAAGATTGAAGATGAGTTAGAATCACCAAAAATTGGTGCATAGATTCTCAACCAACAAAAAAATAAATATAGTTAAAACCAAAAGATATAAATTCCATTTATTGGGATGAAAATGTCAAAGTGGTAGCATAAAAGCTAAAATATAAAGTGTAAACATTAAATTTGTAAACATGGCCAATAAACATGAAAATACATACAAATTATGTTAAAATGCACTTGAAGATCAAAATTAGTAAGGTGACCCAAGTCCACCTAAGAGTGGTATAAATTTAATAAAAGAAAATGGACCACAATAAGAATAAATGTAATAAACCATAAGACATTCAATTAAAATTATACTATGGCTCTAATAAGGAAAAAGGAGGAATAAGACAATAAAAAACTGCAATATTATGCACTAGAATTACATTTACATGACTTTGGGATGTGCTCCTTCATCTAAATGGAATATGGGTAGACAAGAAACATAGATTGCTCTTGAGAGACCCTAATTTGGTAGTGTGTGCTACAATATGTGAAGGGCCCAAAAATATAAAAATATCCCTCAAATAATATTTTATATAAGTTTATATAGATCAACTAATGAATGGTTAAAATCATATCTTAGATTAAATGGTTAGGATTGATTTGCATGTGAGGAGAGATGAAAAAAATGCAAGTGGATTAAGAAGATTAGATTAAGTGAATGGACGGTTGACATATTATTAATTTGCACTAGGAAGGGAGTTGCAAGCAAGTGGAGACTTAAGGAGAATGAAATAAAATGGTCAAAGTTAAACATCAATGGAGGGTGAAGATGTAAACATTTAATTTTTATTTTTAGTGATGAGGTGTAAATTATTTTTCATTTAATTTTGGAATGATGAGAGGAATGTGCATTAGCATAATTAATTGGATAAAAAATTGTCTAATTACTTGGCAGTGGAATAAGGTTATGGTAATTATTTCAACATGAATTAGTTAATTAGTCAAGGGGAGTTCGTTTGATTAATGAAATTAATATAATATTTTAATTAATAATTAGAGATATAGTCAATTTAATTATATAATTATATTCAATTAATGAGTATATTTGATGTAAGATTAATGATGTGGATTTATGGAAGTATGATGATACTAGACGTGAATTTTAAGTGTCTATAAATGTAGACAAAAGTACAAGAAAAGAAAGTTACGTTTGAAGTGACCCACTTAGAGGTTCTTTTGCAAAATTGGGATATTGTTCATTATATGATTGTTAGAGTACCACTAACATCCCCTCCTTCTAATAGGCAGCAATTATTATTCAAGGATGCCAACATGGAACAAGTTAGACTATCTAGATGAGTGCGATGAATCTCACGTTTCTCAACACAAATTGTATGGTTAGTGCATATAGTTGGTTCAATACCTCCCACCAATATTTACCCTTTCCTCGATGTAATTCTTGAGTAGTTCTAGGTTGGCTTGATAGAGGAAAAATCCTTTAAGTTGTCACAGCCATTTCTCATAATAGATTTGGTTCTCAACCTCATGAGATGGGGAAAACTAATGACAATAACATAGATGGTGCATCTATTGGCTAAAAACCTCTTTTTGATGGAAAATAAAATTTAGGAATGTGAAAATTAAATAATCATGACCTAAATCTTACTACTAGTTCTATAACTTTTCCTAGCTCTACCTTGCCTAAACTTCCAAATGTAACCATCTTCATGCATTGTTTTATAATATATTTTAAATTAATATAAGGGAGAGGGACCAGAAGTTGTGAATGATCTAGTTCTTGTTATAGAACTTGTGCTTATAATACTTAATCTTACAACATATTTATACTGTATACCATAAATAAATAGTCCACATGTAAATAGAAAAATAATCAAATGTCAGTCGAAGTGGACCCATATATGAACACATAAGAACCTATGAATGTTTTGTAAAAATCATAAATACATTCATCAAGAGAATGAAATAAATATATTTTTCTCAAATAAAATATCATATTTGTCCATTATAAGTGTGTCATTTATAAAATAAAATGCTCATTTAATAAAATAAGACACTCATTTAAAAAAGCATAATTATCATAGTGAAAAATTATTGTTTTTATGTGTATAACTATTGAGGTTGTACAAGCATTGAAGTATTTCATATTAATAGTTTGTCCTGTCACAAATATAAAAGGTGAGTAGAATTAAAATATAGAAAAATTGGGTTAATGATGGCTATCATAGGGTTTAGGACATAGAGCACACCCACTTTCCAATTTCATTCAAGGATAACCCTGGACATCTCAATGCAAAGGAGAAAGAGATCTTTCAATAGGGTTTTCCTGGGGGCTTAATGTAAACTAATGAGGGGTTCACCTCCAAGCTAGAGCTTGGAAAGACATATGCAATGCAAGATATAATACTAAATCCTAATTCAATGAAACTCTAACTAAATGACCAAGAAATGCAAATAATATAGAATAAAAAGTTGTGAGATAGATTATGTGCACCTATGAATTTGGAGATGACTAAATGAAGCTCTGAAATGTTGGAAATTCTAACTTTAATGCTGAGTGGGACTCATTCACCAAGCTAGTAAAATCAATCCAAAATCTAGGGTTCTGTGTAGGAATAAGAATCTGGCAAATGGGTATTTGAATGTCTAAAAATTTGAATTTTTACCTAGACTAGGACTCATTCATCAGAAGTGGCCAATCAGTCTTGTTAGGGTTTTCTAGAAATTCAAGGTCTAAATATGGTCTTCTCGGTCTGCTCAATCTTCTTTAGGTTTCTGGATCTGAATCTCCATAAATCAACTTGTAGGTGTTCTCCAATACTTTCCAATGCTTGATGGCAACTTTAAGAACTTTAGGCACTTTGACAACTTTCTCCAATCTATCTCTTCAATGTGTCTTCAACCTAAGCCTGCAAATCATAGACTAAAGAGAGGGGAAAATGTTTTGTTAGTGGATAGGGGTTTGACTTGGTCAAACCCCATTTTGGTAATACAACCTTGAAATAGAATGAAATAGGAATGGACAATGAAGAATGAACAAAATATGATGTTGCAACTCACCAAACTCTAGCAATGAAGTGTTGCAAGGGTGAAATCACATTACCGTGTCTCACTTTTTTCCCAAGATGGACATTTACATCAATATTTTTTACTAAATTTTCGTCTTCTAAGACCTATAGCATCTAAACCATTAAGAATTTGAAGATGATGTGAACTAGTGATTTGTGGAAATTTTTGTTTAGATTCTAAATATATATATTTTTTAAAAATTGAAATAAATCATGAATCTTTCGACATCTCATTTAATAACTAGTTTTAAATAGAAAACAACATTTTTAGAAAGTATATGGGGCAGCAAAGGGGAATCCCAGACCTACTAGATGTGGGGGGGTGTTAAGAGATAACTTTGGTAGACTTCTTGGCATGGTGGCACTCCCATCGGGTACTCAGAATAATCATTGTGTGGAGGTAGAGGTTGCGTTCATGAGTGTTAGATATGCTATTAGCAAGGGGTTTTCCAAAGTTTGGATGGAAGGTGATTCTATGAACATCATAAAATATTTGTGTAGTACTCATCCCCCAAGCTGGAACATGGATCAGCTAATAAAGGATATGGTAATGATGTTGCAATCTTGTGATGAGACTCACGTCTCTCATGTTTATCGGGAAGGAAACTATCTTGCCATTTTTTTTCCAATTTGGTTGTCAGCCTTAGTGAATTTCGCTCGTGGGAGGAAGGGTCAATCATTCCTAAAGATGCTAGAAACATTTTAAGAAATGACGGCGTCAGATAAGTTGTTGTGGATTTTATGGTCTTGTACTTCTTCCCATTTGGCGTGCTTTCTAGGTGTTTAATAGGTTTTGCACTTCTGTCTAGGTTGCTTTCACCAAGGTTTTGTGTGTTCTATTTGGGCTACCATGGGTGGTGATAGAAGCAGAGTTGAGCCACATTCATGCAATGATATTCGAAGGAAGAAGAAGATCTAGAACATTCTCCATCATGGAAATTTCACTCCATTTTTTGAGAGATTACATGGTCATGACCCTAATTCCTCGACCAAGTTTGTCTCACTCTGGCATAACTGCAAGTTGGTGTTGAAAGGGATGGAGGTGGGGGTGAATAAATACCTTATTGCCACCGTTACTAGCATGCCGACTATGGGAAGGAAATTTTTCAAAGACAAAAAGAGTAATGAAGAAGCGATGACCCAATTTTTTAAGGATGACGAGCAAAACAATTTGGTCAAGTTGGAGAGCTAGGGCTATGATAGAACCTCCCTCAAGAAAATTTGGGCTAGGGTTGCAGAGGTGATGATGTGGTATGTGACGCTGGAAGGGATATTTAAGGCTCTTCTTTGTCACCATTTCACTCTCTTGAATCACTTTAGGCATGGTTTGTTTATTTCATTTCCCTTCTTCCTTTTATCTTCATTGGAATCCTCGGTGTATGCTCATTTGAAGAATAGGAAGGTCCGTGTCCTCCATGAAGGGCTTATTTTTCTTATTATGAAACATGTCCAATCTCTCACCTCAACTCAGGCCATCACAAGAAAGGAAGAGGTTTTTAGTGCTTTATCAGGGTCATCAGATTCAGAATCCTTTTCATATCAGGAGGAGGAATGGGATGAGGATGAGGAAGGTGCTTGCCCTGTGGCTGTGACTTCAGCTTCTAAGAAAAGGAAGCCAGTGGGTTCTAGGAGTAACAAGGAACCTAAGAGGCTAGCCTCTTATGCAAGTGATGATACAGAGGTGGGTCAGATGGGTCCTCTCCCAAGGCTACAAAAGTGGCTATTGGTAAAGGTGTTGTTGGTGGGGCTCTTGAGGTTGGGGCCAAGGTTAATGTTGAGTCAGTTGAGTAATTGAGAAGACTTTTGAAGAGATTGACTAATTTGAAGAAGAAGGATTTTGTAGTTACAACCACAGACCCTGAGGAGATAGAGGAAGGTAAGGTTCTTGTGGATAAAACAATGACTGTGGAGGATTCTCCAGTTAATGACACACCAAATCTATCCCATGTGAAGGAGGTTGGGGATCTGAATGTGGAGGAGGAGGAAAATAAAAATGTTAATACGCCCTCTAAGATTGATCCTCTTTCAGAGGATTTTTTGTACCTAGACGAGGATGATACTTCTATGTTTGGCTTGTTGGACATGGCGAGGGATGGGGATACGATAACCTTCAAATTGGCCAAATGGACTCTGCAAGAATTTAATACAATTAATATTAAGATAAGAGGCTTAAAGGTGAATATGCAAAATATTCAAAAGGCCTCTATGTCTGACATCCTCATTGATAGAATGGTGGAACTGGAAGGTTTGTTTAATGATTTCAAGGCATTGTGCAAGGATAGAATGTAGGCTCTTGAGGCCAAGGTTGCTGGTATTAACGGGGATATTAAAAAATTATTGAAGGTAAGCCATACCTCGGTTAAGAATAATGCAGAAGCCTTGGAAATTCTCTTTAAGAAAATTGGAGAACTCAGAGAAGATCAAGTTTTCTTCTCAGAGATCAAGGAGAAAGAGAAAATGGCTAAGGGTAAGGGTAAAAAAATTGTGAAGGGTGATGACAAGGTAGCTATTGGTAGAGGATTGGTTGATTGGAAGAAAGCGTTTGATACTGAAAAAAAGGAACTACTGGATAAGGTTGAAAAACATAAAAACCAATAGATTGAGGTGGCCAAAACTCTGAGTGGCCTTAATTAGTTTCTTGTTTCTTTCTGTTTTTGTTTGGTGTTTCTCTTTTTTCCATTGTTTTGTTGGTGGGTGTCGCTGGTTGTTGATTGTCTTCTTTTTGTTTGGCACCCGTGGTAGTTGGTTTTTTGGCTATTGGGTTGCTACTGGTATATTTTTGATTAGTTTTTGGAGTAGCATTTTGTATCTGATGTAAAGGGTATCGGGTCCCTTCAAAACCTATTTTTCCCTATTAACCAGAACATTTTTAGAAATTAATGTTTGTTTCATACAACATAACCTTTTTTCTATAAATGATTGAACTCTAATTTTTGAAATATAGATTCTTAATATCAATATCTAGGGAAAGGATATTTTTTCATAATTTTTTGTTGCATATTTTTTTTTTAATTAATTTTTGAAGTCACTGTAACTATAATTTGGACATACGTGTGTGTCGTACAACCTAACTTGTTTTGTATATATTGAAATCCAATTTATTTTTTTGGGTGAAACAAGGACATCAATACCTAGGGAATGGGTATTTTTTGAAAAACATTTACAATGGTTTACTATTTTTCCACCTCTACACAACAAAAGGCTTCATGTTTGGAGAAAGACGTATGTTTAGTAAAAATTGAAAATTAAATACATGATAAAATGAAAATATATCAAAACTATACTTGTTGGAAAGCTTGTTTCGAGGGCTACAATCTCACAAAATATAAATTTTAAAAGACTTTATTTAATCCCTCAAAAGGTAAGGAAAAAGTGGTTTTTTGCCAGCATTTTGGTAGGTGAAAAGGAGACTCCATTTTGGGTATGATTCAATACTAGAGGGGTTCTATCCAAGTGGGTTTGATATAAGAGGGTTTTATCTATTCCTCTTCGATTAAAACCCTTTAGATGAAGCCTCTCAAGACTTAAATCATTAGTTTTTTTTCTGAAAACAATGATTTCAAGCAAAAATAAGCATGTCCCAAAAGTGAGACATACTATTGAGGCAGCACCCGCAAACATGTATGAGATGGGTCCAATGGATGTGGATGCTGATTTGAATGCTAGCTTGAATAGCAAAATCCTACACCACAATTGTTAGCTCCAAAAAGCTTGAAGGATTCTCTAGAATGGTTGATAATCTACTCTTGAAGAATCTTGAGTGCTCTTGTAAACACTTGAATGCTCTTGTGAACTCAACTTGCTATATGGATGAATACTTGAATTCTTGGGGGGTGAAAATGAGTGAAATAAATGTATATTTATACTTAATTATGCAAGAATTCTCAAAGTTACAACACTACAAGCCAACATTAGATCTAGGAGGATAAAATCCCTCCAAAATTTTGAATTAATTTTTATTTTGGGCCATACAAGACTCATTCACCCAAGGTGGCAAATGATTCCCATTAGACATACTTTATGGGACTATTTTTTAAAATTCTTAGAAAGGTATAAAACTAGGTTCGAGACCCAAAAAACTTAGGTGGGAATCATTCACCCAAGGTGGTGAATGAGTCCTATATCACTAAATCTAGATCTTTCAACTTGAATTATGATTGGATGTTGATTTATGTCAGGATTATCCTCAAAGAGATGCATTAAATGAGGCTTGTGGATACAAAATAAGGCCAATTAAAGCATAAAGAAGCCCAATTATTGATGAAAACCCTAGAAAAGTGTGAAAGTGTGTTACAATAATTTATAACACTCCAAATAAAGCACCAATAAGCTCATTTAGTTCACAAGGGCCCAAGACCTATTGTGAATATGTTAGAAACATTGTAACACTAAGTCAAGGCCATGTTAGGGGGGACTATTTTCTGTCATTACGCCTATCCAACACTTTAGTGAGAGAAGGAACTTACTTCCAACTCACACTAAAGCAGACCAAATGTACCAATGCTAATAAGATAGGATGGCCATGATGAAGAGGGGTTCAAATGCACCAATGCTACTAAGATAGGACAACCATGATCAAGAGGGTTGCACAAGCCCTTAGGACCAAGTTCCTATGGAAAACCAACATAGGTGCAAAAGAACACGCATGAAAATGATATAAGGAGAAACAACAAGGCACAAGAATAAATTGTCGAAGACATAATGGAAATGAAACAACATGACAAAGAAAAGGGCGGATCAATCTTAGATAGTTTTTCCATCACAATATGGATCAGATCCAGGTTGTTTTTCCAAAAAATGCATACTCACTCTAAGGTAATGAAACTTCAAGTTGTCTGTTGGGTCAGAAGTCTAAGAAGGTGAGACACATACACTCATGGTTGGTATGTGCTCACACACACATGTGAGTGGCTAAGGGGAAGTCATGCCCTCATTCAACTTCTAATCAAAACCATACCAAAGTTATACCTCCCAATAACTTTGATAAAGCGCCATGCAAGAAATGATTTTCATGCTTCACAAGACAAATTGTATGCTTGGAACTCATGAACAAACAAGATGGCTACACAAGCATGTAAGTTGTATTATGTAAGGTGGCCATATAACTAAAAATGAAAATGGAAAATGTAAAGAACGTTCAAAGGAGTCTTTCTTAGTTCATACGAGGTCTCTAACATAGGGAACATTGTGCCTAATTTCTCCAAGAGAGGACCAATTAAAGAATAGAAGATTCACACCTTAGGGGATGTAGTGTGTTGCATCAAGCCACTAAGAGGAATATAATATGCTAAGAGATATGACGCTCTTGAAAGACATCACACCGATGTCATCCACAAAGAAAAATAATACATCGCATGAAGTGAGAGGATTGCACCATGAACCATGAAAAATAAAAATGAAAAAGAATAGCGCCAATGTATTCCCCCACTTTAAAGAAATTGCTAACACCATTACTATGAGAAATTATTGGGTGATCCCACAATAGTGGTTTACAATTTTTGGCCAAACTGGACACTAAAATATTTTTTTTTAACTAAATCTTCACTTTTGAGCACCTATAGTGACTAAACCATGAGGAATTTGAAGATGATGCAAACTAGAGTTTCGTGACATTTTTTTTGTAGATTATAAATATATTTTTTTCAAAAAAGTTGGAATCAGATTGCACTTCTTTTTCCATCTCCCTCGAAAACTAGTTTTTTTCAGAAAACAACATTTTTAAAAAGTGACGATCACCATATAACGCATAAATTTTTTTCCATGAAGGATAAAATTTTAATTCTTTTGAATTTAGATTTGAAACTATGATATATAGTGCTTCCACTTGGTTTGATAGTTTTTTATTGAATATTTTTTCTTTAATCAAGTTTCAAAGTTAAACTAATTACAATTTAGACATAGTGTGACCGTATAATGCGTAACTATTTTTGTATGTATCGAAATTAAATTTTATTATTTTTGTTGGATCAAGGACTCCAATGTTTGGTGCACTCATATTTTTCAAAAAAATAAATTGATAATCTTCTATTTTTCCACATGTGTAGAATAGAGAGCTTGATTTTCAATGAAAAACTTACATCCATAAGAAATAAAAAATAAATATAATAATCATATTAAATTTAATTAAAATTATACTTTTTGGGAAGCTTGTAATAAGGACTACAGACTTACAAAAAAATAAATTTTAAATGAATTCATTTGATCCCCCAAAAGGTAAATCAAAAGTGGTTTTTTAACAGCATTTTGATAGGTGTAAAGGAGACTCCGTTATAGGTATGGTTTAAAACTAGCGGGGTTCTATCCAAGGGGGCTTGGTTTAAGGTGGTTTTATCAAACCATATTCAATTGGAATCCTTTAAATGGAATTTTTCAACGCTTAAATCATTATATTTTCTAAAAATATGTGATTTTAATAAATATCAAGATCTCCAAAAAAGTGTAAACCACTATTGTGGCAACACCCTACTTTAAAGTAGAAAATGATAAATAATAAAGAAGACATGAGAGATAACTTGGAAAGCCCTATGCCAAGTCCTATGTTTCCAAATGAAGCTATGCCATGAAAAAAGATAGGACAAGAGAGGGGTTTCCCTAAAATTAAAATCCAAACACATTAGGGATCTATGGATTTGGGGTCAGTATGTTCTTACTACAATGATTTTAAGAGATCTCAGAACTATCATCATTCCCCAAACACACATAGAACTGGAAGAATGACACAAAGAGAAATAAAAACAAAATAAAAAGTCTTTCATGTCAACATGGAAGAGACATGAATATATTGATATGTTGCATCATCCCCAAAAGGAAAATGTAAGACAAAAGAAAAGATAATAAAGAGAAGTAAAGGAAATACTTTTTGGTCAACATGGAAGAGACATGAATGTCTTGACGCCTTGCATCATCCCCAAAATGAAAACATAAGACAAAATAAAAGATAATAAAGAAAAGTGAAAAGATGTATGACATAAGGAAGAATGAAGGCACAAATAGAGGAATAACACAAAGAGAAAGAGAGATATACATCAGGTAGAAAATCATAGGATATCACAATACGCACATGCAATCATGAAAAAAGAAAAATAAAAAATGATGCAAAGAAACTAGTAAGGTATATGTGAGTCAACCTAAAGTAGGTTGTCTACATCCCAATCATGTTCATTGTATACTGAAGGCGGACAACTAGCCAAAGGGATAATAGCAAGTTCCAAACTAGGGTCTATAGTGTAGGAAAATGCATATCCTTTCATTTTGACACTTTTTTAGTCCTACCTTGCTTTATTTATCCCTATTTATGTCTTAAGTGGTCTTATTTTTCATCCACAAGACTAATAAATTGTATCTTTTTATTGCTAATCCCGACAAACATCAAAGGGTAAATGATAATTTAATGATTCTAGTTGTGTGTCCCTAATTTTTGGACTCGGACTAAGATGCCACCTAGGGCGTTTCTATCCTCCAAAGGTCTTTGGATCCTCTTTATAAAAGTACCTTAAATGGGCCCCTTTTTGGAGTCTATTCCCTAAGTTTTAAGACTCGTGACTAAGACACCACCTAGGGCCTCTTAGTCCTCCTCAAGTTATTTTTGGGATTTAATTTCAAATCTTGGTAGCATTTAGCCTCCTTTAATTAATGAATTCATATGTCAGCTTGTTGTGGTGTAATTTTGGGATATTAAGCATAGATAAGTATAAATACAAGGTTCCTTCTCTCATTTCTCATCCAATCCTAATATCTAAGCATTAAAGTATTCATGTATTATAGCAATTTTGTGATCAAGAGAACATTCAAGAGTAATTCATCAAGAATTTTGAGCCATCATTAAGATTCAAGCATCATTTCAAATATATTCTTGCATCATGTGTGTTTTTGAGCTAACATTTGTGATGTAGGGTTTTGATCCAAGCAAGCAATTCAAGTCAAGATCTATCAAGCATTCATTCAAGTCAAGATCTACATTCAGGCTAGCCACTTCACACAAGTTTGCAGATTTCATAACAAGGGTTTGGTGAGTTGCAACATAGCATTTTGTTCATTCATCATTTCCCTTCATTATTCTATTTCATTCCAAGGTTTACTTACCAACAAGGGGTCTGAACAAGGAAAATCCCCATTTACTAATAATCAACAAGTTTTTCCTCTCTTGCATGTTTGTGTTTGTAGATTTATGTTCAAAATCATTTGAAGTGCAAAGTTGTAAAGTTGCAAAGCTGTCATCTTCATAAAAAGTCACCTACAGACTAGATCTAGAAGTTTTAGGACCTAAGATCTAAGAAGAAGGAAGTGCAAACCTTGGACCTGAAGATTTTCTTCTAAAATTGTAGAAATTTAGATCGGGACTAAGACAACAATAAGGGCATCTTAGTCCTCTTGGAGGTATTTTGCAGAGATTCCTTCAGATCATGTTCTGACATCAAAAGATTTTGCATTTCCCCCAAAAAATAGCAGTGGAACTAAGACAATAGTAAGGGAATCTTTGTCCTCCCTAGCATATTTTGATAGCATTTTTGAATTTTCAAAATCCTCATTACATTTCTAGACTTCCTAGGTACACATCCTAACTTGCTATTTCTTAATTTTGTCATTTGCATCCATTATTTAGCTTGTATTACTAGGTTTTGTGAGTTGAATATTGACTTGTATTTTCCAAGCTTTTGCTTGGTGATGAACCCTTCAAAGCCTAAAGACCCCCCCAAGGTCTTCCATGTTGAGAATTGACTTACCTTTTTGTTGATAGTAAATCCAATTTGGGATCACATGGAATATTTGAACGATAATTGGAGAAGAGTGGTGTTATATGACCTAGGCCATAAAGCATCCCATTTCTCCTATTGTTCATTTTGTTGAACCTAACATTTTAGAACATTAATTTTTTGTGATTTAGAGTTCATTAAGGTCCTAGATCTAGGTTGCATTAATTATTGCATTGCATCTTGCATTAGTGAAAATGCATCTAGGGTTTCTCACATGTGCATTAGTAAAAGTGCATATAGGTTTCATTTTTGCTTTCTTGCATATTAACTCATTGGAAAAATGAAAAGAGAATTGTTAATCATCCTAATTGCATGTTACCGGATTATCTACTAAAGGGAAGAAGTTCTTCAAGGACAGGGCTTTTTTTGATGAAGTTGTGATCAGATTTCCTAAAATGGAAAAAGAAAGGCTAAGCCTGGTTAAAATTGCAAACAACTACTTCGATGCAGACACCATAAAGGCCACTTGGAGAAAGGTTTTGTGGGTCATCATGGAGTACATTACGGTGGACGGGTGCTTCACCAGAGTCTATGGCTACCACTTTGCTCTTCTCAACCACTTTCGATACAAGGTTAGGGTCTCTCTCCCCTATTATTTTTTTTGTTCCTTGAAGAAAATCTTGGAGGATAATAAGAAAAACCCTAAAAGATTCCCCATCCTACACACTGGGTTAATAAGGTTTATTTTTGAACATTTCCAAAAAATGCCTGCCCCCGCTATCCTGGAAACTATCCCTGATTCTGAGAGTGACGACACTGATCCCAATGGCTCAAAGTATTTGCCTAACTCTAGTCCGGCTAGAAAAGTCCTTAGCTTGCACGTTGTCCCTTCTGGGAACAAAAACCCTACTCCCCTTTCTGGTAATACCCATGTTGAGCTTGAGCTTGATAGCCCCTCCCTTAAGAACAGCTCTATTGATAAGAAACCCCAAGCCAAAATCCTTGTTTCCTACTCTGAAGAATACTCTGAGTTAGAGGAGTCTAATGCCAACAAAACTGAGCTTTGCGCTGAACCTCTACCGGATAAACATGCTAATGATGACTCCCCTGTTATTCCTAACCCTGAGAAAACTTGTCCTAATATTGGAAAAGAGCCCTCTCTGGATGTTCTAAACCTTGCCAAAACCAATTCTGAGTCCCACTTCAAACTCTTGGAATGTACTTTCATTGAAATTAATGAGTTGAAAATAAAAAATTGGGCCCTTCAAAGCAAGATTGAAGAGCTGGGTGCTAAGATTGCAGAGATTGAAAAGAAAGATGTGGATCATAGTAACAGATATATAGACTCCAAGGTTGAGAACATAAGGAATACCATCAAAACCGTTGCTAAGCAAAATAACCGAATGGCAAGACACAATGCCATTATTATTAACGCAATGACTGAAAAGCTAGATAAAGCCCAGCAGGGATCTTTGGTGGTGGATCTGGAGGAAACAGAGGACAAAAGCTAGGATACGGATGCGGGCATTTCCAAAAGAACCAGACCCAATCTAAAGCGCAAGGTCCCCCCTACTTTGAAGATGATTCAAATTTTTAAAAAGGGAGTCAATGATATGCAGAATCTGGAGGTGGAGACGAAGTCTGTCCTCAAGACTCTGAATTAACGGCTGGGGTTTTTGGTGCTTACTTTGATGTTCCTTTTGGTTTGACCTTTTTGGTCTTTTTCATTTGGTTGCTGCTGATCTTTTCTCAGGCAACTGGTCTTTTTGGTTGGACTTTTGTGTCCTCTTTTCTGTTTTGTAAACGTTGTGGTTTCGGGTCCCTGTAAAACCCGTTTTACCCCTTTTATCAAAACATTGTTAGTGCACTCAAATTTTTAAAAAAATACATTCAACTTTGCATCCAATTACTTCTTATTAGTCATTTTTTCTTGCATTAATATGCATAGTTTTCTATTTCTAAACATCAAGTCCCTAAGTAGGCAATCTAGGAACACTACTATTAACTTAGATTTTTCTAGTTTTCTAAAAAAAACCTCTATTGGGACTAAAATTCCCTTACTAGCGTCTTAGTCCCTCAATAGGTTTTTGGCTTAGAACCTTGGCTAAGTTGCTTCCTAACTATTCCAGTTTCTAGAACCTCAAAATTCCTTCAACATGACCAAGACGCCCTTGCTGATATCTTAGTCCTTGTTGACATTGCAGTTGTGATTTTTAGGGTTTAAATATGTTTTTTTGTGCTTATGTTTTTTGCCATTGGTTATTTGTTTCAGTCAATTGAATTTCTATTTCATAGATTTTACTAAATCTAGCTTAAAGTGGTTCATTTCATGCATTGCTTCATTCCAAATTTCCACTCACAACATTTCATTACATAGTGTAATCAATAAATTACCTTTTTTGAAATCTAAAAATAGCATCTACACATTTCATTTTAGGCCTTTACATTGCATTTTGAGTTTGCATAAATGTTCGTATCAGTCTTTTCCAAGTTTTTAAAGAAAACGTTAGTCAATAAGCATGTTAGTCATTCATTCAATGCATTCCCTAGTTATGAGAGCCTCTTAGTGCAAGGGAGTGAAAATAGTTATGTTGACCTTAAACCTAAACCCCCTCCTATATCTCCTATTTGTATGGATGATGTGATAGAAGAGAATACAAACATAGATAATCATGATGATCATGATTGTTCTTATCTTGATACATCTCTTGTTAGTGATGAAGGTATCTTGGTGAAAGAAGATACAATTGTTGAGAATCATCATATTCTTTCTTTTCCTTCTCCTCATCCCTTTTGGGAAGATATTATAGCACAAGAAAATGAGGTCATTGGCACATTCCTAAATATTACTTTACCTAGTCTCCATTCATCCCTTGCTTAAGAGAATGACCTAGTGAAAGAGGATGAAAACATAGATAAACATGGCAATAACATTTATTCCTCTCCTAGTTAGGAAAAATATACTTTGATTAATGAAGGTCATGAGAATCTTAGTTTTCTCCCTTCACCTATGGAAACCCTTATTGAGCAAGACAATTCAACCATTAATCATTCCCCTACTTGCAGTGAAGTCATTTTAGAAGAGCCAACCTTTGAATGTCATGAAAATTTAGTATGTAGTTATCCTAAAGACTCTCTTCCTAGGGAGGTGAACAAAATATTTTGGACATGGAGGCTCTCTTACACTTCTAGGGTTTTGCACCTAAAAGGAGAGGAATCCCGAAAACCTTGATGGCTCACTCAAGAATATGCCCTTGAGATTCCAATGCAAAGATGATTGAAATTTGTGTAAGGGGAATTTCCTTGATGCAAAGAACTAATAAAAGAGATTGATTATAAATGCAAAACTAGGAAAATGCAAATTGTTTGAAAACACGCTGTGATATGCAAAAAGATAGATTGAATACAATATAAAACAAGATAGAGAAGCTAAACAGAAAGAGTGGACCTAGAAAATGATAAAGGATAGAATGAAGACTGTAAATGTCTCTATAATTTTGGAAAATCTAATTTTTTGGCCAACTGGGACTCATGCACCAAGCTGGGTGACTTAGTCCCAGATAATGGTTTCTGCCCAGAAAGTAATTTCAGGGAAATGGGTACTAGAATCTGCAAACTGATCTAGAAAATACCTCTAGTGGGATAAATATGACAATGATGGTGACTTAGTCCTTTTTAGCTTTTCTGAAGATTGAAATTATAGATTTGTACTCCAACACCTACACTTTGTTCCCAAATTGAAACCCGAATTCAATTCTACGAAAACACTTGCAAAATAGAATATAGTTTTATTTCTAATGGGGGGTTTTCCACGGTCAAACCCCTAGTTGGTACTTAAACCTTGAAAGGGATAATGAAATATGCAATAAAATGCTAGCCCTAAATGCATCTAAAACTAGGAAATCTGAAGCAAGATGCAACCCTATTCTAACATGCAAGAATAAGATGTATGGATGAAATTTGAACAATGCAAGACTCCCTTTAAGAGACCTTAAATCACTTTAAATGAATCTGAATGACATAAAAATCTTCCTTAGGCTGAAATAGAGATAAAATGGAAGATGGAATCACTTAGAAAATAAGTCCTTAAGCTTGGCTTGATGGCTAGTTGCATCTCCCCAACCTAGAATTCTTCATGATTCTTGATAGGAATCCATGATCAACCCTAAACAATGCAATAATTTGGATTAAAACTAAGCTTGAAGACATACAAAAACGCTTGAATGTTGTCCTAAACCTTCAACTTTGTTGTAGATAGACTTATAATCTTCTTGTGAAAGATATTCAACACTTGTCTTTTGAATTCGTTTGTTAAAAATGACTAGATGATTTGAAAATGACCTAAAAAATTATATGTATAGGAATTCATACCTAATTAAGCATTATTTAGACCTCACAGGTTGACATTGATCATAAATTTGAATTAGGTCAGTGATTTTCTCACTCAAAATTAAAAAATCCCCCAAAAGGGACTAAATCACCACCTTAGGCAAGTTAGTCCCACCAGAGGGGACTCATTTTCCCAAGGTGGTGAATGGGTCCCACTTGAGGTTTTTTGAGGTGGGTTTTCTAAAATTTGAATAATTTAAGTGTTATTTGTCATGATTTATATGATTTTTTAGTGGAATAAGCCTGAAGGTCCAAAATAATGGGTCTTAGGGGCCTATAAATGGTAATTTTAAGGAGTTATTAATGCAAGGATGCAAAATATGTCCAAATTAAGCATGAAATTGCCTCTTTCTTTAAGAGTATACAATTTTCTATGCTATATTTAGCCCCCACTTTAGTGCCCATTTGACTCTATGTGCATATGCAAGCTAAAGGACTCTAAATAGTACACTTTATTTCATAGAAGGATACTCATTCAGAAGATGGGAGAATGAAGCCCCCAGTGTAGTTATTTGCAAAACCACAACATTAGGAACCACATCCTGCAACATGAAATTGTTAGTTATCCAAAAATCTATTGGAAACATAAGGGCAGACAACTGAGAGGGGGGGTGAATCAATTGTCTCAGAAATTAAACTTATTCAACTTATTCTCAGATCTGATAAATAACCATGAAAGCATAAACCATCAACACATCAGAAACACACATAACACCAAGAATTTTTTTATGTCGAAACCTTGTTAGGGGAAAAACCATGGTGGAGGTTAATCCACAAGATTATACCTTGTTAAAAGTATAAAAGAATATAAATGGGGAATGCACATGCATTCAGGCACACTGCCTAGAGCACACTACTCAAATGCAAAAAGTCTTACCACCCAAATGAAGAGACACTTTCTTATAGAAACATTCGGATTACATCCGCAAGTTTTTGAACTAAGAAAATAACATCTACTAATCCCTTATTACAGTTCTGATTAAGCACATAAATACTTCTTCAAACTCTTCTTCACATTTTACTTCTTCCTTCAAGAGAGTAGAAAATTATTCATGCACACCATCACTTCAAATGGTATAAACAATCGCTCATATATATCCGCAACTAGAGATAACATCGGCTACATGTCAGCTTTAACAAAATGTAAAATGTGTACAAGTTGTCGGCTCAAAACAAAAGAAATTTATCAATGTGAACAAACCAATGTTGGCCACAACATACTAAGGAAAAAAAACAATATCCTCGATCACAAAACACCTTAAAAAATTATGCCTCGAAGATCCACAACATGCTACAATCACCCTGTCGGCCATGATCATGAAAAACATAAACTCACAAAAGAAAATCAGCAATCACGGGAACAACGATCAACGTAGACGTACAACACAGATAGAGCATGATCTAGAAACATCCACGAGCATCATGAATCACCACAGAAGCATCCGCAACAACTCAAATTACTAGAATCACATCATCTTCTTTCAAGAGCACCCACTAAAGCAAGAAAACAACTATCAGAACACAGATACTCATAACTCGATCAAATCTTCATGCAAATCTCTAAAACTTAATGTGGATAAAATAGATATACTTGAAAACAAACCCTTTAATCCACAACCTCTTATCATCAACATATTGAGCTAGCGAGTATACTAAACTTCACTACATCACTAACAAAGTTTGCAACTTATTTTATTACAATTTTCTCAATATCCTTGACAAATACAGCCTTAAAAACATTAATGCCAATAGTGTTGAAATCAATGACAACCACATATCAGAATCATCCAAAAATCTCCCCCTTTGGCATTGATGGCAACATGATGTGGAAAACACCATCAATGCAACTATCTCTTAGCACTTTCTCCCCCTTAGATTTTGAATCTTTTCTTCATAACTCTTTCACAATTCTTCACATGACTCTTCTCCCCTTTTGACATCAATGAAAAAGATACATATTATCTTTCTCCACACAACCTCTGAACCACATTTCTAAACATCTAACTACTCCCCCTAAGTAGCAGCCACTACAACATCAATTTGGATCAACATATGACTATGAAATTCACAAACTGATGCAAGTCAATGGATCTTAGTTTTGATTAGGAGGGGTAATCAAACCTAGCTTCCCTCTAAGATTATTGAAAGTATCCTTAGGCAAGGGCTTGGTAAATATGTCTACAATATGTTCCTTAGTGGGAAAATACTCCAATTTGACTTCCTTTTCACTTACCTTCTCTCTCAAAAACTAAAACTTGATAGATATATGCTTTGTCTTTGAATGCAACATTGACTTCTTAGAAATGTTAATTCCACTTGAATTATCACAAAATATGGCAATAGGTTCATCATACAAAACTCTAATATCTTTCAACATCTACTTCATCCACAATACTTGAGTACAATTGTTAGCAACAATAATGTATTTTGTCTCTACAGTAGATAAAGAAATGGAATTTTGCTTCTTACTTAACCATTAAATCAATTTATTTCCCAAGAAAAATGCACCACCACTAGTACTCTTTCTATCATTTACATCTCCTACCCAATCAACATTAGTAAAAGCACTCAAAGTAAGGTCATCTTCTCTAAGATACCATAGGCCAAAATCAACTGTCCCCTTGTTAGTTGATAGATTTATCACCTAACCCTATATTCTTATGCCCACAAAAGGTGATAAATGTAACTACAGTTGAATCGGTAATAGTAAAATTTCTAAGCCGATTCTCTACTTGTTTTAAAAGGTTGCAACTACCTTTATCTGATATTCAATGAATGATTTTCAACTAAAGTTTCTTTTAACTAGAAAGCAAGTAAAGGAAGGGGCTTTTAACCAAAAAACTTCAAAGGTATCTATCAACTTCATGTAACAAAAATTGAAACTGCTTAAGAAAAGATAGAGACGAAACAAATATCACCTTAGAATCCTTATTCATAGATAATAATACCACAACAATATAGCTAAATATATCATCTATCATCCCAATAACTGATAACACACTGGAAAATATTTAGTATAAATAGAATGAATCCATACACCATAATTCAAATATTACACATGCATAAACTTCACCAATGTCTTCTATATCATAATAACGGATAACAGCAAAAATAACAATTTTTTTGTTCTAATGAGTAAAACAAAGTTTTCCCAAATGTTTTGTATCACATCAATCAAACCCATATTTAAACATAGAAAATTTCTTCAAATGGTAACATTTTCTTGAAAGTGACCGTACCAAAAACATAGAAAAGTCTTCAACTTAAAGAGCAAGATTAAAAAAAGTACTTAAAATACTAAAAATAAACTATGCATCGGTCCCTCCCACTTCAACCTCTTTAGCTTCTGGTTCCTTGGCCACTTCTTGTTGCAACATCTTTTCCCGCACTTTCATTTTGGATTTGTATTCCATGTACCTAGTAATGATTGCAAGTATCTCTCTACTTCCTGGTGTTAATGTGATCTGGAGTCTAGTTCTCCATTTTCTAAGAGCAACCTCAGATTCATTTAGAATGTCTGACCTTCTATCAGCTTTGGTTTTAAAAGTTTTAAGATAGAGCTCTATCCTCCCAAGCTTAGAGAAAGATTTTTTTGTCACTGTAGTAGGATCTGATATTTCCTTGTTGAATGCTTCTTTGAATTTTGAGCAAATTTCCTCTGAGTCTAGAATCTTCTCATCAATCTCATTAGTTATATTCACTTGTAGATCATGACAATTCCCTTTGATTTCTGCTAACATATCCAAATACTTTTCTAGTGCTTCAGTAATTTCTTTCACCAAGTTATCATATATGTTTAATTTTCATTCAGTGAATCAAGCCACGAGGGATCTAACTCCTTTGGATCACCCACAATTTGTTCATTAATTAAGTTTAGTTAATTCATGGAAATTAATTCCTTCATTTCTCCTAAAAGTACATAAAAGTTGGTCTGATCTTTCCTATGCTACTGGAGCTCTGCTATCAATTCTTTTCTCTTATCAACAATATGAGTGTAAGAAATCATAGATTTATGAATAAAAAGCATAGTTTCTTGAGACATCTCCTCAATCCATTCATTGGGAGCCTTGGACTAGTTTACGTTCTTTTTTACCAACTACATTGCAGACTCATCAATAACTCCTTGAAAACTTGGGGCACTAATCAATAAAAAGGGTGAAACTACAGAAGAGATAAAGTTTTTAAAATATAGAACTTGAGATTGTAATTTTACCCTTTCCTTTCTTTCTTCTTTTACTCGCTTCGCTAAAGCATTGACTGAATAGTTGGCGTGATATACATTGCCCTCAAGTGTCTTGGGCCCCATGTCAACATGCATGATCTTATAATCAGCTGGAGTTATTTCATCCTCCAAATCCTTTAAAGGCTCTACAACCTATAGTATTTGACTACTAGAGACAAGATCATCTAGTGTCATTGAAATTTTTTGAGCTCTCTTCGGCCCTGAGGAAGTTTGGACCAATTTTTCCACCATGTCTACTCTGGTAGATGTTGTGGGAGTGCATTGTCTCTTATTTTCTACTTCCTTCCTCAACCATACTAGAGAGTTCTATATTAAAATAGAAACTTTATTACCTTGAACAACCTCCCTAGATTCACTAGGAACAATTGATATATTTTCTACAGGAGAAGAAGGATTTTCGAATAAAGGCGGGAAATTATTATCTTCAATAATTTGCTGGAAAATGATATCTAAATCTTCAACTGTAGGTTTTATTTGAACCATCTTCTTTTTAGGAGGAGGAGTAGATGGGCTATCTTCTTCACATGCCAACTTCAATTTAAGTTATTCTTCAGGTTTTTCACCATCACCCCTAGATTGCGAATTCACACTAGAAGACCTAGTAGCCATTCTTGCTGATGATGTACTTCTTGTAGTTACTTGACTAGATCCCTATTCATTTTTCTGAGATTATTTTGCTTCACAAATGGAACCAGTAGCCTTCTACCATTTCCCTTCTAACCAATCTTGAGTTCTTTTGAGTACTGGCGTAGCCCACACACTCATATGAAAAACTTCACTTTTTCCATAGTCAACCTTAGGGTGAGATTTGTTAGGGAATTTCTCATATTCAAGATTAAGGACCACTAAATCTTTAGTCACATTCTCAAGAATTTGGAAAGAAATACAAAAAGATTGTATCTTCTCAAGGGTCAACCTCATATGATCTTTTCTAAACACTTCATTTTCATCAATACAATCCTCCCAGAAATCTTCAATGGAAGGTTGATGCTAATATGAGCTTGCATCGTACAATTTTTGTCTTACAAAACCCTTGTTGTCAAAATTGGTTCTCATAAACAAATACTAGAGATTATATTCCTTAAGAACCTTTCCAACACCTTTAGCCATCTGATTGATTTTGCATGTGAAGGAAGGGGTTACTAATGGGAAGGTATACCCTCATTTTCCCATATTCATGTATTTAATATCACCATGGCCATTTATCTACAAACTTCAAAAAACACTAATAAATCTTCAGGATATTTGGGCAATTTCAATGGGGATTTTTCATAACCTCCTATCTTTAAATAAGAAAATCTATCAAACTGAATGTAAAAACTTATGAACTTCAACACCAAAGATTTTGACTTAGGGGAAAAACACATTTCGGGGTTTACATCCAGTTTCCTCACGACTTCCACAAAAAATGAATCATTAACAAGGAAATATTCTCCCATTCCAACTTGCTTGGTGAATTGTGGATAACATTTATAAATGGGCATGCCAAAAGTCAACAATGCCTGCGGTTTCAAACTTGGCTAGAAAGATCTCTAACTGGCAATGATATATATCAAGCAAGAACACAAATGAAAAGTTGTAGTCTCTTGAAAAATGACTAATTGTTCATGTAGATGAAAGAAAATTATCTTAGCCCAATCGATAAATATATTATCATCACAAATAACCAAAATAAACTAGCACATCTAGTATTCAAATAGTTCAATTTGTTCATTCCTAACAATGCGGTGTAGCAAAGAAATGATATCAACAATTTCCACTTTAAAATGCACCCTTTTAAGTTTATTGGGCAACTGGGACTTACCTCTTTTCTCTGACTTTAACCATCCTTTGGCCATAGAATTTTTACACCAAGCTTCATTAACCATGAAAAATTCATTACTTGCTTCAACAGACATCTCCTTTATAGGTTCCTTTTCTAGAATTCTCAATGCTTGGGAAATGACTTCAGGGGAAATTTTTGCAACAATGGTTCTATCCACGACCTTGATTTCTTGAGTTTCTGGAATGTACCTTCTTGCACATGCAGCAATTAGGTCTACACTTAGCATGGCTTCTGGAAAACCTTTAGCATGAGCTAATCCACTTTTGAGCACCTTCACATCTATAGCATACCTTTCTTTTCTTTTAAAATGTGCCCATAATTCTTCCAATTTAAAAATTCTCGGCTCTGTATCTCTCACACTGAGCCAACGATTTTCAATTTTATACTCCATGAGCTCACCATAGTTAAAAGAAACATTTGAATTCCTGAAGAAATAATAACAAGTAGAAGTACAGCCAAAGTTTTAACAAATAATTTCTCACCACCTTAAGCCATGTAAAATGACAAGACATGCATTTGATGTTGAATTAATACGACACTTTATTTTATTTTGTAGTAATGAAAGCCATAAGGTATGTGTTCCTTGAAAAAATATTTGATAAGATGTATCCAGGTTATACTGTATGCCTTATTAAATGCAAGAATGATGCCTCAAAAACTACGGAACGAACAACAAACCTCTTTGTCACAACAAACTAAAACTTAATAACACAAAGTTGGGAGTTATGAAGCTTTGAGAACCTCTAACTCACCGATCATACATTTGAAACTACAAATAATAATAAGTTGGGCCATTAGAAAGTTAATAAAAACACAAACCTAAAAAAAAGGAATACAAACAAGAAGCGCAAAGAACTAAGTTTTCAAACTTGAAGAACACGTGACAAAGGGTTAGAAAGTTAGGGAACACCACGATAAAGGACTAAAATGAATATAAAGGCCTTTAACTTAAATCGGAAGCACATAAAATGGGACACAATTAAAACACGTGATACAAAGTATATTTATGAGTAACACCCCTTCAAATACCTGAAAATCCTCTTCATAGCTATCACATGAGATTCCTTAGGATCAACTTGAAATCTTGCAACAATGCATACAACATTCATGATATCAGGTCTAGTTTGACTCAAATAGAGCAATCCACCAATCATGAATATGTGTCTAGTCTAATTTTTCTTAGGAGAATCATCATCTTGTGTCAACTTGATCCAGTCACCATAGGTGTACCAACTAGATTTGAATATTCCATACCAAACTTCTTCAACAATTCTTTCACATAATTGGACTAAGATATAAAGATCCCCTTATCTAGTTGAGTAATTTTCATTCCCAAAAAGAATTTCATTTCTCCAATCATAGACATCTCAAACTCACTCTGCATCTCATTAGAAAACCTCATGCACAAACTATCATCTCCTCCAAAAATGATATCATCAACAAAGACTTCAACAATCAAATCTTTATCATGATCAATATTGAAATACAAATTACTATCAACAATACCTTTATTAAATCCAAGCTTCAACAAATACTTGTCCAATCTGGCATACAATGCTCTTGGAGCTTGCTTGAGTCCATATAGTACTTTCTTCAACTCACAAACCATATCTCCCTAATCATTCAATTGAAATCCATCGGGTTGCTCAATATACACTTCTTCCAGTTCACCATTTAGAAATGCTGACTTGACACCCATCTGATAAACCTTGAAGTTTTTGTAAGTAGCATAAGCAAGAAATAGTCTTACAACTTCAATCCTAGCAATAGGAGAAAAAGTTTCTTCAAATTCAATTCCTTCCATCTGAGAATATCCTTTACACACCAGTCTTGCTTTGTTTCTAACAACTTCACCTTGCTCATTCAGTTTGTTACGAAAGACCAATTTAGTTCCAATTACATTTTTATCATTAGGTCTAGAAACAAGAATCCATGTATCCTTCTTCTCAATTTTCATTAGTTCTTTCATTGCTTCCACCCAATGTTCATCTTTGCATGCTCCATTGACACGTTTACGCTCAGTCTTTGAGATCAAATGGTATTCTTCTATAATTTTTCTCCCAGTTTGAACACCTTTGTTCTTATCACCTATAATTTGATATTCTAAATGATTTAGCCTTACATACCTTGGAGTCTTGGGTTGTTCTTGAACTTTAGACTATTGTGATCTCACTTTTGTACTTGCACTAGTTCCTTGCTCTTGATTTTCCCAATTCACCAGAATGATCTGAACTTGATTTGAAGCCTAAACTTTCTTTCCTATATCTGAATTGTCATTTTGATCATCTGATTCATATAAGTAGGTTTGGATGGTTTAACTAACATGTCTTCATGAACCTTGACATTAGCACTTTCAACTAATTTCCTCAAACTCTTATTGTAGCACCTATAGGCTTTATTTTTAGTAGAATAACGAAGAAATATTCCTTCATCACTTCTAGCATCAAACTTTCCAATATCTTCATCTCTTTTGATATAGCATTTACTCCCAAATATTTTGAAGTATCTAACAGTAGGCTTATGACCATACCATAGCTCATAAGGAGTCTTACCGGTATCACCTTTGACATGTACCTGGTTGAGAGTGTAAATGGAAATACTCAGAGCTTCTCTCCAATAAATATGAGGAACATTTCCTTCCAGCATCATAGTCCTAGCAGCTTCTTGAATTGTCATGTTCTTCCTTTCCACAACTCCATTTTGTTGAGGGGTCTACAGGGAAGATAATTATCTCTTGATCCCATGCTCTTCACAAAAAGAATTAAACTCACCAGAAGTGAATTCACCACATCTATTTGATCTCAGACATTTAATCTTCGGACCTGAATCTGTCTCAACCATAGCCTTGAAAATATTGAATTTTTCTAGAGCTTCATATTTTTCCCTTAAGAAAGTAACCCACATCAATCTAGAATAATCATTAGTGAGTAACATGAAATACCTATCTCCTCATAAAATTCTGACTCTAGAATGACCACAGAAGTTAGTATGCACAAGCTCCAACACTTCATTTGAACAATGTTGTTTGCTTTGGAATGAAATTCTAGATTGCTTCCTTAACTTACATTCCTTGCATATAGTATTAGTAGGTTTTATCAACTTAGGAAGATCTCTCACTACCTGAGTAGAGCTTATCTAGATAATATTATTAAATTTTACATGACACATTCTCTAATGCCACAACCAACTTTCATCAATTTAAGCAATCAAACAACTTTTTACTCGCAATATTTAGGTGAAAGATATTACCTTTTTATTTTGTACCAGATGTAATCACATTTCTAGAACTTCCCAATATTCTACACTTTCCATTCTTGAATTGAAGATTGTATCCTTTGTCAACCATCTATCCAATACTTAAGAGAATATGCTTGAAACCTTCCACATATAGAACATCATCAGTATTATGCTTACCATCAAGAGAAATGGATCCTCTACCATGAATTACACCAGCTTTGTCATCTCCAAATCTTACAACACCACCATCATACATTTCCAAGCTCACAATTTTACTTTTATCACATGACATGTGATGAGAGCATCCACTATCAATTACTCATTCATCTTTTTCTTCAACTTTGGCAGCTAGAGCTTTCTCCGCATTTGTGCAACTAGCAGATTCAATAGGCACTGGATCATTTTTCTTGATAGCATTAAATACCCATTCATCCTTATTTAAATTGCCTCTATCAAATTCATCATCTATCACACCTTCATCGGCAACATAATAACATTTTCTTTGAAATCTAGTCTTGTTAGGTCTTGACTTAGGAACTATTTCTAGGAACCTTGATGTAAAATGACCTATCTTATTGTAGGAACTATTTCTAGGAACCTTGATGTAAAATGACCTATCTTATTGTAAGAAAAAAATTTAATAGGAAATTTCCCTTTATACTTACCTTCTCTATTGGCTTCCATCTTGACAATAAGTGCTCCAAGCTCATATAGTTTTCTCTCTTCTTCTTCAATCTCTCTCATTTCCTCTTCATACTTGAACATCTTTCTAGAAGAAATTTCTCCTAGATCATATCTATGCTTATCTTTTCTAGAGATGGTACCTTTGAATGCATATTTTGTCTTAGGAAGAGAATCACCAAACTCACTTAACTCAAAAGTAGTAAGCTTACCAATCAACATGTCTCTGGTTACATTTTTCACAGTCTAGATCTCCTCAATAGCAGTAGCTTTAGCTTTTTATGTAGCAGTCAAGGATTTGAGAACTTTAGCAACAATCTCTGATTCTTCCAATGTTCCACTAGCACATCTAATACTACACACAAGTTCATTCACTCTCTGCATAAAATAAGTGATGTTCTCATCATCACCCATTCTCAACATTTCATATTTCCCTTTCAAGCTTTACAACTTAGCAATCTTCACATGGGCATCACCTTCATACAAAGTTTCCAAATTTTTCTAGATCTCATAAGAAGTCTTCAGCTCCATTACATTTGTCATCTTGGAATCAATCAAAGAACTCAGCAATGCTTCCTTAGCCTTGATATTGTACTCGACATCTTTAATCTCAACAGCAGTAGAAGTACCATTATGTGGAATGATATACGTATTCTTTGTAATGTTCCAATAAGGTTCACCAATACATCTCAAATGAGACTCCATTTGAGTCTTCCACAAAGAATAATTAGTTCCATCAAATATCAGACTATCCTTCTTATATGTCTCCATCCTGGATCACCTCAAGCTATTAAACTTCTTCCAAGGAACCTGCTCTGATACCAATTGTTGGAAACACAAGGGAAGACAACTGAGAGGGGGGGTGAATCAGTTGTCTCAAAAAATAAAATTATTCAACTTATTCTCAGATCTAATAAATAACCATGAAAGCATAAACCATCAACATATCAGAAACACACATAACACCAAGAATTTTTTTACATGGAAACCTTGTTAGTGTAAAAACCATGGTGGAGGTTAATCCACTAGATTATACCCTGTTAAAAGTATAAAAGAATATAAATTGGGAATGCACATTCATTCAGGCACACTGCTCAAATACAAAAATGATTACTCCCCATAGGAAAACACACTGTCTTACAGAAACATTTGGGTTACATCCACAAGATTTTGAACTAAGAAAATAGCATCTGCTAATGCTTGATTGCAGTTCTGGTTAAGCACATAAACACTTCTTCAAAATATTCTTCAGACTTTACTTCTACCTTTGAAATATTAGAAAATTATTTTTGCACACTATCACTTAAAATGGTATAAACAATCACTCGTATATATCTGCAACTAGAGATAACATTGGCTACATGTCGATTTAACAAAATATAAAATGTGTACAAACTATCAGCTGAAAACAAAAATAATTTATCAATACGAACCAACCAATATTGCAAAAAATATTAAGGACCAAAAACAATATCCTCGATCATGAAACATCTCAAACAATTATTCCTCAAAGATCCACAACACACTACAATCACCTTGTCAGCCATGATCATGAAAAACATGAACTCACAAAAGAAAATCACCAATCACGAGCACAACAATCAATGCAGACATACAACACAGATAGAGTATGATCTAGAAACATCCACAAGCATCATGAATCACCACAAAAGCATCCACAACAACTCAAATTACTAGAATCTCATCATCTTCTTTCAAGAACACCAACTAAAGCAATAAAACAACTGTTAGAACACAGATACTCATAACTCAATCAAATATTCATGTGAATCTCTAAAAATTAATGTGGATAAACTAGATATACTAAAAAAAAAACCCTTTAATCCACAACCTCTTATCATCAACATACTAATCTAGCCACTATACTAAACTTCATTGCATCATTGACAACCTACAACTTATTTTATTACAATTTTCTTAATATCCTCGACATATACAACCTTAAAGAAATTAATGCCAATAGTATTGACATCAATGACAACCACATATCAGCAACATCCAACAAAATCCTCTTATGCAACTTATAGAAATCATATTCGAGGGTAGATGTATGCCCCCCCTTGATTCTACTTACTTTACAAAGGTCGAATCAAGGTAGCAATATAGCCATGTTGAATAAGGAAAATCATAGCATAGGACATATCCAAGTACCATGCCACATAATGATAGATGACTGATGATTTTGGGTACAAAATCATGGCTGCAACACAACAAACGACATAAAAAATGGAGCTCACTAGCACCCATTATGTTGTTTTGAATAAATCACTTTTGAACCCTACTATAGTAAAAATCCTAGTTTTAAACATACATAAGAGTTAAAAGTGAAGTAAATTGTCACTTAATTTTTCATTTTACCTTCTTGTAGCTTGAGAGTGGTGAGACAATAGTGAAATATGTTGAGCAAAGAAGACTACAAGATTAAAAGACTGGATGTGCTATGAGACCAGGTGGCACAAGGTGAGCGTCAGCATGAGGTGAGTCGATTATGCTACCTTCATTATGTTTCTACATAGTTATGTAATGATTTTTATGCATTTATAGGTTAATTTAGGTTGGAAAAAAAGTTCACAAAGTGTCCCTTTTTTTTGTGAAGTGTCCCATTTGTTCAAAGAGTGTCCCTTTTGTTCGCAAAGTGTCCCACATTTTTGCAATGTGTCCCGTTTCTTTGCAAAGTGTCCCAAAAGGGTTCTAAAGTGTCTAGGGCCTTTAGGAAAGCACACTCGAGGGACTTTAGCACACTTTTATGCTAAATAATTGAAAATTTAAAGATTTGAGTTGCTTATAGGGTGTATTTTTGTTGTATTAATAGGTACCTTCCTATTCACATTAGCGTTTGGGTGGGAAGTAGCTTATATTTCTAAGAGACCTAGCCCCTACAATTTCATTAGAGGACATAGAGCACTTGCAGGCTATTGGGATATAATGGAAATACCTCATTCCCCCCCATGAGGTACCACGATGTGATATTGATGGCTCTAGCCAAGCGCTAGGATGTAGACACTTGGACATTCCACTTTCCTACTAGTGAGATGACGATCACTCTAGAGGATGTCCACTACATTCTTTGAGTTCCTATTTAGGGAGAGTGGGTACGCTTCCAAAGAAATCATACATTTTATGAGCAGAAGTCTAACATGCAGTATTTTCTAGATGGGCTAGTGCACGACGAGTGGGTGAGAGGATGGATCGATCTTTTGATGCTGCTATATTCATTAGCCTCGATAGTGAGACAAATTATGATGCACATAGTTGGACTAGTAATCATCCTAGATGGGCGTGCAACACACCTAGAGTGAGGACTAGTAGTCTTGATACATGGGTTTGCATAGCATAAGATAGTATATGCCTCGGGGTGCTATATCCTAGCGTATTTATACTATGATCTTGGACAGTTCATGTTTCAAGAGGTGGAAAGCATGGTATACTATACAATTCTATAGGTTTGGTGCCTTGGGCATATCAAATGTACCAGACCTATCAACTTCCCATGTCTGATAGTGGTGGGGTATCCTCAGGCCTTTAGTTATCCTCTATGATGATTGTGGTAGTACATAGATTTACACTTTTGGAGAGTGAGATTTGACCAACTGGACGAGGATGAGATCATGTGGAGACCCTATCATTTTACACTTCAATGGACAGATCACACAAGGAAATTGAGGAGATTACAACTAGATAGACTTTTGGTTGGCTGACATGACCACGTAGTATGCCCCTTCTACTACGATCAAGTCATGCAATAGTTTGGGTAGGGCCACACACCACCTAGGGCACGAACTTTTTTTAGGATATCATTGCGGAGTTCCCAAAGACCAGGTGATACAATATTGCTCACTTTAATCAATGTTTTCAAGAGCGAATCCAAGTACTTAAATCACGATGATCCTCCAGTCTTCAGTGTAGATGATGTCGGTTCCACTGATGGTTATGAGGAGTGGTGGATAGTATCACAAATAGCTCCCATACTTCCTATTGATGAACCTATAAGAGATGTAGGACCATTTCTAGATGATGGAGATGATAGAGAGGATAGGATTGAGGAGACATGGTATAGGGTTGTAGACATATTTAAAGATGTCATTGATGAAGAGTATGATGAGGATGCAGATCTTGACTATGATGGCTAGGATGGAGGGGAGGAGGATAAGGACTAGGAGGACTAGAAGGAGGACAAGGAGGAGGAGCCGCCTATGAGCGAGGATGATGAGGCAACAACTAAGGATCAACATAAGTGGGAAGAGCCCTTACCCATTCATATGACTAGATCATGAGCAGTTATTGTAGCAAGAATCAATATCCATGATCATGGAGGAGCTAGCACATCTTCTATGCCCCTTGTATAGGACGAGGTTGATGTTTTCCATCCTACTAGAGATATAGGTGATGATGTGTTAAATATG
>VDFB02049217.1:155988890-156014984 GCA_007258455.2 Sequoia sempervirens
CAATTAAAAATTTGTTTTAAATTGGAAAGTATCATTTTTTCCTCATCCATGAGAATATTCCAAAGCCTATTTTCTCTCCTCCAATCATTTGAAAAAGGGATATTCTCACTTGGCTTCTTCAGCAAGCTAAACTTTTGACTTCTTGAGCAAGTTACCTTGTGACCTATTTTTGTAGGTCAAAAGTGTTTTTGTTTGGAACAAATGAGAACCCTTGATTATATCTCATCTTGCATTCTCACCTATTGATGATAATCCATGATCCATGCCTCTTCTTCCTTTCATCCTTGACCATTGATTGATATTTTTTATCTCAACCCTTCATTTATCATTTGCTTTCCTATAAATAAAACACTATCTGGAGACAAGTGGATCCATCTTTAACATCAAACTTATGTTGTTGAAATCACTCACACTCGCACTCATATTTTACTCACATTTAGCATATTTTAGTTCACTTTTAGTTGCATATTATTTTTAATATTTCATTAATGGCTTCCATCATATGTAACATAGATGCATATATTTAGCTTATTTTTTAATTACGATTTTAATAATTTTAAGCTTTCATACTTTTAGAGTAGATTTTCATACACCCATATCAATCGTCTTAGCATAAATCGTGTTAAATTAGCTTGCATTATATTCATTTAGCTTTAAATCATGTTTTCATACACATCTATCAATGTTTTCATTAGTTTTCTTCAATAAAACTGATTGAAACAAGCTTATTATCCAAGAGATTAGGAAAGGGTCACCATTCCACATCAATGTGACACCACTCCCCCAATAGGATAAGTTTCAATATCTTAGATTAGAGGATTTTCAAGCTTTCATGATTTAGAATGTTAGTTTTAATGGCTTCTTTGTCTTTGTTTACAATTAATTATCTTATTGGGATTAATGTTTAGTGGGTTAAATATGCCTCAAATTCATATGAATTGGGTGTAGCTAACCTTCAGTATGTCATTAGTCATAGTATGAAATGAAAGTTCTAATGAAAAAACCTAGTGATGCATGAAACTTGAATAAATGGCCTATAAATGCAAATAAATCAGAACAAAAAACTAGAGAAGTATAGAGGAGTACTTGGAAACTTGAGAGAACTTGAATGGAGACTTCAAATTCTAAGTAACCTAAAATTTAGGCCTACTAGGACTCATTCACTAAGCTCGGCGAATCAGTCCTAGATCTAGGTTTTTGTACAAGAATAGGTTTCTGGAAAAAAGGGTATCTGAAACTACAAAAATCTCAAAATTGACCTAAACTGGGACTCATTCACCCAAGGTGGCGAATGAGTCCAATTAGGGCTTTCTAGAGCTTTAAAATTTGAATCTGGTCTTCAAGGTCTGCTCTTTCTATTCCTCTTTATTGCCAAATCTAAAACCTAGTTTCAGACCTGTAGATGACTTTTCTCATGAAGATTATGACCTTACAAATTGGGAGGAAACTCCAACAACTTTTTGCAAGCTTGTAACCTAATTATGTTGTAGAAAAAGGGACCCTTTTCTTGACATGGGATTAAATCATGATAAATTAGACTTAATGAGGCCTTGATTTAGGTGTTGTGAGGCATTTTATCCATCCACACTAGGTCTTAGACCTTTGAAAAATAAATAAAATGCTTTTAATGACATCTTGTCAAGGTGTTGTGAAGTGTTGTAAGACATCTATACATTCTTCTAGACTCTATTAATTATAATTTACCTAGAAGTCATCTTTTTATTCATCAACAAGTCCTATTTTGAAGTGTTGTAAAGTCTTGTAACAAGCTTTCATGATCTTCTAGACACATCTTCACTATTTATCCCTTTTTCATGATTTAATTGACCCCTTTATGCCCTCATATGGCTTAATTAAGTACATTTTTTAATGTAAACCCAATAAAAAACATTAAATACAACATCATTCCTGACACTTATTTTCAGGTCTTCAATGGGACCCATTCAAAATGGGTGGTGAATGAGTCCACCTTGGCCCCAAATTCAAAATATTTTAAATTTTTGTTTCGGCTTTTTATTCAAAATTACTTCAGCCTGTGATGAGGTATTAACGGGTTACTAAGGCACAAGTGTGTATAAATAAGTGTCTTTCTCCTCATTTTGACATCTTCTACATTCACCTAATGAATTCTTCATTCTTCATTCACCAATCTTCCATCTCAATCCAAGCAACTTAGGGTTTTATCATTTCAAGGCATTAAGAGATCATTGTTCAGACTTTCAAGGGAAAATTCTACATGTTATATTGCAGAATTTTAAGATCAATCATCATGGTAAGGTAATCAACTCTATCATTGCATGTTTCATTCCTTTCTTTCATCATTTTGGTTTAATTACCTAAATGGGGTTTGACCAAGGCAAACCCCCATGCCCTAACATTCAACATCTCTCTCTCTCTCTTGTCTTGTATGTTTGTAGATTTAGGTCTCTTGGAAGCTTGGAAATCATTGAAGATCAAGTTGAAAATTCATTCAATTCATCCCTTCATCATTCAAGTCAAAATATCAACAAACTAGACACTTTCAGATTCAAATCTAACAATTTTAGAAGCAGACATCTATAGAAAGCAGAAGTGTAGATCTAGCTCCATAGAATCAACTCTTGAATTTGAAAATTCCTGTAGGTGGAATAATTCACCACCCATTGAGTCCCATCTGTAGGCCTCAAAAGTGGTTTTTTTAGAGTTTAGCTCTCGATAGTCAGAAACCTACTTTTGGAACTTTTCACTAAAAGCAGGACTGATTCGCCATGCATGGTGTATTAGTCCTAGTGGCCATTAATAGTGACTTTTGGAACATTCCAGAACCTTCCAACAATAGTAATCTACCTCCAAGTGCACTCTGATCAGTCTCATCATTTTTTTTTCATTTGTTTAGGTTTCTAGTTCATATTTGCAATCAACATTGTGTTTTCCAGCATCTTGCATTCATTTATTTGCATTTGTAATCATTCAAACACATCTACACACACTTCACATCAATATCACATACATCCTTACATTAATCTTGAGTGAAACATTGTGCATTTTTGTCCATCCTCCCCCTTTAATGTGTAAAACCCTAAGAGAGCAAGGAAGGATTTGGGTACCAAAATCCTTCATTTCACTAATCTTCAATGATCCTTCAAATGTTCAAAGCACCAAGATATGCAATCACACAAAGAGAGAATAAAAAGTGTTGATTGTTAGGGAATAAGGGTTTTCCTTGGTCAAACCCCTTGTAGGTAATTAAACCAAATGATGAGATAATGAAATGAAGGAATGAAACATGAAACAAAGAACATGAATAATGGACAATAATACCTTGGATGATGTCTTGTAAATTTGAAACTCAACATGAAATGGCCATGAAGGATGCAGATCTTGATCTTGACAATAGGTGTAGAACAATGTTTGATATTGGATCTTCGATGGTACATCACAACACTATCTCAATAACATGCTTGACACTTGATAATATTTGACATGATGATAGATCTTGAATTGTTGCAACAATTGATGAAAAATATTCCCTTGAATGCCTTAGAAATGATCTTGAATTCTCTCTTAACAATCTTGTGAAGTCTTGGAATGCTTAACTCTTGAATGCTTGACTTGATATCATGTAGGCTTGATTAAATAATGATTTGAAAGCTCATTTATATAGGAAATCTAGATAATATCTCATGTATTAGATTCCAAAGGATGGCATACACAACATCTGAACTTAAAAGCCAATTTTTCTCACTCAAAACAATGAAAATAGGCCAAAAATGAGACTCATTCGCCAAGTTGGGTTAATGAGTCCCACCTAGATGGGACTCATTTTCCTAAAGTGGTGAATGTGTTCCACAGGGCCTATTTTGATTCATAAAGTGTCGGGAAGTGTGTAAATTAAGCCTATTCATTGATATTATTGGGTTTTTGATTAAAATATTCCTTGGGATACATAATATGGGGTCTTAGGGGCTTATTAATGATGATATTAAGGTCATAAATACAACAGGGCCCAAAATCCATTGTGAAAGTGTAAATATATACACTCTACAACATTAAATTAAGGCCAAATTGGGTCTATTTAGCTAAGAAGAGCCCAAAATCCCATGTGAATGTGTAGAACACATTACAACACTAGATTAGGTCCATTTAATTTATAGGCCTCCTAAATTTAATGTGAATGTGTAAATAAATACACTTTACAAAATTGAATTAAGGAAGAGTTAAGTTAATTTAGGTGAAAAAGGGCCCAAGACCTAATGTGGATGTGTAAAACACCTCACAACACTAGATCAAGGTGACATTAAGTCCAATTTATCATTAATTATTCCCACATCAAGTTTGAAAATGTAAGTGATGTCATTTTTTAACACTACATTTAGTCCCCACTTTAGTGAGAGGATGAACTTGCTTCAAACTCACACTAAAGTAGGCATTCAAGAGGGGTCCAAATGTACCAATACAGATGACAAAGGATGACAAAGATCAAAGGAGGTGGCCAAGGCCCCAAAATATAAGATCCTCCATCAAACCAATATGAGCACAAAAGGACATGCACAAGGTGTATGATTTGCAGCAAAATAAGATACACATACAATGCCAAAGACATAAAGAAGAAAGAAAAGAATAATATGGGTGGATCCAGCTTCGACAAATATGAGCTCACTCTGAGGCCATGGAACTTTAGGTCATCCATGGGATGAGTATCTAAAAGGGTGAGACACACGACCAGTATGTGCCCACATAGACAAGTGGCTAAGGAAAGTCATGCCTCCGTTCAACTCCCATACAACCAAACCAAAGCTATACCTCTTGGTAACTTTGATAAGGTGCCATGCAATAATGATCTTCGAGCTTCATGAGACAAGAAAAACTTCATATTCTTTGATCTCATGAACAAATAATGAACTTCGAGCTTCATGAGAGAAAAAAATTGTATGCTTGGAACTCATGAACAAACAAGATGTCTCCATAGGCATGCAAAATGTGTTATGCAAGGTGGCCATACAACTAATAGTGTAAGCTACAATCAAGTGCAAGTTCTCTTTTTAGGGAACATCATGCCTAATGTCTCCAAGAGAGGACAAGTCAAAGAAATATCATGCTCTCAGAGGAAATAAAACCCAATGACACCACCAAGAAAAGATCACATCACAAGAAGAAAGAAAATCACACAATGAAATATGAGTGTTGATGTATGCCCCCACTTTAAAGTGGTTTCTATCACCATTATTGTGAGAAATTTCTTTAAAGTAGGAGACATGAAAGCTTATTCGGATATCCCTATGCCAAGACATATGTTTCCAATAAGCTATGGCATGAGTAAGTATGTCACATGTGATCCAACTTAATTCATGTCGTCCACCTCCCAAGCTTGCTCTTATATGTACATGGAAAGCGATCAAGTATCCAAAAGAGACAAGGAAAAGGCTACCTAACCCCTTTCCCCCACTTAGCGTAGGACAAGGATGAGCCAAATAGGATGAAAGTAAGTATTAGTTAGAGGAATTAGGTTCTTCAACACAAGGAAGAGCACCACACTCCTTGAGATGTTGAATTTTATCACTTGAAGCCTTACATTAATTAGCAAAGTGAACATGAACTCTATGATATGTGCAAAATGAATTCTTGCAATAAAATTTCTTTGATGTTTTTGGAGGGGAAGATATCAAACCATCTTGGAGGAGCCTAGATAAGATACTATAGACACCTGAATTTGACCACTTCCATATGGTCAAATTCACCCTTCACATTCCTCTATTTCACAACCATAATCCATATTAATTAAATAATTAATTATTTTATTAATATTTCACCTTATTCTAATGTCCACTAAGGTATTTAATCAATCAGTTAAATACCTTAACCCTTTCATCTCCAAATTAAATAAATATCCCAATTTATTTAATTTGGTCACTTTAGCCCAAATGAATTAAATCAATTATTTATTCATATTTTTATCTCTCCTCATGTCACATCATCCATAATCCCCTTTAATCTAGATTAATCTAAATAATATTTTATTAGGATGTGCACACCCCTAATCATCATTAGGGTCACATCCTCCATAATCTCCCACTTGCCTCTAATCTGTCATTAGCCTTCCTAAACCAACATTTGCACAACCTTAATTACTTAATTATGATAACCTAATCTTCATGCCATTTATGGAATGCATCCTTAGTCAACCAACATTAAATGCTTTCTCTATTTGGAGAAGGCATTCCCTTCCCTATGTGAATTTTTAATTCACATTTATTCCACCAAGATATTTTATGAAATTTTAAGTTATTTCTCCCATCCCCATGAGGATTTGTGAGGAATTTTTAATTCCTCACATGTCATCTCAAGCACATGTAGACAAGGACCTCCTTTATGAGGAGATCTTGTCCCTTCCCAAGGTACAACCAAGTACCTCCATGTCACCTCCACATCACCCTCACCTTCCCACATCATTTGCCACATGTCAAGATGTGAGGGCTTGTGAGTTATCAACTCACCCTAGCCCTTAATCTCTTCCACCATGGCTTAATCCTAAACCTCCATTTCTTTATAGGTACTTCCCTTGAAATGGTGGAAATTTCTCTATTTGCAACACTTCACTTTAGCAATCAAGCATACACACTTAGCAATTTTCAAGCATTCAAGCCATCACCATTGTTGCAGTATTTTGATCCTCAATCTCACATCAATCTCACATCCATTCCAATACTCATTTGCACCATTTCATCCCTCATCATCTCACCATCATTTAGAGATAGGAATTGAGCTATTTTTCCAACAAAGGCTCATACATTTCAAGCATCCAAAGGGCCAATCAAAATCATCAAGTTTAACAAGGAAAAATGTTCCATTTTCTTGTGTTTTATTTGAATTCAACTAGGCCCAATTTGAGTGTTGATTTTTTTCTTTCCTTTTGTTGCATTTGGTTTAGTTTTACATCCTAGGGTAGGTAAAACACATTGCACACAGATTCTCTCTTGATCAAAAGTAGAGGATATCTCATTATTTTGCGACAAATATATCTCTTGCTTAGTATAAGATGTCATACTTACACAAGACACTTTAGATTGCGAAATTTTGTTCTCTCCTTGAAAGAAGGATTTAAAATCTAATGAATTCAAATAATTAGGTTTTAGTGAGATGATGTTGACATTAAGCGAGGATTTATTTCTTTCTTTCAAAGGATGATAATCAAGACCACTAGTGTCTATCAATTGAGGATGCACTACTGTTAAAGTTGGCTTGGAAAAATATTTTGTAAGTGTTGATATTGAGTGAAGGTTTGTTTGATGGTTTTATTTCTACCAAAGGAAAATATCCAAGACTATTATCTGTTTCTTGCGTGTTAGGTTTTATAGGGACACAAATACCTTATTCTCTAGCACCACATCCTTTTCGACTATATCCAAGTTGTTTCATAAGCTCATAACCTCTTCCATAAAGCTTTTTTGTTTCTTTTGGATTCGGTGGTTGCTAATAATTAAGTTCATCAAAGTTTGTTGTGTCAATTGTCTTTTCTTCTAAAGTGGTTGAGGTGGATGCTTTCAAAGGGTCTTCCAAATTTTGTGTTGACATTATTGCTTTTTCATTTTCCTTTTTTGAATCTTTGTTTATGATCTTGTATTCTCCCATGAATTTTGATTTGAAGTCTAAGGAGCCCCAATCATCTTCTAATAGCTTTGTGATGTTCTCAATATTTTTTTCTCTGTCTTGTTTTTGCTCACATTCCACTTGTGTAGTTGGTGTTAATGTTTTCAAAGGATTTTCCTTACTTTTCTCAATGTTCAAACAACTATTTGGGTCAGGGTCAGCTTCGAGTATGTACACTTTGTTGTTGTAAATATACTTCATTTTATGATGAAGAGTAGAAGACACCCAATTCATTGCATGAATCCATGGTCTTCCTAAAATAAGATTATATGAAAGATCATGAGGCATGAGGGTATGTGCAAGATCATGGAAAAAATAGGCCCTTAAGTGATGAAATTTTTTAAAAAATTAGAGTTAGGAAACTTGACGTAAAAATTTGAATAAGTTGTCTATATTATTTCAAAAATATGTACAAATAGAATCTATAGAAAATTGAATGTAGTTTCTAAATGACAAGGTTTATTTTTAAAAATATCTATTTGGTGAAAATTTGCAATAGTACTTAAATTTCAGAGAAAAAATAAGTAGGTGTCTTTCTGACCACCTTAACCACAATAAAATGATAGTATTTTTTATAATATTTTAAATATAAGTAGAGAACTCATTTCTAGATGCGATGCATATTTTTTTATAATTTTTTCCCAAGTAGATAATTAATTATGAATTTTTTATTACAACTTTTAAAAAATATAAAAACTCATATGTCTGACCATCTTAACTTGGTCAAAACTTCATGAAATTCATTTTTTTTAATCCTATAGTATGTGAAGCATAGAATGTGACATATGTTTCGGATTCAAAAAATGTGATACTATTTGAAAGCTATAGATATTTTGCAATTAGCCTATCAATCAGGAATTTAGTTGTAATTCAAACAAAAAATGAATAATAATAATTTATTAAATTCAAAGTAATGCATAATTTATATTAGTGGAAAGTTGAGAATCTCCTTTATAAACCCTTTTTGTTTCATCAATTTTGGGTAAAAAAAAGTCGTCAACCACATACCCATCATATCGCCACTTTTTGGCCCATCATGATCCTGCACATACCCATGACATGGATCAGTTTTTTTAGTGTGGCCTTTCTAGTTGTAATAGGGGGTATGTGTAGGATTGTCATGTAAAAAACAAGCCCTTAAGTGCTAAAAAATTCAAAAAAATAAGAGTTAGGCAACTTGATGTAAAAATTTGAATAAGTTATCTATATTATTTCAAAAATATGTAAGAATAGAATCTATAGAAAATTGAATACAACTTCTAAACTACTAGGTTTATTTAAAAAAGAAATCTGTTTGGTGAAAATTAGAAATTTCAATGCAATACTTAAATTTTAGCAAAAAAATAAGAAGTAGGTGTTTGTCGGACCACCCTAACCACAATAAAATGATAATTATTTTTTATAAGATTGTAGATATAAATAAAGGACTCATATCTTGATGTGATGCATAGTTTTTAGTAATTTGTTTCCAAGTAAATAATTAATTATGAATTTTTTATTACAACTTTTAAAAAATATCAAAAACTCGTATGTTTGACCACCTTAACTTGGTCAACACTTCGTGAAATTCCTTTTTTTAAAATCTTATAGTATGCAAAGCATAGAATGTGATGCATATTTTAGATTCAAAAAATATGATACCATTTGAAAGCTATAGATGTTTTTCAATCAACCTATCAATAAGGACTTTAGTCGTAATTCAAATAGAAAATGAATAATAATTATTTATTAAATTGAAAGTAAATCATAATTTATATTGGTGGAAAGCTGAGAATCTCCTTTAAAAACCCTTTTTGTTTCATCATTTTTGGGTAAAAAAAAAGTCATCAGCCACATACCCTACACATACCCATCATATCGCCACTTTTTGGCCCATCATGATCCTGCACATACCCTAGGCAAAGTGATCACACCAAGTGATTGTTTTCCTACATTGTTAAATCCCTTAATAGACAAAGAGTTAGGTTGAATTTGTCATTTATCCATGCAAAGCCTATCTAAGAGGTTTACGCTACACACATTAAGAGTAGCAATATGTGTAGGATCATCATGGAAAAAATAGGCCCTTAAGTGGCAAAAAATCAGAAAAATCAGAGTTAGGAAACTTGGTGTAAAAATTTGAATAAGTTATCTATATTATTTCAAAAATATGTAAGTATAGAATCTGTAGCAAATTGAATGTAGTTTCTAAACTATTGGGTTTTTTTTTTATAATAAAATTTATTTGGTGAAATTTTGAAATTTCAATGGAGTAGTACTTAAATTTCAGGGAAAAAATACATAGTAGGTGTTTGTCTGACCACCCTAACCACAATAAAATAATAGTATTTTTTTAGAAGATTTTAGATATAAGTAGAGGACTCATGTCTAGATGTGATGCATTTTTTTGTAATTTTTTTCGATGTAAATAATTAATTATGTATTTTTTATTACAAATTTTAAAAAATATAAAAACTCGTATGTCTAACCACCTTAACTTGGTCAAAACTTCATGAAATTTATTTTTTTCTTTTTTAATCTTATAGTATGTGAAGCATAGAATGTGACGCATGTTTCAGATTAAAAAAATGTGATACTGTTTGAAAGCTATAGATGTTTTTGAATCAGCCTATCAATCAGGACTTTAGTCATAATTCAAATAGAAAATGAATAATAATTATTTATTAAATTCAAATTAAAGCATAATTTATATTGGCGAAAATATGGGAATCTCCTTTAAAAACCCTTTTCATTTCATCAATTTGGGTTAAAAAAGTCATCAGCCACATACCCTACACATACCCATTATATTACCAATTTTTGGCCCATCATGATCCTGTGCATACCCGTAGAGCCATTGTCAACAAGGGTTCAAATTATCCCTATTCTATTGTATTTAGCTAATATTATAAAATTATCATTTTATTTTTGTGCTTCCAAAGGGTGGAATTAACATTGGTTGAAAATAATGTAAGCATTTATTCCTTGAATTAGGGCTTCTATGTCATTCGATTGCACAGTAGAAGGGATAGGAATTTGTTACAAGGCTATTTGATCTATAGTGTGATAATTAGTGAATTTTGAATTAAGTCCCATAAGGATATCTTTGCAGGAGTATTCTTAAGTTCAACAAAATCATACTCCTTCCCACTATGCGAAGTTAAACGAGGAGCACTAGGAAAAATGGGACTCGTTAAAGGGAGGGATGTTGAAGTTTTTTTTCTTGGTTGTGGATTATTTCTAGTGTTATATGTATGGGAAATGGTATTATGACTCAACTACTATGACACGTTATTATTAGTTTAGTAAAGGATAAGTTCAAGTTTATTATGAGTTTGAGGTTTGTGTGAAGGTGGGCAAAGAATTAAAGGATTTTTAGGATGGCATGGCTTTAGAATAGTGGTTTACAATTTACATGAGGAAGGAAATTTTGATTTTTTCCTTTTCCCCAAAATCAAGGGGTTTGATCGAACCCATATGTTCAGTCGAACCAGTGGTTCGATCGAACCACTAAACCCTAAATAAAAATAGTCATATTTAAATGGGTTTGGTCGAACCTGGGTTCGACCGAACCCCTTTAAATATGACTAAAAACAAAAAAATTCACATTTCAACTGTCATTTTCACTTTCTAAATTTACCAGTTGCTTTCCTAGTGCCTGCGGCTAACCGAGACCGTGACGGCAAGCAAACTGACTTGTTCTTTCTGGCGAACGTAAACTCCACTTCGTCTCTCCAAACTTCATCAACCCGACTTGCATTTCGAGCACCAGGTATTTGAAATTCGAATTTTTTATAGTTCAAAATGCATTTATTTGTTAAATTTTGAAACCCTAGATGCAATTTTTTTCAAATTTGTTGAATTCAAATTGGATTTGTTTGAAATTTTTTAAAGCGTTTTCAAATTTGTTGAATTAAAATTGGATTTGCCTCCCCATTTTGCATACATTTTTATGTCCTATGTGTAAATGAAATATGCCTTTCCATTTCTGCAGTCAAAGCTATGGATAGCCTGCTCCTAAATGGAAAGACCAAGTGAAACATATATAAGAACTTAATAGCATATGGAAACAAACAATATAAAGTTATGAAGTTCAAATAGAACCACAAATTGTATCATTTGTAACATTAAAAATGTCCATCTGTACCCATTTTTGGTGGTACCTGTAGGTATTGCACAATAAGATAGAGGATGTAAACTGATTAAGACTTGGATAGTATTTTAAAAAGAATTTGAGGTGTGGAAAAACTTCCCATATTAACCTATCAAGAGATAAATATTCAAAATAGATTTAATTTTAGTTATAAGAAAAATGTATAAATTATAAGTTTATAACATAATTATCTACATGGGAAAATCCTCTTGGGAGAAAAATCCCACAACCAAAAACATGAACCAATTATATTATTTGATAATAATATCATTTACAATAAAATATTCATGTGCATACCCTTATAGTAGTATCATCAACATGTGATTCATATGGAGTAATTTCTAGTAGCATGATGATACCTATAAAATCATTATGCTTTCTCCATCTCAAGCACCCATAAATAGGAAAAATTTAAACCATAAACCAAGTGTGGTTTACCAAAGCCATGATTCAAAATAATGACCTAAAAATGGTACCAAATTTGGCACAAATTCCAACACCATATTCCTTGAATTGGTTTATAGGATGTATTTAGCAAATTTTTTACATCTTGTCAAAAAAATTCAAATCCTCCTCCTCATAACCGACACTCCATTTTTGAAATATTCAAACCCATTATTTAAGATGATCTTGATGATTTTCATAATTATAATCAATATTCTAGTGTAACCCCCGTTTTTTATTCTCTTATGTGTCATATAACATTTCATAAGTAATTCCCATCTTACAATTTCATACAATGCTCTTACAACTTCTTAAATATATAAAAGGGACAACCCTAGTTCAATTAGGATTATCTAATTATTATCACCTACATCCATCCATTACATGTTATTAGTTTTTAGTTGCACACATTATTAGGAAATATGCATTGTCTAAACAATTGGGGTATATTGCATGTTCAAGAGAGTTTTTTCCTTGATCTTTTATCTAGTTAAATTAATATCCTTTAAAATCTTCTTTTATGGAGTTTTCATCTTAACTCTAATATGGCTAGCAAATAAAATGACGATTGAATCATTTTTTGATATAATAGCTAATGACAACCATATAAAGAGCCACATTAAAGAAGATGAAAAATAATGATCAAGACTATGATTTAGATACATATGTAGCTAAACAAGATATTTTCCTAAATTGATAATTATGTATTGATGCACCTCTCCACCCTATATATCCTCACTCATTGGCTAGTAATTTATATAATGTATTATGTGGCTATCCTTAGGGAATTAATACTATTCATAATATTACCACTCTAATGGATTTTAATAATGTTGTACCCTCTATGCATCCATCTACCCTTCATCCTCTTATAATGATTCCTCCTATCATACTATAGTTACCACTTCCATGGGATCCACCACCCATGTCCTACCGCCTTTCTCTCTACTAGTATTTTTCTTATCTCCCATCTTTTTATATATGTTCACACCATTGTTACTACTAGCACTATCCTATACATATATGTTCTTCATACCATTCCTCCTTATCCTATGAAAATCTAACCTTATAGTGTAACTTCTCCTTCCATTACCATGTCATTACCTTTCTAGACCTTCCCCTTTTTATACATTCTCCTTTTTACCCTACACTACTCCTACCACTAATATATCCCTATACCTTGGATATACTATGGAAGAAATTTAACTGACTTTCAATATCGCAATAATTAGAGCTATACTTTTAAACATAAAATGTGTATAATAAAGCACAATCCATGCTTCCTAATTCAACTTCACTAATATCTATCGAATTAACTTAGGTTCATTACAATAAGATAATCATATAGCCATAATTAGTTGTCAAGATAATGGTAAAGTTTTCAATAGCCATATTTATCCTTCCACATGCCACCATTAGACATACACATAAGATTCATGAACATCCATACCTATGAGCATCCAAATACAAGAAATATAACTATATATCATGCACATCATCAACATACACATAAAATATCACACCCATAATCAACACAACTAATAGTTCCCATATCATATTATATATGTTCTCATACAAATGTGTCTTCAAATACATCAAAGCACTCATGAGTAAATCCACTCTATAGAGCATACACACAACTAAAAAGGTGCCCCTAAGGTATTTGTCTCCTATATCTATCCTCTTATCCTATCATTCTCTATGGATATCTTCCACTCATATCTACCACCCTGAGGTGATCCATGTCTCAATCCTTTTCAAGGTCACTCCTCCTCTCTACCTATATCCTTTCTCAATGAGCTAGATCTATCACTGCTACTCCCCAAAACACCTACATTTAAAAATTAAAAAAATGTTTAATAAATCATGTACAACATTGATTAAAACTAACTAAGCAATGAAAGCATTTAATATTATAACACCTTATGAATTATATTGAATATCCCCACCTTGAAATTTATAGCCATTGATGTCAATCACTTATTCATACTATAGCTTTGTTCTCCAAAACACCTACATTTATATAAAAGTGAATTTTTAAGAAAACTAATATTTAACCTACTTTTAACTCAACAATAATGGATGTATTTCTATCATAAACTCTTCGTACTCATAACAGAGTCATGGCCTAGGTAGAGTATAAAAAATGTTGTTTCCAACCTCATATGTAAATCTAGAGTTAGAGTGCCAAAATTGTTGAATTTCATGCTTTCTGCTATTAATTAGCTTCTTCTCGACTCATGGAAGCCTACTGGTAAAATCCCAAGTATGATTTTCAATAGGACTTTCTAATCATGATCTTATTGATAGTACTTTTAATAATTTTTTATGATTTAGGCATAATTCAAAACAAGTTTACCTTAATAATTGAGCCTTTTTATTTTTTTAATTTCTTACTAATGATGTTATTACTCTATGAGCAACTCTTTTATCTTTTTCCTTACTATTGTTTACAATAGAATTGAATGCATTAAGAAAAACTTTAACAACAATATTATTTCGATCAAACTTTTTTTTTACATGAGTCTTTGAAATTTATTTAGTAAAGGTCTCATTTTGTACATCTTTAGTAATTGTATAAAAAATGGAATTTTTTGGTTAATGTCTTATTGGAAAACCATTCATTCAAAATTTTTGAAGCCCACAACCGAATGGTTTGTGATGACCTCTTTCCTTCAAGAATTTCTATTATGCTCATCAATTTTAAACCATTTTGGGGTTCTTGAATGTTTTTTAAATTTTAACAAACTCATTACAAAAAGATGGATTTTGAATTTCTTTTTCTTCTTCACAAAGGTTCTCTCTTCTTATGTAATTTGGAGACACATTGAGTTTCATTGGTTCATGTGAGCTATCAATTTAATCATTGTTATCAACAAGTCAATTATTGAGTGCAATTTCAATGTCATAGGGTTTATATCCACATTAGTCAAGAAATTGTTGATGTATTTCTTCTTCTTCTTCTTCTTCTATGATGCTACTCTTATCAATAGGTGTTCCATCAAATTTTACAATATTTTCACATTCATGTTCAACATTTTTATTTTCAATATTATTGTCACTTTCATTTTTTAAACATTTCATTATATTGAACATTAAAATATCCAATTTAAATGTCATTTAAGGGTAAATAAGGACCTTCATATTCTTTCAATAATTAACATTAGAAATTAATACTTGGTTCATATTGTATACCCACCTCCCAATGGTCTTGGAATGGATGCATTTAGATGGAGAAGGATTTCAAAAGGCTCGTGGTACTTGTGGACCCCTCAAAGGCATGATATATAACACATGAACTTTATTTATGAAATTTGGTCTTTTGTTGTTGGCTTCTAGTATGAATGTTATCTATACTTGGTGGAATTCTTATTTGAGACTCTCAATCTTCCATTGTTGGTTTCTAGTGTGATTATACAATATGCTCACCAAACTGTATTAATTTCTAATGTTAATTATTGAAAGAAGGTTTTGTTTCATAAGAAGAGACCTATGTTCTCATATTCCAAGGCATGTTATTATCCACAATGCATGACACTTCTTCATGCATCTCTACCAAGTTCTAAATAGATACAGATCTACCATTTCTATGGAGGAGATTGATGATTTTGTACTGATGTATTCAACCAATGTGCTTTTGTAACATGTTGTAATTAGACAATTGGTCATCTGTACTAGGACCTCACTGGTCTTTTTGATATTTTGTAAAAAAAATTAATCGGACTGCAATTGGGGGTTTTCTTGCTGGTTCTTTCCCCCCAAAATGTTCGCCTGGACCAACTATATGTAAAATATTATATATATATAGAATTATAAGTGGTCTCCCACTTTTTCTTAAAAAGAAAAGTTCTTGTAAATTTCCACATCTTTTTCCTTGACACAATTGCTATTTCTTAAAATATTTCTTATGATTTTTCATAATGTTGACCAGTCAATACTTTACTATAAATATTCTATAGTCATGCTCTTAAATGTCATAAGAATATGTCATAATTGTTAGTTTTAGACAAAAAATATGATATGATATGGTGGAAAAAACCAAGATACAAGTTAGTTTAGTTCTCATAAACTCTCTAAAAAATAATTGAATTCCTACATCCTAACTAGAAATACCATGAGGGGTTTAGATCCCATTTTAGACAAAAAATATTCTTATACTCATCACTAGTTCACTTGGACCAACTAAAGAAAACTTAGTTGTATTGATAAATTAAAACTTAGTTATTTCTCTTTCCATTATCCCCTCTCCACAAAACACCCTTATTTAAGTAGATTATATTAAACCTATCTCACATATCACCTCCCAATTCTTTAAACTTTTCAAACTTCTTATTCCTCATACCTAATAATCTATCCTTCAAGCTCAAAACTTCCCACCTCAATCAAATTGATCACCTTGCTTACCTAATATCCCTTTGGTTGATGTTCCTAGACCTCATCAAAATGGTAAGTGGATACAATTTTGGAATGATGCGATTAAATTTATTGCACTACCTTACTATGATCTTACAATAAGAATATGGCTAGAAAGAGATCTAGAATGGAAAAAAAATATGGATCCAAATAGAAAAAAAAAACTTGTTTTGGCTTTAGCACTTACTAATAACTTTTCTACAATGAGTGGTTTCTTTTGTTGAAACAAAACTTAGAAGATTTGAACTTAATTGTGGTAGAGGATCTCAATTAAGAGATAGACTACATTGGATGAAAGGATATAAGGGATAAAAATTATTGTTTAGTTATCTCAAACATATTTACATTCTCGAGAGTGGATAATATCTATTGTTGATCAAGAGAGGTAGTTCCATGACAACTCTAATGACATTAAATCCATTTTCCTCCAACATTACAAATAATTTTTAATTGATCTAATTGAAGGAGATCCACATCAAGATATAGCAAAAAATTATGGGCATAACAATTATATATATTTTTAACATATATAATATGTATGGTTGGATTAGTGAGATATTTATAACAAGTATGCAATGAAGTCAGACTTTATTAGATTTGATTCTTAATAAATTAGTTTGAACAATTCAATTTATAGCTTTATGCAATCTATAAGTTTAAATAGTTTGATGGTATCTAAACTTTGTACATATAAAAATATGATAAATGTCTGATTATTTTGCTTTCCAATATATAATTTTTTGATGTTCTTGGCTATATAATTGAAGTTCGTTTATGTTAACAACTATTAGATTAAATATTTTTATCCCCAATTATTTTCAAATAATTTTATACTAATCTTTGTATTCTTATTCTTTCTTTCGTCGTTTCATTTAAAATTTGAACCATTTAAGGATGCTATGTTATAGATTATATAGTTGTCTTCCAATTATTTTTAAATTGTTAATGGTATGAAAATATTATTGATGAGTAGATGAATTATTACAAGTTCTATTTTAGATTTGTATTCACTTTATCTAGATATATTATTTACCAAAGTCTCATTGTTTTTTTAGATGTACTATATATATATATAACATGGAAAATGTAGATCATGTTCCACCTGTGCCAGATTCTTTGTTTGCAAATACAAATAATGAGATTAAAAAATTGAGAGATTCATTAGCACAGGGTGCAAACCCGGGGGTATATAGTGAACCATGCATGTTAATATTGCATAGTCTAGAGAAACTAAAAGATGAACTTGAGAGGACTAGTGCATATTCCCATGATAGAGTGACTACTATTCTTTCTCGCATGCGGGAAGAAGTACATGGTGACATTATCCTTAAACAAATACAAGATAGTGTCACCAAAGAAATGATAAAAGCCATTTTTTTTCCATTTTATCAAAAAGTGTGTGAGGTTAGGGGATACCAGGTCACTGGATGTGTTGATCATACTATGGCCTCATTGATCTACCCACGATTTCTCACAGCACATGGTCTATACCCAAATAATGACCAGATTCCATTATATTTTGTTTAGCAGTTGTATGCTGAGGTCCATTTGGGCCTCAAAGTTAACTACCTGGACATTCCACCATATGCTAGTCAGGGGCGTGGTAGGATTGTTGATAGGCCCACCTATCATCGATCAGATAGACCACCCCCAGTGTTTAGGGTATTGTTTGGTGACAGGTCTCCTGCTCTCATCCTATCTCTAGCCCCCATAGCAGATGAGGTTGTTGTTGCTTCCCAAAAGGAAGCAATTGACATTGTAGGTGACATTGCGGCTACCACCACTAGGATATCTGATGATCGTGTAGGTTAGTATTCGATGTCCAGACATTCCCGATCCACACCATTTTCAACACAGTGGACCACCATGGATCCATTTACAGTGGCCGGCATCCCTAATCCTACACAACTTGATGCACTTATAGGAGATATATCACACATGACTCTGCATTGTTTGGCTTAGGACCTATTAGAGGCATATGCCCACATTGCATTAGATAATGGGATCGGTATAGAGCATGTTAAAGAGCATTTGAGATGCAGAGGTTGTTCAGTTCTAGGATCCCATCACTCTCAGCCGAGCACTAGTGTGCATCAGGATCCACCTACAGTTCATACGGTAGCTGCACAAACTATGGGTTTTACTAATATGTTGATTGGTTATGGTTCATCATCACCAATGCCATCTCACCTTCATAGTCCTCTACATTCATCATTTATGGCACGACATGGGATAGATCAGATGGATGCATATGTTGATTCGTCACTTGATTGTTTGGTGGATATGGTGGAGGTGACTATTTTAGAGGACTTAGGTCACCCGATATCAGATGATGTGCATGTATGTGTGCATGCACATGTTTCAATTCTTTTTTCATTATTTTTTAATTTTTTTTAACTAGATATTCATGTAAGTTATTATATACGTGTATATGTATTGTTACAGGTGGACATACCTCAAATCACTCCTAGCCTTGGTCCATATCGTGTGCATTATTGATGTGACTCTATGGATGAATCTATTGTCAGTAGACATGTGAGTTTTACATTTTTATATAAGCACACGTGTATATTTACATCCAATATATTTATGTATGCATATATCTAGATTGATTTTAAAAATACAAGTTCATTTAAAAATAACTTTCATAAAATTTATTTAATATAAATTATATGTATTTAACACATCTTGTACACAATTTTATTTGTAGGGCTCAGCACATCCATCAGAGCAGGACCGTTCTCATTCAGATGGCCATTCAACTATTAGTAGACATTCATATTAGGCCATGGACACTAGATTTTTGATCTTTACCACATGCATTTTCTTATACATGATGATCTTTAGTATTTGAGATTTGATGATGTCTAACTTACATTTGCTTATATGATATACATACATTTGCTTATTTGTTGATCTTTAGTATTCGACATTTGATGATCTTTAATTTACATTTTGCTTTTATGATATGTACATATATTTTCTTATATGATATATACATACATTTGCCTCTTTGCTTATAATATGTGCTATATATGTATTGAATCCATTTACATGTATGCACATGTGTTTGCTTATGGTTTAAATATGTTTACACATAATATATGTATGCATTTGCTTTAAATATTTAATATACATACATGTTTTCTTATTTTATGATCTCTTACAACTTACATTTCCTTATATTCAATATACATTTGATCTCTAGTAGAACTTTAGGGAAATCAATGCCACTTTATAATTAAGTTCATTCCTGTTGATCAAAAAAAATATTTTTTTAAAAATGACTTAAACAACATGATTCATTGAGTTGAGAACAAGATATAATCTTTTTGACAAGTAACTTGAAATTCAATTCAAATATAATTTTAAGAAATATCAATTCAAATTATATCGAGCTATTATACGTTTTTGACAAGTAACTTGAAATTCAATTCAAATATAATTAAGAAAACTTAATTCAAATTATACCTCTATTATACATTTTCGACAACTAACTTGAAATTCAATTCAAATATAATTAAGAAAATTCAATTCAAATTAAATACCTCTAATATACATTTTTGACACTTTAACAAAATTCTAAAATTACTAGATATGTTGTGCATACCTATGAATTAAATATGTTCAACAAAATCCACAATGAAATAACTTGTTTGTTTACTAATTGATTGATTTAAACTAGGATCTAGTTATTCAATGTACACTTGAATAATTTTGATTCACTTCGAGTGCAGATTTTGGAGAAGAAGTTTTTGCACATTTATCAAGGAGGCAAATATTGGAGCTCGACAACTTTTCATTTTTATCAATCAAGGAAAAATTTGGAGGATATTCTAACTAAGTTGGTAGAGGACTTGTTTAGAGTCATCTTTAAGTTGAAGAAGAAAATGGGACAACAAAGAAAAAGAAAAAATGCGTCTCAACAAAAATTGTCAAAAGAAGAAGAACAAAAGAGGCGTGACCAAAACTTGGAAAATTATCGTAGAAAGAAACAAGGTACATGCTTGTTTCTTCTCTCTCTCACTCTCAAGTTTGTGTTTAGGACTTTTACTTTGAAGGTTTCTAACCATCATTGCACTTGAATGACTATAAATACTTTTAAATGTCCTCAAGTCATCTTGGTCATGCAAGTTGCAATGTTTATATGGTTCTTTTTGTTTCAATATTTTTGTTTTGTGTCTTTGGTCTTTTATTTTCATCACTTCAATGTTCTCAAATTATTTTTATGTTTTATGCTTTAGGGATTCCTCAAGCTAGATTCAAGCCAAATCTAGATATTGGATCAAACGAATCAGTTTAAGAACACATGGACCTTGAAGTTAGGGAGAAGACCCAAGTTCAAACAATGCTTGTTGGAGAGGGGTCAAGATCACCTCCTTCTATTGGTATGGATGAGCATATAAAACTAGCACAAACTTCTCTCACTTATAGCTCATCATGTTTTATCAGTTTTTTTGCTTGCATACATAAACTTCACTTATATTTAACATCATCTCTCACTTTTGTTTGCAAAATATTTTGTGACATGTGTAGGAAGGGCTCAACAAGTAGGAAGTTTTCATGCTCAAGTCGAGCCAAATCTAGACATTGGATCAAATGAATCCGCTCAAGAATGCATGGTCCTTGAAGATAGGGAGGAGGCACAAGTTCAAACAATGCATGTTGGAGAGGGGTCGAGATCACTTCCTCCTACTAGTATGGATGAGCATATAAAACTAGGCTGAGAAGGTGGGGAAACAAATTTCTCATAGAAATTTAGATCATTTACTTGAAATGGATATGGAGAAATATTATGCCAACCAACCTTATAATGAGAGAAAGGTTAATGGCTAATCTCGTAAAATGGAATGATCAATCATCATTTCAATCATCTTGATACCTTGAAAAAAACCCAATTGTTATCGTTTACTTCTTCGTGATGAGCTCAAATAGTCATTAAAATTGTTGGGTGTACATTTGACATCAAATAAGAAGAAACACATGGGATTACAAAGGATATTGTTCAAAATGTTAAAAAGGGTTTAGATTCCATTGGGAAAGGATCTCGATCAGTGGATAAGGCCACTACAAGAAGGGTGATGTTGACATCTATTGTACATCAAGATATAGCAAGAAAAATAAAAATGTCTACACTTTCAACTGAAATTGGTTATAGTAGAACCACATTGATAAAATATGAGAAAAGGCAGTTTGAATGAGAGTTTAGAAGGAAGTGGGCAATTATGTGTAGGAAGCTCCCCATTAAAGCGAGTTAAGGGTGTTGTCATAATAGTGGTTTACAATTCACGAGGAGGAGCAATTTTTAAAATTTGAAATCACATATTTTTAGAAAATATAATGATTTAAGCCTTAAAAAGTTCCATTTTAAGGATTCCAATTGAAAAGGGTTTGATCAAATCACCTTAGATCAAGCCCCCTTGGATAGAACCTCGCTAGTTTTAAACCATACCTATAAATGCGTCTCCTTTACACCTATCAAAATGCTGATAAAAAATCACTTTTGATTTAGATTTTGGGGGATCAAATGAATTCATTTAAAATTTATTTGAAATTATTATGGTATTCCTCAGAACAAGCTATCCAATGAATATAATTTTAATATGTTTTGTTTTTGTTATGTATTTCTTTTTTAAGTTTTATTAAACATAGGTTTTCATAGAAAATGAATTTATTTGTTCTTCACATGTGGAAAAATAGAATATTATCAAAAAATATAGAAATATGGGTGCACTAGATATTGAAGTCTTGATCCAACAAAAAATAAAAAAAATTTTTGACATATACAAAAATTTAAAGCGTTATGCGATTGGCTATATGCGAGATTATGAATTTGTTTTGACTTTGAGAAAGTTGATTAAGGAAAAATGTTAATAAAAACTATCTAACCTAGTGGAAGCACTAGATATCAGAGTTACAAATCTAAATTTGAAAGAATTAGAATTTTATCCTTCATGGAAAAAAATTTATGCGTTATACGGTGTGTGTCACTTTTTTAAAATGTTGTTTTCTGAAAAAAATCAATTTTCGTGGGAGATGGAAAAATAAGTACAATTTGATACCAAAAATTTTGAAAAAAATATTTTTAGAATCTACAGACAAAAGTTGATGAGACTCTAGTTTGCACCATCTTCAAATTCCTCACAGTTTAGCCGCTATAGGTGCCTGAATGTGAATATTTAGTTAAAAATAATAATTTCAGTGTCTAGTTTGGCCAAAAATTGTAAACCACTATTATGGGATCACCTTTAAAGATGTTAGGAACTTGGTCTCAAGTTTTTGGCATGATCAGACTCGTCCATCATCAAATACTAGAGATGTTATGAGACATAACACAATTTGAGATGTATATGAACTTTTGTAATGCATATCCTCATATAAATATTGGGAAAACAATGTTTCAAAGGTTAAAGCCATATTATGTGAAGATAAACAAGTTTTTTGAAACTTTTTGTTGTCGTTATCATATTGAATTTGATCTCTACTATCAGGTGTTTCGAAAGATGAGAGAAGAAAGATGTGGGTTTCAAAATGCACCTCCTAAATAGACAAGTTTGTTCATAAAGTCTATATTATGTGATCATGAAAATGGACCTCAAATAAACTGCATAAAAGGAATTTGTGAGACATGTGGAAATTTGGCTAAATTTCCTTCAAGAATTGAGGAAACTAACCTAACAAAGACAGTAAATTGCAAGAGGTAAGTACTATTTTTAGCTCGAGTTTATTTTTTTCAATTTCTCATAGATCAAGTTATTTGGATTCTCTTTGATCTAATGTTTCATTGATCAAGTGTGGTTTATTAGTTATTCACATATTTTACTGACACATGTACAAGTATGTAAAGTTGCAAACAAATTTTGGGAAAGAATCCACAAGGTTGAACTATGTAGAAGAGGAGATTCCCTTTGGAAAATTTATGAAAGATTTTAAAAAATTGATACGACCATACATACATCATTCCTTTTTTGCTAAGTGGCAAGCACAACAATTCCAAACATTGAGAGATACTTTCCCACATGGAACAGTTCTATCAGTAGTTGACTTTGCAAAAAATTACTCCTTTGTACATCAAAAGGAGATTCAATCAGAGTATTACTTTTTAAAGCAAATCACTATTATGGTTCATGTGTGTTATTGACATGCACAATCAGAATTGGATGGTGTTGAGAGTACAGATGAAGAAGGAGCCATTAAGAAAGAATATCGCTTTTATATTAGTGATGATAAAGAGCATGACACACTTTTTGTCCAACATTGCTTTACAATATTTTTTGAGAATTTGAGAAGCAGGGATGTAAAATTTGAAAATCATTTTGTATGGTCAGATGGATGTGTGGCACAAGTCAAATCTTCATGACCGTTCGATGCACTTTGTAGATATCATAAAATCTACAAAATACCACATTTTTGGAGTTTTTTTGAGAGTGGGCATGGAAAGGGTGAGCATGATGGAGTAGGAGATTGCATCAAACGAGCTTTAAGAAAGCATCAAATGAGTTATCCAGAAGATCGTCTAGGCTATGCACATGATGTTGTTGAATGGTTCAAGAAACACTTTGCATCAAATGTGGTCGGCACATCTTCAAGAACAAACTGACACATTCCACATAGAGTGTTTTGGGAGATATCGGGTATGTATAAATTACATTAAATCAAAAATTTGAATTTATTTAAATTTAATATATATATATACATATTTGTTCACATAATTTTGTTGTTGTACATATGTATCTAGGTGTGGATAGAAGATCGATGCATGGATGCGAGAGGGTAGAAAAAACAAGATCTTTGCATTATGTTAGGAGTTCAGATAGTCACCATGGATGGATATTAGACACAAGGGATTATTCTTGTTTTTGCACTGAGTGCATTGAGGAAAACTCTGATTATGCATGCAACAATCAAGAACTTGGATATGTTGGTAAATGGGATACGGTGCCACTAGTTGTTTTAGAAACATATGATGAAAATAAGGAAGAAAGATTTGAAGACATTCCTTTGATTTCAATTGATTATGACCATATTTCAGGATTGGTTAGAAAAGGTACACATGTGTAAGTTTTCAATAATTTAAATACTATATATATCTAGTTAATGATCTTTAGAGACATTTCTAATTTTTTTAGAATTTTTTTGTGTAAATTTGGTGTACAGGAGATGTTTTTGTAGTCATAGCAGAGCCTGGAAACATCGAAGGTGTTAGCTATTATTTATTGCGTTACTTGCACAAAGAGAATAATCTATGAGTCACGAAACAAATTGATGGAATGCCATTTCCCATAGGTGAGTTTCAATTTAAAATTTATATACATTGTATTCACATGTGCACATTACGTATAAACATTAAATATATATATTGTACAAACCTTGAGCATGAAAATGTTGCACACGTTCATATGTCTTACCTTAGGTTCATGTTTACCATGCAGGTTCTGTTGTAGTGCAAGGGACATATCTAAAACAAGTCAAAGTTGTTCAACATGGGATTCATTTTGTTGACTATCAACCTCATAACAAGGTATACCAATATAGTCACTTAATAATTGCTACCACTCTACATCTTCATGCAATTCCACATACACGTGGCCGAAGAAAATGGATACTAGATAGGGATGATCATCCAAAAATTCTACATGTTATTGAAGAGAGGGCTGAACCAAAATCTTTGACTTAAATTATATCCATGGTTTTAAAGTTCACTTGTAACCCTATACATGTTCAAATGAGAACTTATAGTAACTTGTACATAGTTGTAAATCATTTTGTGTAAATTACAATTATATGTACATATTTGTTCCATGGAAAATTCTTAAGTTCAAGAATCTTTGATAGCATCATCTCTCACTTTTTTTGGTTTCATGTAAACCCATATATATGCTTTCAATCCTTATTTGAAACATAGTGAATTTTTTTAAAATCATCTTGCCTAAATTACAATTATATGTACATATTTGTTCCATGGAAAATTCTTAAGTTCAAGAATCTTTGATAGCATCATCTCTCACTTTTTTTGGCTGCATGTAAACCCACATATATGCTTTCAATCCTTATTTGAAACATAGTGAAGTTTTCTAAAATCATTTTTCCTAAATTACAATTATATACAACTTATATTTGTTTCATGGAATTCTTAACTTCAAGAATCTTATATACACTTATATACAACTTATATAATTTTTTCCATCGAATTGTTCCACGGGAAACTATGTAAATTTTAAATTAAGTATTATCTAATAATAAAATGATTGTACACATATATAAAACATAAATCAATGAAAATAAAAAAATAAACCCTAACCCTTAAACCCTTAACCCTTGTACCCCTGATCCTCTATCTCTCTCCCACTCCCCCCTCTCTCTCTTGAAAGTTTCTCCCTCCTACCCACTCTCTCTCTCGAGCTCCTCTACCCTTAACCCTTAAACCCTACCCTTTATCTCTCTCCCACTCTCACCCTTCTCGCTCTCAAGTCTCTCCC
>VDFB02049217.1:156015084-156090917 GCA_007258455.2 Sequoia sempervirens
TAGTTTGCATTATCTTCAAATTTCTCACGGTTTAACCACTATAGGTGCTCGAATGTGAAGATTTAGTTAAAAAAAAAAGTCAGTGTCTAGTTTGGCCAAAAATTGTAAACCACTATTGTGGGATCACCTAATGTCCCACAAGAAATGTAGGAGGTCCATTAATTGAAGGGGATTTAATGGACACTTGTACATTCATAACCCCAACAATCTTAGTTTGATGTATTTCTACTAAAGGGTAGTCTAGAATCACCTTGTTATCATCAGCTAAGGAAGCCAAATTACTATTGTTGTCATTTTCTTCCACCATGATATCCTTCCTAGGAGGAGAGTTTTTAGGAGAACTACAAACCAAATGTTCTTGAAATTCAAGGATTTGTTCTTTCAAAATGACTTCATTGCAAGTAGGGAAATGATCAATGGTTGAATAGTTTTGTTTATCAGTTACTGGCATTCTCTTGTTCAATAATGTTTGTCCTAATAAGAGAGTTAGAAGGAGAGAAACAAAAAGGATTCTAAAAAATCTATTTGATTAGTTCTTATTACACCAAAATATCTTCTTTTCCAATAGAAGAGATATTAGGAGAATAACGGATATGATCGCTAGGATTGTCCAAGGTTATATTCTCTTTCACTAAAACACTCTCATAGGGAGGGGATATGAAATTTTTCTTAGCATACCTAGATAGGTAAGACACTAACATTGTTTGACCTAGAAAGAAAAGTACTTCTAACCATCTCATGCAATGTTTCAAGAATGTAAACAATGTATTTGCAAAGATGAACAATACTTTTACCCAATGTATGCAAAACTTTAAGAATACAAACAATGTGTATCCAAGAATGAAAAGAAATTTTATCAAACTTATGCAAAGCTTTATGAATATAAACATTGTATATGAAAAAAGTAAAAAGTACTTTTATCCATATTATGTAGATTTTTAGAAATGTGAGCATTTTCAGATCTAATGATGCTTGTAAGTGAAATGATCTCAAAAATGATTACCGTAAATTGATGTTTTTGACCTAGATGCATAAAACAGATGTTATCAAAACTTTCCAAACTTATAGTTTATGTTACCAGGAGGCTTAGGAAGCACATAAATGAGGTTTTTGATGTTGTTAAAGGTAGTTTAAAATATTGGTTAAGGTGTTCCCTGTATCAGGGCGCCCACCATGGGTTCGAATCTCCGTGCTCCCATGGTACCGGTTGGTGTGTCCCGCCAGCACTGCCAGTCACGGTAAAAATTTTACCGGCGGTGGGGGGTTATATGGGGGGCCGTGCTGCACCCGATTCCTAGTTTAAAAAAAAAAAGGTAGTTTAAAATATATACTAGGATTGATTCGCCCAAGGTGGAAAATGAGTCCCAATGGGGATTTTTTTAAAAAAATTAAAAAAATTCAATTGATTTTTAAGCCTTTTATGTTGTATTGTATGTCACCTAAGTACAAGTGCAAATTTTGTCTTATTTTCAATGACTTCAAATGAAAAAATGCAAGATAGATGAAATGTCACTAATGCAAAATTTAGAAACCCTAGAATGCCAATTAACTAATGCAAACCCTAATGCAATGTTAATGCAAGCAAGATCTAGGATGATAATGCAATCCAAATAATAATTATAATATCCTAAATGTAGTTTCACCAAAATGGAATCTCTAAACATGGAGGAATGCATGCTATCGTATGGTATAGGATCATATAGAATACACCCACTTTCAGCCATTCCAATCAAGGATAACCCTAGAGATCTCGATCCAATAAAGAAAGGAGAAAGAGATCTAAAAATAGAGTTGTCCTAGGGGATGATTGTAAACTAATGATGGGTTCAACACCATGCTAGGGCTTGGAAAAAAGTAATAAATTAAAATTCTAATGACAAAACCTAGTGATGCATGAAACATGAATAAATGGCCTATAAATGCAAATAAATCAGAACAACAAATTGGAAAAGTATAGAGGAGCATCTAGAAACTTGAGAGAACTTGAATGGAGACCTGAAATGTTGAATAAATTAAAATTTAGGCCTATTAGGACTCATTCACCAGGCTAGGTGAATCAATCCCAGATCTAGGTTTCTATATAAGAACGGGTTTCTGGCAAAAGGGTACGCAAAACTGCAAAAATCTCAAAATTGACCTAAACTGGGACTCATTCTCCCAAGATGGAAAATGAGTTTAGTTAAGGTTTTCTAGAGCTTTAAAATATGACTATGATCTTTAAGGTCTGCTCTTTTTTATCCTCTTTGTTTCTAGATCTAAAACCTTGATTTCAGACAGGTAGATCACTTTTTGGTGAAGATTATGACCTTACAAATGTGGAGAAAAATCCAAAAAATTTCTCCAAGCTTGTAACCTAATCTTCAATGATCCTTAAAGTCTTCAAAGCACCAAGATCTACAATCACACAAAGAGAGAAAAAAAAGTGTTGATTGTTAGGGAATAAGGGTTTTCCTTGGTCAAACCCCTTGTAGGTAATTAAACCAAATGATGAGATAATTAAATGAAAGCATGAAACATGAAACAAAAAAAATGAATCATCGACAATAATACTTTGGATGATGTCTTGTAAATCTACAACTAAAAATGAAATGGCCATGAAGGATGTAGATCTTGATCTTGACAATAGGTGCAGAACAATGCTTGATCTTGGACCTTTAATGCTACATCACAACACTAGCTCAATAACATGCTTGATGGTTGATAATATTTGACATGATGATAGATTTTGAATTGTTGCAACAACTGATGAAGAATCTACCCTTGAATGTCATAGAAATGATCTTGAATGCTCTCTTAACAATCTTGTGAAGTCTTTGAATGCTTGACTTGATATCATGTAGGCTTGATGAAATAATGATTTGAACGCTCATTTATATAGGAAATCGAACTGATATCCCATATATTAGATCCCAAAGGTTGACATACACAAAATTTGAACTTAAAACCCATTTTTTCCCGCTCAAAACCTTGAAAATAGGTCAAATGGGACTCATTCACCAAGTTGGGTGAATGGGTCCCACCTAGATGGGACTCATTTTCCCAAAGTGGCGAATGGGTTCTACAAGGCCCATTTTTATTGCTAAAGTGTTAGAGAGTGTGTAAATTAAGCCTATTCATTGATATTGTCAGGTTTTTTATTAAAATATTCCTTGGGATGCATAATATGGGATATTAAAGGCCTATTAATGATGATATTAAGGTAATAAATGCAATAGGGTCCAAAATCCAATGTGAAAGTATAAATAAATATAATCTACAACATTAAATTAATGCCAAATTTGGTTTATTTAGCTAAGAAGGGCCCAAAATCCCATGTGAATGTTGAGATCACATTACAACACTAGACTAGGTCCATTTAATTTACAAGCCTCCTTAATTTAATGTGAAGGTGTAAATAAATACACTTTACAACATTAAATTAAGGTAGAGTTAGGTTAATTTAGCTGAAAAAGGGCCCAAGACCTAATGTGGATGTGTAAAACACCTCACAACACTAGATTAAGGTGACATTAAGTACAATTTATCATTAATTATTCCCACATCAAGTGTGAAAATATAATCAAAGATATTGTTCAACACTAAAAAGAAGTGGGACATTTTGTGGTACTATAAAATGGTTCCACCATCCTCTAGTCAAACTTCGATAAATATCCCTTCATATCCTAAAGAACATTTTGTAAAGAAGTTTCCAAGGAGGTATGGTAGATCCACTTCTATTGCTGCATTTTCTTCGTAGCCCTCTAGATCTAGATAATCAACTAGTGCAAGAAATAGAGCTGTATATGAAACCCCTCCATAGAGAAGACCACTAAAATGGTGCATACAAGGCATGAGTAGAAGGCTAAGAGGAAGATGATATGTGTTTATATATTTGAAGAGGAGGAAGAAGTTGGAGATGAATATGCCTCCAAGTTGAAAAAGACAAGGAATAAGATAGATGAGGGGAAAACTAAGCAAAATCCTTTGGTTACATATGACTCTCTTGATTTTGAAGCTATATTGAATTGAATTGTTAGTCATGGTTTGTTGAATGAAACCATGGAGCTCTATCCAGATGTCCCTCTAGAAGATCAAAAGAATATTGAAAGAGCTATCATCATATACATGCTCAAACATAAAATTTCCTTCAGTGACATTATTGATAAAGCTTTAAAAAGCCTAGCAAAGGATATGAAATAGATAAGAGAAAGTGATATCAAGGTAGATGATGACCTGAGACAACATATAATAAACAAGGATGGGTCCTCTATCTCATAGGTAAAAAAGGAGAAGATTTTCCAAAAACAAGAAAAAGAGCTCCACACAAATAAAATGATAGATCTTCTAATGAGCATGGATGATGATGTGAGAAACAAGATTCATTTAGAAATTGATGAAATTACAAAGAAAATTATTGAAGAAGTGCAAATTAAACTTGATGTGGTTGCACAAGAAAAGAATGATACTGATGTTGAAATTAATGTGCAGGATGGTCCTCTAGATGAGCATGAAACTTATAATATGCCCCTTCCAGAAGATATAAGTGAGCAAGTTGTCTTTGAATAGTAGGAAGAACAAGTTGATTTTGGTCACCATGAGAAAGATGTCTCTGGTAAGGATAAAGAGATGTAAAAGGAAATGGAAAAGGATAAGGAGAAGGAGAAATAAATGGATAAAGAAGAAGAAAAGGAGAAGAAGGATGTTGAAGAAGAAAGCTCAAAGAAAATATATTCCTCTTTTATTGACTCCATCAAAGGACTTCTTGGCTCAAAAAATGCAGATACAACTAGTAGTGTCTCCTCAATTGCTTCATGTTTCTACTTTGGATGGGAAACTCAACTTGTCTAATATGTCTCCCTTGCACAAGATTAAACTTGAAGATATAATCCACTCCATGACAAGAAAAGAATTGCTACAACAAAAAGTGGAGTGTTGATGTTTTGGAAAAAGAAATAAAAGTGTTAGAAGAGAAATTGATAGATTCTAAAAGAGATTCATCATTTCCCCCTACTCAATAGATGAAGCTACAATTAATGGAGTCTTTTGAGACTTACTCATCTCATTTAGAGAAGCAAGAAGAACAACAAATTAATTAACAAAGATCTTGAATGATACCTCTTGAATGTGTGACAACACTTTGGAAAAGGCACAATATTGTATCAAAGACATTTAAAAGTACTTGGAGGAATCCAAAGTTTTACATGTTTTATGTTTGTTTTTGTTTGAAATGGCCTGCAACAACAAGGAATATAAAGGATTAGATTAATGCAATTGAAATGTAGATCACCAATGTGGCTGAAATGTATGATCTAGTACAAGATAGTGATGGTGCCATCAGGGAACAAGTGGAAAGATTACACTCCTAGATAAAAAAATTTACAAGATCAAACAGAGTAGTTGAAAGTTTAGGTGAAATAATTGAGAGAAGTAGTGAGCTTAAGGTTGGCTTCACTTACTGGACTTCTAATGGATGCCAATAGTTTGGTTCAAAAATACAAAGCACCATCTTCCTTGGAAGATGTAGAAGATACATTTGTGAAGTTAACCTATCAAATTTAGACCCTAACTACAACTAAGAAACATTGGGAAACCAACTTGATTCAGCTCAAGTCCATCTACAAGGGAATCCTTAATTCCAAGTGAGTCATGTCTATTTTTTGATGTAAGATATCATTATTTTTGTTGCTATGTATATATATAAATTAAATATGAAGATAGTTTTGATGACATCCCAAAGATAGTAAAATTTGTATAGATTAAGGGGAATCTTGTAAGTTTTTTCTTGTATATAGAAAGTTTTGTTTCCCTTTTCCCTTGATGTCAAAGAGGGGGAGAGAAATGTGTGCCTAAGGGGGTGTTTTTGTGCACATCTTTTTCATTTTTCTATAAATTACAAAGACAGAGATTAATGTAGCTTGATAAGTTTGGTTGTCATTGATGATTTTTTTTTTTTGAAGTGTGTTGAAGAGTGTATATGCTTTAAAGATAGCTAATATACAAAGGTACCTAATGGTGCAAGTCAAAATTGTTGTGTTATGGAATTTTTATAGTCATTGGTTTCATAAGTATGATATGAAGGTGGGTACACATACCCTAAATTTTTTTTTGGTATGTCTACATTAATATATCTTTCAAATTTGTTTTATCACACTTAGAGAAAAGTTGTTGATGTTGTGTCTAAGGAATTCACAGTATATTCTCTAAGGTAGTGACACAATGTTTTGGTTTGTATCCTTCCATAAAGAAAAAATTATTCTTGTGGTTTTGAAGATATGCTCATGAATATATAAATCTGTTATATCAAAGGTTTCAAGTCATTAATCCTTCCAAGTGAAAGTTACAAGAGACAAAGTACTAGTTTGTGCTTTGGTAATACAAAATGGTTATGCATGCTTATTGGAATGCTCCACATTCCTCCAAAATGTAAAGTTTTTTCCAAGAATATTTGGGGACATACTAATTGATTTCCATTGCATGTTATATTTTAATCTCAAGTGGTTTGGTGATTTGTACTTAGTTCAATGTTCAAGTAAAAGAGTGTCAGAGTTGGTTCTAGATGCCTAATCTTCTACAAAACATATGTTTGGAGACTTGCACTAGTAGAAGGTTGTGCAAATCAGCTGTATGAATTTTTGACAGCACTCCACATGTATCATGGTGTTTGAGGTATGAAGCACATGCATATATTTCTTGTTTCTAGTACCATACAAATGTTTCAAGTCAGTTTGTGAAGGTATGTTGGTGATGTACACCACTAATTCAAGATTGAGTGGAGACTAAGAAATGTTTCTAAATTTTCTATGAGTCATGTTGAATAATCTAGAAGATATGTTATAAATAATTCTTTATCATTTTTGTATAACACCAATGAAGATGTAGGTCAACATGCCACAAGTTTCATAATTTTTTGTTTATGGCTAATTGAATTTATATTTTTTAAGTGTGCATATGATATATATAGAAGATAAAAGATGTGAAGAGGATTATGGATGTATGTGAATATGTATGAGTGTATGATCATAGTGTGACAAGATTTTCTACAGACCTAATGTACAAAATTGATGACTATCAATGGTTGAAGCAATAAAATCAGTCATATTTTACTTGTTCTTTCTTTCAATTTGGGAGTAGTAGCTTCCTTAAGTTTCAGCCCCTAAAACAAAGACATGGAGTAGTTAATTCCTTGGGTTATATCCCAAAATCAAAGTTGTAAACTATTATTTACTTGTGAGTCTAGATTAGGATAGTAGCTCCTAGCAACATTTCTCACTATGGTTTTTTTCCTATGGGATTTTCCACATTTAAATCTGGTATTAGGGTATGTACAGGATCATGGTGCGCCAAAAAGTGGCAATATTATGGGGGTATGTGGCTGACGACTTTTTTTCACCCAAAATTAATGAAACGAAAAGGGTTTTTAGAGGAGATTCTCAGCTTTCCAAAAATATAAATAATGATTTAATTTGAATATAATAAATAATTATTATTCATTTTCTATTAGAATTACGACTAAAGTCCCTGGACGATAGGCTGATTGAAAAACATCTATAACTTTCAAACGGTATCATATTTTTGAATCCAAAACATGCATCACATTCTATGCTTCACATACTATAGGATTAAAAAGAAAAATTAAATTTCATGAAGTTTTACCAAGTTAAGGTGGTCGGATAGACGAGTTTTATATTTTCTAAAAGTTGTAATAAAAATTAATAATTAATTATTTACTTGGAAAAATTACAAAAATATGCATCACATCTGGACATGAGTCCTCTACTTATATATAAAATCTTACAAAAAATATTATTAATTTATTATGGTTAGGTGGATTGACACCTACTTCTTATTTTTTCCTCGAATTTAAGTACTAATGATTGAAATTTCAAATTTTCACCAAATAGAATTTTTTTTTTTTAAATAAACCTAGTATTTTAGAAACTAAATTCAATTTTCTACAAATTCTATTCTTACATATTTTTGAAATAATATAGATAACTTATTCAAATATTTACGTCAAGTTGCCTAACACTGATTTTTCTGAATTTTTTGCCACTTAAGGGCCTGTTTTTTGCATGATGATCCTGCACATACCCATAATTTGTGTTCTTGTGTGTGCTATTATCTTCTTTCCTTTTTTTTCTCAAGCAGTGGAATCATTAAGTGTTTTAACCTAGCATCAACAATCATTAATTGGCACTAAATTTTGAAGTATACTGATTCAACCCGCTCTCAGTATTCTGGTGTGTTCAAAAAATATTTATATCTCAAGTGGAAGTGTATTCTTCATATATATAATGACCCCAATTCATGTATTTAGTCATATTTCTCCTACTTCAATTAAGTCATTTACCTTGATAATTAAACTTAATCAATTACTAGTTTTTCTTTGTATGCAATAGTCAATGCATTTGATTTATAAAATATACAATTTAATTCACATTGGTGTATTGGTGATATTATGTTTAATTGGTTGAAATGTGGTGACGAACCGTTCACATTGAAACCTACCCCATCCATAAAAATAGGTTGAATAATAAAATATTACACCTTTATTTTGTTAGAACTATATTCTATACTAAAGAGAAACCATTAGGAAGATATAAAATTATGTTATCTTCACTATAATTATTTTTGCACAAATTTTGCACTTTTATGCTAAACTCTTGCATTTGATTAAAAAAGAACATGTTCCCAAGTAAACTAGAAAGCCCTATATTTTAATAAAACATGAGAGAATATAAGTAATATTCCTCAATGGGATAGAGTTTAGAGGATTTTGATTCACACATGTAATAGCAATAATTCCTTTCAAGGATCATTTTCTCTTTGTGTCCAATTTTTCATTTCTTATGTAGCCCAACTTTTTTCTGTTCTCTCTTAAAACACACATGATACTTCAAATAATATTTCTAGACACAAAATTTCTCAAGGCACTCTGCCATAACCATTGGGTGGATTTTCTTTAAAATTTATGTTAAGATCAAGGTCCCAATTCCTCTAAAATTTGTAGTCTTCTAAGGTATGAATACTCTACTATTGAGAATAAATGTCCAAGCAATTTTGTTGACATGATTTGTGTGATTGAATCCTTATAATGTATTTTTTCTCCCTTCAAAGTATTTTTCCTACCAATATCTTGTATGTTGCCAATTTAGTACACCAATTATGTTTTTTTTTTTAATTTGGTTGGTTTTATCGTATTTTTTTGCATACTTCTTCTATCCATAATAAAATAATTCACTATCTAAATAACTCCATATAATCCCTTAGCTTTTTATTTAACTTTTGGTTACTATTTAAATTTCCTATAACAATTTTCCTTGGACCATTTAGAGAAAATAAATTTCTTTACATGTTAATATTAATTATCATTTCATATAAAGTAAATATATTTTGATATTCCTAACATTTCTAAATTTATCATATTAAAATTTATATTTAGATTAATTTTTAACCTCAAACTATTACACACCCTAAACCCTACATTTAGGTTTTAGGGTTTATATTTCAAGGTAAATATAGTTTTTTCTATGGTTTTAAATTTTTGAAATTAATTTTCATAAAAAATAGCAGAAAACCTATATATAAATAAATAAACACATATAATAGATAGTGGCCTACCTCAAAAATCTATTAAATGATTTTTATGGAGGGAGCAAGTAGAAATTAGATTAAATTGAGGATTCTAGATGTAGGTATCTATTTTTCATTTCTCTCCCAAGTCACACTCGTTTTTAAATAAAATATAAATAAGGTTTAAAAAATTGCTCCCTTGTTATAATAGATGCTCATTTATTTTAGAATGGGTGTCCTTTCCTAAAAATGTATGTATTTATAATGAGTACCCATTTAGGAATGAAACCCTAAATCAAAATTAGTATACTTGTTCTTGATAAGTGGGAATTTATCTTTGGGATTTTGTTCTTATGTGAGTACACATTTCTATGAAATTTGTATGAATTCCTTGTAAAAAAAAAATCCGTAAAATATTTCCACTAAAAGTGAACTCAAATCCTTTATCTTACCCATCTATATGGAAATTTTATGGACATCTTGATGGGTGAGGATATTTATGGATGAATAGATACATAAATGGTTTAATATTTATTTGGATTGATAGGTTAGAATTAGTATTACCTTTATGTCGATTTTCATTTGAAAATTTTCATTTTCATAAATATTGAAGATTATGATCTTGGGGAAGATAGGATTAATACGCCTATAACATACCAAATAACGAAATCTTTATTCTAAGGTAGGAATTTATGACCAATGACATAGTATAGGTTAACTACACTTGATCGATATAGATTCAAAGCATACTTAAGCAACTAAGCATCAGTCCCAATAAGATCATTCAATGTAAGCAAAGACGAAGAAGCCATTAATTTAACTAACATTCTAAACATGAAAACTTGATAAAAATATACTCTAAGACATTGAAACTTATCCTATTGGGGGAGTGGTGTTGGATTGATGTTGAATGGTGACACTTTCCCAATCCCTTGGATAATGAGCTTGTTTTAATTAGTTTTATTGAAGAAAATTGATGAAATCAATGAGAGATATATGTGAAACATGATTAAAGCTAAGATGATCAATGTGAGTGTATGCAATATTTAAATATGCAAGTCCTAATTCCTAAATATGCTAAATGGATGCAACTAAGTCACCATGGAAGCCAGTAATGGATGCTTTAAGCTATTATGATCAAGATTTTAAACTAAAAAAGATAAATAATGATGAAAATGAGAGTGATTTTAATAGAACAAGTTTACTATTAAAATATGGATCCCTATTCAATAGATGCAAGGTCTATTTATAGAATAGGAAAAAAGAAACCAATGGTCAAAATTGAAAGAATCAATCAATGGTTAGGATGGAAAGAAGATGGAGGCATGGATCATGGATTCTCATCAAGGGTTCAAAATGTAAGTTGATATTTAATCAAGGGCTCATAATCATTCAAATGCACACTTTCAAAGCTTTCCCAAGAAGTTTGTTGAAAGTTTATTACAAAGAAGAATATTCCCTTTTTTGAATGAGTGAAAGGGGAGAATATTCTCATGTAAGTCGATGAGGAAAATTAGTATTTACCAAATTAAAACAATGTTTTAATGTGCAAAGGAGAGGGATATTCCATAGGAATATTCCCATTTGAAGGAAATGAGGATTTAACATTAAATAATTTATTTATTTAATAAAAGGGGTGAGATTAGGATATTTAATTAAATAACTAGGATAACTAGGATTTACTTAATTCAATAAGAAGAAATAAGAAGGATAATTAAATAAGTTGTATTATTCGATTAGATAGGATGAAAGGTGAATATGATGGGGAGTGAGTTAACCTAATCAGATTAATTAGATTAAAAGATTAACATGAGGCCTTTAATTAATTAACTAGATTAATTTAATCAAACAAGTGAAAAGAGGATGGATTTTAGGATAAAATGATGTTATTGTATTAGATTCGAGTGTGTGGTATCTGTTATCAATTAGATATGCACCTTATGCCAAATTTGTAGAAAACTTAACTATATGTTGACACATGGAAACCTTCTTCAGATTTGGGTGATCTGAGCGAAGATGGAATCTTGAGAGTGATTTGGTTCTCTGAATGATAATCCTATTCTAAATGATTTTTGATGGAAAATGGTTATAAGGATAACTGGATTTAAAAATTATGACTTAAGGTGACTTTTAGAACATAAATATGACTTTGATTATCTACTCACAAACAACTCTTAGAAAACAACAATAACTTCGCAATCCCTCATGAACACTCAATACATAATTGGTTTGCATGAATATTCAAATTCAAACACAACATGCAACCTATATCACATGAACTTTCTTTATCAAAATCTGCAATAATAGGACATAAAAGGATTCTACAAATGGAATCACAATGGAAACATCAAACTAACATTAAAAATGAGATAGAAATTGAGAAATAGGAATGTTGCTTTATTAAAGTAAAGGAGTATCCAAAGTCTGAGTAAAAAAATGTTTACAAGCTCTCATAATGTGTGTAACAGCAAGAAACAAAATTTTAACTTCGAAAAACTCTAAGTCTTTCTTCAAAATATAACTCCAAACCCTAATCTGAGCTCAATAGAAAACCCTAGAAAAAAGCCTCCAAATTTGCATCATACTATGTAACGAAAGTGGAAAACTCACACTTTCCAAGATGTCAATCCAAAAAGGTCCTAAAAATAGGCCTATTTTGCTTTAAAAGAAAAAAAAATCCCTTATCTTCACCCCATGCAACTCAATTTCACCCAAGGAAAAAAATTAAAATAACTCAGCTAAAATAGCAAAGGAATAAAACAATTTATAAAGAATTGTTTTATCCTTGCTTTACAAGATTTGCAACTTTAATCTTCTCAACTTGCCCTATTTTTTGCAATTAATATTTTAAGAAAAATCTTTGTAAATTTAGAAACTTCATGTCTCTATACAATTTGATTTTTCTTATAAAAATCCATAAAAATATAAGGGACAATATCTATTGATTTCTATAAAATCAATGAAAAATAAAGCCTTAAGCATATCCATGAAGGCTTTTAAGACTTTTTAAAACATTTAAATTCCTATTCAAAACTTGGGAAAATAATGTCAAATGAAGTTTTGGAATATGGTTGACCTAAACAATATAAAGGACCACCATGATACTTGACTTAGGGAATTAGATATTTTAAAAATATTGCAAAACCCCTAAGTTTGAATTAGGGAAAAGGAGTGAAACCCTAATGAAAAAAACACAATCTCTAAGACTTTCAACCTCATTCTTACACTTGGTTTTTGAAGAAAATTCTACTCTACTGGGAAAATGGCAACACCACTATAGAGCTAAGTTTTGAGCAAAAACAATGCAAAAACCATGGTTGTCGATGCCTCTACAAGTCGAACCTCATCAACAAATGAAGGTGAGTTGGTCGGGTATGTGCAGGATCATGATGGGCCAAAAAGTGGCAATATGATGGCTATGTGTAGGGTATGTGGCTGACAACTGTTTTGCTACCCAAAATTGATAAAATGAAAAGGGTTTTTAAATGAGATTCTCAAATTTCCAGCAATATAAATTATGCTTTACTTTGAATTTAATAAATAATTATTATTCATTTTCTATTTAAATTACGACTAAATTCCTAATTGATGGGCTGATTGAAAAACATCTATAGCTTTCAAACGGTATCACATTTTTTGAATACAAAACATGCATCACATTCTAGGCTTCACATACTATAGGATTAGAAAAAGAGAAAATTGAATTTCATGAAGTTTTGACCAAGTTAAGGTGGCAGACATGCGATTTTTTATATTTTTTAAAAGTTGTAATAAAAAACTCATAATTAATTATTTACCTGGAAAAAAAATACAAAAAAATATGCAACACATTTGGACATGAGTACTCTACTTATATGTAAAATATTATGAAAAAATATTATCATTTTATTGTTGTTAGGGTGGTCAGACAAACACCTACTTCTTATTTTTTCCCTAAAATTTAAGTACTACTGCATTGAAATTTCAAATTTTCACCAAATAGTTTTTTTCAAAAATAAGCCTAGTAGTTAAGAAACTACATGTAATTTGCTACAAATTCTATTCTTGTACATACTTTCGAAATAATAGAGATAACTTATTCAAATTTTTACGTCAAGTTGCCTAACTCTGATTTTTCTGAATTTTTTGCCACTTAAGGGCCTATTTTTTCCATGATGATCCTACACATACCCGGTCTCCAAGCCATTTCATGGATTTTACTTTTCCATTTTAGAAAAACTATTGGCCTCAAGGCCGCAACATGATATATATCATGATGTTCTTGTCTTTTGTTTGCTTTATATTTTTTAATCTCTCCTATTCGGCCGCCATGAGGGACTTTGTCTGAGGCACCATATGAAGCTCTTAGTTGTGAGCTTAAGAGGCTCCTCTTATAAATCATGGTAAGCTTATATCTTCCTTTCATTTTCCTTGCATTTCCTCTTAAATAAAAAATTATAAAATATTTTCTTGTGTGGGGAAAAGATGAACATTGAGGAAAAATATGCAGGCCACTGCATAGGCTGCGACTTGCTTGAATGCTTCTACCTCTTTTGAACGAAAACTATGGGCTCGACCTGTAAATGGAATACATTGAAAATAAAAGAATTTTATTTAAAAACCCTCTTCTATATGGCTCAATAATCTTCAATGGTTGTGGCCTGTAGCTTCCATTTCACTATTTTTTGGACATTTAGCTATCAAGGGTTCGATTGTTGTGTTTCCCTTGTATCTGCATTTGATTTTGAAACCCTAAATGGGTATTGTGGAAAATGAGAAAATAAAATGATTTGGGCTATGGCATGATTCTCATTTCATTTTCTAAAGGCACTTGTTATATTTATTTGAGATCTAAAAATATCATTCTGTTTTAATAAAAGAAACCTAGATGGGTTCTGAAACTCTCGTAAAGAAAGATGATTAATGAAAGCATTTGTTGTATCATTTCTTTCACAAGAAAAAAACTCAAAACCCTCAAATAGAAGAACTCCTTTTAGTGGTTTTGTACACATAACCTAATATGGTTTCTGAAGTTTGTAAGAGTATCACAATTTTATCTATGGCTCATTGATACAACATGAAACTTTTATATTGTATCTTCTTAAAACAAAAAAAACTAATTCACTTTCTGCATTTTCATTCTTTCACAAAAATTTAACCCAGAGCTTATCAAAATAGTGAGTCTGCATCCTAATTGATATGCATGCCAAGTCATAGAGCAGATTATTGTTTCTGGAACAAAGAACATAAAGAACACTCACCCTTCTGTAAGTTTCCATCCTGTACACAAAAACACTTTGAAATTTTCACAACTTCAATTCTCTAGCATGGTGTACCTATAGTTTTTTTTTGTTCTAATCTCTTATCCTATACACTTTTGTACTTAAAGATGCACTCTAAGCCTCAACTTGTCACCATCTCATGTGATATGCAATAGAGTAGCTATTGTAGAAATTTTGAAATTGACTCTAGTTCCTTATACTCTGTTACTTTGAATGTCATGCCACCTCATATTGCTTGCAGTTTGCATTTGTAAATTGTCAATACTGCCCTTTGTATGCAAAATTGAACATACTCCTTTTTCTTTGATCCCATGCAAAGATATCCTTAAAAAAATGAAACAAGCTTTCAAAGAACAGTGCAATCTTTGTTTCATAATGTTGGCCATCTATTCAAACTCAAAAAAAATTCCTTTTTGTACTCTCCATGCATTGACTTGATGATATCAATGCTCTTTATCTTGGTACTCTTCATTCATTTTTTAAAAATCTTATTGAAGGAAATAACAATGAATCATGAATTTTGATTCAAAATGCATAGAAAACCTGAGAAGCTGAAAACCTACACCATGATGCTTTGAGCACTTAGAAACTTGGTAGTGAATGATGTATTCCTTTCACTATCATTCATCTCTTCAACTTGAAACTCTTGAGAAATCCATCCTTCATGATTTTAATTCTCTTACATTTTTGGCTTGGATGTCTTGAATGATGGATTACTTGGGCTTTTGTAATGTTTGTAATGTACTCTTTCATATTTATCCTTCACTTCAGCAATAACGAATGTATCTTTTCTCAACCCCTTATTGATTGTTGAGGGGAAGCATGTTGAGATCTACCCTTGTGGGAGCCCATTTTACTCCACATGCTTTGTCTTCATGACATGATCAGCTACATAGCTTTTCCTATACCTGCACATGGAAATAAACAATGTTAGATAAAAATATATATTATTATGATGTTTCCTTTTCTACTTCTATCCAACTCTTGTTCTCTCAACTATTTCAATGTATTATCAACAACATTTTACATTATTGTTGGTGATTCACATAGGGATGTTCATAATTAGAGCTCTAACAACCCTTCACTTCTCTTACAAGTCGATCAGAGCTCAAGGATGAAGGATGGTGCACCACTTCTGCATCAACTAATAAGCATTAGGTAATGATGATTATGTTCATGCTTATGTGTCTTTCTATCTTCAATAGTGTAGCATGCTTCTTGTGATTTATTGTTATAGTCACTTCCATGGCTTGAGTGGAACACTTTAATTTCCTTTTTTTGTTTCCATTCTGAAAAGAAATGCATCAAAATGCAAAATTGTACAATCATTTTGTTCTTGCAAACAAATGAAATATTGTAATGCAAATAAGCATCATGAAATAAATGAAAGCAATTGTTATGCTTTATCATTTGTCTATTCTATTATGTAGTTTATTTATGTTGGAAAGCATTGAGTAATAGCTCTGAAACTTTGTTCATTGAAAAAATTGCATAACTAGAACTCCATAAATCTAATACAAGCAACAATTAAAACACATGCAAAAATTAGCTGAACTCTCACTTTGAGATAAATCCCACTAGTCAACTCTGCCAATTGAGTTGTAGTGAAAATTGGTAATAGTATCATTTAGGAATTTTTTAAGTGTCTACATTTTTCCCCTCTTTGAAGTGATGTACCTATTACGTTGGTTCAGAGATTGATGCTTTTTGGATTAAACTACTACTTAGATCAATTTTAAAAAAAATTCTTGATTTTTTAAATGCCACACTATTGCCCCAGTGGAAGGAAATAAGCTAGTACCTTGTCCCCTCGAGAAATCAGGTAGAAACTTTTAATTTTGGTTTGATCTCTCAATAAATATTTTGGATCAATTTAGCATAGGGAGGACTAGAAAGCATAGATGTTTGGTGCAAACAGATTTCATGATGTATAGACAACCATCAGCCATTAGTAGCCTCATGTATATTTTGATATATCACATAGATTTGACACTTGGATAGAAATGTTAGTTAAGCTAAAAGAATAAGAAGAATAAGATGGATAGGTTGACCATTAATTTTGAGATATATTAAGAAGTCCAACAAGCCTTGATTATTCGAGACTTTATTAGATATGGTGATGATATGGATGATTTCTATCATTCCTTATGTTTGATTTAACACATAGACACAATGCATCATGGTATTGACAACCACGGTGGCATTGTATCTAGTGTGATGGACTTTGACTCTACAAATAGATAGAATAGTTCTTGTTCACACCTTGACATATAGAAACCTCGTTGGAATGTAGTTTAGAAGTTTAGAATATATAGGACCAAGGAAAACACAATAGTCAATAGTCTACCCCAAGCAATCTCCCTACACACAACTAAGCAAGTATGCACCAAGATTATTTTACAACAATACCCAAAAGCACAAAAAATGAAAGATAATGATCGATACCCCATTCCTTTCTCTCTAAATAATTTTGATAGACATCATCAAGAGGTCCTTGAAATGGGTCAATAAGATAAATCATAAGAAATGATCAAAAACAAACAATCAATGTTATCTATATCTCTTGTCAAAGGGTGTGTTTTGATTTAGAATAAATATCTTGAGTGATTGCCAATAATAATGCCCATTGTAGGAAGGATACATCCTAGGATGTGCTATCACATGTTAGCAGGATGATAGGTTGTTTGAAAGGCTATTGATATAAAGTTCAATTGACATGTTTGATGATGATCAAGAGTTTGATTTTTGTGTTTGAATTTTTTACTTTTGCTGACTGTTGTATTTTTTTTTTCTTGTTTTTCCAAAGGTTGAGGGTGACGATTGATTTATTATGAATGGAAGTTTATTGCGGGTGCAATTGAAATGGGATGGGTGGCTTTGGAGTTTTTGAAATATTTCAATGTTTTTGAGGTTGTTTTTAGTCTTTTTGAAAGTTTATGTGAATGTTTTGGTTTTTCAATTATTTGAGACTATTTAGGGTTTTCCAATGTTTTCCAATGTTTTGGGTTTTCCAAGTTTTCAAATTTTTAGGGGTTTTCTAATTTTTCCAAATGTTTTTAGTTTTTTCGAGATTTTGAACAAGAACCTAACCTAGAAGACTATCCTAGGGACCTTGGGGGATTATCAAAGATGAGCCTTGTCTATGTTATACATGCAGAGACCACGTAGTTCAACCGTCACTGACCTATTTATTGATGAGAAATGAACAATTGATGGATTGTCAATTTATTATGATGGTCTCCTAAAGGATTAACCTAGGGTTTCTCGGGCACATCAATTATGGCCTTTCCCACATTCAAGCTTAGAGACCTGTAGTTTGACAGGGTACTATTTTTTGATTTTTGATGTTTGACCTTTTTAGGGATTTTGATGGTGTTTTGGATGTTTTGGATTTTGACTTTACAATTTTGTAAATGTTTTTGGATTTTAGTTGTATAGGATTTTGATGTTTTTTTATTTTCTAATTTTACAAGTTTTTTTTTGGATTTTGATGAATTTTGATGAATGTTTTTTTTATTTTTGCATGATTTTGACATTTGGATATGGATATGTGTGATGAAATCAATTATCTATTTGTGATATTTTTGAAATCCAAGCTAGGATAGATTGATATGATTGATGGATTACCAATAGTGATAACATTGTTGAGGTTGCTCTCAACAATGCAAGGATAGTGTTGAACAACACAAAGACTAGGAAATGATATATCCTGAGATAATAATGAATGAATTGGATAAGATAGATTAAGATTTTGAAGCTAGGCTAGGAAAAAAATATATTGGAATGATTTTATGTGATGTTGAAGTGCAAGGTAGATGCAACTGATATTGATTGTTTGGATTGATGTTTGAGAAAAGATAAAGCTTGATAAGGAACATCTTCTCTTCAAAACATGTGCCATGGGCTAGTGATTTGGATGTTTACTTACAAATGATTTGACCAATTTGATTTTTTTTTTTGAAAATGTTTAGATTACCACATAAGTTATAGGATATAGCTCAAGATTTATTCCAAAAGCAAGATGTAAGTATCTACCCCCAGTCTCTAGCAATGTATGGATTGATGGATGGGTATGCGAAGGATTCCAAGGATTACCTTGTGATAGGATAACATGTATGGATAAAGTGTGCCCCTTTGGACAATGCCTCATGGCTTAGATAATGTTGGTTAGGATAGGACCAATGATAGTGACCCATGTCAAGATGTTTATCATAATCAAGTGTGAAGTACATACCAAACCTTTTCCAAGATCAAGATAAGTTAGATGGGATGAAAATGGATTGGATAATGAATCATGGATTTATTATGGATAAGATGGATAGAATGCGAGATTTATTATGGATGGGATGAGATGCTTCCACCTAAAATGGTGCACATAGATGCTTGATTCTACTCATGACACCTATTTTCTAGCTTTTCATCATGGTACTCAAGTCCAAAGCACCACCAACATGGTTTTCACTAGAGGCAAATTTTTTCCTTAACTATTTTTTGGATTTTTTAATTTTTTGAAATTTTATGCTCATGTTGAACCACCTGGTGGTGCTGATGTAGATGTTGTTGTCATGTTCTGCCAATGATCTATCCTACTTGGAGGAGTTTCTCTGTTAGGATACAGGTGCTTGAATGCAACCCCTAGATTCTCTTATCTCCATTGTTGACATCAGATTTAGCCTTACCTAGATGCACACATCACAATAGAGTTCCCTTAGAGTCCTTATGATAAAGAGTTTCTACCAACACATGCTCAATATGAGATTTGGATACAATGGATGTCAAAGTGGATTGTGGAATACATTGAGGGATATGAGATGTAGATGGATTGGTTGATAGTTTGGAATCTTTGATTCTCCAAACTTGGAATGAGGAGAAATGATGGGTGGATATGGAGATTCGATTGGGACCAACTTCTTCATATACTTTTTAGGTCACTCTTGAAGCTTTATTTTGTATTGATGGATACATTTCCCTTTTTGACTTTTCCCCATAGTATCTTTGAACAAAGGAGTGTGATAGGGATTATTTTCTTTATTTTTATTTGGTATCCTTTTGAATTTATCTTTTCTATTTTTCTTTTTCAATTCTTTTTCTTCGATAATTTTCTCTTTTCTTTAATATAGATATCTTTCTTGTGGTTGGTCCCAATTAGTAGGTGGAAATATGTGTGGATGAAAATTCATGATATGAATGGTTGGAGTGTTGGTAGGAATTTCATCATATGGACTCTTTTTGCTTCCCATGTTGGTGTTTATAGTAGATAAAGTTTCCCTCGGTAGTATGGGAGTATTATTGACATGCTTTGATTCTACTACTGATGAACTATTTCCTTGATATTAAATTTTTTTTAGCTTTGTTCATTTTGGATAATGCTTGATATCCTCATGCTCACTTTCTTCAATCTGTATGGAGGATGTGTCTGATTTTGATGTTTCTTCAAAAGGTGTTGATGCTTTACAATCCATATAGGAGTCTTCCTCATGATCCATTTTTTCTTTCTCTCTAAAGGATGTTTCTGATGTACCATCCATGTAGAGGTCTTCTTCATGATTCATTTTTTATATGTCTATGGATTATGTTATGCCTTGATCATGTGTAAAGATATTAAGAGTAGGAGACTCTTGTTCCTTGGTAACATGATAGTAAGAGTATGAGACTCTTTGTTTGGATGAAGATCATCTACATGTCTATTAGGAGTAAGCATCTCATGGGTAGATGGAGGAGTACGTGATATATTGATATGATCATTATTTGTGACATCTTATATGGATTGGTGAATACCCATTATATCATAGTAGTAGCTTGGAGATATGGAACCTTGATCTTGACTCTGTGTGATGTTATCTTCAATATGATTTGGTTCATGTTCTTGATATGGATCAATTTCAAAGGATGGATTTTTTTCAAAGGGTTCTTGGATATCTTTATTAGTCATGAGAAGTGGCTCAATATCCTCTTGATCTTTGAGTGGATTTGGATTAAGTCTTGAATTAAGGATTTCTTCAATATCTACAACCATGAGGTCAAATGATGTCAATATGTCTTGGAAAGGGACATTGCTAGGCTTTGGTGAAAGATGTTGATCATTCTTTGGAATAAATTCTTGAGATAGGTCCTCTAACTCATTGGGTGATGTAGAGACTTTGTCAACATGATCATTGATGAATGGATCTTGAATTTTGTCCTAAAAAATGGTGGTGGGGATATTGCCAATGTTTTCAATCATAGGATCAAATGATGTTAACACTTCTTGGAATGGATCATTGTTGGATATTTTTTATGGGTTTTGATCATTATTAAAAAGTGACTCTTGATGTATGTTGATTTAATCGTTGGATGTGGTAGTTCTAAACATCTTCAAGGGGCTCATTCATAGATATATCTTGATCATTGTTTTCAAAAATTGTGGTGGAGAGACTGTCACTAGTATCATTACTAGTTTAATCTTGATCATTGTCCTCAGCAACTATTGTTCCTTGATCAAGAAGGTCTTGGATGAGATCTTTGAGTTTGATACAATCTGACGTGTCATGACTTTTTGTGCCATGGTATTCGTAATAAGTATTATCATCATCACATGGGAGCTTGATGCTAGGTTCACCCCCATTTAATGATTCTAGAAGATTGATAAGTTTATCATCGACTAACGTGTTTAATGTTGATTCAAGTGGCTCCCCTAAAGGATTCTATTCACATTTTTCATCTTGTGAGATTTGTGCTTATTGATATTGATCTAGTTATGACTGGTCTTGGAGATTTGGTGATTGATCTTGTTGTTGAGACTATTTATTTTGATATGAAACTTCTTGATATTGAAGATGTTGTTTTGATTGATGTGGTTGTAGACACAACTCAATGTTTTGATGACATGGTTTAACCAATGTTAGAGTGTGTCAATTTTGGGGTGGAGATGTCTATTAGTGATATGAATCAATGAATTTGGTAAGTGTAGTAATTTGATTTCACAAAAAAAATTCTTGATTTTGATTTTGATACCCTTGATATAGTTGATTTAGTTATTGGTCAAGCATATTTGAAGTATACACTTGTGGTATTTGTATTGGATTATAAAAAAATTGGTTTTGGACAATATATTGATTTAGGATGATGTTTAGATCTTGCATCATAGGTTTGCATTGAACATTGTTGTGGTTGGGAAACACATTGCTTTGATTTAGGTAACCTTGAATTTGCATGGCGTTACCTTGATTTGGATCCATAAATTGAGTTGCCAATAAATTGTTTGGATTTTGACCAACATTGGTGTGATTTACAAATGTATCTATCCCATAGTTCACCAAGTGTGGATCTGATATGTTCATGTTTGGTAGGTTTTTATTTTCTATACTCATGTATTTGGCATGTATTGATTTGATGGGATAATGTTGTTTTTTTCTGAAGACTCATGTATTGATCGTTTGGTTGATAGATTTGTAGGTTTTCACTTTGATTTAAATCTACCATAGGGAAAGGTGTTCCAAAATTTAGATTGGGCATACTCACATTTTTTGTAGCATTGAGGTTTGTAGGATATAATGATCCCATATGTGAATTGTATAAATGTGAGTTTTGATAATCAATTGGTATTGTAAGGCTTTGACAGTTTGGTTGATTTAGTCACTCATTATGTATGAATCAAGTTTATATTCCATGTTTTTCTTGTGTTTTGACCTTAATGCAAAAGTTAAACTCTAAGGTGTTTTGGACCAATGATGTGTGTGGATGATGAAAGGGGTGCAATGTGAAGGATGAACTTTCTAAACCTTTTGACAACACTTTTAGACAATTAGGCTTGATGTCTTGATGTTATGGATAAAAGGTGTTAATGAACTTGTAAATCTTTGACGTAGACTTGTGACCTTTAAGATAAACTAGCCCACAAATGTGATGACTAACTTAACTAAGTATATGTAAAAGGATCCATTTCACACACAACCTATATAAGTTAAGGGATTCATTTGATAAATGTCTAATTCCAAAGTGTTGGTGTGTGCAAAAGTTTCTAAAGTTGTTTGGGTGAAGTGAAATATCAAATATGATGAAGTTGGATGAAATGTTTGACCCAAAATGTTAACCTAAGAGGGACCTTTGTTTTGCAAGACCAAGGTAGTAGGAAACATGCTAAACCTCTAGAGAGATAATACCTTAAAAAATCAATGATTTTGGTAAAATATAACTCAAATGATTTGGTAAAATAGGATTTGGACTCAATGTTTGGGTATGTTTTCCTTCTCTCAATTTTCTCATTTTAGGGATTCAAAGTTTGAACATACATCCATGTGGGGTGTTCATTTGATTTAATCTTTGATTAATAAAGTTATTTTTACCACATAGTGTCTTTCTTTAAGTTTCAAACTAAATGGACCTATGTCAAAAACATCATTCATTTCACAAATTCCATTATGTAAAAATCATGAAGTTAGGGGAATAGTTACCTATGTTGACTTTGGAAAGTATGTATTGACATATAAGCTAAAATATTTAGAAGTCTATAAGGATAGAATCCTTACGAAAAGCATCAATATCAAGGATTTTCAAAGGGTATCCATGATTAGACCAAATGGTTTGAAATTTTGAGAAACGTGTTGATGTTTGTTTGCAATGTTTTGGAACCAAGTAAAGTGTTTAACTGACTCACAAGCATTTAAAATCCTAGCTCAAGTGGGTGCATATTTCTTAGTATGCTTACCACCATCCCCTGATAGATGATTAATCCATGAAGATGGAATGGAAAAATAGGCTATGTCAAGGAAATGTAATGTCTTGACACACCAAGCGAAAGAGTCCCTTCCTTATTTGCTTTATTGCCTCAACCAAAAATTGAACATGGAAAGTAACTTCTTGGAACAGTGCTATTACAATGCACTACTTCAAAATACACTTCAGAGAAAAAATTAGTGAGCCACAATTAACAAGGTTCATATTCAAGATTTTAAGGATAAATTGGTGCTATACATGTGGTGATACACTCAATTAAGAGGCCTCCAGCCCTTAGAAATATCTAAGGGTTTTAACGTATCACATGGATACTAAGTGATACATTCGTCAGTATAGGACAACACCCGATGGTTAACGACTTTAGTCACAACCAATTTATTTATATAGCAGAAAAAAAGGAAAGGACCGCTTGAGTTGTTCCCTCTCAAAAGTTGGGAAGTAATCCCTCTAAGCGTAACATAGATTGTGAAGCTTAAAATACATTTTTTCACCCAAGGTTTCCAAAAGGTGCAAGGGGGGAGGATAAGCATTCCAAGAAGAAAAGTATACTTGTGTGTTCCTCTTCACCCAAGATCGCACGAAGCACAAAGGGAGTGGATATATGCGAAACAAGCACACACAAGCAAATAAAACACACATTCATTTTAACCTTGATAAGCATAATTGGTTCGTTTCAAGCACCAACTAAAGTTTTTCATCTTATTCAATTTTAAACTGGGATAGCACAAATTAAGGATATGTGGGTTTAATTTTAACAAACTTTGAATGTTAATTTTAAACCTAATCAAAATTTTGTTGGTCCTAAAACATAAAGCAACATATAATTGGTTATAAATGCCCCATAAGTGTCAAAACACTTTTACAATAAAGAGAACTAAGAAAAACTGAAAATCAAAATTTTCATATTTTCTTGGGTTTTTTCTATGTTCTAGTAAATAGCATTTTTGGAGGCCTTTGGAGCAGAATTTTTTTGGAGCAGAATTTGGGGTTGAAACTTCCATCGGTCCCTAAAAATTAAGTCATAGGGACTGAATTAGTACTCTTGGAGACCTTTCCAATGGTGCGAATGGATTCAAATTTTTAGCACTGAGTAGAAAGTTATGACTTTTTGGAAGAAGCTTGAAGAGGATGTTAAAGAGATTTCCAATTGCGAGATGGAGAGAAAGAAGGCCGAAGCTCTTGTGTTTACACCAAAGAGTCATGTAGATGTGGGCATCCAGGAGCCCCAAAGAAATAAGCCAGATATTGAGTCTAGAGGAAAGTATGATGGAGAGATTGGCATGGATGATAGTGGGAATGGATTGGTGAATGAGGAATCTCCTCTTAGTAACCTAGAGAACTACTCAACTAGAAAGGAAGGAGAGATAGGCCTAGATGATATTCCTATTCAAGGCCTATTTATGGATATTGGGATTCCTCTCTCGTAACCCAATATTTATGGAGGAAGTTTCCCTTCTAGCCAGGAGTCACTTCAGATCCTGGAAAACTGTTATTTCTCACAAAGTTGTTAAGGATACCTTTGAGGACTTGAGTCAAACTCAAATGTTCTCAAGTGATAATTTGACCCAGTTTAACAATAGGTTGATGGATACTCTTCCCTTGGATCAAAAGGGTATTTTAGAGAAAGATTGGGAGTCAGGAAAAGATATGGACAGCCAAGAAGAAACAGATAGAAATGATGTCAAGTCTCATACTATTAAAAAGAAGAAGAAAAAAAAATAGTAGAATACCCCAAGTGGAGTCTCTACTAGAACCAGAGCTAAGGTAGATTGTGGAGCCACAAAGAGTAACCAAGGAAGAAGATCAACAAAGTGGTTGAGAGAGCATGGTAGTTTTCAGGATATTGTGGATGGTATTTAGAAGAACATTCCTGAGATTTGTAAACTCCAATCACTTGATAAGATATGAAAATTATGTCATGGAACATAAGGGGGTTAAATAGCCTCCATAAGTAGGATGAGTTGCATAATTTTGGTAGAGATCATAAGCCTGACATTTTACTTGTCCAAGAAACCAAAATGCCAAAAGAAACGGTGGAAATGATTAAGATGTATAAGTATTGTGGAGTCCATTGTACAGTTCTGAAGGTACCTCAGGAAGAATTGCCACCTTTTCGAATCAAAGTTTCATCAAAGGGGAACCTTTGCTTGAGAGCTCAAATCATGTGGCCACTAGATTTACCCATATCAGAGATAATTTTTGTTAGATTCAGTCAAATATCTATGCTCCTAATGGTAAATGGGCTAGAAAGTCCTTTTGGCTTGAGTTGGCTGCCTTTCATAGGATATTCGCTAATGGGTTGTTATGGGGGATTATAATACCCCTCTTGAGGAAAGCAACAAGTATGGAGGATTCCAGGTTAATATGGAAAGAAAAAATGACCTCTTGGACTTCATTAATAACCAAGAATTGATTGATCTGGATCTGCAAGGAGCTACCTATACTTGGTTGAATTGTAGAGTTGGTAAGGATCTGATTCAAGTTAGATTAGACAAAACTTTAATTTCAGGTCAATGGTTTATAAATTATTTATGCTCTTTAAAGGCCCTCTCTAGGGTGGGTTTTGATCATTTTCTGATTAGTTTTGTGTCGAACCCTATAATGGTCAAGAGGAATTTACCTTTTAGATTCGAGCATATGTGGCTTTCACATCCTCAGTGTTTTGATGAGATTAGGATTTGGTGGAATATCACAGTTTTTCGGACTGCTATGTTTAGGGTGGCTAAGAAATTGAGTGATGTCAAATTCAAAATTAGAAGGTGGAATAAAGAAATATTTGGTAATATTTTTGGTATAAAGTTTGAATTACAACTTGATTTGATGGAGATACAACAAAAAATCCAGTAGGAAGGATATATTGTGGACAATAGGATGAAAGAAGATGAAGTGCTTGTGAAGATGCATGATATAATAGCCAAAGAGGAGGTTTTCTGGAGATAGAAGTCTAGGGCTTTGTGGGTCATGGTTGGAGATAAAAATATTAGATATTTTTAATTGTCTGCTTCAAAACATAGGGTTGCGAATAGAATTTCTCACATTGATTACAATGGTAGCTGTTTTGAAAAGGATGAGGACATAAGAAGACAACTCATGCTTTTCTTTAGTAATCTCCTTTTGGCAAATGATGGATTCAATCATGAAGAGAAAGATTACCTCTTAAAGGCCATTCCTAAACTTGTTAGGGAAGATGATAAAAAAATTCTTGCTTCTACACCTTCAAGGGAAGAAATTAAGAGAGTGGTCTTCTCTTTTGAAGGGAACAAGGCCCCTGGCCCTGACGGGTTTCCTATGTTCTTCTTTCAGTGGTTCTAGGAGAATATTGAAGATGATGTGGTGAATGTGGTCAAATATTTCTTTGCATCAAGGAGTCTCCTAAATGATCTTAATGCCACTTTCCTAGTCCTAATTTCCAAGAAACCAGGAGCTACAGAGTTTGAAGAGTTCAGGCCTATAAGTCTTTACAATTCCTTCTATAAAATTATTTCTAAGGTGTTGAATTATATGCTTCTAATTATTTTTCCCTCCCTGATTTCCCCTCAACAGAATGGCTTTGTCCTTAGCAGGCAGATCCTCGACTCTATTATTTCTATCCATGAGAATATTCACTCTCTTGTGGAATCTAAAACTGAACATTTCAAAAGCTTATCATCGAGTGGATTGGGACTTTTTACTCAAAATCATAAGGACGTTTGGTTTCAGCAATAGAGTCCTTCAGATGGTTGGTCAGCTCATCTCTACTGATTCCATTTCTATCATGGTGAACGCAGCTCCCTTGCGATTCTTAAAGAACTCAAGAGGTTTAAGACAGGGTGATCCTATTTCCCCCTATATTATTTACTATTTTGGTGGAATTCCTTGGGAGAAACTTGAAAAGATTGGTTGATCAAGGATCTTTAGCTGGTCTAAGGCCCTCCTCCAGTAATCTAATTTGTTCCCACCAACAGTTTATTGATGATACCATGTTGATGGGGAGATCAACTATGACTGAAGCTAGGAATCTAATTTTTTTTTTGGATGAGTATGAGATGGCTTCTGGTCAAGTGATTAACATACAAGAAAGCTCTATGTTCTTCTTCAACACCTCTGATCCCAGAGAAAATAAGATTGCTAGAATTCTTGGTTGTAGAATTGATTCCTTTCCTTCTATTTATGTTGGCTTACCTTTGTGCCTCAAGCCCCCTAATTCCTTTTGGAGTTTGTTGGTGGATAGGTTCAGCAAAAATATTGCAAGATGGAAAGGAGCTCTTCTAAGTCAAGCAGCTAAAATCTAGCTCCTCAAACCACTCTTCAAAACCTTCTGATATATGCTTTAAGTCTTTAATATCCCTACCAAATTTGTGGATGCTATTGAAAATCCAAAAATGATTTCTTTGGTCAGGTGTTGAAGAAAGAAAAAGAATGCCTCTTATTGGTTGGGACTTTTTTTGTAAACCTAAAAAATTGGGAGGCCTAGGCTTAAGAAAGATGAGGATGATGAATATGACGCTCCTTGCTAAGAAAATTTGGCATGTTTTCTCGTCTAATGGAGAATGGAATAATATTTTAAAGATCAAATACATAGCTAATACAGGATCTCTTAATGCTCTGCTGGATTCTCCTAATTTATCCCATGGATCAGCCTGCTGGAATGATATGATTAGAGGGAGAAAGATTATTGATTTAGGAGTTGGTTGGAGCATAAGAAGCGGTAATCAAGCTAGATGTTGGGGAGATGGATGATTATTGAAGGGTCCTCTAATTGCCAATGAAAGGTTTAATAGGTGGGATGATACCTACAAAGTGGCTTTTGGTTCTCATTTCAAGGATTATTGCAGAAATGGTGGTTGGGTGAACTTGCTCCATTTTAGCCCAGATCTTGTCCTGATTCAATTTTCTTTGATGGCTATTAGGATGAGGCCGAATCAACAGGAGGATATTTTAGTTTGGACTGCTAACCCTTCAGGCAGCTACTCTGTCTCTTCAGTTGTCTCTTTATTGTCCCTTTCTTAGGCCTCTTCTTCCTTTTGGGCTAAAGCTTGGATTAAACATCTGACTCCCAAAGTTAACATATTTTTTGGGATCCTCCTTCAGAATAAAGTCCTCACTATTGAAAATCTCTACAAGCATGGCATCTAGATCCCTAACTGATGCTATCTATGCAAAGAAGAGGTAGAAACTGTTAACCACTTGTTTCTTCATTGTCCATATGTGGTGGCTATTTGGGGTAGGTTTATGAATCTCTAGAATTTAACATGGGTTTTCCAAGCTCCATCGAAGATTTTTTTATCCAGTGGAATGATCCTTCTATGAATCCTTCTATTCAAAGATTATGGGATTTTACTTTCCCTTATATAGCTTGGGGTGTGTAGAAGGAATGTAATAATAGGATCTTCAGGGAAAAGGAAACATTAGAAAACATTGTGTATGCAAAGGCTTTTAGATTAATTGTGGAAAACTTCAATATCATCCCTCATCAAGAGAATATGATGGAGGTTGTGGTTTGTTTGAACTATGATCTAAAGATGGCTAAGGATTGTAACATTAAAAGTGATGTTTCAAAGGCATCAAAACCTACCAAAAAGGACCATGAAGGAGTGTGTTGGTATTATCCTCCTAGAGGCTGGATAAAAGCTAATTTTGACAGGGAGGCTAAGGGTAAACCAGGATTGGATGGAAGTGGGGAAGTGATAAGGAACTATAATGGTAAGTTTTTGCAACTGTGGCCACCTCTTTAGGAATCCAATCTAACCATGTTTATGAAGCCATTGTGGCCTTTCAGGTTATTGACGTAGCTAGTATAATGAATGTTAAAAAAAATTAGCTAGAGGGTGATTCTAAAAACATCATTGAATGCATCTTTGGAAAATCCCCTCCCTCATGGACCATTAAATGTTGGATTGAAGATGCTAGGGCTCTCCTATCTAAATTTAATAAAGTTAGAGTTTTACATGCCTTTAGGGAAGCCAATGGTGTTTCTGACTTCTTTTCTAATGAGGGGGCTAAACAAAAAAGGTATAATACGTGGAAAAACCTTAATGAGTTGGGAGCTGACGTAAGGGCCTTAATTGACTATGATATTACTCATGGAAAAGCTACTACATTTCTTGATAATGAAGGAGAATAAGGCCAAGTACAGAGTCATCATTAGATTTGATGGGGTCGTAGTTATTAACTCTACAAGTTGTATTATTTGGCATGTATTATGGGTGCTTTGGTTTGGCTATGGTTGTTTGATTTAGGGTAATAGTTCTACAAGCAATGCTAGCAAGGCTAATACGTCAATGGGGGGAAGTAGAAAAAGAGTGGAGCTAACTAGTTATGAAATGCATAAGCAAAACTCGAAGGTTTGGAGGCAGATTGAGCATGGTGGGCTTCTCCCATTCATCGAGAAGCTCCATGGTCTTGCATCAAAAGCTACTGAGTATTTTGCAAAACATAGGAGGAATGGTGAAATTGTTCTCTTTGGTAGGAAGGTCAATGTGAATGAATACCTCATCGGGGAGGTCACTGGTCTTTCGACTGAGGGGATGAAGTTATTCCATGATAGAAAATTTTCTAATGAGGCTATTATTAGGTTTCCCAAAAAAGACAAGGAAAAGAGAGAGTTGATTAAAATATCTAGCAACTACTTTGAAATTGACACTATTAAGGCTTTATGGAGGAAGGAGCTCAGGATTATAATGGAATACATCACATTGGATGGTAGATTTACTACATTTTATGGCTACCATTTTTTCCTCCTCAATCATTTTCACCATAAGGTAATGGTTTCATTCCCTCACTATCTGTATTGTTCCTTGAGTAATAGCATGGAAGATCATAGAAAGAATCCTAGGAAGTATCCTGTCATGCATAGTGGCCTCATTCAGCTTATTATGATCATTTTAAAATATATCATCTTTGTCTAACCCTGTCCCGACTTCACACTCTGAAGACTATGATACTGAGAACAATATGTTAGAGGTAAAGGATAACCTGGACCTTGATTGGATTGAGGAAGACCCTCCCTCCCCCAAATAGTTAGGTAAGAAAACCCATCTGAGTAAGCCCTTGATTAAAAAAGATAGCTCTGTGAAAACCCCTATTATCTCTGCTTAGAAAGAGAGACTTAAGATTAAGGACCCCTTGCTAAAAAACTAGTGTCTTACTCTGAGGACTCCCTAGAGAATAAAATTGAAACCCCTAAAGTGAGTGAGGATTCCAACACCTCTTACCCTGCTACGAATAGAGAAGATAGACCCAGATTTCCTAGAAACCTTAACTCTGAAGACCAGTACTTTAAGCCTAACTGGGAGTTTCTTGATGATATTTTAGCCATTGCTAGAAATGGGGTAGTTTATTATTTTAGGATTGTGAAGTGGTTCTTTCATGAGATAAAGGACCTCAGCTTAAAGAATACGGCTCTTACAAGTAAAGTGGAAGAATTGCAAGCTAAAGGTGCTACCCACAATTCTATTGAGGTTGTGTGGACTAAGGATAACTTGAGGGAGATGGTTGAGCACCTTCAATGAAATATTGTTCTCACAGACAAGATTAAGAAGGATAATAAGGTTAAGGTTAAGCTCCTGGAGGGGGAAATAGTAAAATCAGGGACACCATTAAAACAATCCTAGAGTAGAACCACAAGATTTCCAATCACAACACAACTATTTTGAGCAATATTGATAAGAAAATGGAAAAATTCTAGCAAGGTTCTCTCGAGTTGTGGATTTGGATGCAGACAAGGAGAAAAATAGAACTAAAGATGCTGACATCTTAAAGAGGATGAGATCTCACCTAAAGAGAAAGGTTGATTCTATTCCTCAAGAGATTTAGGCTCACGAAAAGAGCACCCAGGATATGTGCAACCTTGAAGCTGAGGTTGTTGATACTTTAAAGTTCTTAGGTTAGTCTTGGTTTTGTGTTGGTTTTTATGCTAGCCTTTGTTGGCTCCGTGCTTGTGGTTGCATTTTTTTCTAGTCTTTTATGTTTTGTAGTTGTCTATTGTTTTGGGTTCTATAATGCTTTATCTTTATTTTACTTGTAAACTTTGTGGTTTCGTGTCCCTGTAAAACCCGTTTTTTCCTTTATAAAAAAAAAACATTTCCTAGTTTTTTCCCAAATTTGCAAAACTAGTTAGCCTCACAAACAAAAAGCAGATGTTAATGACATGCTAGAAAGCACATGAAATCAATAATTTAAAGAACATATCAAAATTCAGTGTTTCTTTTGTTTACCAGTACAAAGTGATGCTAAAATCAATTACATCATTGAATTTCATCAAATGCATCACCATATTGGAGGTGCATTGCTATAGAAAAAAATGAAATGTGTCACTGTACAGTAAATAGTGATATCAATTGTGTTGCTATATCAAATGCGTCACTAAAATAAAGTTCATGTTGTGAGAAAAAAAAGGTTTATCATCACTATTTCAAACATGTAGTGACAAAATTGAATTGTGTCACTGAATTTTAACTAAAGTGCATCACTGTATAGTGAAATGTCCCAAATGTGTCTATGAATCTTCAATAGCGTCACTAAATCTACAAACACAAGCAAAATGGAAATCTAAAGAGAAGTTTGTCAGATTTGGTTAGTACTACCCTCCTTCCGGTGCCAAAATGTGACTAATAACATAGTATAGGTTAACTACACTTGATCCATATGGATTATAAGCATACTTAACCCACTAAGCATCAATCCCAATAAGATCATTCAATGTAAACAAAGACAAAGAATTCATTGAAACTAACATTCTAAACATGAAAGATTTATAAAAATCTACTCTAAGACATTGAAACATATCCTATTAAGGGATTGGTGTTGCATTGATGTGGAATGTTGACCCTTTCCCAATCCCTTGGATAATGAGCTTGTTTCAATTAGTTTTATTTAAGAAAGTTGATGATACTGATGAGAGATATATGTGAAATATGATTAAAGCTAATTTAACATGATAAAAGCTAAGATGATCAATGTGAGTGTATGCAAATCTATTCTAAATGTATGCTAGATTTCAAGATGCAAGTCCTAATTCCTAAATATGCTAAATGGATGCAACTAAGTTACCATGGAAGCCATTAATGGATGCTTTAAGCTATTATGATAAAGATTTTATACTAAAAAAGTTAAATATGGATTAAAATGAGAATGATTTTAGTAGCATAAGTTTACTATTAGAATATTGATTTTAGTAGCATAAGTTTACTATTAGAATATGGATTCCTTTTCAACATATGCAAGTTATGTTTATAGAATAGGAAAAAAGAAACCAATGGTCAAGATTGAAAAAATCAATCAATGGTCAGGATGGAAAGAAGGAGGCACGAATAATGGATTCCCGTTGAGAATGCAAGTTGATATTTAATCAAGGGCTCACAAACATGCAAAGAAGCACAATTTCAATGATTGCTCAAGAAGTTTGTTGAAAATTTGTTATAGAGAAGAATATTCCCTTTTTTGAATGAGTGAAAGGGGAGAATATTCTCAAAGAATATTCTCATGCAATTGAATGAGAAAAATTAGTATTTAGCAAATTGAAACAAAATTTTAATGTGAAAAGGAGAGGGATATTCCATAGAAATATTCCCTTTTGGAGGAAATTAGAATTTAGCATTAAATAATTCATTTATTTAATGAAAGGGGTGAGATTAGGATATTTAATTAAATAACTAGGATAACTAGGATTTAATTAATTAAATAAGAAAACATAATAAGGCTAATTAAATAATTTACATTATTCGATTAGAAATGATGAAAGGTGAATATGATGGAGAGTGAGTTAGCCTAATTAGGCTAATTATTTTAATAGATGAACATGAGACCTTTAATTAATTAACTAGGTTAATTTAATCAAATAAGTGAAAAGAGGATATCATTCAGGGCATTTTTAAGTGTCTACAAAAGTTCTCTAGTTGTGTACAATTTTGTTTAGTGTTGGGTAGACCATTAAAATTATTAGGATATTGATCCTGATCTACAAGAATCTCATTATCATTATTCTCAAAGGGACTTTTTTATTGATTGACAAACTCATCAAAAAAGGGTTCATTTTTCTTCCTTTGATTTTACCATAAGTTTTTAAATATTTGTTTCATGTTTTGTATAGGATTTTAAGGAAAGACAACTAAAAAATCTTAGCAAGTTATGATATTCATCTTGGATTATTTATTTTATGATCTCATAATCATAGGTTAATTAGTCATTAATAGTATTAGCCCAATGTCTCATAGAACAAAAAAAGTAGGATTAGGACTATATCCTTATCCTACTACTCAATTTCTAAAGGTATGGTATAAATAACTTACTCGGGATAACCACTTGCTAATACATAATAAGTTTAAAATAGTTGAAAGATTCTCTTTCTTAGTTTTGTAAAAGGTTAAAAGGGAATTATTTTATGATATAATTAAACATACATGAGGTTCAAGCTCATGGGATAACTATGATGCCTAATGGTATGGATTAAGAAGGTTTCCCCATCCTCACAAGCTTAGATCATTATAAAGTGGATGCTAGGTTAGCCCAAACCGATAGCTCCTCTAGAGAGTATATATACACCTTTTGTCACACATGGTTTTAAATTTTTTTCTTGGTGATTATATCCAAATCAATAAAGACACCCTAGGAAAAGAGAAAAATTTAGTGATGTTTTGATTCCTCAAATCATGAAAACATGCAAGGCAAAAGCACATACATACTAGGTATTATGAAAAAAATTGAAGGAATTAATTTTTTATCTTAAAGATAATCTTAAGGCATGATAATACATAATACATAGTTCAATCATTAATACACAACACACACACACATACTAAAGAAATAAGAAAATTTTCTTTCAATCTTTAAGTTAGACTTAGGGTGTGAAAGGAGAGCATATGCAACTTCAATTAATAAGAGAGAAATATGCAAAAATAAACCATTAATTGTATTTAATAAATTAAATATGATAGTAATTTCAGGAAATTAATCTTCACCTAACAATCTTGCAAGGCCGCACATTACTAATATACTAGATGTTTATTTTTTTGGTAATCAATCTTTGACAAAATAAAAATTTGGATGACATAAATATCCCAACACAACAAAAAAATGGAGTAGATAAAGACGTTAGAAACAAAAAATTTAAATGAGAAAGTATATATGCTAAAACAAAAAATTTAAACATTAAAACTAAAATAGAAATGTTTTTGCATGTAGAAGAAATTCTAATTTCCAAATAAAGAGTTAGTTAGAATGAAACTTTGAAATATAACATTAAAATATTAAAATAATATAGAAATTATTAAACATGGACAAGAAGCATTTAAATTCACATAACAAATATAAAAAATAAAAACTAAAAAATAAATGATAAGTGCTAAAATATTTTTGTAAGCATTATGAGCTAGAGTGTAAATTCTAAAATATCTAGAATGGCTAATATTAGAAAGGAAATAGGAAGAAGCACTATTAAATCTAAGTTAAATGGGGGGATATTGGAAATAAAATCCTATAATAGATTGGTTAGTGAGGAAATAAAGAGTAAGTAATAGGAGTTTCAAAAATATAGATAAGAAAGTACACTTCATGAGGATTAAAATATAGATAAAGCTTACAACATGTATGGTTAGAATAGATGTTATCATCAATGGCATAAAAAGAGGAGAAAATGTGATAGAGGACGTTAGATAAGTTAAAGGGCTAGAGATTTAGAAACATTGAAAGGGGACATTAAATATTGAAATATAACTTCAAACACCAAAACATAGTGTACAAGTATTGGAACTAAAAAAATAAGGTTTTGGCCAAACAAAAAAATGAAAAACTATTAAATATAAAACTGGTCAAAATATTGCAAAGCAATGATCAATAAAAGTATCGTAACTGGTCAAAATATTGCAAAGTAATGATCAATAAAAATATCTTCCAAGCCTCAATTAGTGCAAGAGTTAAGAAAAATGTAGGATAGAAGATGAAACTTGGAAATGTTAGTTTCAAGTAAATGACTAAGGATGTAGTAAATGTCCAAGAACCCATGTACCCAAAATAATTAGTGTACAACATGTGATAAGTTCCCAAAATATGAAAACCTACTAAAAACTTGAGTCAATAAGCACAAAAAATAGAAAAGAGGAAAATACAAATTTCAGATGTGGAAACATTGAAGATGAAGGTTGAAGATGAGTTATAATCACCAAAATTTTGTGCGCAAATGCTCAAGCTAGAAAATATAAAGATAGTTAAAATCAAGAGATAAAAATGCCATTTTTTGGGCTGAAAATGTCAAAGTGGCAACAAAAAAGCTAAAATATAGAGTGTAAACATTAAATTTATAAACATGCCTAATGAACATGAAAATATATGAAAATTATGCTAAAATTCACTTGATGAAAATTAGTAAGGTAACCCAAGTCCCACTAAGAGTGGTAGAAATGTGATAAAAAAATTAGGACCACAATAAGAATAAATGTTTTAAACCATAAGGCATTCAATCAAAACTTTACTATGCCTCTAATAGGGACAATGAAGGAACAAGACAATAAAAAAATGTAACATTAAACACTAGCATTATACCTATACGACTTTGGGATGTGCTCTTTGATCTAAATGAAGGATGATAGGAAATGTAGGTTGCTCATGAGAGACCCCAATTTGGTGGTGTCTTCCTACGATCTTTAAAGCACCCCCACATATAAAATATATCCCTTAAATGAGGTGTTATATAAACATTTAGATAAACTTATGGATTCTTAAGATCTTATATTAGATATTATTAATTTGCACTAGAAAGAGAGATGCAAGCAAGTCGAGGTTTGAGGAGAAAGAAAATAAACGATCAAGATTAAACATAAATGGAGGGAGAAGATGTAAAAGTTTAATTTTAATTTTTAGTAATGAGCTGGAAATAATTTGTCATTTAATTTTGGAGTGAGGGAAGGAATGTGGATTAGCATAATTAATTGGAGAAACATTTATCTAATTAATTAGTGATGGACAAAGGTTAAGGTAATTAATCAAACATGAATCAACTAGTTAGTCCAGGGAAGTTTATTTGACTAATGAAATTAATATAATTTACTTAATTAACCATTAAAGGAAGTATAGCCTAATTAATTAAATAATTATATTTAGTAAATGAGTAGATGTGATGCAAGATTAATATTATAGCTTTATCAAAGTATGTTGATATTGTAAGTGAATTTTAAGTGTCTTTAAATGTAGATACAAGCACAGGAAAATAAAGTTGCACTTGGAGTGACCCACATAGAGGTTCTTTTGGACAATTGAGATATTGTTCCTTATATGATTGTTAGAGTGCCACTAACCTCCCCTCCTTCTAATAGGCACCAATTCTTTATTCTAGGCTAACAATATGACACAAGTCAAACTATACATGGGTGTGATGACTATCATATTTCTCTACACAAAACCTATGTTTAGTGCACATAATTGGTTCAAGTCCTCCCACAAACACTTACCTTTTCCTCAATTTAATTCTACGGTAACTCTAGGTTGGCTCGATAGAGGAAAAATCGATTAAGTTGCCATAACCATTTCTAATATTAAATTTGGTTCTTAATCTCATGAAAGAGTGCAAACTAATGACAATAACATAAGTGTTGCTTCGATGACTAAAAACCCTTTTTTATAGACAAGAAAATTTAGGCATATAAAAATTAAAAGATCATAACCTACATCTTGCTACTAGTTCTATAACTCTCCCTAGCTCTACCTTGCATAAACATTCAAATGTAACTATCTTCTTGCTTTCTTTTATAATATATTTTAAATTAATATAAATACTGATTTAATTTTTGAAATAATAATCAATTGAATGAAAGGTGCCCCAGACCGGTTGTAACAGGTAAAAATTTAACTAGGATATATTTGGCAGAATATATAGTTATATTTGATGACTTTAAACTAATTTAGGTTCTCTCGCTTTAAAACTTGAAAGCCCACTATAGAAACCTGTGAGCTAATTATTGGACCGTAGACGTTTTAAGCTTCTATGTCTATTTTAAAAATAAAAAATAAGATTACTTAGTATTTAAGGAAACGAGAAACACTACTACTGTGAAAATTATTCTAATTTACAGCAATATCGTCCTAGGAAATTGAAATTCTAAGCCACTGCTGGTATTCTGATTCAAATCCGCTCTTTTTAGGGAGTGAAAAAATTTACAGAAAATTTTAGAGAAATTTGTAATATCTAACATTTTTTATTTTTTTTCAATCGTCTGAGGGGCCTACACGCTGTTGGACACACTCCGACTGTAACTTCTGAGACTTTGACGCTCAACAAAATTTGGTTCTGGATAAGTTCTTTGTGATCACCTCAATTTTTTTTAACAAATCAGAGACCAATTCAATTCCACGGAATTGGAAGGAAAAATTAAAAAATGAAGCGGGATAAAATGGTCAACGCCTCGCTCTAACAGTCCGGGATTTAAATACTTCCTCAAGATCATCTCAGGAGCATGTGAGGACTCCATTGCCTTCCTGTTTCATCATTTCTGACTTTCCCCAGAAGATCCTAACAAAATTTTATTTTGAATAAGTTCTTCGTGATCTACTCCATTTTTTTAATAAATCAAAGACCAATTCAATTCCACAGAATTGAAAAGAAAAATAAAATATGAAAGAGCATAGGATGGTCAACGCTTGGCTCTAAACCGTCCGGGATTTAAATGGTTCTTCTGCGATCATCTCAGCAGCATGTGAAACCACTTTACCTTCCTGTTTGATCATTTCTGAGTTGCTCCAGAAGAAATGGAATACCCACTTCAAAAAACGAAAGAATTCACTGTGCAGAGGAACCTCCTCACTCTCTCCGGAGGGGACTTTACCATAACCGACTCCAACGGTAACGTGCTCTTGAAATCCTCCGGAGAGGTGCTCAGCCTCCATGACCGCCGCCTTCTGCAAGAAGCCGCCGGGAAACCCCTCCTCACCATGAAAAAAAAGGTATAATCATTCCGAAATATCGTTTATAAATGAAATTACAGAGTTTAACTGGAGTTTTTATTGCAGATATGCACGATGCACAAGCGATGGGACGTATTCAACGGGGATAGCTTCAAAGGCCAGAAATCTGTGTTCACTGTGAAGAAATCATCGGTGTTTCAGCTGAAGACGGCGCTTCATGTGTTCATGGCCGGTAATAAGGACGAAAAGCTGTGTGATTTCCACGTCAAGAGCAGCTTCTTCAACCGATCTTGCAAAGTTTATCAAGGCGACCGGGTCGTTGCAGAGGTAAAAAGTATAAATTGGAGCTATTTTGATTCGGGGATTTTAGTTGCGGTGCGATTTTGTGTGTAGATGATTAACATCTGTTTTGGGTATGAATCAGATGAAGAGGAAATGCAGTGTACCAGACGTATTGTTGGGGAGGACACCGTATTCAGTGATCGTGCAGCCGGCTGTGGATTATGCTGTCATTGCTGCTCTCATAATAATTCTCGATAACGTTTATTGCTTTTGATCGCCTTCGATTTGGGTTCAAATTTATTGATTGTAATTATTTTTTATTTTCAAAATACTAATACGTATGGATTGTAGTTAATTTTCATTTAAAGATTTTGTTTATTAAGTATAATTCTGTATTTACGTATTGATGGTTTTTTCGTAAATTTAGTAAATTTTTAATTTTCATCTTTGCTGATCCCTGTAAAATCACGGGTTCTGCGTTGACCACTGCTACGAAGTCCAATGTTTGTTTTCTCTTAAGTGGAATTGCACAAGCAAAGATCTTTTAACGTACCAGATAGGTCAGCAGAGAATTCGAGTCGAGTCAAATAGGGGAGAGTAAATTCAAAGAAAGTTGTGTAGGGGTTCCATGGAATTGAGTAGGATTTTTTTATTCTTTTTAAAGAAATGTGATTTTGGAATTAATAATTATAAAAATAAGTTCGTTTGATTAAATTTAAACGATAAGATGGTTATTTAAGATATATCAAAATGACCTAGCACACATAATTAGCATCATGCAAATTCATCACTAACAATTTATTACGAGTAATTCACTGCCAATAATTTATTGTTGTGATATATTAATCGCATATATAATTCACCACTAGCAATTCATCGCCATGGTATATTCACCACGAATACCCTTTTATATGCATTCAACAAAATCTCTCTACATTTTCTTTTTTGGATGTTCTTGGTAACTTAAATATTGAAAATTTTATTATATATGGTGAATATAGCACGGCGATGAATTGATGGTGGTTAATTGTATATGCAATGAATATATCACAATAAGGTTGGGATGAATTACTCGTGATAAATTACTGACGGTGAATTTTTCTAGAGCAGTGAACACTTGCACACGACTTACTCCAGATGTTATTAATCTTACAGATGCACAAAACATGCTATTCTCGAGGATAATCTCAATTAGGAACAACAATAGTGTAAAATTGTAGCTAAACTTGCAAAATAAAGCATAGATTTCGCTGGAAAAGAAAGAAAAGCTTACATATCAAAAAAAAAGAAAAAAGACAGAGTAAAGAACTTGATTGTATATTTATCGAAGAGTAACAATGCATAAAGAATGGTTACAAAAGTACCACAACAATGAGATTGTGGTGATAAGACACAGTGCAGTTTGCTTTAGTTAGCATACAACAATTAAAGAAACAAGTATTGCTTGTAGTCAGTCACAATATCACATGAATGAAACAAATGTTGTTGCTTTAGATAGCTTATAGTTATTGCACATGAACATGTTGTTCGTTGTTTGTACGGAGGAAAACTAACACTAACACCCTCCCTTAAGTCTAACTAAGGAGACAAAATATAGGAAAGAGGGAAAACCCTGTGGGAACAAAAAACTCCCAACAAAAAATATACACTAACTGTGTATGGCAACTACTGTGTTGCAGTGTTCTTCACCCTAAGAAGGTCTCATAGAACATGAAACTTCTACTTAGTGATTGTCTTCGTGAAGATGTCAACAATCTATTCTGAAGTGGCACAATACTGCAAGTCGATGGCTCCATCATGTATCAATTCACATATGAAGTGCATGTGGATCTCGATGTGTTTGGTCCGCTATCGATGTATGGCATCTCTACAAAGCTTTAGTGTACTTTGATTGTCACACCAAATGACAGTCCCCAAGGATGATGAAAGAGGATACCAAGCTCAGTTAGGAAATTTTACAACCAAATGGCTTCAATGGTAATGTTGGCTGCACCTCTATATTCAACCTCTATTGATGATAAAGCAATGGCAGATTGCTTCTTGCTTGACCAACAAATGGGGCCTGATCCCAAACTAAGAACATATCCTAAAGTGGACTTGTGATCAATGTTTTCACCAACCCAATCAAAATAAGTGTTAAAGCCAATGAGATCCAAAATACAACCTGTTGAATAATGAATCCCATAGCAAATGGTTCCCTAGACATATCAAAGTACACTTGGTAGGCTTCCAGTGTAGCTCATGTCGCTCCTGCATGTATCTGAAAACTACCACCACTACATATGAGAGATCTAGACAAGAGTAAGTGAGATAAAGAAGACTCCCCACAAGCTGACGAAATTGTGTGCAATCAATTAGTGGTGTATCTTTGCCATCCTCAAGTTTTACTCCCGATAAGAAAGGTGTGGTTGTTGGCTTGCAGTAAGTCATGTGAAACTGAACTAGAAGATCTCTTGCATACTTGGATTGAGAAACATTGATTCCTGATTCATTCTAAATGATTTCAAGTCCAAGGTAAAAGTATAGGAGACCCATGTATCATGGAAAATCTATCATGCAAAGCAGATTTAATTTCAACAATGGTTGTGTGTGAACTACCTGTTATTAGTAGATTATCTACATAGAGCACTATGATCAACAAAGAGTTGGTTGTTCTCATCATATAAACATTTGGATCAGATTTGCATCACATGAAATTCTAACACAAGAGATAAGAGTCCATTTTAGCATACCAAGCTCTAGGTTCCTACTTGAGGCCATAGAGTGACTTCTTAAATTTCCATACTAATGATGAATTTTGTTCAAAACCTTGTGGTTTCTCAATGTAGATTTCTTCCTTGAGATCACCGTGAAAAAATGTGTTCTTCACAATCATGTGGTGAACCTCCCACCTTCTTGCTACTACAGTGGAAAGAGCCATCTGAATGGAGTCCATTTTTGCTACAAAAGTCTCATCATAATTAATGCCATGAGCTTGTCGAAAGCCTTTGGCTACTAACCTTGCTTTGTATCTACTCACATGTCCATCTGTTGCTTTCTTTGTTCTATAGACCTAGTTACATCTGATAAACTTGCAATCAGAAGGAAGTAGAACTACGTCCCAAGTTTTGTTTGCTATGAGTGAGTTATATTCCTCCTCCATGGCAGCTTCCTAAAGAAGATTGCTTGCAGCTTCTGCATAAGTCCAAGGGTCATATGTTAGACCCACATAGGCATCCAATGGCATGATGGGTTTGGTAGCTAAGAGTACATGAGGGGTATCATATATCTCACTTAAGCTTCTTATTCTTTGATTTCTCATAAGGGATACTAAATCATCATTGGAAGCCCAATCAAGATTTGGTTGTGAATTGACACATGCATGCTCATCTTCCTCTAAATCAAATTAAAAAATATATCAAATCAGATCTAAATGATTGCATGTATCTTCTCAGAAATATATAAGAGGAGGAAACACCGAGGTGGTGGCATGTTTATCTTGAGATGCATATGGGGAACTTTCTTCAAAATAGACACTTCTCTCAATGAAGAGTGTTTCTGTTGAAATATCTAGTAGTTTATATCCCTTTACATCATCTAGATATCCAATGAAGATGCATTCTCTACTTTGAGGCTCTAAATCCTTTCTCTTGTTTGCAAGAATATGGGCCCATGCACATGATCCAAAAATGTGGAAATGTGTGACTTCTAGTTGCATGCCACTTCATGCTTCTAAAGATGTTTTTCCAATGGAAAATTTGTGAGGAGATCTATTTTGTATGTATGAAGCACAATTGATTACTTCAACCCACAATTTGGAGGGAAGGGTCCTTGCATGCAACATTCAACTTTCCATCTCTTTCAAAGATCAGTTCTTCCTCTTAGCTACCCCATTATGTTGTGGAGTGTAAGGAACTGTGTTCTACAATTGTATTCCTTCTTCATCACAAAGATGTCAAACATCGTTGTTGACATACTTCATCCCATTATTTGTGTGGAGGATCTTGATCATTTTCCCATATTGTTTCTTTGCATGAGCTTTGAAAACCTTAAGATGCTCAAACACTCCAGACTTGAATTTGAAAAAATACATCCATGTATATTGTGTGCAGTTATCAATGAATGTTAGCACATATTTGGCTTGGCTCATGGAAGGTTCAGGAAATGGGCCCATAAGATCACTATGAACAAGCTCTAAAGGAGAAGAGGCTCTCCATGCATTGTCCCTTTGGAAAATTTTATTGTGGATGCTTTCCAATAGCACAACCTTCACCTATTCCATTAGAAAATTCTATAGTAGGAAAGCCTTTCACCATCCCTTGTTTTTCAAGTTTTTACTTGTATCTAAAGTTTAAATGACCAATTCTTTCATGCCAAATTCTACTTTCATCATTTGCATACATTAGAAGTAAAGTGGAAACTGATTTAGCAACAAAGTCAAAAAAAGTATACAAATGAGATGATGATTTTCCTTACCAACAACAATTTTGAAGTTGCCTTACATGTCAAATATGCTCACTGCATCTGGAGGGAGTTCAACTCTGCTTCCGGTGTCAGTATGTGTCATTTGATAAATAGAGAGAAGATTGATAGAAAGCTTTGGAATGTGCAGGGCATTCTCAAAACTTCTAATTCCAAGCTCTACCCTCCCTTTTCCAATTGCCTCTACTGGAGCGTCATCTCCCTTAAGAATAGGAGGACCATCATATGGATCCAAAGAAGAGAGAACATCTTTTGTAGCTGCCATATGGTGTGAAGCTCCACAATCAAGGATCCATGCATTTGGAGAAGAATGAATAGCAATTAATGCATGTGCATTACCTCTTGCTACTGGTGCCTTTTCTTCTTGCTTCTTCATGGCACTTTCTAGAATAAATTTACCAAGGTTATTTTGTTGATGTTTTTGTGCCATGAGGTCAATGACCTCTTCTTCATGCATGATGATTCCAGATGGTAACTATGGTTGCAATAGCTACACTTTGATTCTCCATTTTTTTCTTCTTTTCCTTCGAGCTAGAAGATTCATCTGGAGGTTTGAGATTGTCTCCCTTTCTTCGATTTGGTTCCTTCTTCCCTTTGCCTTTGGATTGTTGATTGGGTTTCAAATTGTTCTTCCCACTTGCTTGCACAATAAGAGCATGAGCTTTGGAATTCTTTAATGTACCCATTTTTATAAGCTTATCTTGCTCATGTATTAGGGACTCAATAAATTTATCAAGTGTGGGCATCTTCCAATATGCTCATGTTGTAAGTCTGTGTGAAAAGTAGAGACAAATACAACATATTCTGGACCCAATTTTGACAAAATAGCAAGAACTAATTTGCTTTCTTCCCGAGATTTGTCAATTCCACATCCTTTCAACTGGAGTAATAAGGCCTTGAACTTTGTGAAAAAACCTTGAATATTTTCAAATTTGCTTAGATCTAATAAGTTGAGCTCATTTTTAAGGATGTGACCCCACATCTCATCTTGCTTCCCAAAAAGAGTCTCAGCATAGTCCAAATCTTGTTTGAAGTTTTGCATGCTTCAACATGAAAGAACAATTGTAGAGACATGGATAAGCAGAGGAGACTGAAGGCCTCATCCATGCGGTTGAAATATTTGGATTTTTCAACTGCAGCATTTGGTTCAACCTCCGTTGCCATGATTATTCGATATAAGCCTCTACTTTTGAGTTGAAGCAAAATCTTCGGCTTCCATTCGTTATAGTTATATGGTGAGAGATTTGCAGAGGCTAGAAATTCCATTCTTTTCAACAGCTCTACTCTTCAGTTACGGCAAAAAAAAGTTTATTCTCCTTCTTCCTAGCTCCCTTATGCTCCAATACCATGTAAAATTGCAGCTAAACCTGCAAAATAAGGCGTAGATCTGGCTAGAAAAGAAAGAGAAGCTTACAGATCGAAAACAGAGAAAAAAGACAGAGCAAAAAACTTGATTGTATATATACCAAATAGTAACAATGCATAAATAATGGTTACAAAAGTACCGCAGCAATGAGATTGCGGTGATAAGAGGCGGTGCAGTTTGCTCTAGTTAGCATACTACAATTAAAGAATAAAGTGCTGTTTGCAGTAAGTAACAATATCGCATGAAAGAAACAAATGCTGTTGCTTTAGTTAGTTTATAGTTATTGCACGAACATGCTGTCCGTTATTTACGGAGAAAAACTAACACTAACACATAGAAGCCCCGGAATCTCTGAAACGGCACCAGGCTTTCATTTACTTGTACATATCCAAAAATGGCGAAGAAAGTAACTGTAGTAAACACAGAAAACAACGTGGAGTTGATTCCCCTTTCTCTGAGAGGCTTCTGTGAGTCGGGATTTGTTTGCAATTAAATACCACCGACACGATTCCAACAAGCTGAACCACAATTAAGTAAAAGATGACGATTTAGTTATAGTACGTGATAGCCTGGGACTGTAGCTGTAAGGCTGGATCATTTTTTTAACGGCTCTCTTCATGGCCATTTTTTTCTTGGGTACCCTGGAACACCATTTGAAGCTCTGGGATTTTTCTGTTATCACTGATTCTCCTTTGCTCTCTAAGCCTGGTGAGCACGTCTCCAGATTTGTAGATCCTGGTGGGCTCTCTTTTCAACGGGGAAAACACAACAGTGGATTCGACTGGATATAGGTTGTACAGAGACTGTAAATTGGTCAATTTTATTTGAATGTGTGTCTCTGCTGCTTCTATTTCTCTGCCCTTATTTTGTGCGTCATGGATATGGCTTACAGGGAATAGCATGTTCTTGGACTTACAGCCTTAACTTCCTGGTATACGCCACTTCCAAAGTCAAAACAAAATCCCGTCCTCCCAAAAGCATGAGGAAAATGAGCATGAATCTCCGAGAAGTGGTAAAATTTGGCATTCTCTGAGCGGCGAGGCTACTTCCTGTGTCAGCAGCCACCGCGAAGAAGAAAGCATCTGTGGGTTGCAAATGAGAGGAGTCTAAGAGAGGAGTACCCGATAACATCACTGTTCCCCCGAACCCCAGTAGAATCATGTAACCAAAAATCATCACACTTGTCAGAGAAATACGATTTCGCAGTCGTTTCAGAGCAAATAATTTTCCCAGACGGTACCTCGTGTTGGATGGCAATTTTGTAATAATCATCCAACCCAGTCGAGTTCAATACAATACTCAAATGGAATTATTTTTGTTCAGGTAAATTTAGAAATAGTTTTTTATTGAATTAAGAATACACGGTTACTTACAGCTAAAAAGCCAAATAACATAGACTATTGGCACCAACAAACAAATGCTACGGTCCATAGCCGAACAGCTACCAACGGCTCCATCGAAACACTGGGAATATACAAATAAAATAAGAAACAATTTTGCCAGTGGTCTTAGTTCGTTCGGCAGCTGACTAGAGCCCTTCTGGGCACGCTGATTCACTTGCATCGCTTCCTGATCCATCTTTTGGTCGGATACAGGCTCCTATCAATGACCAATAACTTTCACCGCTCACTATAATTTGGATTCGTTTATGAAATACTCCAGTGCACTCTGGAGCTGACAGGCTCTTTTAAGAATTTAACTCCGTTGGAATTATGGGGGAAAAGTTTATATAGGAGCAAAGGAATAAATCAGTTGCGTCTCCTAATCAGAACTTGCAAATCTTTACCGATCCATTATCGACCCACTCCGCAAACCTTGTAGAACAAACCAATGATGAATCCGATAAAGATTACATATTAGAACTTAATATAGTCAACATGACTGATGTTAATCCTCGCCAAAATCATCATAAACTCATACTCGATGTCACCTTCGCTCATGTCGATGCTTCTACGCTTGCACTTGATGTTTCTCTTTTAGAATTAATGATAAATCCACACGGAGAATACTCATTGATCTGATATGTTTAGTGAATGCGATCATAGAATAATTTTTTTATGTGCATGAATTATACCAAGATAAGTATGAAAAATTAGAAGTCTCGGTGAGAGCTCATGATGATTCTACCTGCCCTAAAATTGGTTATTTAACCCTCCCCATTCAAGCTGACCTAAAAAGTCTGAATATTTTATTTATGTTGATCCCTCCTTCGCATCAATTTCTTGTGAAGTTATGTCATCCATGGCTTGCTTCCATGAATGTGGTTCCTTCCAATATCCATATATATATACTATTTATCTTGACAGGTTTAAACTTTTAGCTATTCATGGAAACTTTTCACTTGATTATTTTTTGCCACAACCATTCAAACCCACTTGATCTCATGAAGATTTTTTCTTTTATTATATCAAAAATTCAAAGCCAATCGTATTGCTCAATTATCCCTTACCAATATATCATTTTGGACTCCTCGGTCTCTAGTGGCTACAATTGTTGTTCCTCCTATTCCATGGGCAGCAAATGAACCTCAACCCAAACCGGGTATTCCTCGTCAACCTCAACCATCTGGCATATATGGCATGATTCCCCCTTTGCCATCCTATCTAGTGTAATGAGGCAACCCTTTGGTGAAGCCATCAGAGATTAATTTTGCACCTCCTAAAGAGAAAATATTTGTTGTGGAGAAACCTCCTTTTATTGTTTCCCAACCTTCAGTAGTTCCTTCTGTTCCTCCCACAAACAAATAAATGGAACCAATATTGGAAAACACCTCAACCCCCCTACAAAAATTGAATCTCATGCATGATGAAATCAAAATGCAATGGAGTGCAAAATACAACATCATGCTATTGCTCACCAGTTTGCTCAAAATAATAAATCTTCACATAATGACCTTTCGCCCATGTAACTAAATTCTAATTAGATACCTCTCACCCATCCATCTTCTCCATCACCTAGCTCCACTCCACCTTTCTTGCCAAAGCATGAAGGTGAACCTTATCTTTCCCAACCAAGCCAAAGACTAAAAAGCTCAACACCGTCTCTGCCACCTAGTCCAAAATATACTCACATGGTTGATAGTGCAAAAAACATTGTTGTATATTCTGACATGGACTCAAAAGATAAAATCAATGTACAAAAAGATCAATGAATTATTTTTTATGTTTGCACAATCAATGAATTTAAATGGGGCAATCGTGATGATCCTCCTCTAGCGATTGACCCACCACATGTTAAACCTAGTACCTCTACATGTACTGCACTTGTTGTAGTCTCTTTAGTATATTTTTTTCCTTTTATTTATGATGAGATATATTGGGATGTAGACAATTTTCTATAAATCAGCTCACATGTGTAATATTCTTTATGTATTTTTGTTTTTCTTGCATGTAATGTAATCTCCCTATAATGTGTGCTTGGCATGTATTTTTGTTTGTTAGTTCTCTTTGGATGATCCTTGATGTTCTTGTTGGCACAAGGATACAAATAGAACAATTTTATCATGACATTCCTCTATTTGTATCTTCATTCTCTTTTTTGTCATAAATATCTGTTTGTTTCTTTTGGGAACAATGCAAAGTGTTTTGACATTTAGGTCTTTTCTATCTTGAGGAAAAAGCATTTTATTTTCTGATTTCATGTCTTATTGCTCCATTTTGTTCGAAGTTACATAAATATTTGGGACTGATGTCAATTAAGAGCATGATCATATTGATTTACATTATGTCTCGTTTATTCTGACCTCATATTTTTAAATCCCTTATGTGCTATTCTGTATTGTTAATAATGTGGATTTATTTTAAGGGAAAACCCTTGTAATGAGTTAGCTTTTTGGGAACATATAACTTGGCCTATGGTTTCCCGATAAGCTCTCATACTCATCATTTAGAAAAAAAATCATTTTTTTACCTTCAAGGCAATTTCTTGTGGTTGGTGTTAACAATTAGTTTAAGGTGGGGGCATACATTCCATTATGTGCTTCACTTTTTTCAAAAATGATGAACTTAGTGATTCTTTCATGGAATATTGATCATCTTTCTAGGATGTTATTAGAGTGATTTACTAAACAACATATTTTACCTATAATTCTTGACATGGTTGGCATGGGAACTCTCTAACCTATGTGTTTTCATTTGCTGCCCCTTTTTTCATACTAACCTGATAAATATCAAACTTCACCAAGCTTTATTGTTTTCATCAAGATCACCCAGTGAATGTCAAACCTTACTATTTTGTGGTGCCTTTATCTATTCATGGCTTACCTAGAAAATATCAAACATTTCTAGCTTGTGATTTATGGATGCCTTTTGGTATGGACCCTAGTAAGAATCTATAATCTTTTCTAGTTCATCATGTCATAACCCTTTTTTTTGCATTATGTTTGTATATTTTTTTTGTATTATGTTTGTTTTATGTTTTTGTGTCTCTTTGTTGTGTATGCTTTGTGTTTATCATGTGTTATTTTTTCCATTATGTCTTACATGTTTGTGTGCTCTTTTATCTTGATATTGTTGTTTAGTAAGATCCTAAGCGTAGGGGCTAGCGCATCCTCTAGTTTAGTGTCATCTTACCACTTCAATATTTTGATGAAAGGACCATTTTTGGCTTCTCCTTATTTAATTATGAGTATAAGCATAAGTTAATACCCTCACTAAAGTGGGGGATAAATGTAGCATTGTAAATTTTCATCCTTAACAATTTCATATTATTTTTATCCCCTCTAAGTGCTTGAAACTAATTATGCTTATTAATCATATATTTTAGTGGCATCTTTAAGAAAATAAATAAATTTTTAAAAAGAATAAATTAATTATTTATTTGATGAGCATCTTAAATTCAAAATAAGTTTAGAATAGTGTTCCCTCGCCCTTGTTTTCCCTACTTCACCATAAAATTTAATATTTTATTGTCTTCCTAAATATATTTACAAATTTAAAATCATTTGTTGGCCTCTCAAAATAAGTAATAATGAAAATTTAAAACTCATAAAATATAATTCTTTCCCTCCATTTGAACACTTAATGAAATTTTAATCTATCAAGCAATCCTAAAAAGAAATCAAGGTAATTACAAAAGAAGAATAAAAAACATTTCCACAACACTTTATTAGTCAAGAATCGCGTTTGTAATGCATCATCAAATCCATGTTCATGCATAGTAAGATATTTTATTTTTTATGTTTATCATAAACATGAGCTCTAACCTTTGTAGCATCTTCAAGAAAGTACCAATTTCTCCTTGTGTGAGATGTGCCAAATCACTTAACTCCATCATGGAATGTAGATTTGAGTGGTAAGTTATAGCATAACTTGATTTATCATTCTTTTTTTTTTTTTATGTATTTCCCTTTGCTTGAACTAGGGTAATCACTCTTTATCAACATCATTATAGCTTTCTATGGAGCTAGAAACACCAAAACTAGGTTTGACATAACCAAACCCATATAGAACACAACCCATCATCTCTTATCTTTCTTATAGGTTTCAGATCTGAAGTGTATTGAAGAAGATTGAGGAACTCAAGATATCAAACCCTTGATCAAGCATGGAAACCCCTTGTTTCATCAAATTAGGGAAATATTGATTATTTTCTAGTTGATGACATTCAAAAGTTGACTCCAATAGAGAAGAACCTACATACTATGATGCTTCTATGTATATTTTGAACTTCTAAAAACCACCATTTTTAGAAAAGGGAACCATTTCCCTTTTACAATTAGTTTTACCTCAAAATTTAATACCAAGTTCCTTTTCTTCTACACTTTATTCTCTCATTGTCTATTTTTGTATTTCTGGAGCAATCATAGATGGAGGGTCCAAAAAAAATAGTCCAAGTTGTGCAACTTAGAGTCAACATGTGGAAATAACACAATAAAATAATCTAAAAATATGTTCATCCTTATTGAATTGGCAATCTTACATGCAACATATGCCTCATGGGTGAACAACCAAGGCTCACAAGCATATCACAAGGGAATTCAACATTATAACTAGCCAAAGGCCTTTTTACAGTCCCTCAATGGGGAAGTGCAAAAAATTGAATCCTAAAACATACATCTAAACTACTAACTCCCTATGAGTTACAAATGATTATAAATATGCTTCTAAAGATCCAACAAAGCTTTAAATTGGCCACAAACTTTTACAAAACCCAATGAATGAGCAATTGTGAAGGTTCACCTCAAAACATGATGTCCCATACAAAAAAGGACCCTTTGCTTGACATGGGATTAATTCATGATAAAATGGACTTAATGAGGCCTTGATTCAAGTTTTATGAGGCATTTTATGCATCCACATTAGGTCTTGGACCCTTGTAAATTGAATAACATGCTTTTAACGATGTCTTGTAAAGGTGTTGTAAAGTGTTGTAAGATACTTTCACACTTTTCTAGACTTAATGAACCCATTTCTCCCCAATTCAACATTATAAAATGTGTTTAATAACATTATTACATCAATTTAGAAACTTTGTAAGATAAATTTAATGATAAACTAGTGTTGTAATGTGTCTTGCACATTCACATTGGTTCTTGTGCCTTCCTAGGCTATGTGGACCTCATTTTAGTGTTGTAAAGTGTACTTAATCATAATTTCACATTGAATTTTGCGTCCCAAGCCCTAAAATGACATTTAAATCATCATTAATAGGCCCCTATGACCCCATATTATGCATCTTGAGGCTTAATTTGATCAAATAACTGACATAGTCATCATATAAGCCTAATTTTCTTACTTCTCAACATTCTAGCTAGCAAAAATGGCCCCTATGGGACCCATTGGCCATTAGTGGAAAATTAGTCCCATCTATGTGGGATCCATTCACCATTAGTGGTGAGTGCTTCCCATTTGAGCCATTTTTGGGGTTTTGAGTGACAAAAATTAGATTTTAAGTTTAATTTTTCTCCATGTCGGCCTTAGGGATCTAATTAACGAGAAAATAAGGTGAATTGCCTATAAAAGCACCTCTCTAAAATCATTTTTACATTTATTCATCCATTAACACATTCACATTATTCATTCATCATCTATCTTCTATCTTAAGTTAAGCAAGCTAGGACATTTACATTGGAACTCATCAATTTAGCTTCCTAAGACATCCAAAGGCAAATTCTACATTTTATGTTTTATACTTTCAAGATCAATCATCATGGAAAGGTAATCCATTCCATAATTGCATGTTTCATTCCTTTCATTCATCATTTTGGTTTAATTACCTAAAAGGGGTTTGACCAAGGAAACCCCCATGCCCTAACATTCAACATATCTTCTTCTTGTCTTGTTTGTTCGTAGATTTAGGTCTCTTGGAAGCTTGAAAATAATTGAAGATCAAGTTGCAAGGTTTCTAAATTATTCTCCTCATTCATCAAGTCAAAATATCAACAAAAATCCATTTTTAGACTTGTAAATCAGAGTTTCGAAAGTGGACACCTATAGGGCATCAAAGTGTAGATTAGATGCTTCAGAATCCACCTTTGAAAATCTAAAAATTCAAAAGTGGACTCATTCACCATGAGTGGTGAATGAGTCCCACGCAAGGGTCAATTTTTAGTTTTCTACATTTTTTAGTACCCTTTTGTCAAAAGCAGGTTTTGGTATAGTTTGGTAGAACTAGGACTGATTCACCCAGAATGGCGAATGAGTCCCTCCAGGCTTGAAAAATAGCATCAGTGGCATTTCAAAAGAAAATTTCAGTCTTCATCAAAGTTCTAGGTGCACATCCTTATTCTGATTCATTTATGTTGCATTTTTCCATTCGTTTGTAGGTGATTTTGCATTACACAACGTGTTTTCAAGCAAGTTGTTTTCCTTTAGTTTTTATTCATTAGTTAAGTATTCTTGTTAGTTTTTTGCATTTAAACATTACATCTAGACGTATTGCATCCATTTTCCATTCATTATCACATTAAATTTGAATGTAAACATAAGCATTTTTGGCCCTTCTTTCTCCTTTTAGGTGAAAAACCCTAGAAGAGCTAGAAAGCAAGTGGGAACCAAAAATCTATGCTACATTTTGGTGAACTTACTTTTTGAACATTTTCTTGTCTGATTTTGGAGTCTTTCATCATAGATCTATCCTTGCATTGAATTTTCATTAGGGTTTGCATTAGTTACTTTGCATGCTAGATTTCAAATTTTGCATTCATAAGAAGTGCATTTAGGTTGCATTGTTGGCATCTAAATTCATTCACCTTTTCTAAAAAAAATTATTTTTAATTTAGGTCTACATCATAGCACTCAGAAACCATAAAAATCCCTCAAAGTTTTTTGAAAATTCTAAAAATAGTCCATGCTGGGACTCATTCACCACCCTAGGCGAATCAGTCCCTTTGAACCCCTGAAACTATCTTTTACAAGGCTCAAAAACCCGTTTTTAGGCTTCTATTTGGTGCCATTTCATACCTATATCAGTTGGTTGCATTTTTGTATCATGCATTTCATCAACTCTACCTTAAATTAGCTCATTTCATGCATGGTTTAAATTTCACATTTGCATTCTCATATTGTTACATAGCATAATCAGTTAATTATTCTCTGAAAATTTCATTTCATTTCAGCCTTTTACATTGTATTTTGAGTTAGCATTGATTATTATTTCAAAATGTTAGTTTCAATCTTCTCTAAATTTGCAAAGAAAAATTTAGTTCATAAGCATGTTAATCATTCATTCAATGCATTCCCTAGTTATGATAGTCTCTTAATGAAAGAGAATGAAAATGTTAATGTTTGTCTTAAACTTACACTCCCTCCTATCTCTCCCATTTGTGAGGATGACGTGTTAGAAGGGAATATACACGTAGATAAACATGATGATCCTAATTGTACTTCTCTCGATACCTCTCCTTTTAGTGACGAAGATATCTTAGCGATAGAAGGTACAATCATTGAGCATCATGAAGGTCTTGTTTTTCCTTCTCCTCATTCCCCTTGGGAAGATAATATAACAATACAAGATGAATGAATTGCCACCACTTTATCTAGTCTCCATTCATCTCCCAACACCTCCCCTATTTGTGACAATACTTTCATGAATGATCATGGCCAACACATTTGTGAGGAGGATATGTTGGTATCAAGAAACCCAATGATTGAAAGTTATAACATTATTTCTCTCCTTCCTAATGTTCCTAACAATTGGAAGGCTCTATTTGAACAAGAAGATCCAATCATTGACAGACATGAAAATCCTAGTTGTCCTCCCCTTCATAACTCCCCTATTTGTGATGAAGCTTTGACATGTGATGCACCTCTTGATTGTCACTTTCCTCAAAGCTCTCCTAATAGGGTAGATACTATGGCACAAGACAATGAGATTATGGACAACAATCAGCTTTTCCCCTCTCCTAATATCTCTCTTATTAGTGAAGACAATATTATGGTGTTACACGATCCAATCAATGAAAATCATGAGAATCTTATGTGGGAAAACATCATAGAACAATACAATTCAACCATGGATAGCTCCCTTACTTACGATGATGACATTTTGGAAGGACAAATCCTTGAATTTCATGAACATTTGGATTGTCATTCTCTTAACAACCCTCCTCCTATGGAGATGATTATGGTGCAAGAAAATGATATGTCTTCCTTAGGGATCCATCAAACCAAGACTGTTGAGGTTATGAATGCACAAGTTTCCATTAGATCCCATTCAGTCAATGAACCGCCAACATACCCCGTGGGACGTCCAAAGAATCCTCTAATTCTTTACCCACCATCACATAAGTAACAAACTCAATCCCAACCCAAAATCATCCTTTACCCACTATCACACAAGCAACAAACTCAACACCAACCCAAACTCATCCTTTACCCACCTAATCATAATGTTTCATACCAACCAAGTTACAATGACTTTGATCACATATTTGACAAAGTATATACAATCAAAGCTAATCAAGTTGAAACTTTGTTTCCTTATCCACATAAAAAAGATTAGTTGTTACTCCTTGCCATGTAATAGTTGTAGGATAATAGCATTCTAACTATTGCGTGTTTTTCATCCATCACAGGGGGCAACATACCATCACCCATTCTAGGCTCACCTTCATCCTGTACTAAGTGGGGGAAAGGGGTTCGACAGCCTTATCCCTATATGTCACTTGTCATTGTCTATTATGAATTCACCCTCATCCTGCACTAAGTGGGGGAAAGGGGTTCAACAACCTTGTCCCTGTATGTCACTTGTCATTGTCTATTTTGACTACTTGTTAACCTTTCGTGAACATATAAGAGAAAGATTGAGATGTGGATGAAATGTCTTAAGATTGACTCGCATGTGACATACTCTCTTCCTTCATGACACAACTTATCAAAAATATATGACTTGGCATAGGGCTTTTCAAATAAGCTATCATACCTTCTTCTTCTTTCAAGCAATTGCTCACAGTAATGGTGTTAGCAATTCCTTTAAAGTGGGGGGCATACATAGCTAACATCTTTTTTGCAAATTTCATGGCATGATTTACTTTTTCTTGTGACATGTCCTCTCCTTGGTGGTGTAATTGGGTTTGATTCCTTCCAAGAGTGTACGATTAACTGAAATGGCTTGATGCGAATGAGGCATCCCATGGATAACGATATGACATCCTGAATTGTCCTCTCTTGGAGACATTAGGCACAATTCTCCCTAAGAAGAAGACCTTACATGAAAAAAGAAAAATCCCCTTCAACAAAATTCTTTACATGACATTCAAAACATTTACAAAAAGCATTTTCATTGTGGTGCCTTATCAAAGTTATCAAGAGGATAACTTTGGTATGGTTAGTATAATGGGAAGCCAACACAATGGCATGAATTTCTCATTATATGGTGGGAAGCAAACACACTGGCATGACTTTCTCACTAAACCGCCTTTTGGTTCTCACCCCACGAGACAACGAGCTGTATTTAAAGTGAGTATGCATTTTCTTTGGACAAACAACCTAGATCTAATCCATAACTAGTTGGACAAATGATTGGAAGCTTTGATCCACCTTTTCATTTTCATCTTTCTCTTTCTTACCATTGCATGATTATGTATCTTGTTGGCTTGAATTAGGATCTTGGATCCTAGGGGCTTGATAGTCTTCTTGATCTTTGTCATTCTATATCATCTACATATGTATATGAGGATCTCTCTTGAATGTCTACTTTAGTGTAATTTTGAAGCAAGTTCATCCTCTCACTAAAGTGGGGAATAAATGTTCCATAGAAAAAAGGACCCTTTGTTTGACATGGGATTAATTCATGATAAAATGGACTTAATGAGGACTTGATTCAAGTGTTGTGAGGCATTTTATGCATCCACATTAGGTCTCAAAACCTTACAAATCGAATAACATGCTTTTAACGTCTTGTAAAGGTGTTGTAAAGTGTTGTAAGATACTTTCACGCTTTTCTAGACTTCATGAACCCATTTCTCCCTAATTCAACAATATAAAATGTGTTCAATGGCATTATTAAATCAATTTAGAAGGCTTGTAAAATAAATTTAATGATAAACTAGTGTTGTAATGTGTCCTGCACATTAACATTGGTTCTTATGCCTTCCTAGACTATGTGGACCTCATTTTAGTGTTGTAAAGTGTACTTAATCACATTTTCACATTGAATTTTTTGTTCCAAGCCCTAAAATTACATTTACATCATCATTAATAGGCCCATATGATGCCATATTATGCATCTTGAGGCTTAATTTGATCAAATAACCGACATATTCATCATGTAAGCCTAATTTTCTTACTTCTTAGCATTCTAGCTAGCAAAAACGGCCCCTGTGGGACCCAATCCCCATTAGTGGTGAATTATTCCCATCTAGGTGGGACCCATTTGCCATTAGTGGTGAATGAGTCCCATTTTAGCCATTTTTGGGGTTTTGAGCGAGAAAAAAGAGGTTTTAAGTTTAATTTTTCTCCATGTTGACCTTAGGGATCTAATTAATAGGAAAATAAGGTGAATTTCCTATAAAATCACCTCTCTAAACTCATTTTTACATCTATTCATCCATTAGCACACTCACATCATTCATTCATCATCTATCTTCTATCTTAAGTCAAGCAAGCTAGGGCATGTACATTGCAAGTCATCAATTTAGCTTCCTAAGACATCCAAGGGTAGATTCTACATGTTATGTTGCAAAATTTCAAGATCAGTCATCATGGAAAGGTAATACATTCCATCATTTCATTTTTCATTCCTTTCTTTCATTATTTTGGTTTAATAATTACCTAAAAGGGGTTTGACCAAGGCAAACCCCCATGTCCTAACATTCAACATCTCTTCTTCTTGTCTTGTGTGTTTGCAGATTTAGGTCTCTTGGAAGCTTGGAAATCATTGAAGATCAATTTTCAAGGTTACTAAAGTCCTCCTCATTCATCAAGTCAAAATATCAACAAAAATCCATTTTTAGACCCACAAATTAGAGTTTCGGAAGTGGACACCTGTAGGGAATTAAAGTGTAGATCAAAAGCTTCAGAATCCACCTTTGAAATCCATAAATTCAAAAGTGGACTAATACGCCATGAGTGGAAAATGAGTGCCACTCCAGGGTCAATTTTGAGTTTTCTACATTTTTGAGTACCCTTTTGTCAAAAATGGGTTCTGCTACAGTTTGAAAGAATTGGGACTGATTCACCTAGAATGGCGAATGAGTCCCTCTGGGCTTGAAAACAACATCAGTAGCATTTCAAAAGAAATTTTCAGTCTTCATCAAAGTTCTAGGTGCAAATCCTTAGTCTGATTCATTTCTATTGCATTTTTCCATTCATTTGTGGGTGATTTTGCAATACACAATGTGGTTTCAAGAAAGGTTTTTTCCTTTAGTTTGTATTCATTAGTTAAGTAATCTTGTTAGTTTCTTGAATTTAAACATTACATCTAAATATATTGCATCCATTTTACATTCATTATCACATTAACTTTGAATATAAACATAACCATTTTTTGACCTTCTTTCTCCTTTTAGGTAAAAACCCTAGAAGAGCTAGAAAGCAAGTGGGAGCCAAAAATCTATGCTATACATGAAAAGATAATTCCGCGCGAAATGAAATGTCTTGAAAAAATCCAATATAGATCTCATTTGAAACAAAATGCTTGTATGATGTACCATTAGGCTCTACATGTTCTAGAATAGTTCCACATTAAGAAATCTGGAGTAGCTCAGCCCCAAATGCTCTCACTATAAAATACAATGAAATTATGAGAGAGATAACTTTCGATAGAAAAATGTAAATTATTTGAAATTTGGATATGTGATAGATGTCAATGTGTAGATGCTATATCCTGCTTTACAAGCTGAGAAATGATAATATGGTGAAATGTGGAATGAAATTCTAAAACTGCTATAGACTGAAATGCAAGAAAATAAATGTTTTTGGTTGATATAGGATTGCTTTACAACCACGGATGCTCCTATATCAATTTCAATTATATTTTTTTCTAAATATTTAATATTTTTCTTCTCTTACATATTTTTACATAGTTTTCATCATTAATCACATGCATCACATCATTGAAACCATCATCACAATATTTAAAAGGGGACCAAAAACTTGATAAGCTATTTTGGCTCTTTCTTGAGTACAATAGCCAAGTAATTTGTTTAGGTCATTTTGTTGTCCCTTGAATGTTAATGCTGGAATTTGTGATTAAGGTTAGCTATTATCCCTAGATCCCATTTTCCCATCTTTCATATTCTACTAAAAAGAACCCATAAGAAATATATCAAATTTTCTATCTTCACCCTAATTAATTTTACACAAATTTTTCACTTTTATGCTTGTGGCCAAAAGATCTCCCATCTGATAGAAAGGAACATGTGCTCAAGTGAACTAGAGAGTCCTCTATTTCAATCAAATTAGAGAAAAAATAAGTACTATTCCTTAAGGGGGTAAATTTTAAAGGATTTTTATTAACACATGTTAATAGGATTTATTTTTATTCCTTTCAAGGCTCATTTTCTCTTTGTCTTTATCTTCCATTTCTTCTCTAGCCCCTTTTTTTGTCTTCTTTCTAAAGAAACATTTGGTACTTAAAATAATATTCTCTCTAACTAATTTTTTTCTTAATGCACTCTACCATGACTATTTGTTGGGTTTTATTTAAAATTTATATTAATATTAGGGTCTCTATTCCTCCAAGATTTTTAGTCTTCTAGGGAATGAATACTCTACTCTAAACAATATATGCCAATTTTTATTTTTTTTGACATCATCTATGTTATTGAATACTTAATATATATTTTTGTACCTTCAAATTATTTTTTCTACCAATATCTTGTCCATTTCCAATTTTGCACATTAGTTATGGTTTTATTTCTCATTTGGTTGGTTTCATGGTATTTTCTACATACTCCTTCTATTCATAATATGATAATTCGCTATCTAAATTCCTCTATAAATTCTCTTAACTTTCTTTTTAAATTGAGATTTGATTACCAATAATGTCAAATTTTGATACAATATAGTGCAACTACAAGTAGTTACATTGAGAGCCCCACCAAGGTAGTTACCAAAATATATCCAAAATATTATACTCATAGAACCAATACTATTAGGAAATAACCAGAAATTCTATAACAAAAAGGACATATAAGTGCTAGTAATATCAAATATTCTCATCAACTCTTTGTAGCACACCAAGAATGGTCCCTTATTGAAGATAGATTCTTTCCCAACCATTTTTATCAATTTTTTTCAAGAAATTTCCAATTGTGTAATTTATACATCTCTTCTAACCTCAAATTGGTGTAGCTTATAATATTCGTTTTGGAAATCAATTTATTCTTTCTAGAAATTTTCATCAACTTTCCTCAAGTCTTGAGGCAAAAAAAATAGTATTTTTGAGATCTATCTTGAAGCTAAAGTCATTCTCTTAGCATTTTCTTTGTTTTTTTCTTATTATTTTCATTTCCTATAATATTTTCCCCCTACCATTTAGAGAAAATAAATTCCTTTACATTATAAAATTAATTATGATATCATATTAAATTTAATATGTATTTATATTTTTAAAATTTCTAAATATATCATATTAAATTAATTCATATTAATATTTAACCTCAACTATTACAAACACTAATTCCTACATTTATGGTATAGGGTTTATGTTTCAAGGTAAATAGAGTTTCTTCTATGGTTTTAAATTTTTGAAATGAATCTACACTAAAAAAAAAAAAAAGGCATAAGAGTTATATATAAGTAAGAAAACACATATAATAGATATCTTCCTACCTAAGAGTTATATATAAGTAAGAAAACACATATAATAGATATCTTCCTACCTCAAAAATCTATCAATATATTTTTATGGAGGGAGCAAGTAGAAATTGGATGTAATTGAGGATGATTTATTTGGGTACACATTTTGAGTTTCTCTCCCTAGTCACTCTCATTGTTTACATAAATGTAAATAAGTTAATGGGGTGAAAAAATTGATCCCTTTTTAAAACAAATACTCATTACCCATTCATAAAAAGGTATTTATTTATAATCAATACCCATTTAGTAATAGAAGCCTAAATAAAAATGAGCTCTTATTCTTGAAAGGTGAAAATTTATATTTAGAATTTTGGTCCTATGTGACTATACATTTTTATGAAATGTATATGCATTCCTTGTAAAAAAATCCCATAATATATTGGCAATAAAAGTGAATTCAAATCTTCTATTTTTACCTATCTATATTTATTTATGAGAAATTTGATGGATACATGGATGCGTGAGAATATTTATGGATGAATAGATATGTAAATGCTTTGAGATTTATGTGGATTAATGGGTTACAATTAGGACTTTCTTTATTTTATTTTGATTTTAGAGCTTTCATTTATATAATATTCAAGGTTATAATCTTGGGGAAGATTAGATCATATGCCTATAAGGTACTAGACAATCAAATCTTTTTTTTGAATTAGGAAATGTTCTATTTAGGTACAATTTTTTAGTTTTTGGAAAACCACTTAAATGATTAGGATATTAATATTGATTTACAAGAATGTCATGATCATCATTCTCAAAGGGATTTTTTTACTGATTGACAAACTCATCAAAAATGAGTTCATGATTTTGTCTTTTGATTTTAAGCTAGGTTTTTAAAAATTTGGTTCTTTTTTTGCATAGGTTTAACACATAGGAAAACAACTAAAATATTCCAACAAGCTATGATACTTAATTGAGATTATTTAATTTATGATCTCATAATTATAGCTTACTTGGTAATAAATATAATTAGCTCAATATATCAAGACACAAACAAAGAAGGATTAGGACCATACCCATATCCTCCTATTCAATTTCTAAAGGTATGGTATGAATTTAACTTACTAGGGATAACCACTTGCTAATGCATCATAAGTTTAAAAATGTTGAAAGATTCTCTTTTCTATGTTTTCAAAAGGTTAAACTAGAATGATTCTAAGATAATTCAATGTACATGAGGATCAAGTACATGGGATAATCTTGATGCCTAGTGGTGTTTCCTAAGAATTTTTCCCCATCCTCATTCACTTGAAAAAATATAAAGTGGATGATTTGTTAGCCCAAAGTGATAGCTCCTCCAAAGATTATATATAACCCTTCAACACACATGGCTTTAAATTTTTTAGCGGTGATGAAATCCAAGTCAACAAAGACACCAGAGAAAAAGAGAAAAAAGTAAGTGATGGTTTTTATTCTTAGAATCATAGAAACATGCAAGGGAAGAGCATATAGATATTAGCTATGGGTAATATAATTGGAATAGTCACCTTTTATCTTCAATATCACCTTAAGGGATGAGAAGAGACAATACATAGCTCGACCATGAAGACACAACACATACACACATAATAAAGAAATTAATAAACTCTATTTTGATCTTCAATATTTCTCTAGGCTATGAAAGGAGAGAATATGTGACTTACTTAAATTAAGAAGAAAGAGAAGATGCAAAGAAACCATTAATTTTATTTAATAAATTAAATATGACACTAATTTGATTAAATTAATCTTCACCCAATAATTTTGCAAGACCATACATTACTATCATACTATGATTAAGGTTTTTTTAATAAATCTTGAGAAAAATAAAATTCAGAAAACATAAAGATGTCAAAACACAAAAAAAAATGGGAGTAGATGGAGAGGTTAGAAATATTTTTTTTAAAATTAAAGGGTATGTGTGCAGGATCATCATGGAAAAAACAGGCCCTTTAGTGGCAAAAAATTTAGAAAAACTAGAGTTAGGCAACTTGACATAAAAATTTGAATAAGTTATCTATATTATTTAAAAATATGTAAGAATAGAATCTGTAGAAAATTGAATGTAGTTTCTAAACTATTAGGTTTATTTAAAAACAAAATCTATTTGGTGAAAATTTGAAATTTCAATGCGAGTACTTAAATTTGGAAAAAATAATAAGTAGGTGTCATTAGACCACCTAACCACAATAAAATGATAAATTTTTTATAATATTTTAGATATAAGTAGAGGACTCATGTCCTAATGTGATGCATATTTTTGTGTAATTTTTCCAAGTAAATAATTAATTATGAATTTTTTATTACAAATTTTAGAAAATATAAAACTTGTATGTCCATTAAACTTGGTCAAAACTTCATAAAATTCAATTTTTATTTATTTTATTCCTATAGTATGTGAAGCATAGAATGTGATGAATGATACCATTTGAAAGCTATAGATGTTTTTCAATCAGCCTATCAATCGGGACTTTAGTCATAATTCAAGTAGAAAATTAATAATAATTATTTATTAAATTCAAAGTAAAGCATAATTTATATTGGTGGAAAGCTAAGAATATCCTTTAAAAAGTCTTTTTGTTTCATCAATTTTGGGTGAAAAAAAAGTCATTAGCCACTTGGGCCATCATATCAGTTACATATCGCCACTTTTTGGCCCATCATGATCCTACACATACCCTAAAAATTATATATCCAAAAACAAAAACTATAAACACTAAAACTAAAATAGAAATAATTTTTCATGAAATAGAAATGATAATTTGTAAACAAAATTAGTTAGAAAGAAATACCAAAATATAACATGAAAATATTGAAATGAATATACAAATTATAAAAGAATAAGAAATAAAAATTGAAACTCACATAACAAATATATAAAAAAGAAAATAAAAAATTTAACATAAATGCTAAAATAGTTTTACAAGAATTATGAGCTAGAGTGAATTTTAAAAAAATATACAATGACTAAAATAGGCGAGGTTCAAACAAGAAGAAACCCTATTAGATCTAAGTGAAACTGGGGACAATGGAAAAAATTCCAATAATAGATTGGTTGGTGAGGAAATAAAGAGCAACCACTAGAACACAAAGGAGTTTCAAAAATATAGATTAGAAGTACACTTGAAGGGGAATAAAACATAACAGAAATTTATAAAATATAAGGTAAATATGGATGTTATTGTGAATGACATCAAAGAGAGGTGAAAATGTGATAGAGGGAATTAGATAAGATTAAGGGATAGAGGTGTAGAAATATTGAAACAGTACAATACATGATTCACAAGCATTGAAAGTATAAAACACAAGGTTGGGGCCAAACAAAAAATGAAAAACTATTAAATATGAAATTCGTCCAAATATTGCAAAGCAATGGTGAATAAAAATATATTCCAAGATCCAATTAGTGTAAGAGTTAAGTAAAATTGAGGATAGAAGATGAAACTTGGAAACTCTAGTTGACAAAAGGACCAAGGATACACTAAATTTTCAAGAACACATATGCCCAAATAAAAATAGTGCACAATGCATTGTGAGAAGTTCCCAAAATATAAAAACCCACTCAAAACTTGAGTTGTTAAACACAAAAAGAAAAATTTTAAAAATGAGTAAAATTCTAGTGCATTATAAGTGGAGGCATTGAAGATGAAGGTTGAAGATGAGTTAGAATCACCAAAATTTGGTGCATAAATTATCAACCAACAAAAAAAAAATATATAGTTAAAACCAAAAGATATAAATTCCATTTTTTTGGATGAAAATGTCAAAGTGGTAGCATAAAAGCTCAAATATAGTGTAAACATTAAATTTGTAAACATGGCCAATAAACATGCAAATATATACAAATTATGTTAAAACGCACTTGAAGATCAAAATTAGTAAGGCGACCCAAGTCCACCTAAGAGTGGTATAAATTTAATAAAAAAAAATGGACCACAATAAGAATAAATGTATTAAAACATAAGGCATTCAATTAAAATTATACCATGGCTCTAATAAGGAAAAAGAAGCAATAAGACAATAAAAAACTGCAATATTATGCACTAGAATTACATTTACATGACTTTGGGATGTGCTCCTTGATCTAAATGGAAGATGGGTAGACAAGAAACATAGATTTCTCTTGAGAGACCCTAATTTGGTAGTGTGTGCTACAATATGTGAAGGGCCCAAAAATATAAAAATATCCCTCAAATAATATTTTATATAAACTTCTAGATCAGCTAATGAATGGTTAAGATCATATCTTAGATTAAATGGTTAGGATTGATTTGCATGTGAGGAGAGATGAAAAAAATGCAAGTGGATTAAGAAGATTAGATTAAGTGAATGGACGGTTGAGATATTATTAATTTGCACTAGGAAGGGAGATGCAAGCAAGTGGAGACTTAAGGAGAATGAAAGAAAATGGTCAAAGTTAAACATCAATGGAGGGTGAAGATGTAAACATTTAATTTTTATTTTTAGTGATGAGGTGTAAATGATTTTTTATTTAATTTTGGAATGATGAGAGGAATGTGCATTAGCATAATTAATTGGATAAACATTTGTCTAATTAATTGGTGGTGGAATAAGGTTATGGTAATTATTTCAACATGAATTAGTTAATTAGTCAAGGGGAGTTCGTTTGATTAATGAAATTAATATAATATTTTAATTAATAATTAAAGGAGATATAGTCAATTTAATTAAATAGTTATATTCAATTAATGAGTATATGTGATGCAAGATTAATGATGTGGATTTATGGAAGTATGATGATACTAGAAGTGAATTTTAAGTGTCTATAAATGTAGACAAAAGTACAAGAAAAGAAAGTTACGTTTGAAGTGACCCACTTAGAGGTTCTTTTGCAAAATTGGGATATTGCTCATTATATGATTGTAAGAGTGCCACTAACATCCCCTCCTTCTAATAGGAACCAATTATTATTCAAGGATGGCAACATGGAACAAGTTAGACTATCTAGATGAGTGTGATGAATCTCATGTTTCTCAACAAAAATTGTATGGTTAGTGCATATAGCTGGTTCAATTCCTCCCACCAATATTTACCTTTTCCTCGATGTAGTTCTTGAGTAGTTCTAGGTTGGCTTGATAGAGGAAAAATCCTTTAAGTTATCACAACCATTTCTCATATTAGATTTTTTTCTCAACCTCATGAGATGGTGCAAACTAATGACAATAACATAGATGGTGCATCTATTGGCTAAAAACCTCTTTTTGATGGAAAATAAAATTTAGGCATGTGAAAATTAATAATCATGACCTACATCTTGCTACTAGTTCTATAAATTTTCCTAGCTCTACCTTGACTAAACTTCCAAATGTAACCATTTTCATGCATTGTTTTATAATATATTTTAAATTAATATAAGGGAGATGGACTAGAAGTTGTGCATGATCTAGTTCTTGTTATAGAACTTATGCTTATAATACTCAATCTTACAACATATTTATAATATATACCATAAATAAATAGTCCACATGTAAATAGAAAAATAATCAAATGTTGGTTGAAGTGGACCCATATATGAACACATAAGAACCTATGAATGTTTTGTAAAAAATCATAAATACATTCATGAAGAAAATGAAATAAATATCTTTTTCTCAAATAAAATATCATAATTGTCCATTATAAGTGTGTCATTTATAAAATAAAATGTTCATTTAATAAAATAAGACACTCATTTTAAAAAGTATAATTATCATAGTGAAAAAATATTGTTCTTATGTGTATTACTATTGAGGTAGCAATGCACAAGCATTGAAGTATTTCATATTAATAGTTTTTCCTGTCACAAATATAAAAGGTGAGTAGAATTAAAACATAGAAAAAAGGGGTTAATGATTGCTATCATAGGGTTTAGGACATAGAGCACACCCACTTTCCAATTTCATTCAAGGATAACCCTGGAGATCTCAATTCAAAGGAGAAAGAGATCTTGCAATAGGATTGTCTTGGGGGCTTAATGTAAAATAATGAGGGGTTCACCTCCAAGATAGAGCTTGGAAAGAAAAATGCAATGCAAGATATAATACTAAATACTACTTCAATGAAACTCTAACTAAATGACCAAGAAATGCAAATAAAACAGAATAAAAAGTTGTGAGATAGATTATGTGCATCTGTGAATTTGGAGATGACTAAATGAAGCTCTAAAATGTTGGAAATTCTAACTTTAATGCTAAGTGGGACTCATTCGTCAAGCTAGAAAAATTAGTCCAAAATCTAGGCTTCTATGCAGGAATAAGAATCTGGAAAATGGGTATTTGAATCTCTAAAAATTTGAATTTTGACCTAGACTAGGACTTATTCACAAGAAGTGGCCAATCAGTCTTGTTAGGGTTTTCTAGAACTTCACGGCCTAAATATGGTCTTCTCGGTTTGCTCAATCTTCTTCTTTAGGTTTCTGGATTTGAATCTCTGTAAATCAACTTGTACGTGTTCTCCAATACTTTCCAATGCTTGATGGCAACTTTAAGAACTTTAGGCACTTTGACAACTTTCTCCAATCTATCTCTTCAATGTGTCTTCAACCTAAGCCTGCAAATCATAGACTAAAGAGAGGGGAAAATGTTTTGTTAGTAGATAGGGGTTTGCCTTGGTCAAACCCCATTTTGGTAATAAAACCTTGAAATAGAATGAAATAGGAATGGAGAATGATGAATGAACAAAATATGATGTTGCAACCCACTAAACTCTAGCAATGAAGTGTTGTAAGGGTGAAATCACAATACCGTGTCTCACTTTTTTCCCAAGATGGACATTTACATTAATATTTTTGACTGAGTTATCATCTTCTAATACCTATAGCATCTAAACCATTAAGAATTTGAAGATGATGTGAACTAGTGATTTGTGGAAATTTTTGTGTAGATTCTAAATATATATTTTTACTTTTTGTTTGAAATAAATCATGAATCTTTTGACATCTCATTTAATAACTAGTTTTAAATAGAAAACAACATTTTTAGAAAGTATATGGAGCAGCAAAGGGGAATCCCAGACGTGTTGGATGCGGGGGGTGTTAAGAGATAACTTTGGCAGAATTCTTTGCATGGTGGCACTCCCATTGGGTACTCAAAATAATCATTGTGTGGAGGCAGAGGCTGCATTCATGAGTGTTAGATATGCTATTAGCAAAGGGTTTTCCAAAGTTTGGATGGAAGGTGATTTTATGAACATCGAATAAAAATTTTGTGTGGTACTCATCCCCCGATCTATAATGTGGATCAGCTAATAAAGGATATGGTAATGATGTTGCAATCTTGTGATGAGACTCACGTCTCTCATGTTTATCAGGAAGGAAACTCTCTTGCCATTTTTTTTCCAATTTGGCTGTCAACCTTAGTGAATTTCACTCATGGGAGGAAGGGTCGATCATACCCAAGGATGCTAGAAACATTTTTAGAAATGATGGCATCGGATAAGTTGTTGTGGATTTTATGGTCACGTACTTTTTCCCATTTGGCATGCTTTCGAGGTGTTTTATAGGTTTTTCGCTTTTGTCTAAGTAGATTTCACCAAGGTTTTGTGTTTTCTATTTTGGCTACCATGGGTGGTGATAGAAGTAGAGTTGAGCCACATTCATGCAGTGATATTCGAAGGAAGAAGAAGCCCTAGAACATTCTTCATCATGGAAATTTCACTCCATTTTTGGATAGATTACATGGTCATGACCCTAATGCCTCGGCCAAGTTTGTCTCACTCTGGAATAACCGTAAGCTGGTGTTGAAATGGATGGAGGTGGAGGTGAATGAATACCTTATTGCCACCGTTACTAGCATGTCGACTGTGGGAAGAAAATTTTTCAAAGAAAAAAGGAGTAATGAAGAAGCGATGACCCAATTTTTTAAGGATGACAAGAAAAAGAATTTGGTCAAGTTGGAGAGCTAGGGCTATGATAGAACCTCCCTCAAGAAAATTTGGGCTAGGGTTGCGGAGGTGATGATGTGGTATGTGACGCTGGAAGGGAGACTTAAGGCTCTTGTTGGTAACCATTTCACTCTCCTGAATCACTTTAGGCATGGCTTGTTTATTTCATTTCCCTTCTTCCTTTTATCTTTGTTGGAATCCTTGGTGTATGCTCATCGAAGATAGAAGGTTTGTTTAATGATTTCAAGGCATTGTGCAAGGATAGAATGTAGGCCCTTAAGGCCAAGGTTGCCGGTATTAATGGGGATATCAAAAAATTGTTGCAGGTAAGCCATACCTTGGTTAAGAATAATGTAGAAGCCTTGGAAATTCTCTTTAAGAAAATTAGACAACTCAAAGAAGATCAGGTTTTCTTCTCAAAGATCAAGGAGAAAGAGAAAATGGCTAAGGGTAAGGGTAAAAAAACTATGAAGGGTGATGACAAGGTACCTATTGGTAGAGGATCGGCTGATTGGAAGAAAACGTTTGATGCTTAAAAAAAGGAACTGTTGGATATGGTTGAAAAACATAAAAAACCAGCAGATTGAGGTGGCCAAAACTCTAAGTGCCCTTAATTAGTTTCTTGTTTCTTTGTGTTTTTGCTCTGTGTTTGTCTTTTGTCCATTGTTTTATTGTTGTTTTGCTAGTGGGTTCCGCTAGTTGTTGATTGTCTTCTTTTTGTTTGGCACTCGTGGTGGTTGGTTTTTTGGCTGTTGGGTTGCTACTGGTATACTTTTGATTACTTTTTGGAGTAGCATTTTGTATCCGATGTAAAGGGTTTCGGGTCCCTTCAAAACCTTTTTTTCCCTATTAATCAAAACATTTTTGGAAAGTAGCGTTTGTGTCATACAACATAACTTTTTTTCTATAAAGGATTGAACTCTAATTTTGGAAATATAGATTCTCAACATCAATATCTAGGGAAAGGATATTTTTTCATAATTTTTGGTTACATATTTTTTTTTAAATTAATTTTTGAAGTCATTGTAACTATAATTTGAAAATATGTCTTTGTCATACAACCTAACTTGTTGTGCATATATTGAAATCCAATTTTATTTTTTTGGGTGAAACAAGGACATCAATACCTAGGGAATGGTTATTTTTTGAAAAATATTTACAATGGTTTACTATTTTTCCACCTCTACACAATAAAAAGCTTCATGTTTGGAGAAAGACATATGTTTAGTAAAAGTTGAAAATTAAATACATGATAAAATGAAAATATATCAAAACTATACTTGTTGGAAAGCTTGTTTCGAGGGCTACAATCTCACAAAATTCTTTATTTAATCCCTCAAAAGGTAAAGAAAAAGCGGTATTTTTCCATCATTTTGGTAGGTGCAAAGGAGACTCCATTGTGGGTATGATTTAATACTAGAGGGGTTCTATCGAAGTGGGTTTGATATAACGGGGTTTTATCTATCCCTCTTTGATTAAAACCCTTTATATGAAGCCTCTCAAGACATAAATCATTAGTTTTTCTAAAAATAGTGATTTTAGGCAAAATTCAATACATCCCAAAAAGTAAGACACACTATTGAGTCAGCACCTGCAAACATGTATGAGATGGGTCCAATGGATGTAGATCTTGATTCTTGTTTGAATAGGATAGATGTTGATTTGAATGCTAGCTTGGATCACAAAATCCTACACCACAATTATTAGCTCCAAAATAAACATGATGCTTGATGCTTGAAGAATTCTCTAGAATGGTTGATAATCTACACTTGAAGACTCTTGAGTGCTCTTGTAAACACTTGTGAACTCAACTTTCTATATGGATGAATACTTGAATTCTTGGGGGGTGAAAATGAGTGAAAGAAATGTATATTTATACTTAATTATGCAATAATTCTCAAATCTACAACACTACAAGCCAACATTAGATCTAGGAGGATAAAATCCCACCAAAAATCTGAATTAATTTAGATTTTGGGCCATACAGGACTCATTCACCCAAGGTGGCAAATGAGTCGCATTAGACATACTTTATGGGACCATTTTTAAAAATTCTTAGAAAGGTATGAAACCAGGTTTGAGACCCAAAAACCTAGGTGGGACTCATTCACCCAAGGTGGTGAATGAATCCTAGATCACTAAATCTAGATTGTTCAACTTGAATTATGATTGGATTTTGATTTATGTCGGGATTATCCTAAAAAAGATGCATTAAATGAGGCTTGTGGATACAAAATAAGGACAATTAAAGCATAAAGAAGCCTAATTATTGATGAAAACCCTAGAAAAGTGTGAAAGTGTGTTACAATACTTTACAACACTCCAAATAAAGCACCAATAAGCTCATTTAGTTCACAAGGGCCCAAGACCTAATGTTAATACATTAGAAACATTGCAACACTAAGTCAAGGCCATGTTAGGGGGGACCCTTTTCCATCATTACATCTATCCCACACTTTAGTGAGAGGAGGAACTTAATTCCAACTCACACTAAAGTAGACCAAATGTACCAATGCTAATAAGATAGGATGGCCATGATCAAGAGGGGTTCAAATACACCAATGCTAGTAAGATAGGACAACCATGATCAAGAGGGTTGCACAAGCCCCTAGGACAAAGTTCCTATGGCATTTGACCAACATAGGTGCAATAGAACACACATGGAAATGATATAAGCAGAAACAACAAGGCACAAGAATGCATTGTCAAAGACATAAAGGAAATGAAACAACATGACAAAGAAAAGCGTAGATCAAGATTAAATAGTTTTTCCATCACAATATGGATTGGATCTAGGTTGTTTGTCCAAAAAATGCATACTCACTCTAAGGTAACGAAACTTCAAGTTGTCTGTTAGTTCAAAATTCCAAGAAGGTGAGACACATACACTCATGGTTGGTATGCGCTCACACACACACGTGAGTGGCTAAGGGGAATTCATGCCCTCATTCGACTTGTCATCAAAACCATACCAAAGTTATACCTCCTAATAACTTTGATAAAGCACCATGCATGAAATGATTTTCATGCTTCACAAGACAAATCATATGCTTGGAACTCATGAACAAACAAGATGGCTCCACAAGCATGTAAGTTGTATTATGCAAGGTGGCCATATAACTAAAAATGCAAATGAAAAATGTAAAGAACATTCAAAGGAGTCTTTCTTAGTTCATACGAGGTCTCACATTGTGCCTAATGTCTCCAAGAGAGGACCAATTAAAGAATAGAAGATTCACACCTTAGGGGATGTAGTGTGTTGCATCAAGCCACTAAGAGGAATATAATATGATAAGAGAGATGACGCTCTTGAAATATGTCACACTGATGTCATCCACAAAGAAAAAAAATACATCGCATGAAGTGAGAGGATTGCACCATGAACCACAAAAAATAAAAATGAAAAAGAATAAAGCCAATGTATTCCCCCACTTTAAAGAAATTGCTAACACCATTACTGTGAGCAATTACTTTCAAGTAGAAAATGATAAATAATAAAGAAGACATTAGAGCTAACTTGGAAATCCCTACGCCAAGTCATATGTTTCCAAATGAAGCTATGTCATGAAAAAGGATAGGACAAGAGAGGGGTTTCCCTAAAATTAAAATCCAAACACATTAGGGACCTATGGATTTGGGGTCAGTATGTTCTTGCTACAATGTTTTTAAAAGAGCTCAGAACTATCATCATTCCCCATAGACATAGAACTGGAAGAATGAGACAAAGAGAACACAAACAAAATAAAAAGCCTTTCATGTCAACATGGAAGATACATGAATATATCGATGTGTTGCATCATCCCCAAAAGGAAAATGTAAGACAAAAGAAAAGATAATAAAGAGAAGTAAAGGAAATTCTTTTCGGTTAACATGGAAGAGACATGAATGTCTTGACGCTTTGCGTCATCCCCAAAATGAAAAAATAAGACAAAATAAAAGATAATAAAGAAAATTGAAAAGATGTATGACATAGAGAAGAATGAAGGTACAAATAGAGGACTAACACAAAGAGAAAGAGAGACACATCAGGTAGAACATCATGAGGGATCACAATACACACATGCAATCATGAAAAAAGAAAAATAAAAATGATGCAAAGAAACTAGTAAGGTATATGTGATTCAACCTAAAGTAGGTCATCTACATCCCAATCATGTTCATTGTATATTGAAGGCAGACAACTAGCCAAAGGGACAATAGGAAGTGCCAAACTAGGGTCTATAGTGTAGGAAAATGCATACCCTTTCATTTTGACACTTTTTTAGTCCTACCTTGCTTTATTTATCCCTATTTATGTCTTAAGTGGTCCTATTTTGCATCCACAAGACTAATAAATTGTATCTTTTTATTGCTAATCCCAACAATCATCAAAGGGTAAATAATAATTTAATGATTCTAGTTGTGTGTCCCTAATTTTTGGAATGGTACTAAGATGCCACCTAGGGCGTCTCTATCCTCTAAAGGTCTTGGGATCCTCTTTTTAAAATCACCTTAAATGGGCCCCTTTCTGGAGTATATGCCTTGAGTTTTAAGCCTCGTGACTAAGACACCACCTAGGGCGTCTTAGTCATCCTCAAGTTAATTTTAGGATTTAATTTCAAATCTTGGTAGGATTTAGCCTCCTTTAATTAATGAATTCATATGTCAGCTTGTTGTGGTGTAATTTTGGGATATTAAGCATACATAAGTATAAATACAAGGTTCCTTCTCTCATTTCTCATCTAATCCTAATATCTAAGCATTCAAGTATTCATGCATTATAGCAATTTTTTGATCAAGAGAAAATTCAAGAGTAATTCATTGAGAATTTGGAGCCATCATTAAGATTCAAGCATCATTTCAAAGATATTCTTGCATCATGTGTGTTTTTGAGCGAAAATTTGTGATGTAGGGTTTTGATCCAAGCAAGCAATTCAAGTCAAGATCTATCAAGCATTCATTCAAGTCAAGATCTAAATTCAAGCTAGCCACTTCACACAAGTTTTAAAATTTCATAACAAGGGTTTGGTGATTTGCAACATAGCATTTTGTTCATTCATCATTTACCTTCATTATTTTATTTCATTCCAAGGTTTACTTACCAACAAGGGGTTTGAACAAGGAAAATCCCCATTTACTAACAATCAACAAGTTTTTCCTCTCTTGCATGTTTTTGTTTGTAGATTTATGTTCAACATCATTTGAAGTGCAAAGTTGTAAAGTTGTAAAGTTGCATTGCAAAGTTGTCATCTTCATAAAAAGTCACCTACAGACCAGATCTAGAAGTTTTAGGACCTGAGATCTGAGAAGAAGGAAGTGCAGACCTTGGACCTAAAGATCATCTTCTAAAATTGTAGAAATTTAGATCGGGACTAAGACAACAGTAAGAAAATTTTAGTCCTCTTAGAGGTATTTTGCAAAGATTCCTTCAGATCATGTTCTGACATTTGAAGATTTTGCATTTCCCCAAAAAAATAGCAGCAGAACTAAGACAACAATAAGGGAATCTTTGTCCTCCCTAGCATATTTTGATAGCATTTTTGCATTTCCAAAATCCTCATTACATTTCTAGACTTCCTAGGTACACATATCCTAACTTGCTATTTCTTAATTTTGTCATTTGTATCGATCATTTAGCTTGTATTACTAGGTTTTGTGAGTTGAATGTTGAGTTCTATTTTCCAAGCTTTTACTTGGTGATGAACTCTTCAAAGCCTAAAGACCCCCCCTAGGTCTTCCTTGTTGAGAATTGACTCACCTTTGTGTTGATAGTCAATCCAATTTGTGATCACAGGGCATATTTGAACGATAATTGGAGAAGAGTGGTGTTATATGACCTAGGCCATAAATCATCTGCTTTCTCTTATTGTTCATTTTTTTGAACCCGACATTTTAGAACATTATTTTTTGTGATTTAGAGTTCATTAAGGTCCTAGATATAGGTTACATTAATTCTTGCATTGCATCTTGCATTAGTGAAAGTGCATCTAGGGTTTCTCACATGTGCATTAGTAAAAGTGCATATAGGTTTCATTTTTTCTTTCTTGCATCTTATCTCATTGAAAAACTAAAAAGAGAATTGTTAATCATCCTACTTGCATTTAGAAACATTGTTATTGTACTCAAATTTGAAAAAAATACATTCAACTTTGCATCCAATTACTTGTTATTAGTCACTTTTTCTTGCATTAATATGCATAGTTTTATATTTCTAAACATCAAGTCCCTGAGTAGGCAACCTAGGAACACTGCTATCAACTTAGATTTTTCTATTTTTCTGAAAAAAAACCTTTATTGGGACTAAAATTCCCTTACTAGCGTCTTAGTCCCTCAATAGTTTTTTTGCTTAGAACCCTATCTGAGTTGCTTCCTAACTATTCCAATTTCTAGAACCTCAAAATTCCTTCAACATGACCAAGATGCCCTTGTTGGAATCTTAGTCCTTGTTGACATTGAAGTTATGACTTTTATGGTTTAAATATGCTTTTTTGTGCTTTTTTTTTGTTTCCATTGGTTATTTGTTACAGTGGATTGAATTTCTATTTCATACATTTTACTAAATCTAGCTTAAAGTGGTTCATTTCATGCATTGCTTCATTCCAAATTTCCACTCACAACATTTCATTACATAGTGTAATCAATAAATTACCTTTTTTGAAATCTAAAAATAGCATCTACACATTTCATTTTAGGCCTTTACATTGTATTTTGAGTTTGCATAAATGTTGGTATCGATATTTTCCAAGTTTTTAAAGAAAACATTAGTCAATAAGCATGTTAGTCATTCATTCAATGCATTCCCTAGTTATGAGAGCCTCTTAGTGAAAGAGAGTGAAAATAGTGATGTTGACCTTAAACCTACACCCCCTCCTATATCTCCTATTTGTGTGGATGATGTGATAGAAGAGAATACAAGCATAGATAATCATGATGATCATGATTGTTTTTCTCTTGATACATCTCCTGCTAGTGATGAAGGTATTTTGGTGAAAGAAGATTCAATTGTTGAGAATCATCAGATTCTTTCTTTTCCTTCTCCTCATCTCCTTTGGGAAGATATTATAGCACAAGAAAACGAGATCATAGGCACATTCCTAAATATTACCTTACCTAGTCTCCATTCATCCCTTGCTTAAGAGAATGACCTAGTGAAAGAGGATGAAAACATAGATAAACATGGCAATCACATTTATTCCTCTCCTAGCTGCAAAGAAGATACTTTGATTAATGAAGGTCATGAGAATATTAGTTGTCTCCCTTCACCTAGGGAAACCCTTATTGAGTAAGACAATTCAACCATTAATCATTCCCCTACTTGCGGTGAAGTCATTTTAAAAGAACCAACCTTCGAATGTCATGAAAATTTAGTATGTAGTTCTCCTAAAGACTCTCTTCCTAGGGAGGTGAACCAAATATTTTGGACGTGAAGGATCTCTTACACTTCTAGGGTTTTGCACCTAAAAGGAGAGAGGAATCCCAAAAACCTTGATGGCTCACTCAAGAATATTCCCTTGAGATTCCAATGCAAAGATGATTGAAATTTGTCTAAGGGGAATTTCCTTGATGAAAAGAACTAATAAAAGAGATTTATTATAAATGCAAAACTAGCAAAATGCAAATTGTTTGAAAACACGCTGTGATATGAAAAAAGATAGATTGAATACAATATAAAACAAGATAGAGAAGCTAAACAGAAAGAGTGCACCTAGAAAATGATAAAGGATAGAATGAAGACTATAAATATCTCTAAAATTTTGGAAAATCTAATTTTTTGGCCAACTGGGACTCATACACCAAGTTGGGTGACTTAGTCCTAGATAAGGGTTTCTACCCAGAAAGCAATTTCAGGGAAATGGGTACTGGAATCTGCAAAATGATCTAGCAAATACCTCTAGTGGGATTCATATGCCATTGATGGTGACTTAATCCTTTTCAGCTTTTTTGAAGATTGAAATTATAGATTTGTACTCCAACACCTGCACTTTGTTCCCAAATTGAAACCCATATCCGATTCTACAAAAACACCTGCAAAATAGAATATAGTTTTATTTCTAATGGGGGGTTTTCCTCAATCAAACCCCTAGTTGGTATTTAAACCTTGAAAGGGATAATGAAATATGAAAAAAAACCCTAGCCCTAAATGCATCTAAAACTAGGAAATCTGAAGCAAGATGCAACCCTATTCTAACATGCAAGAATAAGATGTATGGATGAAATTTGAACAATGCAAGACTCACTTTAAGA
>VDFB02049217.1:156091017-156286818 GCA_007258455.2 Sequoia sempervirens
ACTTTCTAGCTCCCAAACCTTATGCTTCAACCAAGAAGTGGTAAATTTCATGACTGGGGCCATTAGGTCTTCCAACTATGTGACCTCATCCTCGTTCCAGTTTATTTCCCCAATTGACCTATCCTTAACAACTTCATAGGCATGGACTGCTGTGCATCGTTTGTATCATCCTCCGCTTGATCCGTGATTAGCTTGATTGTATTGTCTTAATTGCATCAACAGGGAGCCTAGAGTACCTCTTCTTTCTTGCTTCAAGATCATCTTTGATGTTGGCCCAATAGTCCTCTAGGTCATCTTTATGACGGTATTCCTTGGTGGCCTTCTTTTGTGCCTCCCCGGTGATATCAAAGTTTGTTCTCTTGGAGTGGAAGGAGAGACCATATGCTACCAATTCATCTCCTGCGGTGTGTGCTGATTGAATGGAAGGGCACACTTCTGCTACGCCAATTCCAAGAGGGAAATCCCCACCGAAACCTGTTTTATGCTTCTCCTTTTTGACTATGGCATCAAACTCACATATTTGCCTCACAATCTCCAATAACACAAGGTGATCAGTAGGATACCGAGGTAACCTATATGGAGCAGCCGGGCATCCATCAATTCTAATGTAGGTGAAGGTGGGAAATTGAATGAACCAGGCACCATAATTCTTTATCAACCCTTTTGCTCCATCTGACAGTCTCACATGCTCGGCATTCTGAAGCATCCTAGTGATATGCGTTGTGAATGCATCATTAGCCCTTCTGTAATCTCCGTGTCCTAGGTGCAATTCCGGATAGATCTCATAGATTATGTCCTGTCCAAATGTCCCTCATGGATTCAAACCCCTGTATGGGTAGAATCTTGCCAACACATACATGACGTAAGAGGACATGGTGAATCTCTTGGTTTCTAGGACATCCCTCAGCTGTTTATCAATTATGGTGCTGATAAGACCTGCCCAGTGGTAGTTGGTTCCTTTCTCAATTTTGGTGATCACATGGACCATCCAACTCTCCAGTACTCCGACACTTTTCAATCCTGCCACCCTACTTAGGAATGTGATTGTATCATAAATGTCAGACCTGAATTTGACTCTATGCAACTGCTTGGGCAGTTTGGAATAGTGCGACTTTGGCTTTTCCAACCAAGCATTAATCATTTGTTGAGCTTTGATTGGCTCATTCTCATAGTATTTTTTAGCTAAGTCCATGTTCAAAGCACACACAGAAGGAAAATCCGGCATGTCAAAGGCTTGGGCAATAGAAGCAGGACTGAAATTTTCCAAGGCCCTTCCCTTAGTGTTGACAACCCTTTGTGTGTCGAAGTCGTACTTCCGGGCACACTCTAAAATCAACTCATAGCATTGGATTGAGGGGAACCCTACCACATGCACCGCCTCGACTTCATCATTCCTGCTCAAGACTGACAGGTCCTTCTGAGCTGTCCTCTATTTGAATTCCTTGTATCTCCAGGCCCCCACATTGGTATCAGACACTTCGAACCATACGAAAGATATCTTGCTTTCTGGCAACTAACTCTTAGTGTCCAATCTTATCATTTCTGCTTCTGAAATTTATGACCCCTCGGTGTCACCTTTAGACTTTTTTGCAATAGCCTTGCTTGATTCGGCCTACATTCACAAAAGGAAATCATGAGTATCCAATTATTGTACATATTCCAATCAAAGGGTTAGCATAAAATCATAAAAGCCATTGAGATTCATCACAAGTCATCAATATTTGAAAATCCAAAAAAATAAAGTAGTCTAGGAAAACCATGTAAACCGGGAAAATCCAGTCAGGGTGGAATTTCAGAGAAATCCGACCCAGACGGATTCCTGTTGCCAAGACATCACCAGTCAAATAAATCATTAGTACGGACAAAAGATTATGAGATAATCATGACATTCATTCATTGGCAACAAGAAATTGGCATTTAGCATTGACTCCATAAATCTTATCTTCGAAATCGAAAGAAATAAAACTAGACAGGAAAACCGAAAAAGTCTGGATAGGACAGATTTTCGCAGACAGTTTGAAGAACTCCAGAAATCGTTACACTCCACGGAATTAGCAGAAACTGGGAAAATTCGGGTGCGCAGAAATTCCGTGGAGACCACGGGAACCCGACAAATTACAACACGCGAACCAGCAACTGAACGATTACACAAAACTTCTCCACCTGGACTCTAATGACCCCAAAATCGATGCCAACCAACAAGATTCAGAATGTTCATGAATTTAGATTTCAAAAGACCTCAAAATGTCTAAATCTCATGGCAAAACAACGATACCCTAATTTTGATGAAAAACCTCCCGCCATGAAAACTAGGGTAAACTCAAGGTTTAAAATACCATCTATGAAGATCAGTCTAGAGCACTCCGAGTCCTCACAAGGCAGGGATCAGTTTAATACAAGTGCAAGATGTAAAGAATTATGACGATTTAACCATTTTAAATAGTTTCAAGTAAAACACCCAAAACTCTAATCTTGCCGAATATAATGAATTGCGCATTTGGAACAAAATCCTTCCCCGAATGCCTATCAACACTAACCTATTCGACATTTATTGGGAAAACAAGGTAGGGCATACAATGGGTGATGGAGATTTGTGAAAAATGGGTCAAACCCTAAGTTGATAAAACAAAATCATGACCAAAGATAAGCCGACCCGAAATGGTCATCATTCAACATGAAAAAAATCCAATCATCACGCAAAGAAATAAGAGGGGCCACCGACAACCTACCATTGATTAATCTAGATAAAACTTTAACTCGAAGAAGCGACCACAAAGTAGACACGCCCTAGCAATGGAAACCTCAATCAGTGCTCTAGACAAACCACACGCAAGCGACTCAAGATCAATGCTCAAAGCTCGAATGGAGAAAGCACTTAGACGTCAAGGCAACAAACAAGTGAATGATGAAGTTAAAATGATGCCAAAAAAGACTTTAAATCCATCCCCATACGCGTCTGAGCAAAGGTACTGCAAGCATTAATGATCGACAAGACATGTATGAAAAATTTGAAAACCCGAGCCTAGGACAGAATTTCAAAAAATCCCAAGATACGCAGAAAATCTAGATGAACTCAAATTCCGCATAAATAGCAGAAACTGGGATTTAATGAAGTTCGACTAAAGACATTCGAAAATCCGGCCAAAACCGAAAATTCTGAAAGAAGCGTAAAACCCGTATTCACCAAAGAATGATCGTGATAATGAACCAGAAAGCCCGAAAACTGCCGAGCCGGAAAATCTCATTCAGGTCAACTGATTTTGCCCAAAAGCCCATTTAACTAATTCAAAGCTCAAGGGCTTAAAACAAAGTCCAATTTCACATCTCAACAATTCAAAACCTCTAAAAGGCAAATCTAATAAAACCAAGGGTCACAAGACAGCATAAAAGAGGGTCCCTACTCCAAGTGGGGCGTGTGTGCAAAACTGCACAACAATACACCTAATACATTATATAAATTACTAGCCAATGAGTGAGGATATTTAGGGTGGAGAGGTGCATCAATACGTAATTATCAATTTAGGAAAATATCTTGTTTAGCAACATATGTATCTAAATCATAGTCTTGATCATTATTTTTCATCTTCTTTAATGTGGCTCTTTATATGGTTGTCATTATCTATTATATCAAAAAATGATTCAATCGTCATTTTATTTGCTAGCCATATTAGAGTTAAGATGAAAACTCCATAAAACAAGATTTTAAAGGATATTAATTTAACTAGATAAAAGATCAAGGAAAACACTCTAAAACATGCAATATACCCCAATTGCTTAGACAATGCATATTTCCCAATAATGTGTGCAACTAAAAACTAATAACATGTAATGAATGGATGTAGGTGATAATAATTAAATAATCCTAATTGAACTAGGGTTGTCCTTTTTATATATTTAAAAAGTTGTAAGAGCATTGTATGAAATAGTAAGATGGGAATTACTTATGAAATGTTATATGACACATAAGAGAATAAAAAAGGGGGGTTACACTAGAATATTGATTAGAATTATGAAAATCATCAAGATCATCTTAAATAATGGGTTTGAATATGTCAAAAATGGAGTGTCGGTTATGAGGAGGAGAATTTGATTTTTTTTGACAAGATGTAAAGCATTTGCTAAATACATCCTATAAACCAAGTCAAGGAATATGGTGTTGGAATTTGTGCCAAATTTGGTGCCATTTTTAGGTCATTATTTTGGCTCATGGATTTGGTAAACCACACTTGGTTTATGGTTTAAATTTTTCCTATTTATGGGTGCTTGAGATGGAGAAAGCATAATGATTTTATAGGTATCATCATGCTACTAGAAATTACTCCATATGAATCACATGTTGATGATACTAATATAAGGGTATGCACATGAATATTTTATTGTAAATGATATTATTATCAAATAATATAATTGGTTCATGTTTTTGGTTGTGGGATTTTTCTTCCAAGAGGATTTTCCCATGTACATAATTATGTTATAAATTTATAATTTATACATTTTTCTTGTAACTAAAATTAAATCTATTTTGAATATTTATCTCTTGATAGGTTAATATGGGAAGTGTTTCCACACCTCAAATTCCTTTTAAAATACTATCCAAGTCTTAATCAGTTTACATCCTCTATCTTATTGTGCAATACCTACCTACCACCAAAAATGTGTAGAGATGGACATTTTTAATGTTACAAATGATACAATTTGTGGTTCTATTTGAACTTCATAACTTTATATTGTTTGTTTCCATATGCTATTAAGTTCTTATATATGTTTCACTTGGTCTTTCCATTTAGGAGCAGGCTATCCATAGCTTTGATTGCTGAAATGGAAAGGCATATTTCATTTACACATAGGACATAAAAATGTATGCAAAATGGGGAAGCAAATCCAATTTGAATTCAACAAATTTGAAAACATTTTAAAAAAATTCAAACAAATCCAATTTGAATTCAACAAATTTGAAAAAAATTGCATCTAGGGTTTCAAAATTTAACAAATAAATGCATTTTGAACTATAAAAAATTCGAATTTCAAATACCTGGTGCTCGAAATGCAAGTCGGGTTGATGAAGTTTGGAGAGACGAAGTGGAGTTTACGTTCGCCAGAAAGAACAAGTCAGTTTGCTTGCCGTCACGGTCTCGGTTAGCCGCAGGCACTAGGAAAGCAACTGGTAAATTTAGAAAGTGAAAATGACAGTTGAAATGTGAATTTTTTTGTTTTTAGTCATATTTAAAGGGGTTCGGTCGAACCCAGGTTCGACCAAACCCATTTAAATATGACTATTTTTATTTAGGGTTTAGTGGTTCGATCGAACCACTGGTTCGACTGAACATATGGGTTCGATCAAACCCCTTGATTTTGGGGAAAAGGAAAAAATCAAAATTTCCTTCCTCATGTAAATTGTAAACCACTATTCTAAAGCCATGCCATCCTAAAAATCCTTTAATTCTTTGCCCACCTTCACACAAACCTCAAACTCATAATAAACTTGAACTTATCCTTTACTAAACTAATAATAACGTGTCATAGTAGTTGAGTCATAATACCATTTCCCATACATATAACACTAGAAATAATCCACAACCAAGAAAAAAAACTTCAACATCCCTCCCTTTAACGAGTCCCATTTTTCCTAGTGCTCCTCGTTTAACTTCGCATAGTGGGAAGGAGTATGATTTTGTTGAACTTAAGAATACTCCTGCAAAGATATCCTTATGGGACTTAATTCAAAATTCACTAATTATCACACTATAGATCAAATAGCCTTGTAACAAATTCCTATCCCTTCTACTGTGCAATCGAATGACATAGAAGCCCTAATTCAAGGAATAAATGCTTACATTATTTTCAACCAATGTTAATTCCACCCTTTGGAAGCACAAAAATAAAATGATAATTTTATAATATTAGCTAAATACAATAGAATAGGGATAATTTGAACCCTTGTTGACAATGGCTCTACGGGTATGCACAGGATCATGATGGGCCAAAAATTGGTAATATAATGGGTATGTGTAGGGTATGTGGCTGATGACTTTTTTAACCCAAATTGATGAAATGAAAAGGGTTTTTAAAGGAGATTCCCATATTTTCGCCAATATAAATTATGCTTTAATTTGAATTTAATAAATAATTATTATTCATTTTCTATTTGAATTATGACTAAAGTCCTGATTGATAGGCTGATTCAAAAACATCTATAGCTTTCAAACAGTATCACATTTTTTTAATCTGAAACATGCGTCACATTCTATGCTTCACATACTATAAGATTAAAAAAGAAAAAAATAAATTTCATGAAGTTTTGACCAAGTTAAGGTGGTTAGACATACGAGTTTTTATATTTTTTAAAATTTGTAATAAAAAATACATAATTAATTATTTACATCGAAAAAAATTACAAAAAAATGCATCACATCTAGACATGAGTCCTCTACTTATATCTAAAATCTTCTAAAAAAATACTATTATTTTATTGTGGTTAGGGTGGTCAGACAAACACCTACTATGTATTTTTTCCCTGAAATTTAAGTACTACTCCATTGAAATTTCAAAATTTCACCAAATAAATTTTATTATAAAAAAAAAACCCAATAGTTTAGAAACTACATTCAATTTGCTACAGATTCTATACTTACATATTTTTGAAATAATATAGATAACTTATTCAAATTTTTACACCAAGTTTCCTAACTCTGATTTTTCTGATTTTTTGCCACTTAAGGGCCTATTTTTTCCATGATGATCCTACACATATTGCTACTCTTAATGTGTGTAGCGTAAACCTCTTAGATAGGCTTTGCATGGATAAATGACAAATTCAACCTAACTCTTTGTCTATTAAGGGATTTAACAATGTAGGAAAACAATCACTTGGTGTGATCACTTTGCCTAGGGTATGTGCAGGATCATGATGGGCCAAAAAGTGGCGATATGATGGGTATGTGTAGGGTATGTGGCTGATGACTTTTTTTTTACCCAAAAATGATGAAACAAAAAGGGTTTTTAAAGGAGATTCTCAGCTTTCCACCAATATAAATTATGATTTACTTTCAATTTAATAAATAATTATTATTCATTTTCTATTTGAATTACGACTAAAGTCCTTATTGATAGGTTGATTGAAAAACATCTATAGCTTTCAAATGGTATCATATTTTTTGAATCTAAAATATGCATCACATTCTATGCTTTGCATACTATAAGATTTTAAAAAAAGGAATTTCACGAAGTGTTGACCAAGTTAAGGTGGTCAAACATACGAGTTTTTGATATTTTTTAAAAGTTGTAATAAAAAATTCATAATTAATTATTTACTTGGAAACAAATTACTAAAAACTATGCATCACATCAAGATATGAGTCCTTTATTTATATCTACAATCTTATAAAAAATAATTATCATTTTATTGTGGTTAGGGTGGTCCGACAAACACCTACTTCTTATTTTTTTGCTAAAATTTAAGTATTGCATTGAAATTTCTAATTTTCACCAAACAGATTTCTTTTTTAAATAAACCTAGTAGTTTAGAAGTTGTATTCAATTTTCTATAGATTCTATTCTTACATATTTTTGAAATAATATAGATAACTTATTCAAATTTTTACATCAAGTTGCCTAACTCTTATTTTTTTGAATTTTTTAGCACTTAAGGGCTTGTTTTTTACATGACAATCCTACACATACCCCCTATTACAACTAGAAAGGCCACACTAAAAAAACTGATCCATGTCATGGGTATGTGCAGGATCATGATGGGCCAAAAAGTGGCGATATGATGGGTATGTGGTTGACGACTTTTTTTTACCCAAAATTGATGAAACAAAAAGGGTTTATAAAGGAGATTCTCAACTTTCCACTAATATAAATTATGCATTACTTTGAATTTAATAAATTATTATTATTCATTTTTTGTTTGAATTACAACTAAATTCCTGATTGATAGGCTAATTGCAAAATATCTATAGCTTTCAAATAGTATCACATTTTTTGAATCCGAAACATATGTCACATTCTATGCTTCACATACTATAGGATTAAAAAAAATGAATTTCATGAAGTTTTGACCAAGTTAAGATGGTCAGACATATGAGTTTTTATATTTTTTAAAAGTTGTAATAAAAAATTCATAATTAATTATCTACTTGGGAAAAAATTATAAAAAAATATGCATCGCATCTAGAAATGAGTTCTCTACTTATATTTAAAATATTATAAAAAATACTATCATTTTATTGTGGTTAAGGTGGTCAGAAAGACACCTACTTATTTTTTCTCTGAAATTTAAGTACTATTGCAAATTTTCACCAAATAGATATTTTTAAAAATAAACCTTGTCATTTAGAAACTACATTCAATTTTCTATAGATTCTATTTGTACATATTTTTGAAATAATATAGACAACTTATTCAAATTTTTACGTCAAGTTTCCTAACTCTAATTTTTTAAAAAATTTCATCACTTAAGGGCCTATTTTTTCCATGATCTTGCACATACCCTCATGCCTCATGATCTTTCATATAATCTTATTTTAGGAAGACCATGGATTCATGCAATGAATTGGGTGTCTTCTACTCTTCATCATAAAATGAAGTATATTTACAACAACAAAGTGTACATACTCGAAGCTGACCCTGACCCAAATAGTTGTTTGAACATTGAGAAAAGTAAGGAAAATCCTTTGAAAACATTAACACCAACTACACAAGTGGAATGTGAGCAAAAACAAGACAGAGAAAAAAATATTGAGAACATCACAAAGCTATTAGAAGATGATTGGGGCTCCTTAGACTTCAAATCAAAATTCATGGGAGAATACAAGATCATAAACAAAGATTCAAAAAAGGAAAATGAAAAAGCAATAATGTCAACACAAAATTTGGAAGACCCTTTGAAAGCATCCACCTCAACCACTTTAGAAGAAAAGACAATTGACACAACAAACTTTGATGAACTTAATTATTAGCAACCACCGAATCCAAAAGAAACAAAAAAGCTTTATGGAAGAGGTTATGAGCTTATGAAACAACTTGGATATAGTCGAAAAGGATGTGGTGCTAGAGAATAAGGTATTTGTGTCCCTATAAAACCTAACACGCAAGAAACAGATAATAGTCTTGGATATTTTCCTTTGGTAGAAATAAAACCATCAAACAAACCTTCACTCAATATCAACACTTACAAAATATTTTTCCAAGCCAACTTTAACAGTAGTGCATCCTCAATTGATAGACACTAGTGGTCTTGATTATCATCCTTTGAAAGAAAGAAATAAATCCTCGCTTAATGTCAACATCATCTCACTAAAACCTAATTATTTGAATTCATTAGATTTTAAATCCTTCTTTCAAGGAGAGAACAAAATTTCGCAATCTAAAGTGTCTTGTGTAAGTATGACATCTTATACTAAGCAAGAGATATATTTGTCGCAAAATAATGAGATATCCTCTACTTTTGATCAAGAGAGAATCTGTGTGCAATGTGTTTTACCTACCCTAGGATGTAAAACTAAACCAAATGCAACAAAAGGAAAGAAAAAAATCAACACTCAAATTGGGCCTAGTTGAATTCAAATAAAACACAAGAAAATGGAACATTTTTCCTTGTTAAACTTGATGATTTTGATTGGCCCTTTGGATGCTTGAAATGTATGAGCCTTTGTTGGAAAAATAGCTCAATTCCTATCTCTAAATGATGGTGAGATGATGAGGGATGAAATGGTGCAAATGAGTATTGGAATGGATGTGAGATTGATGTGAGATTGAGGATCAAAATACTGCAACAATGGTGATGGCTTGAATGCTTGAAAATTGCTAAGTGTGTATGCTTGATTGCTAAAGTGAAGTGTTGCAAATAGAGAAATTTCCACCATTTCAAGGGAAGTACCTATAAAGAAATGGAGGTTTAGGATTAAGCCATGGTGGAAGAGATTAAGGGCTAGGGTGAGTTGATAACTCACAAGCCCTCACATCTTGACATGTGGCAAATGATGTGGGAAGGTGAGGGTGATGTGGAGGTGACATGGAGGTACTTGGTTGTACCTTGGGAAGGGACAAGATCTCCTCATAAAGGAGGTCCTTGTCTACATGTGCTTGAGATGACATGTGAGGAATTAAAAATTCCTCACAAATCCTCATGGGGATGGGAGAAATAACTTAAAATTTCATAAAATATCTTGGTGGAATAAATGTGAATTAAAAATTCACATAGGGAAGGGAATGCCTTCTCCAAATAGAGAAAGCATTTAATGTTGGTTGACTAAGGATGCATTCCATAAATGGCATGAAGATTAGGTTATCATAATTAAGTAATTAAGGTTGTGCAAATGTTGGTTTAGGAAGGCTAATGACAGATTAGAGGCAAGTGGGAGATTATGGAGGATGTGACCCTAATGATGATTAGGGGTGTGCACATCCTAATAAAATATTATTTAGATTAATCTAGATTAAAGGGGATTATGGATGATGTGACATGAGGAGAGATAAAAATATGAATAAATAATTGATTTAATTCATTTGGGCTAAAGTGACCAAATTAAATAAATTGGGATATTTATTTAATTTGGAGATGAAAGGGTTAAGGTATTTAACTGATTGATTAAATACCTTAGTGGACATTAGAATAAGGTGAAATATTAATAAAATAATTAATTATTTAATTAATATGGATTATGGTTGTGAAATAGAGGAATGTGAAGGGTGAATTTGACCATATGGAAGTGGTCAAATTCAGGTGTCTATAGTATCTTATCTAGGCTCCTCCAAGATGGTTTGATATCTTCCCCTCCAAAAACATCAAAGAAATTTTATTGCAAGAATTCATTTTGCACATATCATAGAGTTCATGTTCACTTTGCTAATTAATGTAAGGCTTCAAGTGATAAAATTCAACATCTCAAGGAGTGTGGTGCTCTTCCTTGTGTTGAAGAACCTAATTCCTCTAACTAATACTTACTTTCATCCTATTTGGCTCATCCTTGTCCTACGCTAAGTGGGGGAAAGGGGTTAGGTAGCCTTTTCCTTGTCTCTTTTGGATACTTGATCGCTTTCCATGTACATATAAGAGCAAGCTTGGGAGGTGGACGACATGAATTAAGTTGGATCACATGTGACATACTTACTCATGCCATAGCTTATTGGAAACATATGTCTTGGCATAGGGATATCCGAATAAGCTTTCATGTCTCCTACTTTAAAGAAATTTCTCACAATAATGGTGATAGAAACCACTTTAAAGTGGGGGCATACATCAACACTCATATTTCATTGTGTGATTTTCTTTCTTCTTGTGATGTGATCTTTTCTTGGTGGTGTCATTGGGTTTTATTTCCTCTGAGAGCATGATATTTCTTTGACTTGTCCTCTCTTGGAGACATTAGGCATGATGTTCCCTAAAAAGAGAACTTGCACTTGATTGTAGCTTACACTATTAGTTGTATGGCCACCTTGCATAACACATTTTGCATGCCTATGGAGACATCTTGTTTGTTCATGAGTTCCAAGCATACAATTTTTTTCTCTCATGAAGCTCGAAGTTCATTATTTGTTCATGAGATCAAAGAATATGAAGTTTTTCTTGTCTCATGAAGCTCGAAGATCATTATTGCATGGCACCTTATCAAAGTTACCAAGAGGTATAGCTTTGGTTTGGTTGTATGGGAGTTGAACGGAGGCATGACTTTCCTTAGCCACTTGTCTATGTGGGCACATACTGGTCGTGTGTCTCACCCTTTTAGATACTCATCCCATGGATGACCTAAAGTTCCATGGCCTCAGAGTGAGCTCATATTTGTCGAAGCTGGATCCACCCATATTATTCTTTTCTTTCTTCTTTATGTCTTTGGCATTGTATGTGTATCTTATTTTGCTGCAAATCATACACCTTGTGCATGTCCTTTTGTGCTCATATTGGTTTGATGGAGGATCTTATATTTTGGGGCCTTGGCCACCTCCTTTGATCTTTGTCATCCTTTGTCATCTGTATTGGTACATTTGGACCCCTCTTGAATGCCTACTTTAGTGTGAGTTTGAAGCAAGTTCATCCTCTCACTAAAGTGGGGACTAAATGTAGTGTTAAAAAATGACATCACTTACATTTTCAAACTTGATGTGGGAATAATTAATGATAAATTGGACTTAATGTCACCTTGATCTAGTGTTGTGAGGTGTTTTACACATCCACATTAGGTCTTGGGCCCTTTTTCACCTAAATTAACTTAACTCTTCCTTAATTCAATTTTGTAAAGTGTATTTATTTACACATTCACATTAAATTTAGGAGGCCTATAAATTAAATGGACCTAATCTAGTGTTGTAATGTGTTCTACACATTCACATGGGATTTTGGGCTCTTCTTAGCTAAATAGACCCAATTTGGCCTTAATTTAATGTTGTAGAGTGTATATATTTACACTTTCACAATGGATTTTGGGCCCTGTTGTATTTATGACCTTAATATCATCATTAATAAGCCCCTAAGACCCCATATTATGTATCCCAAGGAATATTTTAATCAAAAACCCAATAATATCAATGAATAGGCTTAATTTACACACTTCCCGACACTTTATGAATCAAAATAGGCCCTGTGGAACACATTCACCACTTTAGGAAAATGAGTCCCATCTAGGTGGGACTCATTAACCCAACTTGGCGAATGAGTCTCATTTTTGGCCTATTTTCATTGTTTTGAGTGAGAAAAATTGGCTTTTAAGTTCAGATGTTGTGTATGCCATCCTTTGGAATCTAATACATGAGATATTATCTAGATTTCCTATATAAATGAGCTTTCAAATCATTATTTAATCAAGCCTACATGATATCAAGTCAAGCATTCAAGAGTTAAGCATTCCAAGACTTCACAAGATTGTTAAGAGAGAATTCAAGATCATTTCTAAGGCATTCAAGGGAATATTTTTCATCAATTGTTGCAACAATTCAAGATCTATCATCATGTCAAATATTATCAAGTGTCAAGCATGTTATTGAGATAGTGTTGTGATGTACCATCGAAGATCCAATATCAAACATTGTTCTACACCTATTGTCAAGATCAAGATCTGCATCCTTCATGGCCATTTCATGTTGAGTTTCAAATTTACAAGACATCATCCAAGGTATTATTGTCCATTATTCATGTTCTTTGTTTCATGTTTCATTCCTTCATTTCATTATCTCATCATTTGGTTTAATTACCTACAAGGGGTTTGACCAAGGAAAACCCTTATTCCCTAACAATCAACACTTTTTATTCTCTCTTTGTGTGATTGCATATCTTGGTGCTTTGAACATTTGAAGGATCATTGAAGATTAGTGAAATGAAGGATTTTGGTACCCAAATCCTTCCTTGCTCTCTTAGGGTTTTACACATTAAAGGGGGAGGATGGACAAAAATGCACAATGTTTCACTCAAGATTAATGTAAGGATGTATGTGATATTGATGTGAAGTGTGTGTAGATGTGTTTGAATGATTACAAATGCAAATAAATGAATGCAAGATGCTGGAAAACACAATGTTGATTGCAAATATGAACTAGAAACCTAAACAAATGAAAAAAAAATGATGAGACTGATCAGAGTGCACTTGGAGGTAGATTACTATTGTTGGAAGGTTCTGGAATGTTCCAAAAGTCACTATTAATGGCCACTAGGACTAATACACCATGCATGGCGAATCAGTCCTGCTTTTAGTGAAAAGTTCCAAAAGTAGGTTTCTGACTATCGAGAGCTAAACTCTAAAAAAACCACTTTTGAGGCCTACAGATGGGACTCAATGGGTGGTGAATTATTCCACCTACAGGAATTTTCAAATTCAAGAGTTGATTCTATGGAGCTAGATCTACACTTCTGCTTTCTATAGATGTCTGCTTCTAAAATTGTTAGATTTGAATCTGAAAGTGTCTAGTTTGTTGATATTTTGACTTGAATGATGAAGGGATGAATTGAATGAATTTTCAACTTGATCTTCAATGATTTCCAAGCTTCCAAGAGACCTAAATCTACAAACATACAAGACAAGAGAGAGAGATGTTGAATGTTAGGGCATGGGGGTTTGCCTTGGTCAAACCCCGTTTAGGTAATTAAACCAAAATGATGAAAGAAAGGAATGAAACATGCAATGATAGAGTTGATTACCTTACCATGATGATTGATCTTAAAATTCTGCAATATAACATGTAGAATTTTCCCTTGAAAGTCTGAACAATGATCTCTTAATGCCTTGAAATGATAAAACCCTAAGTTGCTTGGATTGAGATGGAAGATTGGTGAATGAAGAATGAAGAATTCATTAGGTGAATGTAGAAGATGTCAAAATGAGGAGAAAGACACTTATTTATACACACTTGTGCCTTAGTAACCCGTTAATACCTCATCACAGGCTGAAGTAATTTTGAATAAAAAGCCGAAACAAAAATTTAAAATATTTTGAATTTGGGGCCAAGGTGGACTCATTCACCACCCATTTTGAATGGGTCCCATTGAAGACCTGAAAATAAGTGTCAGGAATGATGTTGTATTTAATGTTTTTTATTGGGTTTACATTAAAAAATGTACTTAATTAAGCCATATGAGGGCATAAAGGGGTCAATTAAATCATGAAAAAGGGATAAATAGTGAAGATGTGTCTAGAAGATCATGAAAGCTTGTTACAAGACTTTACAACACTTCAAAATAGGACTTGTTGATGAATAAAAAGATGACTTCTAGGTAAATTATAATTAATAGAGTCTAGAAGAATGTATAGATGTCTTACAACACTTCACAACACCTTGACAAGATGTCATTAAAAGCATTTTATTTATTTTTCAAAGGTCTAAGACCTAGTGTGGATGGATAAAATGCCTCACAACACCTAAATCAAGGCCTCATTAAGTCTAATTTATCATGATTTAATCCCATGTCAAGAAAAGGGTCCCTTTTTCTACAACATAATTAGGTTACAAGCTTGCAAAAAGTTGTTGGAGTTTCCTCCCAATTTGTAAGGTCATAATCTTCATGAGAAAAGTCATCTACAGGTCTGAAACTAGGTTTTAGATTTGGCAATAAAGAGGAATAGAAAGAGCAGACCTTGAAGACCAGATTCAAATTTTAAAGCTCTAGAAAGCCCTAATTGGACTCATTCGCCACCTTGGGTGAATGAGTCCCAGTTTAGGTCAATTTTGAGATTTTTGTAGTTTCAGATACCCTTTTTTCCAGAAACCTATTCTTGTACAAAAACCTAGATCTAGGACTGATTCGCCGAGCTTAGTGAATGAGTCCTAGTAGGCCTAAATTTTAGGTTACTTAGAATTTGAAGTCTCCATTCAAGTTCTCTCAAGTTTCCAAGTACTCCTCTATACTTCTCTAGTTTTTTGTTCTGATTTATTTGCATTTATAGGCCATTTATTCAAGTTTCATGCATCACTAGGTTTTTTCATTAGAACTTTCATTTCATACTATGACTAATGACATACTGAAGGTTAGCTACACCCAATTCATATGAATTTGAGGCATATTTAACCCACTAAACATTAATCCCAATAAGATAATTAATTGTAAACAAAGACAAAGAAGCCATTAAAACTAACATTCTAAATCATGAAAGCTTGAAAATCCTCTAATCTAAGATATTGAAACTTATCCTATTGGGGGAGTGGTGTCACATTGATGTGGAATGGTGACCCTTTCCTAATCTCTTGGATAATAAGCTTGTTTCAATCAGTTTTATTGAAGAAAACTAATGAAAACATTGATAGATGTGTATGAAAACATGATTTAAAGCTAAATGAATATAATGCAAGCTAATTTAACACGATTTATGCTAAGACGATTGATATGGGTGTATGAAAATCTACTCTAAAAGTATGAAAGCTTAAAATTATTAAAATCGTAATTAAAAAATAAGCTAAATATATGCATCTATGTTACATATGATGGAAGCCATTAATGAAATATTAAAAATAATATGCAACTAAAAGTGAACTAAAATATGCTAAATGTGAGTAAAATATGAGTGCGAGTGTGAGTGATTTCAACAACATAAGTTTGATGTTAAAGATGGATCCACTTGTCTCCAGATAGTGTTTTATTTATAGGAAAGCAAATGATAAATGAAGGGTTGAGATAAAAAATATCAATCAATGGTCAAGGATGAAAGGAAGAAGAGGCATGGATCATGGATTATCATCAATAGGTGAGAATGCAAGATGAGATATAATCAAGGGTTCTCATTTGTTCCAAACAAAAACACTTTTGACCTACAAAAATAGGTCACAAGGTAACTTGCTCAAGAAGTCAAAAGTTTAGCTTGCTGAAGAAGCCAAGTGAGAATATCCCTTTTTCAAATGATTGGAGGAGAGAAAATAGGCTTTGGAATATTCTCATGGATGAGGAAAAAATGATACTTTCCAATTTAAAACAAATTTTTAATTGTGCAAAAAGGGGAAGGAATATTCCATGGGAATATTCCCCTTTTAGAGGAATGTGCAAAGGGAATATTCCCTTGCAAGTGGAAGAATAAGTAATTTGATAATTAAAAAAAAGTTTTAATTATGCAAATTAGGGGAATTACATGATATTCATTAAATAATTGATTTAATGGAGATAAAATGAAAAAGAAATGGATGATATTGATTTGATATATCAATGGTCACAAATGAGAGGAGGATGAAACATGGATCAAGGATTCTCATCAACAGATGAGAATCAAGGATCAAATGGATCAAGGAAAGATCAAGGGCTCACAATCATGCAAACAAACACACTTTGCAACAACTTTAAAAAGTTGTTTCAAAGATTTTTTGAGTAATCATTACCATTTTTTTAGAGGAAAATAGGAGAATATTCCTTTGGAATATGGGTATGTGCAGGATCATCATGGAAAAAAGAGGCCCTTAAGTGGCAATTTTTTTTGAAAAAATAATGTTAGGAAACTTGACGTAAAAATTTGAATAAGTCATCTATATTATTTCAAAAATATGTAACAATATAATCTATAGAAAATTGAATTTAGTTTCTAAACTACTAGGTTTATTTAAAAATAAAAAATCATTTGGTGAAAATTTGAAATTTCAATGTAATAGTACTTAAATTTTAGGGAAAAAATAAGAAGTAGGTGTTTGTTTGACCACCCTAACCACAATAAAATGATAATATTTTTTATAATATTTTAGATATAAGTAGATGACTCATGTCCTGATGTGATGCATTTTTTTTGTAATTTTTTTCCAAGTAAATAATTAATTATGAATTTTTTATTACAACTTTTAAAAATATAAAAACTTGTATTGTCAACCACCTTAACTTGGACAAAACTTCATGAAATTCATTTTTTTTTTAAAATCCTATAGTATGTGAAACATAGAATGTGACACATGTTTCAGATTCAAAAATGTGATACCGTTTGAAAGCAATAGATGTTTTTCAATCAACCTATCAATCACAACTTTAGTTGTAATTCAAATAGAAAATGAATAATAATTATTTATTAAATTCAAAGTAAAGCATAATTTATACTGGTGGAAAGATGACAATCTCCTTTAAAAACTCTTTTCATTTCATCAATTTTGGGTAAAAAAAAGTCGTCAGCCACATACCCTACACATACCCATCATATCACCACTTTTTTTCCCATCATGATCTTGAACATACCCATATTCTTTATGCAAGTGGTTGAGAGGGAAATTAGAAATTCATTTAATTAAGACTAAATTTGAATGTGCAAGATGAAGAATGTGAGGATATCCACTAAATTATTGATTTATTTAATGAAAAGGAGATGTAAATACGATATTTAATTAAATAGTTTAGGTTATTTAATTAAATAAGAGGACTTAGGGTTAAAATTAAATTATTTAAATTATTTAATTAAATCGGATGAAATTTTAGTGTGAGGGGGGTGAATTAGCCCAATTAGGTTAATTAGATTAATAGGTGGAAATGAGGCATTTAATTAAATAATTAGGCTTATTTAATTAAACAAGCGAAAAGAGGATGGGTTTGAGGATGAAATGATGTTAGTTAGTCAATGTGATCCATTTAGACATTTTTAAGTTTCTACACATACATTTTTTCGAGCCCTAACTTGGTGGTGAACCCCTCATTACTTTACAATCAGCCCCTAAGACAACCCTATTGTCAGATCTCTTTCTCCTTTCTTCATTGGATTGAAATCTCTAGGGAATTCTTGAATGTTAGTTGGAGAAAAGTGGTTTTCTATGTCCTAAACCATAAAGCATCCATTTTTCAACTAATCATTCTTAAATAATTTTTTAACTCTCTTTTCACTTCTTTCCTCTATCTTCTTCTAGAGCATCTTATCCATGATCTCTTTGTATGTACCAAACCTTTCTTCTTTAGGATCCCTTGGCTTTGACATCAAAATATCCACATAACCTTGTACATATTTAGGAGTAACATATTAAGAAAAATTAGGAATCTATGAGGTCCTTAAATCTACAGCTTCCATGTAGCAATGATCTTTACCCACCATGAATGTCAACTCATTCTCATACTTCCTAACCAAATAGGAGGGTATCATATATCTACTTTGCATATTTGTTTGTAAGTGCTTAAGTAATCCCCAATAGTAATTGTTGTATGCTTGGTTATTTGGGAAACCTTTTATGTGTTTCTTAATTTGTGATGCTATTGGAGAAAACTTATCCCATATTTTACATTCAAATCTTGGTAATTCATTCAAGAAGAAGAATGCTAGGAAAATGATCAGTGAACGAAACCTAAAATTATATCTAGTTTCCTTTGTAGGCTTCAAATTCTCCATCAGTTGCTCCTTGAACAACTCACATAAGTCAATATTGATACCTTCTTTCACCATTTAATAAGTATGAATTATGGTGGTTGTGGTAGAACCTTCTATATTTTTGAAGGAAATTTTTTATGATATCCCCATTGAAGCATAGCTGACTTTGAGATTATTGGCATCCTTCACTGTTAGGGTTCCTTTGTTAAAAAAAATTCTGGTAAGCTCCATAACCCTCTCATTCTTGATAGACTTCAACACTGAAACTGGTCTAGAGGCACCAAGAAAAGTAACTTCCCTAATAGCTTCATTTTTTATCATGTAGGGATTTTTTAACCCAATAAATTCTACATGAATGTTATTCAAGAGGTTTCTTACCAATTCTTTTCACTCGTAAAAGTCTAGAAAATCTTTCCATATGTTTAACCCTTTCACAGCCACATTTGTATATTTCGGCTTTTACACACCATTCTCATTTAGGAGCTCATGTTAGACCACTTCAAAAGATGACGTATGATCAATTTTATTCAATGCGGCATGGATGTAAATTCTTGAATCTTCAAAGTAGACAACATCAACAAGAAAATTTGAAAATGCACCATCCTTATTAACCTCCATTTCTTTGAATAGGCACTTCTTGTATTTTGTCCTAGGTTTCTCCACAACATCAGTCACATGTGGGCTTGCCATTGGTATTCCTTCTAAAATCTTCTTGAAAACACCATTGCTAGGGTTTCACATAGATATCTTGAAAACCTAATCACACTTCTCCACTCCAAAAACAAATGCGATTGATTTCAAATGAGAAAAAAATGTTCAAATGAAACATAAAAGGCCTTTCAATTTCCCTATTTTTTTTTTCCATTTATGCATTTGTACTTGTTACATAAATCCTATGCCAGAATTATTTGTGTCATCACAGGGATGCAAATATGCTTAGCACACCTCTACAAACCATTCCTTTACGTTGAAACCTTGATCAAGAGGTTCAATCATGCTCAGTAGACATACACACTAGAGGAATTGGTCCAATTCATCTTCTATGCTGAAATATTCAACACTTTATCCTTTTCAATGGGCTAAGGGATTTGCAAATGATATCTCCCCAAGAACTAATGCACTATTTTATTTTTTCATAGGATCTTGTGTAGAATGCACAAGCATAGTATCATCCTTCTTCACATTTTCCTGACCTTGCTTCTCTTTCCAAACCTTTTCATTTCCCTTCTTTGGCTGATTTAGGGTTTCATCCTAAATGATTAAATATTGAGAACCATGTGTTTCTAGAAGGATATATCTTTGAGAAGTTTTCTTGGTGGTCTTCTAAGAAATGTGGCAAGTTTGTGCAACAACTTGGTTTCTAGATTGAGAGAATTTAATGTTTTAGTTTTTCTAACAAAATGTTAGAAATAATTAAAATCTACAAATTGATTACTTAGAATGAAGTTATATTTCTAGGTGTTCGTCAACATGATGTTTTCATTCTTTTGGGAAAATTTCATGGAAAAATGATTTATAAGTTGAATGTTATGCAAGCTTTACTATTGTGGTGATGAGAAATTGTCAAGGGGTTTATTGGAAAATATAAAAAAAATATTTTAAAACATTTCAAAATTTGAAAAAAATTATTAAATGATGTTTTTATGAGAATTTTAATGTCTCGTTTGAGGCATATTGAGTGTGCTTAAGCTTATTTCTCCCTTTTCTCTCAATCCTAACCTCATTGCTAAAGTTTTCTCATTTCCTAACCCCTATTACTCACAAAATTAAAATTCCTAACCTCACAACTCAACTATACCCATTTTCTTTCATTTGCTCGCATTTTGGTAAATTTTAACTTCATTTGCTTGCATTGGGTAAATTCTAACCTCTTAGCTCAGCTTTTCCCAAATTCTAACCCTTTGCTCAACTTTTTTGAAATTCTAACCTTTATTGCTAATTTTTTTCCCTTCTCTAACCCCTAATGCTCACATTTCGATAAATTTGAACCTCCATTTGCTTGCATTTGAGTGAATTTGAAATTTTCTCAAATTTTAAAAATTCCTAACTTGACCATTTAAAAAGAAAGGGGAAAAAAAGTTTAGCTATTTTTCAGGGCATGGAATGGAGAATTAGAGGATTATGCGAAAAGACTTGCTTTGAATTTTCTTTGCACAAGAAATTTAAAGGGGTTTTTGTCAAATTTATAGCTGCAAACATCTTGATTTACATGCAGGTTTAAACGCTCAAAGAATTATTGTTTCTTTCCATGCCATGATGGCAGAATAGGTATGTGAAGAGTTTGACAGGCTATCTTCAAGAAATGTGGTATTTAAAGAATGCAGAACTACAAAATATCCATGAAATGTATTTGTTGAAAAATCCTTAGAAACTTTCACGCAAATATAAAGCTAATGTACAATGATAAAGGAGGTTTTTGTGAGTTGTAGTTGCAAGTGCTAGGTTTAACATGTATGAAAATCTGAAAGCATACACAAGTCTTGCACACTGTTTGACAGAATGCCAGAAGAAATGTACTCTCAAGGGCATGATGGGAAATACAGGGCAGGCACAAAATGAATTTTTTTAATAGTAAAAGCTTCAGAACTTAGGTATGAACAACCATCAAGCAATAGAGGATAAAGGAATTTTGTTTGATGTTATATTTGCTAGTGCTATAGTTGAAAGGAATGCAAAATATGGAAAAATACGAAGCCTATGAACTATTTGGTTGAATGTCTGAAGATTTTTTGTCTCATGCATGTAAATGTGGAAACATACAACTCACGTAGGGGAGTTGTTTGACCATGGCGCATCAATAAATGTAGTCTCATGAAATGCAGCAATTGCAGGGAATGTCAAAAATGAATTTATTGATAATGTTTTAGGAAACATCATGCAAATGTAATCGGTATATATGTACAACCGAATTCCACAACCTTTGCTGCCATTTTCTCAGCCACACCAAAATGGAAGTTTGGGATTCATCAGAGTATAATTGAAAATGGATTTTTTGTTTGATTTCATAGTTGCAATCGCTCTCATGAGGATGTAAGCAAATGTGAAAACAAAGACAAGGAATGTGAGATGAGATGGAACAAATTTACAATTTAGTTCTATTGTTTGACAAAAAACCCCTCAAAGAAATGCGGTTTCATTGATTGCAATGATTTCAGGGTATACATAAAATGGTCTCTTGAAAAGACTCTAGAAGTTTCCAAGAAAAATACAAATCATAGGTGTAAAGTCGAATTCTTTAATCTTTTCCAGTGTTTCTCCAACCCTACCACAGACTGGAGGCATTGAGTAGGCACATGAATTGTTTGATGGAATGTTTAGAAGTTTGGTGATATATTTTTCTATTCACAATTTTAAAACTTTTAGGAAAATGCGATTACAGGTGTAGAACCAAATTTGACGATCTTTCCCAGCACCTTCATCGCATGTGCCAAAATGAGAGATATGGAATAGCACTTACACATCCATCAAAGCATAAAAGATAGAGGAATTTTGTCAGAGATTGTAGTTGCAGTGCCTTGGTTGACATATATGCAAAATGTTGAATTATAGACCAGGTGTGTGAAGTGTTTTACAAGGCACCTCAAGTAAATGTGAATTTACACGAACTGTATGATAAAATGCAGCAAGGAAATGTGAGTGCACCCAAGGCTATGTAGAGGAGTGATAAAAAGATGTGGATGAATGTTTAACAAAATGACTTAAGGAAATGATTTTTTATGGATTGCAATGATTGCAAGAGTTTGCATGAAATAAATTTTTTAAAGGGTATCAGAAATTTTTAAGCAAATATGACTTGCAATGCCAAATTCCACTAGCAAATGGTGCCAAAATGAGAACTTTGCAACAGAGCATACATGTTCATACTTAGCCAATAAGTTATATTTTGTAGCATCTCTCCCTCGAAAGGTTTTCTCACACTCGGTAAAGCAACTAAGTGATAGGAGTAAAGATATTGGTTTTTGTTCATGTTTTTCTTATTCACATGCCTGAGTAACATAAAATTGTTGACAAAGAAGAATTCCTCGAAGAGATGATATCTCAGGGGGGGTAACCATTGCAGACTCCGCACAAAAGACAGTTGAAAAGACGTTAGAGTCTTTTAAGGTAGATGCAATTTGCATAGGTTATGCATAAAACGGATTTGTTGAAAAGAATGTAGAAACTTTAAAGCAAATGCAATCTGCAGATGTGAAATATAAAGTGCCTCAAAGAGATGAAATTGTGAATAATGTTTAAAATATTTGATGCTGATGTCAGAAATTTCAAATAAATTGAAATGCACAGAGTTTACTACTTTGTTTTCCAGTCAAAATGGAAATACCCAAAATGCAGAAGCACAAACAAAGAAAGGAGACATCCAACTTCTTTTCTATTCAATAAACTAGAAATGGCATTACAAGGGAAAAACATAAGAACTCAGAAAATAAACTCTAAACTACATATTACAAAGCTGTTGGGAGAAATCAAGAGCTTCTCACATACGCAGACAACTTTCAGGAGCTTCTGGGAGGTCACTATCATGAGCTACACAGAGCTCTATTAGGAGAAATAACTGCTCAGATAAATACAAACAAAATACAACTATTGTTGTTCTAAAGCTTCTCTGAATTACACAAAGAACTCAAGAAACATTCATCTTCTCAAACTACTGCTGCTCAGGATCTCTTCTTCACACACACTAACTTTCAACATTCATTCATTCCTTTTTGTCTTTTTAACATTCCCTCTCAAAATTTAAAATTACCTACCACCATAAATGGGGAATTCAAAATGGCCTACCACATTTAACTCTGGAGTTGTCAGGAGCTGGAAGGATGAAGATCCCATAACTGTCATTGAAGATGGGGCTCCTGACGGGTAGGTGAAATAGCTGGGGGATTTCACGTGACAATAGGATGCTTCAGGAGCAATAAATTTTCCAACACTCCCCTTGGTCCTGAGTCGACGAAACAAGATCAATCCTGATCGAAATCAACAATGCCCAATCTACTCCTTAGGCTCTCAAAGTTGTCTTTGCTCAATGGCTTGGTGAATATGTCTGCTAGCTGCTGCTCAGACCTGCAAAATGCCATTTTGATTTCACCATTTTCAACTAACTCTTTGATCAAATGATACCTGATTTCAATGTGCTTGCTTCTTCCATGAAACATAGAATTTTTTATCAAAGATATTGATGAAAAATTGTCACAAAAGATTGTTGTTCCATCATCTTGTTCTTCTCTCAAATTTTCCAAGATTCTTCTCAACAAAATAGCTTGACATGTTGTTGCATTTGCTGCTATATACTCAACCTCGACTGTTGATAGGAGAACTATGGGTTGTTTCTTGGAAGCCCATGAAATGACTCCTGATCCCAAATGAAACACATATCTAGATGTATTCTTCATATCATCCAAACTTCCTTCCCAATAACTATTTGTGTATCCAACCAGCCCAAAAACATTTACTACACCATACAAAATACCATATGATCCCTTGGTGCCATTTACACATCTCAGGATTATTTTACCCGCTTGCCAATGGGTGTCCCTTGGAGTCTCCATAAATCTATAAATAAGAGTCACTCCATGCATTATATCAAGCCTAGTTGCAGATAAATACATCAAACTTCCAACCAAACTTTTAAACATGGTTAGATCCACATTGCTGCTACAATCTTCCTTGCTCAACTTTAGACCTAAGACTGTTGGAGTTGGTGCAGGATTGCTTTCAAGCATCCTAAATCTTTATGCCATCATGCATTTTTTTACTTCTATTCCTAGAAAATGTCTCAAGAGACCTAAATCTATCATTTCAAACTCTCTTTTTATGGCCTCTTTAAAATCAACAATGAGGAAATCATCATTCCCATTAAAAACTAGATCATCAACATACAAGACAATAATTAAAACCTTACCATCAACTACTTGATGTAAAGAGTGGGCTCGCCATCGGTTTTGCTAAATCCATTGCTCATCAAATATGATTCAATCCTAGTGTACCATGCCCATGGAGCTTGCTTCAACCCATAGAGGGCCTACTACAGCCTATACACCTTATGTTCTTGACCTGAAACTTCATATCCAAGTGGCTGCTCCACATAAACTTCTTCTTTCAACACCTCATTTAGAAAGGCAGACTTCACATCCATTTGAAACACCTTCCACTTGTGTTGGGCTGCAATTGCTATGACTGCCCACATGCTTTCCATCCTTTCAAGAAGGTAAAATGTCTCATTATAGTCTCTCCCAAACTGCTATATGTACCCCTTGACAACTAATCTTTCCTTGTGTCGCTCTATTCTTCCTTTGGCATTGCACCTGGTCTTGTATACCCATTTTACTCCAATAACTTGACTGTTGGGAGGAAAATTAGTTAGATCCCATGTGTTGTTCCTTTCTATTACATCTATCTCCTCATCCATGGCCTCACACCATTTCTCCTCTTTCACAACATCCTCAAAATAAATTGGATCACAATGATAAAATAATGCTAAATTCACACTCTTCATCACACCTTTCACTTTGGTAGATCTCCTTTAGACTCTTGGTCTTCCTTGGCATTAGGGAGGCAAGAGTGGGATTTGAACTTTCACTACTACTGCTACTCTGCTAAACAGATCCTGTCCAGAGCTATCAAGAGCTCTTGGGAGCCAATCCTCTGGTTGTTTGTGGCTGCTTGCCTTTCTATCTACTCATGTCAGGAGTTATCAGGAGCTGTCGAGAGATCTATACGGCCAATTCTTCGGCTATCTATGACTGTCTTTCTAACTATTTACCTACATCAAGAGTTATCAAGAGCTATTGGGAGCCATCGGGAGCTCATCTGGAGCTATCAGGAGCGACTACAGGCTCATCTTGCTACACTTTTTGTTCTCTTTCTTCTTCTTCAGGAGCTATCAAGAGTGGTTCTAAGTTGTCAAAAACTATCACTCCATCCCATGACTTATCCTCTAAGAACTCCACGTTTCTGCTAATGATGATTTTCTTGGTGGCTGGGTTATACAGCCTATAGGCTTTGGACTCCTCACTATAGCCCATGAAAATAAACTTCTCACCCTTGTCATCCAACTTCTACCTCTTCTTTAGGCACATGAGCATATGCCACACATCTAAACACTCTTAAGTGCTCAACTGTCCACTTGTATTTTGTCCATGCCTCTTGTGGTACTTTTTCATGGACTGCCTTTGTTGGACTTCTATTTATCAAATATACAACTGTTGCTACAACCTCTCCCCAATATTTATTTAGGAGTCACTTTTCTTTCATCATGCTCCTTGCCATCTTCATGATGTTCATATTCTTCCTCTCAACCACTCCATTTTGTTGCGGAGTATAATTGGCTTTTAGCTCCTTCTTGATGCCATTTTTCTTGCAAAAATTTACAAATTGATTGGAGGTATACTCTCCCCCTCTATCTGACCTTAGGACCTTGATTAAATGTCCACTATGCTTTTTAGTCTGGGTCTTAAACAACAAAAAATTATCAAAAGCATTAGACTTATGTTTCAAAAAATAGACCCACGTCTTACGACTGTAATCATTAATGAAGGTCATAAAATATTCTCTTTTACCAATAGATATAGTTTTCATAGGGCCTACCAAATCCATGTGCACTGGCTCCAATGGTGCTCTTTCCCTTGTAGAGTTTCCCGATTGAAAGGGTTGTCTATGTTGGTTACCAAAAGTGCAAGCCCTACATTTAACATTAGGCTCTACTATTTTTGGCAACCATCAATCATTTTGTTCTTGGACAAAAGACTTAAACCAGCATAGCCTAAATGTCCATACCTAAGATGCCATAGCTTGGAGTGGTCTTGAATGGTGCTATTGAGGGCTACTTGTTGTACTAATGTACATATTCCATTCATGGGAGGTGCAACTACGAACTGAGATGAGAAAAATGTCTCAATATTCAAAGGAAACATCCAATTCTTTATCATTTGAACTACTGCAAACATTTTCTTCCTCTCATTCTGGTCATAAATAATGCATTGACCCTTCTCCATCAGCACTTTATATCCATTTTGGATCATCTATCCAACACTCATGTGGTTATGCTTTAACCCAGGAGCAAGAAATACATTTTGAATCTCCTTCTTTTAACCTTGCTTGGTCTGGATTATGATAGATCCTCTGCCCAGAACTAGAACTAATCCATTGTTCCCCATTCTTATCTCCGACTTTACATTCTTATCAATGAAAGAAAAAAAATTTCATTACCACTCATGTGGTTGTTGCAACCACTATCTAAATACTAGACTTTGGGGCTTCCTTCTTCAACAATGTTGCACATGATGAGGGTTGTGGATTGATTTCCTTTAGCCACATTCACATTAGCGATATTTTCATTTTTTTTGACTGAGTGTTGTGATTTTTCTAGCACTCACTTGCATAATGACCAAATTTATGATAGTAGTAGCATTCAACATTTCTTTTGTCATTCTTCTTATTCAAACTGTAATTCTTATTGCCTTGTCGGGAGCTAGTCTAAGAGCTACTCACTCCCTCTTGGCTACTTTCTCATCCCAAGCTTTCTCCTCCAACATTTCCTTGTCCGAAGTTGCCATGACCTCTACCTTTTGAGCTCCTTCCACCATTGTTTCTTCTCCCCCTTCCTCTTGCATTTGATTGAGCTTTAAAAAAATTCTCTTGGGAAGAAGTAGTAGACCTATTAAGGCGTTGCTCATGGGTTTGTAGTGAACCCATAAGCTTATCAACTGACAATGTTGAGAGATCATTTTCCTCTTCAATGGAAATCACAACTACATCAAACTTCATGGGTAAGCTCCTGAGGATTTTCTCCACAATCCTCTGGTCATCCATGACTTTTTCATTTTCCCTCAACCACTTTATCAAACTTGAGAGTCTTGTGTGAAATTATGAGATCGACTCATTGTCCTTCATTTCAAGAGACTAAAACTCTCTTCAAAGCATCTGGAGCTTCACCAATATGACCTTATCAGTCCCTTTATAGCTGTTCTGGAGGATTTTCCAAGCTTCATTTGCATAGTTAGTTGTTGCTATTCTAGGAAAAATGGCCTCTTTCAAGGCTACCTCTATTAAAATCAATGTCTTTGCATCTTTCCTCCTTAACTCCTTCAACTAGGTCTTCTAGTTGTTTGTGAGAATTGCATATGTTGCAGGATCAATTACATCATTGAAACCACTAATCACAAACTCCCACAAATGATTGGATACCATTATGGTATTCATTTTCTTTTCCCAAACATCATAGTTCTATACATTAAAGGATGGTGGATGCTGCCAACTCTTCCCTTCATCTCCAGCCATGTCTGCAACAAGAAAATTTTAAACACCCAGAAAAAAAAATGCCCTAACTCATGAAGAACTGGCCTACAACTCTAATACCATGTTAGAAATTTCAAATAAAATGAAATGCATAGAGATTGTTGCTCTAGATTTTCTAGTGAAACTGGAAATAATCAAAATGTGGAAGAGCAAACAAAGCAAGGAGACATGCAACCTATTTTCTATTCAATAAACTGGAAATGACATTACAAGGGATAAACACAAAAAATCAGAAAATAAACTCTAAATTGTAGATTACAAAGCTGTTGGGAGCAATTAGGAGCTACTCACATAGATAGACAACTTTCAAGAGCTACACAAAGATATATTAGGAGAAATCACTTCTCAGAAAAATACAAACAAAATACAACTGTTGTTGTTCTGAAGCTTCTCTAAATCACACAAAGAACTCAAAAAACATTCCCCTTCTCAAACTGATGCTCAGGAACTCTTCTTCACACACACTAACTATCAATATTCATTCATTATTTTTTTTCTTTTCAACATTCCCTCTCAAACTTCGAAATTACCTACCACCATAAATTGAGAATTTAAAATGGTCTTCCACATTTAATTTTGGAGCTATTTGGAGCTGCAGGGATGAAGATCCCAAAACTGCGGTTGAAGATGAGGCTCCTCACATGTAGGTGAAATAGCTAGGGGGTTTGATGTGAGAGCAGGAGGCTTTAGGAGCAATAAATTTTCCAACATCTGATGCATGTTGGAATAAGTTAATAATGGAACTTAAGTTAGACATGTCCATTTGAGTTAGACATGGCAGTTGAGTCCAATTTTCTATCAATAAACTTTAGTTTACTCTTCATTATCTGGAGATAGTTGTCATTGTATATTCCAAATTTGTAAGATGTTGTTGAGAGTTTGTACATCTATAAATCTATAATTGTTGTTCATGATTACTGTATGATATCAATAAGTCCATCCTCTATTTCATGTTTTATTTTACATGTTTATTCTTGTTGTTCATTTCTCAATTATTTTCATTTGTTGTTATATTTTTAATATGGTATCAAAGCCAATGGTAGGTCTTCGTGTTGTGAGCATGTAAGTTTGTTATTGCTGCTACAAAGAAGTCTTTTGCTGCTGTTGAGTTGTAAGAATTGAGAGAATGTTAGCTATTGCTAAAGAACTACCAGAAGATGATGAAGATGATTTCATTGAAAATGGAGCTATTATTTTATTTTGAAGAAGCCAATACTTTGAATATAGGGAAGGATGCATTAGAGGATAGATAGATTCTCAATAGTATGAGGTGCTTGTGGACCAAGAACTATACCTCATTGGGATTACGAGAAATGCATGTGAGGATTGGTGTCCAATAGTTCATAGAAGAATCCTAAAATATGGAAGTTTAATATCATACCTTTACGAGGGTGATGAGACACTTCATGTGCAAATGGTGTCCAATGATGCTGGTAACTTGGATGATACCTAGGTGACTATACTTCAGAGTAGCTTGAAGAATTCTTACTGGTTTGAGAATTGTTTTCAAAGAACAACTTCTGCATAATGTATTGTTTTTAGTTTTATGGTGTTAGATATATTAATAATCTAAGAAAAATTCCATTATTTCTTAAGGGGGAGTGTTAGAATAAGTCAATAATTGAAATTAAGTTAGGTATGTCCATTTGAGTTAGACGTGGCAGTTGAGTCTAGTTTTCTATCAATAAACTTTAGTTTACTATCCATAATTTGGAGATAGCTGTCATCGTATATTCTAGACTTGTAGGATGTTGTTGAGAGCTTGTATCTATAAATCTATAATTGTTGTTAATGATTAGTATATGATATCTGTAAGTTCATGCTCTGTTTCATGTTCTATTTTCTACATTTATTCTTGTTCATCATTTCTCAATTCTTTGCATCTGTTGTTATATTTTTAATAATGAAATCCACAGGGGTGAATAGAAAAATTTAAAATCATTATCAATTTTGTCTTTTCCTATAGATAAATAATATTTTTAAAATACAACATTAGCATACGTTGAGATTTTCAAAGCACGAGGATTTTGTCAAAATTGTGTTGATTAGTATCAATGTAAGATGTGAAAATATTATAGTTAAACAAACTATCTAACAAGATACATTCAATGAATGTGGTTGCCTAATTCCAAAGACATAATCAACACTAGTATATCCAAAGCTAGTATTTTCTCAAAACAAGCATATTTTCCAAATATAAGTTAAAATAGGAAAAGTTGATAGGGTCAAAGCATGAAATTGTGAAAAATAGGTTATTGTAGGATTTGATTTTTTAGCATAGTCAATTACATAGTATTAGATTTATGCTAAAATGAAATATTTAAATATCAAGGCTATAAGTACATCTTAGTACTTGAGAGTACGCTTCCCAAGATAAAATATACCATATTGGGCATTATCAGTATTCATGATTTTTGAGAAAGTGTGGAGGAAATAGATCTCAAGTTGTGCAAAATGTATATGAAAGAAGATTAGTGAATGCAATCAAATATCTAGTAGCTTTTCAGTGTCCTGAAGTTGTCCTAGAATGCATGAAGGCATATGATCCTAAAACTAGAGAGATAAAAACATTAGATTGTAGATTTGTGGAAAGGTTAGATTCCAATTCCATTGGAATCATTTTTAGACTATCGGTAAGGGATCAATACACTGATATGAACATAGAAATGGTGGAACACTATTTTGTTGAGAATAGGGATAAATGTTGCAAAACTATTGCAAGACATTGGTTGTTGACACTGAAAATCACAAAGTTCCAGTCACCTAGAATTCTTCATAGGTTCCTATTGATTGAAGATATTTCCAATATGGTGGTACTTTTGAATAGATTAATTGGAAATAATGACTCAACAATTTTGAAAGGTTGATGTACCTTTTTATTACCATTGTATGTGCATGCAACCAATTTATTGATTAGGTAGGTATCATAAGTGATAGCTTGCATAATCAGATAATCCAATTTGAAGAAAATTAATATTTTTATATGTCCTCTTTGTTGAATGAAAAGAACAATTGGGGGGGGGGTGATAAGTTGTTCATTAAAATGACAAAACCATCATTAACATTCTAATCCTTATTTTATTATTAGCCTTTAATCTGTTAAACTTATTTAGCATGAAATTAAATAACAAAAATAGAAATGCAACAATACCACACACATTAGAACACTTGATTTATGTGGAAAACTAAAAAAGGGAGAAACCAAGGTGAGGATAAGTTAATATTATAAGGTAATTGCAACCTCCAGATACAATAGGATTATTGTTAGAGAGATCACTTCCCAAAAGAAAGAAGGGATCACTGCCAAGGGATCACTTCTAGGTTAGAAAGAAGAAAAAAGACTATTACAATGAGAAATCCATCTCAGACCAATAGAAATGTTCCACCACTTGATCACTAGATCATTCATACTCTCTTTGAAGGATGTAGACTCCTTCTACTCACAATTTTTAGTAGTCTTAATCATTAAAGCTTGCACTACATTTCACACTTTCACACTCTACATCACAACACTTCACATTACAAAATTCTTCACACATTCCACCATCAATTTATCACTCATATAACCATCCACAACCTTGAAGAAAAATTCCAAGGTTGGATATGCACATCAAACATGAAAATTGAAATTAGGTCAACACCAAAACATTCTTGCGGTGGAGAAGAATGGAATTGGACAACATCACACCATAACTTGGACCTAAATCTACACATACACGTCACACCTTACTTCCACAAACACTGAAGCACATCTGTAATTAGTGTAAAAGCTCAAGGTCGTTGAACCCATGTTAACAACATTAAACATTTTTGTACATGTGTCCTTTGATCGAAAGGTGAATCACATACCACACACAACACTTAAACATAATCTAGAATATTCCATCAACACCCTAAAATCCTTCACAAGAGCTTTCACCTAAAGAACATAAGAATTTTATCCACCCAGTTAACCTTCCACATATTGTAGGGTATGTGCAAGATCATCATGGAAAAAATAGGCCCTTAAGTGGCAAAAAATTTAGAAAAATCAGAGTTAGGCAACTTGACGTAAAAATTTGAATAAGTTATCTATATTATTTCAAAAATATGTAGGAATAGAATCTATAGAAAATTGAATGTAGTTTTTAAACTACTAGGTTTATTTTAAAAAAAAGTCTATTTGGTGAAAATTTGAAATTTCAATGCAATAGTACTTAAATTTCAAGGAAAAAATAAGAAGTAGGTGTATGTCTGACCACACTAACCACAATAAAATGATAATATTATTCTATAATATTTTAGATATAAGTAGAAGACTCATGTCCCGATATGATGCATATTTTTTTGTATCCTTTTTACAAGTAAATAATTAATTATGAATTTTTTATTACAACTTTTAAAAAATATAAAAACTCGTATGTCTGACCACCTTAACTTGGTAAAAAATTCATGCAATTGAATTTTTTTAATCCTATAGTATGCGAAGCATAGAAAATGACACATGTTTCAAATTCAAAAAATGTGATACTGTTTAAGAGCTATAGATGTTTTTCAATTAGCCTATCAATCAAGACTTTAGTCATAATTCAAATAGAAAATGAATGATAATTATTTATTAAATACAAAGTAAGACATAATTTATATTGGTGGAAAGCTAAGAATCTGATTTTAAAACCCTTTTTGTTTTATCAATTTTGCATAAAAAAAAGTCGTCAACCACATACCCTACACATAGCCATCATATCACCACTTTTTGGCCCATCATGATCCTCCACATACCCTATAACTAATGAATCCAACCCTGTAGAGTACCAAAACACAAGGAATTTATATTGAAGATAAATATGAATACTATAAGAACACTCCCAAATCCACAACACTAGAAACCATAATGCAGAGAAATGCAGAGAAAAACCATTTCTTCTAGATACCATTATTCTCACAATTCACACACTAGTTAACACATTTTTTTTTGTTGAATGATCCAGAACATGAAACTTTGAATATAACACCTCTAAACATCTCTGATCAACATATTTGAACCATACAAGGATATTTTCAATACAGAAGAAATGTGGAGAAAAACTAGAACACCACTCTACCATACTAAATACACTTTACCACACCATTTTCTCTTTTATTTAAATTTTCTCAAAAGCACCTCAAAATCAGGCACCATAGATGTAATCTCAACATCTACAACACCATCTACAACACCTTATCAACATCTCAACCACACAAGAGGTTGAGCACCCACAAGAAAATTCTCATCAAAGCAACACAAGAGGTTAACATTAGTGAGACTACTAATGACAAAATAATGCAACTAATCAAAGGAAATCCACAGGTTGACATCAATGCATTAATATAGACTTATTAAAATCAATAAAAACACAAGCTTCCAACAATCTCCCCCTTTTTCATTGGTGGAAACACATGATATGAAAAACCATCAACAAAAAAAAACATCTTTTATCACCAACACATTCTGCACATTGCTCCCCTTTACACAAGCATCTATATTTTCCAACACTTTATCTTTCTCCCCCTTACTTGATGAGTCAGTTTAGTTAATTCTCAGCCCCTTTGACGTTAGTGGAAAAGGGAAACATAATTTATTTTCTTTGCTTCACTTTCACATCACACATATATCTACTCTTCAACTTCCTTTTTTTTTACTGCGTTGTATTTTCTTCACACCTTCTTTGCACACCTTTTCATTTCACTTCTTTGCACACTCCCTCTTAGGAGTACATAACATGCTTCATCAACTAGAAACCACTATAATCTACAGTTACCTTTGTTCTGCATATAGCCACACAATGACAACACATATTGCAACAACCAACAATGCCACTACCTGCTCCTAAAAGATAGCCACCAACATCAGTCCAAAACAAGGAATTAATCTTGAGATGAACTAGACTAATGCATAAACTTTTGCATCTAGAAATAAGGAGGGGAAATAACCTCCAATATGTCCAGGAGATACTCAAGTGTATCATTACAAAGAGCCTTAGTGAATATGTCAACAACTTGATCCTTTGTAGGCACATACTCCAACTTCACCTCATTCTCTGCAACCTTCTCTCTCAAAAAGTAACACTGGATTGACATATTCTTTGTCCTTGAATGCATTACTGAATTTTTTAAAATGTTGATAGCACTTGTATTATCACAAAAGATAGAAATAGGTTCACTATACACTATTCTGATATCCTTCGAGGTCCATTTCATCTAGAACACCTATGTGCAACAGGATGTTGCAACAATGTATCTTTCCTCTATGGTAGATAATGACATTGAATCTTACTTCTTTCTTAGCAAATAAAACCAACTACTTCCAAAAATGAAAAAACCACCACTTGTAAAAGGATTTGTCATCTATACAACCTACCCAATCTGCAACTATATAAGCACTTAAAGAGAAATCGGTATCCTTTGGATACCAAAAACCATGTTTTGGAGTTCCTTTTAAGTATCTAAATTATATCCTTTGTAATTCTACTACATGTGATTCTCTAAGTTCTTATTGAAATCTAGCTACAAGAAAAACCACATGTATGATATCTAGTCTAGTAGAAGAACTTAGATATATAATTCCTCTAATCATTGATCTATACTTGCTCTGATTAGCCTTAGGAAATTCATCATTCTTGCTTGAGTTGCAACTAGTAACCATAGAAGTACATACTGATTTAGAGTCTTCCATCCCAAACTTCTTCAAAATTTCCTTGAAATATTTTGATTGTGAAAATAAAATACCCCTTTTTTGTTTGATTGATTTGTAGTCCAAGAAAGAAATTCATCTCCCCAAACATTGACATTTTAAACTCATTTTGCATCATCTTTGTAATATTGTTGGAATGTGATGTTGTTTGTTGTCATTAATGGTTTTCATTGATGTTAACATATCTTGGTTGATTAATTTTGATGCTTTGGTGATCTGGATTGTCGAGCTTCGGATGTTGTAACATGATGATCTATCTTTGTTCGTGCTTATCCTGGTACCATTCATCTTGCAACACAATGATACATGTTATTTTAGATCCAGACCAATCTGGAAATTGGTTATTGTGCCTCATAAAATTATTTGCATTGTAACATGTTGATTATATTTCTGGATATCATTGTACCATGCAGACTTGAGCAAGGAGGTTCTATGTGGTCCACGTTTCATTCCTCTTCACATTGGGAATGATTTTGTGGCTATCTAATTCAAATTGTATTTGGCCTAATTAGATGACTGAAGACAGTTTGGCCAACCTAGGAGATTGTGATGGCATGGAATGGTCTAAGTAAGAATTTATTTTGTTTGATTAAAGCAGGTGTGATGAATGTGAGTCTAAAAATCTAGACATTGTGAAGTGTGTGAAAGTATATTACTGTAGGCAACAAACAATGTAATTCTATCGAGTGTCAATGTTGGTGACTATATTTTAGTTGTGGATTTCCTTTCATCATTCTTCTGGCAATGAGCCATTTTTTGTTGGCAGCGAGCCTTTATATCTTTGGCTATAATAGTCTGGCAGTGATCCCAATCGATAGTGAGCCTTACTTTTAGTGAGAAACTTGGCAGTGAACCTTTGTAAAAATCACCTTAACCGGTGCTTTATAATTGAGTATTATTATTCTCCATGGTTTTTCCATTATTGGGTTTCCATGTAAATTCTGGTGTTCATTGTGCATGGTGTTTTTTTGTGTTTTCATGCTCATTAATATCTAATTGGTTTAATTTTGTTCCAGATTAAAAGTGAAGATTTTTTTTAATAATAACTAATTCACCCCCCCTCTCAGTTATCTAGACTATTCAACAATTGGTATTAGAGCTTTGGTTCCTTGAAGAAGAGCTTAATCGCTTTGGGTAGATCTAATGGCACACAAACTAACAATTCTTGTGTTTGATAGATCTGACTATAGTTTTTGGAAAGTTTAGATGAGAGGTTACTTGATCTCTTTATGCTACAAGGTTTGGAAAGCTATTGAGAAAAAATATGTTGAACCATCAAAAGGTGATTCTACTGCAAATGAGATTTCAGCCTATGAAGAGAATGAAAAAGCAAGGTATGCAATATTTAGTGGTTTGTTTAAGATTGAGTTAACAAAAGTTATTTCATTGGGAATTGCTTGTGAAGTTTGGGAAAAGTTGAAAGAAATATATGAAGGAAATGATAGAGTGAAATTATCAAAGAAGTTGACAGCTAAGTGCATATATGAAAACTTGAGAATGGAAGAAGGAAAGGATATAGCAAGCTACTTTCAGAAAGTTGATAGTGTAGTAAATGAAGTCAAAAATCAAGGAGGGACTTTGGCAGATTAAGATGTAATGGAGAATATTCTGATGACCTTACCAAAGAGTTACAATGACAAGATCTTAGCTATTGAGGAAGTTTATGATCTAAATAAATTCACCAAAGAGAAACTATTTGGCACCTTGACTGCATTTGAGATGAGTAAATTTGGAGAAGAAAAGGATAAATCTGAAACAACCTTAAAAGCCACAAAAATAGAAGATCTGGACAATGAAAGTTTAGAAGAGTTGAAAGAAAACTTCACAAGGAAGCTAAAGAAAGGTACCAGCAAGTACAAATGTATGTTACCTCTTAAAAGTTTCAGATGTGGAAAGATTGGTCATTTAACAACTAAGTGTTCAGAAAAAGAATTAAGAAAAATGTTTAAAAATATCAATAAGAAGGCCTATTATGTCAATGAGAATGCCATAATTTTAGATGATGAATTAAATCATGAGGATTGTTTGTTTTTGGTGGAAAAGCATGAACCTAGATTTGATATCTCTAATATTTGTCTAAAATCTAATGATAGCACTAAAGTTGCATTGTTTTTTAAAATAAACAAAGATGAATGGTTGATTGATAGTGGATGTTCAGATCATATGACTGGTGATAAAAGTAAGTTTGTAAAACTTGAGAAATATGATGGAGGTTCTGTTAGATTTGGAGATGATAAAACAACACAGATTGTTGGAATTGATTCTATTACATTTGATGGAAAGCATAACACTGACAATTTTTACTATGTTAAGGGTTTATATCATAATCTTCTAAGTGTTGGAAAAATGTGAGAAAATGGCTATAATATGGTGTTATAGGATGATGGTTGGGAAATCCAAAAGAGATTCAGAACTATTATTACAGTTGGAAAAAGAACAAGTGGGAATATGTATTAATTGGAAGGAGCTACAAAGAAATTATTTTTCTCATAGTCCAATGACACTTGGCTCTGGAACCAAAGGATGTGTCACATCAACTTCAACAATTTGGTAGGGATAAGTACAACAAGAGCAGTCAAAGATTTTCCTAGACTAAACAAACTAGACAACACTATCTACAAAGGATTTCAAGAAGGAAAGAAAACTAGAGAAACGTTTAGAAGAAAATAAGAATCATCTACCAGTTTGTTGGACCTTGTACACATTGACCTGTGTGGTCCGACCAAAACAAGAAGCCTACAAGGTGAGAGGTATTGCATGCTCTTAATAGATGATTATTCCAGAATAACCTAGGTTGCATTTTTAAGAGAAAAATCAGAAGCTTTTGAAAAATTCAAGATTTTCAAGGAAAGAGTTGAGACTGAAGTTGACAGAAGAATCAAGTGTCTAAGATCTGATAGAGGAGGAGAGTTTACTTTTGATGAATTCAACAAATTCTACAAAATACATGGCACTAAAAGATAGCTATTTTCCCCTAGAACACCTCAACAGAATGGTGTAGTAGAAAGAGTGAACTATATAGTTCAGGAAGCAGCTAGAATAATGATCTTGCAAGCAGGCTTACCACAGATCTACTAGAGAGAAGCAATACACACAACAGTATACACTCTTAATAGAGTACTATTCCAAAGGAAATATGGAAAGACACCATATGAGTTATGCCATTGAAGAGCTTCCATAGTAAAGTACTTGAAAATTTTTGAAAGAAAATGCTACATCCAGAAAGATGAGGAGAATCTTGGAAAGTTTGATAGCAGAGCTGATGAAGGCATATTTTTTGGTTACTCTACAAGAACCAAAATGTACCAATGTTACAAGATACTGAATAAGATTGTTGAAAGTGTGAATGTGAAAGTAGATAAAGATGTTCAAAGAAATCCTAAAAGGCATATTGAATATGAATCAAATGACTTGGATAACAAAGGAGAAAAAGATAAGAAAGAAGAAGAAGAAGTGGAGACAAAGGAGGCTTTGACAACTACAACTAAAATTCTAAGGTATGTATAGAAAAACCATTCAAAAAACCAAATCATTGGAGATAAGAATAAGGGAATCACTACAAGAAGTAAAGAAGTTCAAGAGCAAGTACTATTGTGTCTACTCTCAGAAACTGGGCCAAAGACTATGGAAGAAGCATACAATGATCAGAATTGGGTGAATGAAATGAAGGAAGAGCTTGATCAGATAGTGAAAAATTAGACTTGGGAACTTGTGCCTTGTCTAGTAGACAAAAATGTAATTGGAACAAAGTGGGTATTTCGAAACAAGCTAGATGAAAACAAAAATGTAGTGAGAGACAAGGCAAGATGGGTTTGTAAAGGTTACACTCAAATTAAAGGTATTGATTTTGAAGAAACATATGCACATGTTTCCTGGATGGAAGTGATTTGGATACTCTTGGCCTTTGCAACTTTGAAGGATTTCAAAGTCTATCAAATGGATGTAAAGTTTGCACTGTTAAATGGGGAATTGAAGGAAGAAGTCTACATTGAGAAACCAGATGGATTTAAGTCAAAAAGTGACCTGGATGTTGTTTGCAAGTTGAAGAAAGCTTTATAAGATTTGAAGTAGGCACCTAGAGTTTGGTATAGTAGATTCGACAAGTACTTGATTGGACAAGGATTTCAAAAGGGATCTACTGATAGTAATTTGTACTATAGAACTCACTCATATCAAATGTTAGTTGTGGTTTATGTTGGTGACATAATATTTCGAGGAAATGCAAAAGGAATTTGAAATGTCTATGATTGGTGAGTTAAATTTCTTCCTTGGACTACAAGTAAATCAGACCAACAAAGGAATTCTCATTTCTCAGTCTAAGTATACCAAAGAATTGTTGAATAAGTTTGGATTGGAGAACTCCAAACTAGTTTGTACACCTATTGTTACCAAATGAATGTTGAAAAAAGAAGATGATTCACCTAAAGCTGATGCAAGCATGAACAGGTCAATGATCGAAGGATTGTTATATTTGACTGCTACTAGACCAAACATTATGTATGATGTTTGCTTAGTCGCCATGTATTTCAATGAGAACCAAAGGAGTCACATGTTGTTGCAGTAAAAAGGACCTTTAGATATTTTAAGGGCACAATAGACATGGGGTTATGGTATCAAAAGAACTCAGATTTCACTTTGATAGCTTACACCGATGTTGATTAGGTTAGATGTGTTGATAACAGGTAGAGTACAAGTGGTGGAGCTTATTTCCTTGGATCCTAGGTGGTTGCTTGGTCAAGTAAGACACAATATTTTGTATCTTTATCTACTATTGAAGCTAAATACATTGCAACATCCTCATGTTGCACTCAGATACTCTGGATGAAACAAACACTAAAGGACATTCGGATATCATTTGATGAACCAATCTCAATTATGTGTGATATTAATAGTGCAACAAACATTTCCATGAATCCGATACAACACTCCAGAATGAAACATATATCCATTAGATGTCATTTCTTGAGGGAGAAGGTATTAGAAAATGAGGTCAGACTTGAATATGTGCCTACAAAAGAGCAAATTATAGATATTTTTACAAAACTGCTGAGCAAATATACCTTTGAGAATCTTCGGTACAAGTTAGAGGTTCTACCCCCTCCTAATCTACAATAATGTGCACTAGGGTGTGCATTAGTCCAAAATTTTACATGTTCACCCTTATTTGGATCAATGTTGGGAGGCTTCCTCATAGGGGGAGTGGAGTAAGTTTTTCAGGGGGAGTTTTTCCCCTTTGTCCTTGATGTTAAAGGGGGAGAAGAAAAGAAGACAAGAAAATGTTGATATTTGAGTTGTTTGGTTTGTTGTTGATGGATGTTGCCATCAATGGAAGGAAAAGATTGTTGGAATGTGATGTTATTTGTTGTCATTAATGGTTGTCATTGATATCAACATATCTTGGTTGATTAATTCAAATGCTTTGGTAATACGGATTTTTTAGCTCCAGATATTGTGTTGTGATGATCTATCTTTGGTCATGATTATCATAGTCACATTCATCTTGCAACATTATTTGCATTATAATGTGTTTATTCTATTTCCGGATATCATTGTAACGTCTTGAATTGAGCAAGGAGGTTCTCTATGGTCCACGTTTCATTCCTTTTCACTGTGTGAATGATTTTGTGGCTATCTAATTCAAATTGTATTTGGCTAACTTAGAAGACTATGAAGATATTGTGTTTGGCTGACCTAGGAGATTGTGGTGGCATGGAATGGTATACGTAAGAATTGAACTTTTTTTATGAAAAAAATTGTGATGAATGTGAATATGAAAATCCAGACATTATGAAGTGTGCAAAAGTATATGACTAGAGGAAGAAAATATTGTAATTCTATCGAGTGTCTCTGTTGCTGACTGTTATTTTAGCGGTGGATTTCTTTTCATCATTCTTCTCGCAGTGATCAATTTTTTGTTGGCAGTGAGCCTTTCTATTTTGGTAGTGAGCCTTTGTTAAAATCACCTTAACTAGTGTCACCTTAACCAATGCTTTATAATTGAGAATTATTATTTTATGTGGTTTTTCCCTTCTTGGGTTTCCACATAAATTTTTGGTGTTCATTATGCATGGTGTTGTTTTGTGCTTTCATATTCATAAATATCTGATTGGTTTAATTTTTTTTTCAAATAATTAAAGAATTTTTTTTTATAATAACTAATTCATCCCCCCTCTTAATTATCCGAACTATTCAACAAATCTCTTGTAGTATATCAACATATACAGCCACAATCAATATTTGATCTTTTTCCACTTTGAAATAAAGATTGTTAGATACAATACCTTTATTGAAACCCTTCTACAATAATTACTTATCCAATATTTCACACCAAGCTTTGGGAGCTTGTTTGAGTCTGTATAATATCTTCTTCAATTTATAGACCATATTAGGGTTGTCTAATAACTGAAAGCCTTCTTTTTGTTCAATATAAGCTTCTTCTTCAAACTCAACATTCAAGAATGAAGACTTCACATCCATTTTATAAACCATATTATGTATTCATTAATATAGTTTCTTCTTCAATCTATAGACCATATTAGGGTTGTCTGCTGCAAAAGCCAAAAATCATTATAACAGCCACCATTCTTGCCAATAGAGCAAATGTCTCCTCAAATTCTATTCTTTCCACTTGTGAGAATCCTTTACACAAGTCTTTCCTTTTTTCTCACCACTTCTCCAGTCTCATTTAGTTTGTTTCAGAATACCCACTTAGTTCAAATCACATTCTTGTTTGTTGGTCTTGGGACTAGTTCCCAAGTCTGATTCTTCTTAATCTACATTAGTACTTGTAGTGTCAAGAAAATGTACACCTTTACATTTTCACACTATGTTTGCATACCCTAAATTAATTGGATATAATTAAGCCTTTAATTGACCCAATTATGCATTCAAATTTTTTATTTTTATTTTCCAAAAGGGGAACCCACATTTAATCAATGCCTACACTTAATTACACATCTTGGAAAATGTGCATCCTATATTTAGGGCCTAGGACCCATTCAACAAAAGGAGAATGGGTCCTCCTTAGGTTTAGGATCCCATTTTTTAATATGTTTTTGGTGGCATATTCACACTCCAAATTCAAATCGCAAAGGTCGGCTTGTGACATTTAGTTACTAGGAAATTAAGGAATCACCTATAAATACAAGGATAGTTTATCAATTCAAAACATCTAGAGCATTAAGAAAAATTTCACGTGAGAAAAGATTATTGTCAAGAGTATTGGAGAGTAGATTTATTAGTCATTTATTTCAACATTTAATATACTATCATGATGTCAAGATTTATGTGTGTTCATGCATATTTTTGGTGCTACCATTGTGATGTAGGATTCAAGTGTAAAGAACCAAATCAAGTATCAAGATCCATCATCAATCAAGAAATTTCATGCAAGATCCAATCCTTAGAGATATGTTTTATACTTGAGTCCTCCAAGGGAATCCATTAAATGGTTTGGTGAGTTGCAACAAGCTAGTGTTAATTCATAATTCCTTCTTTTTATAATTATTTCATTTCAAGGTTTAATTACAAAATTAAGTTTTGATCAAGGAAAACCCTTATCCAACAAAAAAAAAACTCTTCGATCCTTTTATGTGCAAATTTTTAGGTGAAGAAGGATTGAAATTGGATAAACAGTGCAATTTTGCAAAGTTGTCAAAGTTGTAATCAAAGTTGTCAAGATATGGGAACTCACCTAAATAATTTATTTATGGCCTTTTGATAATCAAACATGGGAAAATTAGAGCTTTAAATCCAACACCAAATGACTAAAAAAATAGTTTTTTAGAAAAAGCTACATGTTGGTGTAGTGGCACCCTCAAGTTTCATGCCTTCAATAGGAAAAAGTTTCATTTTGTTTTAATTTTGTGGTTTTCTCATGTAATAAGGTCTTATAAGACCATTTTAGATGTGTTTGATTCCATATTAGGTTGCTAAGTGTTTTGGAGTGTCAAGTTGCACAAGTTGTCAATTTTGTAAAATGTTGTGAATGTTGTAAAAGTTGTAAAACCATGGAATATGAAAATTCATAAGTTGTAAATGAGGGAAATTGAATGGTTGTAAGTTAAAAAGTTGGTTGAGAACCATTGTAAACTAGTTGTAAATATTTTAAAAGGATTTGTAAGGATGGTTCGAGGGTGTGGTGGTTGAAGTTTTGGAAGTTAAAGTAATAAAAATATCTCATTTTTTTGCATTTCTAAATGTTTCCTTGTTGTTCTTTGATATAGTATGGATCTGTACGATCCCATACTAACTCCAAACCAATTATGTTTGTTAAATATTGAATCTAGTGTCTATTGGCATTGGTTTCATGTAATTTCATCAAGTTTCTAGCAAGTTGTGTTCATTTTACTAACACAGGTCTAAAACCCTAGTAAACCTAGTGATGAGCTTAAAATATGCTCATAATTTGGATGTTATGATAAACTTTTAATGTCTTTACTTTTGTTATTTCATGGCTGTTTAAACTTTGTTGAAACCTTTTATGGGGATATCTTGTAGCATAATACTTTCATACTCCTGCAGCTCATGGTGTTGACTTGATTGCATTTATTGCCCATTGACTCCCTAAAATGGCTGGTATATCGTATACAGTTTTTGAATGATGAAGTAAATTTAAAAGGTGTGATTAAGGAATAGATATCGTGTATGTGCCATACGCCTTTTCTTTCGTATCTGTTACCTTTTGTTTCACAGGTTGTTGAAGAATGATCGAGTCAAGCGCAGCCAATCTCGGCCTTGCAGTAAAGTCCATTTCCTGCACGACTTCGAGGAAGCTTCGGCGAAGACTCTTTGACCGAAACTATGGGAAAGAATTTTAATGACAGTCAATCTAGAAAGAGTGGAGTGCTAGATTTTCTCCAAATTGGGTTGAATGCATAAATTCATTATGAAGTTTGTTCCTTGATTCGGGGATATACTTTACTTCCACGTCTTTCTTTGATAGGGTTAGTTAGTTAGTTGCTCTCCTGTTTATTAATAAAGTTCTCCTCCTGCGCGAGAGGGACAAAAGGGGGGATAGTTAGAAAAAGTTAGAAGCATAGTAATAGCAGATATTATGTAAGAGTCAGTATGATAATGAGAAATAGAATCTGTATGATCAAAGACAGAGTTTATTGTTAGTTTCCACATCAATAAAGCAATGTATACCATTCTGTTTTCATGAATAAAATTTGATGAAGTTTTGAGTTTAGCATCTGCGTAATCAGTAGATGCTTGCTAAGGGGGCCCACTTAGTAAGTATCTGTAGCTAGTTAGTTAGTTGTTATTTTCTATTGATCTTCAGTTAGCTTTCATCTTTGAAGTTTTCATACAAACTCAGTCTTATAGTGCTCCTGCAGCATAGAGAGTCCATCCCTGTGACTGTTCCTGCAACATAAGGCTGGTTCATAGTTTGTGTTTCAGTCATAGTTGTTATGGTTTCTATCATAGTTGAGTTAAAGAATTTTGCATTACCATTCTATGGCTTAGATAGAATTTCTTTCTAGTATTATTTCTGCTAAGATTTGAAACTAGTTCCTAGTGCATATATTTTGTCGTGCCATTTAAAGTCTACGTCCCCTGGTTTGACAAGTAAAATGAACGTCCATAGGAAGATATAAGTCACCTGTTGGAATGTCCAATTCCCAGGAAAGGTTTTACTATGATTTTCATATCCTTTTGTGGGCGCGAGCCATTTTTGGCGCCGTTGCCGGGGATGGCGTCTAGCTAGGAGTCTGTTAGAAGTCATTTTCAGCATTAGTTTAGTTTGTTAGTCAAAATTTTCAAAATCTTTCAAGCCACTACTCACCATATTGCATGCATAGAAGAAGAAGAGACGCACTGGGAAGGTTCCTCCCTGAAAATCTATTTATTGAACTACCATTTGACCCAGCTAATAACGAACCTGAGGAAAACTCCATTCGCTCTATTATTCCAGCAACCAGACATGGCAAATAATCCACCTAATAATCCACCTCCTGCATTTGAGTTTCCCATTGTTCTCCAACGAGATACCAACAATCTTAAAAACATTCCCTCTTCCTTGCTTCTAAAGTTTTATGGCTTGGTTACGGAGGATCTAGAAACTTTTCTGTTTGAATTTGATGTCCTCTGTCACAGTTATGACTACAACACATATGCTCATAAACTGAAGTTATTTCCTTCCACCTTGAAGGAAGGAGCTCTCAGGTGGTTCATGAGTCTGGGAAGAGGCGTTGTAGATAGTTGGGCAGCCATGCAGATGAAATTCCTTGAAAAGTATAAGGAATATTGTAAGAGTGCGTAGTATGACATATTCGAATTCAAAGGTAAGGAGGATGAAAAGTCCGAAGACGGTATTTCCAGGTTTTTTTTTTCACTAAAAAGGAACTCAAACCATACTCTCAATGAGGATTCTCAGAAACTACTCTTTCTAAGGGGAATCAGTGATTCCTGTATTGACGCCCTGGACCTGATGGGAGGAGGTGATATAACTCAACTGCCTTGGGATGATATAAAGAAAATATGTCTTAACTACTCTCGAACAATAGTTAAGAAAGGTCGAGGTCATCATGTTACAGTGGGAAAGTCTTCTTCTGGTGGAGTTTCCTAGATGGAGATCACAAATTTGCTATCTGATTTCAAGCAAGACATCATTAATAATATGGCTACACAACTAGACACTATGCAAGCTCGGAAGAAATATGCAGAAGCTGAGGTAGTTTTGGCCGAGTTCTGTCCATATTGCAGACAAAAGAAGCGTGATTGCAGATGCAAGATGGTGGCTAATTTGGAAGCTAGGCAACTGCCTACTGACTTCAAACCAGTAGAATGTGATGATGATCAAGTGTTCTTTGTTGCGCAAAGGAGACCATGGGCCCAAAGACAAGGTATGCCTCAAGACCCTTTAACTTTTGGTAATCCTTATTCTGGCTATAATAACTAATGGCAACATACATATGGGCCACCGCCACCATGGAATCTGCTTCAACCAAGTTGGCCTAATTATCAGACCCCATAGTGGCAATCTCCTCAAGGAGGTTGGCAGCAGCCACAAGGGAAATGGACCCCACCTTCAGGAAATTGGCAACAAAATCCTCAATGGAGAGGTCCTCAGCAATGGCAAAACCAGTCTCCTGGATTCCTGCAGCTTCCACAGCCACAACAACAGGCCCTCATGCCACCTCCTGCAGCAACTACCACAAATCCTGGCCCTCTGAAGCAAACGCCTATGCCTGCCCAGCCATTGCCCAATCCCAATAATAAGCAACATTAGCAGCCACAACAAACTGTGTATCTTGTTGAAGCCAACCAATATCAAGCTTATGCCTTAAATGTTAATGACATCCATCTGAGGTCTGGAACTACTTTACCTGCTCCCAAACCACCTTTGATTACTGAAATACCAGATTCTCCCCTTGAAGAATCTATGGCACCTGTTGTTCCTACTGAGCATATGCCTTTACCCGATACAGTTTCTACGGAACCTGTTTTGCAAAGACAAGACAAACCAACTTTTCCTTAGAGGTTACAAAGCCTTGAATCTAAATCCATAGAAGAACCCACTTTTGACATTCTAGAGCAGCTCAAGAATGTACATATTCAAATCCCTTTATTCCAGGCTATTAAGATGTTCCCATTTTTGGAAAATCTATTAAAGAAGCCTGTTTGAAGAAGCCTGGACGAAAGAAAAAGGATCCCCAAAAAATTCATGTCTTAGGGAAATTGGCTGATATAATGTTGGGAAATGTAGTTATTCCAAAGTATATTGACCCTGAAAGTCCTTTAGTGCAGATACATATAAATGGCCAAGTTGTAAAAAATGTTTTGATTGATTTAGGGGCTGCCATTAATGTCATGACAAAGCATACTATGGACTCCTTGAATATTTCAAACATTAGATCTACACCCACAGTTCTGCAGCTTGCAGACAGCTCCACAGTTAAACCTGATGGGATGGTGGAAGATGTAATTGTCACTCTTGAATCCTGGGAGTATCCTGCTGATTTCACAATATTATCAGTTAAAGAAACTTTATGAGGGTATCCAATTATCCTTGGTAGACCATGGTTTTTATAGGATGTTGTTCTGGAGATATGACCATTTCTGATGGGCAGTCCACAAAGAAATTGGCCTTGTATCCGCCTGCTAGACCTCAACCAGATTTGTCTCAACCTGTTTGGCCAGATGTGGGGGAAGAAACTAAAGAAGCCAATTCTTTGGCTCAATTAATGATGCTTCAAAATGATCCATTCTCACAACTTCAGAGTGAAGATGCTTTGCTTTTTCAAATTCTACAATTTAACTATTTTATGGGAAAACATCTATGTTACCCATAGAATTTGAACATAAAACTTTGAGGACAGCTCTTGAACTCAACATGGACTTATCTGAAGCATAGAAGGCCCGTCTCCTATAGCTAAATACTTTGGACGAAATGAGAAAAGCCACCCTGCAGCACATAGAAGCAATCCAACAGCAAAGAAAGAAATGGCGTGATCAGCATATCAAAACCAAGAAATTTTCTGCTAGAGATTTGGCCCTGTTATATGATTCCAGATATCAAGAAAACCAGGGTAAGCTCACAACACGCTGGCTTGGCCCCTATGAGGTTGAAAATGTGTTTGACAATGGAGCTGTACAACTGGTGACAATTGATCCAGTCCATTTTAAATTGCTAGTCAATGGCCAGCGACTCCAGTTGTACCATAAACCAGTCTCAAAGGAAGAATTCATGGAACAGTTCATTCAGGTTCCTCTCGCTACTCTTCCTGCAGCTGAAGGCTTTAGCCTTTCTCCTACAGCGTTGCCGTAATTTTCAAAAAACATGCCCATAATAAAGGTTTTCTTTTTTTAAGGAAGCCCTTTTTTTCTCCATTTTCATTTATCGCCCCCATCTCAATTCTTTATCTTCCATCCATCCATTTCATTTGTACATTTCATCTGCCCACATCACCCATCCACTTCATTCGTCAGCATCAACCTTAATTAAGATATCTTTCCCACTTGTCAATTCATGCAGCCCCGTCATCTTTCTTCACACGTACGTGCAATTATCAAAAGTATGCCATATCTTTTCTTATCGCATATTTGATTTATTTCATTCTATTCATTACTGCTATGCATGTACCGGTCATTATTACCTGAATCTCTACATGTTCTTTAGTACATGTAAGGACACATGTCATACTTTAAGTAGGGGCAGGGTAATCCATCTTTTAAAACCTATCTTTTCGTCGCTGCCATAACTGCACAAATAACCTTTCTTTAATGTTTTTCTGGTACTTTACAAATGTGATCGCATGTCCTTTAATGCATGCTTTTCTTGTAAACTACGATTAAGACTGCTTGTTCAAAAAGCTCATTTTTGGAAAAAGAAAGAAATGTGACGACATGATAGAAGAAAAACCAGAGCAGAAAGGGAAATAAAGAATTTGAATCTTCAGCAAGGAATTGAGTTTAGCTAAAAAAAAAAAAAAACTGCAAATATGGGTGGTCAGTTGGTGCAACATGAGCATGTAGCTCATGAATTGTTACTGCAAAATCTGCAGATAGTCCACACATTCAGCCTCTGTGAATGGTTAAATTATTTCTTGAGCTTAAATGATTTTGATGAGGAGGCTACCTGAGAATTTTTTAGAACACTTTCTGAAGGGGAAGCCACCGTATGGGGTCTAACAGTTGTTGCAACTGAAGACAGAATTGCTGAAGTAACCAGGCTCCTAGCCATTGGAGAAAACTTTTCTTCAGATGTTGCAGCTGCAAGGGCTAAGTTTTCAATGCGTGCTGATGGACTTCTGGAAGTCTCCAAGCAGGGATGCAAGCGTGTGTCATTGCCTCCTCCATATTAAGAGTATGCCACTTATATAATGAGGTATTTAACCTATGACGGTCATTTTTCCTACCTGCATTCTCACCATTTTAAATTATTAAGCCATATAAGGCATGGGTTAGTTGTGAATGTTCTGAATTTCTTGTTAAAATTTTTAGAACAAAGTGCCCACGGAACTCAACAAGGGAAAGACAATTTTGTCACTCATCATGGCCTTATTAAATTACTGATTGAGCGCTCTTTGAGAGACGTCTCACCTCTCTCCTGGAAAAAATTTCTTGCCCGAAAGAGTTTGCAAATACCACAACCTCCTAGGGTACTTACCCCATGGCTTCAAAGAAAGAAGAAAGAAATTGCATCTACTAGTGGAACAGGGCAAGGGTCTTCTACTCCTGTAGCACCTAGTCCTGCAGCTTTTGCACCCGAATCCTCTGCTAGGGTATAAACTAGGTCTGCCACTAGGAGAGAGAAAGGAAAAACAAAGGCAGAAGGGTCCCTTGAATCTGACCCTCATTTTTAGAAAATATAATGCTCCTCTCCTACAACACCTTCCCCTCCAGCCGTTTCTCCTACAGCAACACCTGTTGCTATTACCAGTTCACTGTCATCCTCTGGTAGGGCAGAGCTCTCTGAACAAATAAGAAAAAGAAAAGCTACCGGAACACCTCCTGCAGCCGCATCTGTGCCAAGAAGGGTTTCCACAAGGAAACAATCTAAGACCTCCCCTGCTTCACCACAACCTGAGGTGATTGTAATTTCAGAAGGGTCTGTTGAATCTGAATTTAATGTTTCTCAGAATGAGTCTGAGAATGTTGCTCAGAGTTCGTTCGTTCCTGAAGAGGAACAAGTTGAGACAAAAGAAACAGGGAACAATGAGCAAGGGTTACCAAATCTTGATGATTTGGCTACAGATGCTATGCAATTTTTAGAGGAAGCACAGACTTATCCACCATAACAACAAGAAGAATTTATCTTGCAGCAAGAGCAAGAACAGATTGAACAATTGAATGTGCCTAGTGAAGTTGTATTTCACCCTGCAATTTGTAAAGCCATTGTTGTGTATAGGAGGACGTTTTTAATTGAGTTTCTGGAATATGTTAAAGCTAATTAGGAAGCAGTTACATTGCAAACCCTGACTTTCTGACACATAGCCCAGACTGATATGCAACAAAGTCTATGGATGAAATGTTAAAAGTAACTGGTCAAATTATGGAATGCAGACCACCACCCAGAGTTTATGCTTTGTGCCTTAAAGAACAGTTTTTATGGTTTCAATTGATGAAAATTTCTAGAAACCAAGACCCTATAATTCACACTGCCAAAGAATTTTATGAAGCATACCAAGCAGCCCCTAACTGGTTAAGGAATTCTCTGTGTGAATTCTATTTGTATGACTTTTTAATACCATTTGAAACAGAATGGAATCCTCTTCCATATATTGGTGATATTCATTTAAGAGCATTTATGTCATGGGCAGCAAATGAGGCAAATTATGGCCGATAGTGGGAAACATATGAGGAAGCTGAGAAAATAGAGCATGTTCCATTACGCTCTCAAAGTTCAAACCCACATGCAATGTTGAAAGATTGCTTTGCTCTAACATATGGTATTAATAATGTTTCAGCCAGAGAGAAATTATTTGATATCAGAAAGCAAGTATATGATGAATTCCAGGCACAATAATATTCATTTTAGAGATTAGCATATACCATAAGTGAGAAAAGATGGGAGAGATTAACTGTTGGGTTAAGAAAGTCAGAACCACATGGTCCCCTAAATTTTATAGCAGCTCTCAAACGAACTAGTAGATATATTCAATTGGGACTTCAAACAAGATTTGAACTATGGCTACCACTGACATTCAGACCCCCTGTGCTAATGTGGCCCCTGTATCCTCACCAGGCTACAAATATTAACAATGAATTAGAAGATCGAATATATGAAAAGTGCCAGGATTTCAGAGGATTCTATTACAAGTTTGGACATCCATTCCAGAGTCATGTAGCCACCATTGACTTCAGAGAAACCACCAAGAAAGTTAATGCTAGAGGACCAGCATTGGGCTAAGTAGGGGGCAGAGATGAGCTTAAAATATGCTCATAATTTAGATGTTATGATAAACTTTTAATGTCTTTACTTTTGTTATTTCATGGCTGTTTAAACTTTGTTGAAACCTTTTATGGGGATATCCTGTAGCATAATACTTTCATACTCCTACAGCTCATGGTGTTGATTTGATTGCATTTATTGCCCATTGACTCCCTAAAATGGCTGGTATATCGTATACAGTTTTTGAATGATGAAGTAGATTTAAAATGTGTGATTAAGGAATAGATATCGTGTATGTGCCATATGCCTTTTCTTTCACATTTGTTACCTTTTGTTTCGCAGGTTGTTGAAGAATGATCGAGTCAAGCGCAGCCAATCTCGACCTTACAGTAAAGTCCATTTCCTGCATGACTTCGAGGAAGCTCCGGCGAAGACTCTTTGACCGAAACTATGGGAAAGAATTTTAATGACAGTCAATCTAGAAAGAGTGGAGTGCTATATTTTCTCCAAATTGGGTTGAACGCATAAATTCATTATGAAGTTTGTTCCTTGATTTGGGGATATACTTTACTTCCACATCTTTCTTTGATAGGGTTAGTTAGTTAGTTGCTCTCCTGTTTATAAATAAAGTTCTCCTACGCGAGAGGGATAGAAGGGGGGATAGTTAGAAAAAGTTAGAAGCATAGTAATAGCAGATATTATGTAAGAGTCAGTATGATAATGAGAAATAGAATCTGTATGATCAAAGACAGAGTTTATTGTTAGTTTCCACATCAATAAAGCAATGTATACCATTCTATTTTCATGAATAAAATTTGATGAAGTTATGAGTTTAGCATCTGCGTAATCAGTAGATGCTTGCTAAGGGGGCCCACTTAGTAAGTATCTGTAGCTAGTTAGTTGTTATTTTCTGTTGATCTTCAGTTAGCTTTTATCTTTGAAGTTTTCATACAAACTCAGTCTTATAGTGCTCCTGCAGCATAGAGAGTACATCCCTGTGACTATTCCTGCAGCATAAGGTCGGTTCATAGTTTGTGTTTCAGTCATAGTTGTTATGGTTTCTATCATAGTTGAGTTAAAGAATTTTGCATTACCGTTCTGTGGCTTAAATAGAATTTCTTTCTAGTATTATTTCTGCTAAGATTTGACCGAAACTAGTTCCTAGTGCATATATTTTGCCGCGCCATTTAAAGTCTACGTCCCCTGGTTTGACAAGTAAAATGAACGTCCATAGAAAGATATAAGTCACCTGTTGGAATGTCCAATTCCCAGGAAAGGTTTTACTATGATTTTCATATTCTTTTGTGGGCACGAGCCACTTGGTTTAAGGAAGAATAGTCCAAATTTGAGACTTTTGTTCCAAAACGACCCTACCCCAATTCTTATTATGTTGTATAAATCCCAAATGGGTATCTAGAACTATGTTTATATTTTTGATACCAAGTCGGGTTTTAATGTTATAACCAAAAACCATAAATTTGTTGCTCCACTTCAAGCCTAGTCAAGAGTAGAACAGTCAAGTTTTGAACCTTTCCTTCCAAAATAACCATATTTGATTTCTTCATATGTTGAATAAAGCCAAAAAGGATATCAATTTTTTTTTGTTTTTTGGAGATCATTTTTTCTCGAAAGTTGTGCCTATTTAAGTCAATCTGAAGTACTATTAGGAGATTGAGGGTTTGTGAGCAAAAACCCACCATAGAATGTTTGAAACCTTAAAAGATTGCTTGTTTGAGGTTATCTAGAATTTATCCATTCCTACTCTACATAAAATTGGTATCAGAGCCTAAAAGGTCTAGAAAAAGAAGTTTGGAGTTTTTCTTTTGTCTTTTTGTAGGTTGAAGGAAGAACCTGGATACCAAAAAACTAGGCCAAGGGTAAAGAAAGGGGCCTAAGGTGAGGTATCATGAAGAAAATTAGAAGAAAGGTGAAAAATACTTGCTTGAGAAATAATAATGGACATGTTGAGGAGAATAGTCTATGGAGACTTTGCAGAGTAAGGATGTACCAGGCAAGAAACAAGGGAAAGGAAAAGAGAAAAGTGAGATGAAGAAAAATGAGAAGAAAGAATAGATGGAAATTCAACAAGAGATAATAGATTTGAGGCAAGCCTTGGAGAAAATGAAATAAATTCAAGAAGAAATGGAAGAAATAATGGAACTTGAAATGTAACAACTCCTTGAGAGAGAAAAACAAGAAAGTGGTTAGCATTTACCAATAAGGAAGAAGGTAAAGTGGCCTATCAAGAAAATCATTCAGAAGAGAAAAATACAAGAGAGGAAAGCAAAACTAGACATTGAAGAATCTTTTTTGATGAAGGAAGAGAAACAACCATTTGAGAAAAATGTTGAACAAGAATCTCTAGAAGGTGAGTTATATCATAGTCTATATACCTATCATATGTTTTTTCAAGGGTTATCAGTAGTTGTAAGTGGATTTCAATCCCTTCAAGTTCAAGAAACAAGTAACTTGAGTTTTCTACTTCAAATATACAATATAGAGTTGTTATTTTAGTTGTTAAAACATTTTTGGAAGAAATATTGAGAGGTACAAATGGAGGATAGGTTTATATTGACAAGTTCAAACATCTTTGTCAAATTGTTCCAAAGACTTATGGATTTGATTGTGTGTCAAATGTTCAAATGTTCAAGAAACCTATAGTGAAGATGAAACCAACATGGGACTATTTCAAAGATAATGCAAAGATATTTAAAGACACCAGACAAGAGGTTTCAAGCATATTTCTCATGTTGTAGACCCTAAGTCAAGAGGAGCTTGAATTCTTTTCTTCCCTAAGAGTATGGTGCAGGGGCACCCTTAAGTTTCATGCCTTCAATAGGAAAAAGTGTCATTTTTTTTTTCTTTTGTGAATTTTTCATGTAATAAGGCCTTCTAAGAAATTTTAGATGTGTTTGAGTCCATATTAGGTCTCTAAGTGTGTTGGAGTGTCAAGTTACACAAGTTGTCAATTTTGCAAAATGTTGTCAATGTTGTAAAAGTTGTAAAAACATGGAATATGAAGTCATAAGTTTTAAATGAGGGAATTTGAATGGTTGTAAGTTGAAAATTTTATTGAGAACCATTGGAAAATGGTTGTAAATTTTTTAGAAGGAATTTTAAGGTCGAAGACATGGTTGGAAGGTGTGGTGGTTGAAGTTTTTGAAGTTAAAGAAATAAAAATACCTATATTTTTTGTGCATTTCTGAATGTTTCCTTCATGTTCTTTGATGTAGTACAAATCTATATGATCCCACACTAACTCCAATTTTTTTTTTTTTGGTAAATATATAAATATAGTGTCTATTGGCATTGGTTTCATGTAATTTAATCAAGTTTCTAGCAAGTTGTGTTCATTTTACCAAAACAATTTTGAAACCATAGTAGGCCTAATTTGAGGGAGAAAAATTCAAATGTAAGTCTTGTGTTCCAAAAAAACCATACCCCAATTCTTAGTATTTTTTATAAACCCCAATTGGGTATCTAAAAATATGTTTATATTTTTGGTATCAAGTCTAGCTTGAAATTTATGATCAAAAAACACAAATTTGTTGCTCCACTTCAAGCCTATTCAAGAGTAGAACAGTCAAGTTCTGAACCTTTCCTTCCAAAGTATCCATATCTAATTTATTCATATGTTTAATAAAGATAAAAATAGTATCCAAATATGGGTTTGTATTTTTTGGATCAATTCTTCCTGGGAAGTTGTGCCCATTTAAGTCAATCTGAAGTACTACTAGGAGATCGAGGGCTTGTGAACAAAAACCCACCATAGAATGTTTGAAATGTTGAAAGATTGCTTGTTTTAGGTTTTGTATAAGTTATCCACCCTTGCTTTGCATCACATGGAAATGTTCACCTGGGTGAATGAGTCTTGCAAGAATGCTTCACGATATTTTTTAAGCTAGGTACAATCTATCTTAACCTTCTTAGATCTTTTGGTTTATTAATTTTTCTGATAGTTTTATCATAATAATTCAAATTCCAATTCGTAGACCTCAAATATTATATTTTGAGTGCACTTTTATTCTCCTCCTAAAACTTATTTTTAGTCATATTTTATAGTTTTTTGTCATAAGGAAGAAGAGCCCACAAAGTGCCCCAAAACTTGGAGTTGACTCACCTTAAGGGTTGTAAGTAAATTCTAATCACCTATGGCACTATCCTTCTTCCTAATGAATATGGAAAAGATAGATTTTTTATTATCTAAACACCCCCTTTTCATTGTACATAGGTCCCTCACACACATTTTTCACTTTTAAGAGGATTTATCCACATTCCTATCTCCACCATTCCTTTTCCTATGTTTCTTTTTGGTGAACTTGACATTGTACATCCTAAATTCTGATTTTGAGAAATTCAAAACCCTAGATATAGGTTTGTATTAGTGTGATTTGCATTACATTTAGGGTTTAATATCACATGTTTTCATCATATAAATTCATCAAAAATAAAAAAATTTGCATTAATTTTGCATAGATCTTGCATTCTGGTTATATAAAGAGTGTCTTTCAGTCATTTAGATTCAAATTTCAATTCATATTTCATTCCAAAAGTTGTCACTTTGTTTACTATTTATCACTATTTGAACTTGCATTGAGACACCCCAAACTATAAAAATCTACAACAAAAACCATAGTCTACAACCTAAAACAACAAACTCAAATATCATACTACACGCCCAAACTTAAATTTTTTGAAACCTTGACCAAGGATTCATTCGCCCTTGGGAGAATCTATCTTAGTATAGGTAATGTTCAAATTTTGGGGAATTATTTTTTCTTTATTTTCTTCATTTTATTCTACTATTAGATCGGGGTTTCAATTTTAAAGAATAGAAAATTTTGCACTTTCTTGTATTAAGTTAAAATGGTCAAATTAAACTGTGCATTGTTTGAAATAAATATCAGCACTAAAAAGACATCACTTTCAAGAGTATTTGAATAGCATAATCAATAAATTATCATGTTTTAAATGTAAAAATTATAATTACATACTTGCATTGTGATTCATACTTTTGGGTGTTTATTATATTTATTTAGCACCTTTTCTCTATTTTGGATGCATTTTCAGTTCAATCAAACTTGTATGAGCTTCACATCTTGGTGTCCTATTACCAATACTTTAGTGATACATAGTTCAAGACTTATGCCATCTTGTGCTAGTACATCTTTCATGGATCTTAAGTTTTCTAGCTCTTTCACTCATAGTGTTGATACTAGTCAACTCATTATGGATCATAACTTTGATACCACATTTCCCATGCCTACTTTACCAACAAACAATATGAATAATATTGAAACAATGGTTTCTAATGTTCCTCAAGAGAAGCTAAAAAAATGGATCAAGCCTTAGAAAAATTTTAAACTTTTTGAGTGTTGAATACAATGTTGGTATTGCGGTTCTTGTCATAGATAACATAAGGAAGCTACTTGATAATGAAAAAGTAATATAAATTGTGTGTAGCTAGCTCATATAATTGATAATCATGTTCCTACAATGGCTAGTCATGCTCAAACTTTGGGGTACACACAAAGTCAAGGTGGAAATCAAATTCCCCCTTCTATAACCATAGCCTCTATTCCTACATATACCAACCCACATGTTACCACAACCATACAACCAACTACTAGTATCAATACAACTTGAGGTATTTATATTGGGAATCCTTATAGCTTTGTGAACTCAAATCTCATATCTCCTAATCTATAACCTCTCACAAACTTGCAATTGAATTGTCCTCCAAACACATATACACCTCTACCTTATTCACATCCATCTCAAAACACAACAAATGATTTCATCCTTAACCAATTTTTTCAAAGTGTTTCATCTCTCCGACAACAAATTTCCACATTGAACCAAAGTCAAAATATCCAACCTTCACAATATGTCAAAATAAACCCATTATCCTTTGAGATATTGAGAGCACAAATTCCACAAGGCATAGAGATTCCTATATTTGAGAAATATGGTGGTCAAGGAGATCCTATAAACCATTTTTCAGCTTATTAAACCTTATGTAGTGACTTCATCTTTGAAGATAAGATCTTGGCTAGATTTTTCCCTCGATCCTTGAAAGACACACCTTTGGAGTGGTTTTTCTCTTAACCAAATAAGTCAATTGATTCATTAAATGAACATGTTGATTCCTTCCACAACCATTTCCAAGTGCACATTTGTCCCAAGATGACATTAATTGATTTGATGACATGTAAACAAAAAGATAATGAAGAGATTATTGATTTTATAGCATGGTACCAATTTATTTACTCACAGATTCAATTTTAAGATCCCTAATTCCGACATTGAAAGAAATTTCATTGAAAATTTACAAAAAAAAAGTGCAAGACAAAGTTGGGATGATGAAATTTCTCTCCAAACATTTGTGCATGGATCTTCATGACTATCAGTATTAGTTAGTCAATGTGAGGTGAAAAATCCCTCTAACCATCCTAAAAAAATTTAATATGTGCCTTATAACAATTTCTAACCATTCAAGAAATAAAATAAGGGCTTTGTGCAAATAAATCCACCTCAAATGACTCCACATGTTGAATCTCAAGTGGCTGCCATAAAACAACAACTCCATACCAATTTAGAGAACACAATAGGGAATTTAACCCATTACCAAATACCCTTCATTGGACCATCATGTTACAAATTTTGGGTAAGAACTTAATTACCTTACCACCTATTGGAGCCCTTGATACCACTGAGACTGTACCTTTGAACTACAATGATAATGCCTTTTTTCCATTGTCATTGACAAAATGGACATGATATAGAACATTATAGGCATATTAAACATATTTTCAAAGAACTCATTGATTCTAACCATATCCAAGTTGGTGGTGTTAATGGTCAAGGAAATAAGTCCATTTCCCCACCAAACCAAAAATTACAAATCTTTACAAATCCCATGCCAAATCATAACATCTTCGTTGTGAAAACTAGTGATACTAAGAATGGTGTGATGAATGTTGACATGAATGATGATAACAAGAGTGGTAATGAATACAATATGTATACTATGTGTATTGTAGGAAAATTTAATCCTTTATATTTTCACTTTGTTTGGGAACCTCAATTAAATTGGACTTAATTATGCCTTAATAAGCCATATTTTACATCTACAAGCATAATTATTTTATTTTATTTTGAAAGGGAAACCCGACAATAATTAATGCCAACACATAATATTTTACCTTGAGCAATGTGTGTTCCGGGAATAGGCGAGTAGGACCCTTTCACCCATGGGCGAATGGGTCCTCGATAGGACTTTGAACCTAAATTGAAATTATATTTTTTGCAGTATGTCCCTAAATTAAAATTTCAGCATCGACTTGTAATGTTTATTTTTTGGAAAATTAATGATATATAGCTATAAATACAAGGTTATTTTATCAAATAAAGTCTTAGTTTTTTTCAAGAAAATTTTATTTGTAAGCATTCCTAAAGAAAATATTACAATCAAGGGCATTCAAGAGAAGATTTATCAATGATTTATTGCAACAATCATTATCTCAAGCATCATGTCAAAGTCTTCTTGCATCATGCATGTTTTCGGAGCTAACATTGTGATGTACGTTTCAAAAATTCAAGTGAAGTATTCAAGTCATATTTCAACCATCAAGATCCACATCCATTGAAGCCATTTCATGCAAGATCAAGCTCAACATTTCAAATTTCCAAAGGTTTATTCAAGGGTTTGGTGAGTTGCAACATTGTACTGTTCATTCATCTTTCCTTTCCATATCTCATTATTTAAATTCAAAGTAATTACAAAAATGAGGTTTGACCAAGGAAAAACCCCATTCACCAAAATAAAACAATTTTTCCATCTTTTGTTTGTGTTGCAGATCTTAGGTTGAAGAAGGATTGAACAAGGATTGAAGATCTCTTGAAGAGCAAGATTGGAAAAGTTGTCGAAGTTTTCAAAATTGTTTTCAATTCATATAATCTCACCTAAATATCTTATTTCCAACTTTTTGACACTAAAAACTTGGAAATAAAGATTTTGGCAACCTAATGCTATATGCTCCTTCTAGGGTTTTTCACCCAAAAGGAGATAAGATTGGTGTCAAAATGCAATGTTTACACTCAAAGAGGGATATTATATAAATGCATTATTCCTAAATGAATTAAAATAAAAACAAAGAATTAAAAAATACTATTGATTATGTATGCAAAACTAATAAATATGAAGTGTTTGAAAACACAGTGTGATATGCAGAAATGAACTAGAAACATGCACAAATGAAATTAGAACTTCATGAAATTGAACAGAGTGCACCTGGAGATAAAATTCTGATGTTGGAAGATTCTGGAATGTCTCAAAAATAATTGTTAATGACTAGTGGGACTCATTCACCACTAATGGTGAATCAATCCTTCTTATGGTAAACTTTGCTAAAACTGGTTTTCTGACTATAATGAATTGAATTATGATGAAATCACCTTTTTCTAGCCTGGAAGTGGGACTCATTCACCACTTATGGTGAATTAGTCCTCCCACAAAAATCTACAAATTCTTAAGTCAACTCTATAGGTCTAGATCTACACTTTTCTTGTCGAGTTGAATGTTGTCTCCAAGCTTGAATTAGGGTTTTTGTTGACTTGAATAGGTTTGATGAATTTTTGACCACTTTTCAACACCTATTTCTTTGAAAAATATTCCTACAAGACCTACAAACACACATGCAAAGAGGGGGGAAATGGGTAAGGGTTAGAGTATAGGGATTTTCCTTGGTCAAATCCCATTTTGGTAATCAAAACCTTGATAAAGAAATGAAATGGAATAAGAAAGGAATGATGAATAAACAACATGAAAATGTCCTAAACTCACCAAACCCTTGTTGTTGAAGTCTGAAGATGTGTTAATGGCTACTCCAAGATGCTTGATAATTGCTTGATTGAATGATGCTATGATGCTTAAGTGGATGAATGAGACTGAATTCAAGGATGTATACTTGAATGACTAGCAGAATGGGGGTTAAAATGGATAGAAAATACTTATTTATACACAATTATGCCCTAATTACCCAAAAATACATCACAAGCTGACATAAGGTCTTAATGAATACAAACTTGAAATAAATTTGAGATTATTTTGAATTTTGTGCCAAGAGGGACTCATTCACCACCTATGGAAAATGGGTCCCACTCAAGGCTTGTAAGTGGGTGTCGGGAATTAAGTTGTCTATAATGTTGCTTGTCATGTTTATATTCAAAAAAACACTTAATTAAGGGCTATAAGTGCATAACGGGGCCAAATAAAGCATAAGAAAGGTGTAATTAGTGATGACAAGCCTAGAAAAGCGTGAAAGTATGTTACAATATTTTACAACACTTTAGAATAGGACTTGATAAGGGATAAAAAGGGAATATTTGGATGAATTATAATAAGAAGAGTCTAGAAATGTGTTACAACACTTCACAACACCTTCACAAGACATCATAAAGTCTTAATAATTTGAATTTTCAAGAATTAATGTGAGTTTACAAGTCACATTATATCATTAAATCAAGGTGAAATCAAGCTAAATAAGCACAAGGAGGGAGAAAAAAAGAAAAAGTAGAAGGGTTACTTTTTTTTGTGTCCACAAAATCAAATCAAACAAAAGCTACAAATTGACATTAGAGGCTCTTGAATATTTTTTGAAATCCCTGATCAAAGACCCATTCACCCATGGGTGAATGAGTCCTAGTTTTCTTTCTGAATTTTCCTTTTGGTGACTAGTACATAGTTTCTAACCCTTCTCAAATCTGCATAAAGTTTACTCTTTCTATTTGTACTGAGCTTTAAATTGATATTTCAATTTCAAATTGGCATGATTGAGTTGATTTACAATTTTTAAATTTTCTCCCAAAAGTGTTGTTTAGGCTGATACCCCCATCCTAAATCATAAGGAAATTAGTAGATTCCCTTGTTGAATTTACTCACCTAAGGATTGTAAGTCAATTCTTTGTTTTGATCTCATTTCCTAATGAAATAAAGGAAAATAGGTCCATATTTGGTGAAAATCGCTTTCCATTCCATTCAAAAAACCTAATTCATTCTACTGAACCTCAAAATCTTGCATTAAAAACTTTCTGAATTTGGAGTCCATTTAAAATCTAGATCTAGGATTTAAATTTCTTTGCATTTCATTTCATTTATATACATCTAATTTAAGGTTCTTAAATTTCATTATTTTTCATCTCAATTAGGGTTTTATGTTTTCATTTTTCATTCTTTAAAATATGAAAAATTCAAAAAATTCATTAATTTTGTATAGTGTTTACAAAATATTGCATGATTAGTCACTTATATAAAAAAAATGAATCAAAATTTCATCTCAAATTATGTCTTTTTGCTTGTCATTTAGCATAATTTCATACTTGCATTTTGATTTTATTTGCTAGAAATATGAAACTGTAACTACCTATTTGCAACTAGAATCTGAAAACATAAACATCAACTCAAAAATCTATAATTTAATCTTTCAAAACCTTGACACAAGACCCATTTTCCCATGGGTGAATAAGGCCCTGATCAGACTTCATTTTGAATTTCTAGGAATTAAAAACCATCTATCAACATTATCTATTTATGTATTCAAGTTCTTGTTTCAATTTCTAGAAATTTTTGTTTTCGACAATTACTCACATTAAGGTTAATTGATCAATTTAAGTGCATTATAAAATCAAAATTGGAGTGAAAAGGAATAATTTTTAGATTTATGCATAGTATAATAAAACATTTACCTTATTTAAGATCTAAAAATTTGTTATCTCTTTGCATTTCAATTCATTCTTCCATCATGGGCATGTGTATAGGAAATATATGGAAGTCCTTAATATCTTTGGTAGATGTATCAACCTATGTGTTTTGTAATGATCCTAATGCACTAGAACCTAATCATGCTCAATAAAATGAATGTCCCCATGAGGTGGAAAGCTTAGGTCAAGATTAACATAGCATGCAACAATTCATACAAGACCGAGCCTTATAAAATCTTGAGAAAAATGCATCCTTTTACCCATCCATGCAACAACCAATACCACCTATAATTCCATTAACTTGGTATGTTCAACATTTTACATCCTGAAATTGACAACCCTCAGCCATCAATAATTAATGAACTTGTTAGAAACAACAATAACAATACTCTTCTATCTTATACTAATCGAGATACTAATACACACATTAAATTTTAAAGGAGAGTTATGGTCAAGGATCTAAGATCTTACGAAAACAAAGATGTGACATAACCAATGAGCATGAAGTCTTCAAATTACTAGAACAAATCCCAAATGAATATACCAAAGGACTAAAATAAAAAGATCATGCCCCCCTCCCACATATTTGGAGGAAACAAGTGTCCTCCTTCAGAATTATCAGCGAGTACTTCATAAGGATGATAGGATCATCTTAGGTCCTCCTCTTTCAAACAAACTTCAAAAAGTTAATCAAGCAAGAAATCCAATCCTTATAAAGTCAAAGAATTACCATTTTTTCATAGTAAAACAAAAATTGAGCAAAGAGTGGAACAAATTTTCCATCTAGGATTGATTTACTTGCCACCTATCAAAGAAAACAAAAGGGGTAAGAGTACAAACATGAGCTATTGTAAATTTAATTAAACACTTGGTTATTTTATTGATAAGTGTCGTGCCTTAAAGGGACTCATCAGTAAATTTGAATTATTTCCACAGGACTATGTTGGCATAACCCTTTATAATTAATTGTTTTTCTCCTTTGCATGTGATACTTGTAGAATCATAACATGCTCACAATTACATGTTTTACATCTATTGAAAATATTTTCTATATTACAAGGAGACCATTCTCATCACTCACCTTAGCTCATCCTTGTCTTTTACTTAGTGGGGGAAAGGATTTATTAATCCTTGTCCTACTATGACACTTGTCATTTTACATTTGGCTAGTTATCAATCTTTTTCATATGATGAACAAGATTGGGATGTGGATAACTTGTTATAGGTTGACTCACATGTGCTTTACTAGTCTTTTATTTGTCTTTTTTTCATGTTCTTTGTATGATTTCATGTGCATAATGTGATCCCACATATTTCTCTATTTGATATGTCTTTATTTTCATTCGTCTATTTATACCTATGTTATTTTATATTTCGTAAACCTTTATCTTTTCTTTTATCTTATGTTTTCCTTTCGGGGATGATGCAAGGCATCAAGACATTTAGGTATCTTCCATGTTGACCCAAATTTTTTTATTTTTTTTTCACTCTCTATGTTTCATTCTTCCCATTCTATGAGTATTTGGGGAATGATGATGTTTCTAAGCTCTATAATATCATTGTACCAAAGACATACGTTGACCCCAAATCCATCGATCCCGTATGTGTTTGGGATTTTATTTGAGGGAAACCATTTTTCATGGTGTAGCATAATTTGGAAACATATGTTTGACATAGGAATTTCCAAATAATATATCATGTATTCTTGAGAATTTATCATTTTCTACTTTAAAGTAATTTCTCACAGCATGGTGTTTAGAAATTTATTTAAAGTGGAGGCACATTGCCATGTTATTATTTTGACATTCTTGACTATTACTTAAGTTTCAAAGTGTCGTCTTCTTACTTCATGTGATATGTCTTCTTGGTGGTGTAATTGGGTTTGATGTACTTCAAGAGCATGACATTTTTGATCATATGAAATTCCTTTTACTGGTGATGCTATAGATTGCATTCCCTAAGTTACGAATCTTATATCCTCGACTTTTCCTCTCTTGGAGAAATTAGGCTTGATGTTCCTTAAGAGGATACCTTTCATGAACTAAGAAAAATTCATTTGAATATGTCTTATTATATTTGCATGTTTTTTCATGAGTGCCTATCATAATGTAGGTTACTAGCCTTGTGAAGCTAAAAGTTACAACCCTTTGTCATGGCCACCAAGCATAACATACATTGCTTGCTAGTAGAGCTCTATGTTGTTCATGAGTTCTTAGAATAACGTAGTTTACTAGCCTTATGAAGCCCTAAGTTCATATTGGGTGGAACCGTATCAAAGTTATCAGAAGGTATAACTTTGGTATGGTTAGCTAGCCACTTTCTGGGGGCTCACCTAGTGGACAACAAATTTCACTAGCTCGTGTGAGCATATTATTGTTTTCATAGTGGACAACATGTTTCACTTGTAAAGTTTTTTGGACAAATATCTAAGGCTTTCTCCACATCTAGTTGGAAAAATAGTCGAGGCTTGATCCACCCCTTTTTCTTTTTCTTTTTTTTCTTTCTTTAAGTCTTTGACATTGTATGATTGAGTATTTTGTCATTGCTACTGCATATAGGCATGTGTTTCCTTTTTCCTTCATTGGTTTTGACATGAGATCTTAGATCTTTCAGGCTTGATCATCCTGCTTGACCATTTTTGTCTTATCTTTCCAACAATTATACAATTAGACCTCTCTTGATTGTCTACTTTAGTGTGAGTTTATAGTTTAGGAATATGCACTCTTTTACATTTTCACACTTTGTTCAGGCCCTTCAATTAAATTATATTAAATTATGTCTTAATAAGCCTTATTTTACATCTACAAGCCTAATAAATTACATTTTCCAAAGGGGAAACCCGATAATAATTAATGCCAAAACATAACACTTTACCTTGAGAAATGTGTGTTCTATGAATAGGTTCTTGGGACCCATTTTTCCATGGGTGAATGGGTCCTCCCTAGGCCTTTGAACCTAAATTTAAATTATGTTTTTGGTGGTATTTTATGTCCCTAAATTCAAATTTCAATTCTAGCTTGTAATGTTTAATTTTCAGTAAATTAAGGATACATACATATAAATACAAGGTTATTTTATGAAATGAAGTCTAACTTTATGTGCAAGAATTCTTAAGTAAAATAGTATGATCAGGGGCATTCAAGAGAAGATTTATCAATGATTTATTGCAGCAATCAAGATCTCAAGCATCATGTCAAAGTCTTCTTGCTTCATGCATGTTTTTGGAGCTAACATTGTAATGTGAGTTTCAAAGATTCAATTTAAGCATTCAATTCATATTTTAAGCATCAAGATCCACATCCTTTGAAGCTACTTCATTCAAGATCAAGCTCAAAATTTGAAATTTCCAAAGGTTTATTCAAGGGTTTGGTGAGTTACAACATTGTATTGTTCATTCATCATTCCTTTCCATATCTCATTATTCTAATTCAAGGTTTAATTACCCAAATGAGGTTTGACAAAGGAAAACCCCCATTCACCAAAAAAAAAAAATCCCTCTTGTGTTTGTGTTGTAGATCTTAGGTTGAAAAGGGATTGAAGATCTCTGGAAGAGAAAGATCAGAAAAGTTGTCAAAATTGTTGTCAATTCACAAAAGCTCACCTATAGATTTGATTTTTGAGTTTCTGACACTGAAACCTAGATCAAACAAAATCTATAGACTGACATCAGAGACTCCCAAAATTGTTTGAAATCCTTGATCAAAGACCCACTCACCCATGGTCGAATGAGTCCTAATTTTCCTTTCAAAACTACCTTTTGGTGACTGGTACATAGTGTTTAACCCATCTTAGATCTATAGAATATTTACTATTTCCTTTTTATTGAGCTTTAAATTGATGTTTCCTATTTGAATTGGTGTGATTTAGTTGATTTACTATTTTTATTTTTTCTCCCAAAAGTATTGTTCAAGTTGATACCCTCATCCTCAATCATAAGGAAATCAGTAGATTCCCTCATTGATTTGACTCATCCAAGGTTGTAATTCAATTCCTTATGTGAATCTCATTTCCTAATGAAATAAAGGAAAATGGGTCCATATTTGGTGAACCACCCTTTCCATTACATTCAAATACCTTATTTTTCATTGTTTTACTATGGTTGGATTCATTGGCGTTCAACCTCCTAAGGGCCAAAAGAACTTGTCTATGGAAATTTATTTGTCACAAAATGAAATAATTAAACATGGAATTGATGGTCCTATTTACATTGCTGGAAGAATCAATGACAAGCCTACTAATGAGATATTAATTGATCCCATGTGTGTAGAGAATGCGATCATCGAGGAATTCTTATTTGTGTATGAAATTTATCAAGACTCTTATGAAAAATCAAAAGCATGGATCAAACACATAATGTATTTCCATTCCCTATGATAGGTTTGATCACTCTTCCTTTAATGGTTGGACCAAAGAAATTGAATGTCTCATTCTTCATTATCCCATGGTTTGACCAATTATATGTCAAGCTTAGTTATCCATGGCTACGCTACATTAATTCCATCATGTCAGTAGTGGATAAATTCTTAAAATTTCCATTTGGAAATGATATCTTTACTATGCATCATTGTGGCTTTAATCCCATTGAAAGGTGGAAAATTGTTTTGTTTTCCTTTTCTAGGGTTTAGGACCTAGAAGGACAATTTTCACTAACTTTCACTCAAGAACAAACCCTTGAGATATTAATGCAAATGATAAAGAGATCTTGCAAGAGGGTTGTTCTAGGGGCTGAATGCAAACTAATAAGGGGTTCACCACCAAGTTTAGGCTTGGAAAAGACAATGAAATGCAAGATGAAATGAAAAAACCTAATATGATGCAAACTTGATTTAAATGACCTAGAAAGGAAAGTAAAGAAAAACAAAAAGATGCAAGATAGAAGGTGTGCACCTGTGATGTAGAGGAAGGACAAATCTCAACAAACTTGATTGTATTCAAAGGAATTTCGTTAATGACTTCAGAGGTAGCAACCTAAGGGGCATCTTAGTACACTTTGTCATAGTTGATGACTTGGTTTTTTATAATTTTCAAATAAAAGAAACACATCAATACAAGGTAGGAGAACACAAAATCATGGGACCACATTGTTTCAATACCCTTTACCACATTTATTGACTCCATGCAACAAGTAACAATGTTACAATGGCTTGTAATTATCAATAGCAATGACCAACATTACAACAAGAAAGATATAGTGGAAAATGGAGCTATAGGGATTATTTTAGACTTGTTCAGCCACAAAATTAAAGTGCTCAAACCTTTAGGGCTCAACCTTATATGAAAGACATTCCAACAAAATGTAAATTACTATCCCAAGCATGTTTTCAACATGAAATTCCAACCAATGAAGGAAAAAAATGTGCTAATTGGATCCTTAGCATTCAAAGCCTCTCAAAATATTGTCACAGCCTTAATTAGACCCAAAATTGAGACACAGTGCAAGAACTTTAACTCAAACACACATAACCTAGGTTTTAGACTATAAAATCATATAAAATACAACAAACTATCCTCTATTTCTCCTTCCCACGTGAAAATGGAGACCCAAAACCTTGAATGCATGATAAAAACATCAAAAAAAAAATTACTACATGTTTTCATCATTTTCTCATGGTGGGAACTCGAGATTTTTCATTTTCCTTTGTCAACTAGAACCCTAGGTATGGTTTAGACTAGTTTCAGTAAAAATGCAATAACTTTCAAAATACCAAATGAAATCTAGTGATACAAAAACCAAAAGAAAGTAGATTCACATATCTACATTATTCAATTAATTTCAGATCAATTCATGATCCATAGAAGCCGTAGCAAGTGACATAAAATGACTGCAACGTTGGAAAACCATAGAAAAAAAGTAGTTTTAAGAAAAATGCAATAACTTTTAAAATACTTGATGAAATTTGATGCCACAAAAATAAAAATAAATTAGATTCACATAGAAACACGTTAAAATTGGTTTCAAATCAATCCAAGGACTATATAGTCCATACAAAGAGACAAAAAAATGTTTGGAACGTTGAAATCATAGGAAAAGCTTGTTTCCATTCACGAAAACTCCAAAACTCAATGATCTTCACCTATATCCAACCCTTGAGGGTACATGCATACATTACTAATTGCTTCTAATAGTTTTTAAAATTTCTTTATTTCCATGTAACTATTTTCTTTCCTTTTTTGTCACTTTTCCAAAGTTGAATGACAACTTTTTTGAGCAAAAATGGCAAGTTTTATATTCTAAAACCAATAACCCTCAATACTTCAAAAATGGATTAATATGATCCTACATAGTCCTAAATGAATTATTAAACACCAAAAGAAACAAATAGCCCAAAAACCAAAAATGACACAAAGGCATGTTTATGAGGTCCTGGTGACCCTGCACCATACACCCAAGGGAAAGAAAACTCAAGTCCCACTTGAGTGCAGGTCTGCATTTGTATATTCATGTTTGAGAATATCGGATTCGAATATCTAAGTAGCATCTTCTATAGGAAGACCCCTCCATTTGACCAAATATTGAAGATATGTTGTGTTCCTTGTCTTCTTGAGTTCCTTGGTATGAAGGATGCACTCCAACTCTAAAGGCTTGTTGGGAGAAAGGTCTTTGATCAATTATTCATATTCAAATGCTTGGGAACCTACTTCATTACCTACAACAACATTCCCTTTGAAAGGGTACAAATCAAAAACTAAATCTTCAACCTAGAAATCAACTACTCTTCTACTCTCAATTTCCCTTTGCTTGCATCTGTTAACTCCAATTTTTAGTTGCTCCCTACCTTGTTGATGGAGTCATTGCATTGTAATAGAAATTTCCTCTCTTTTAGTAATTTCTAGATCCCCATTAGAATGTATTCATTGGTAGATTTTTGAAGACCATGCTCTTGAATCTTGACAAAGGTAGGTTCTGAAAATGATTCACCAACATAAGTTATTTCCCTTCCATCCAATTGATGTGCATCATAACTGTCTTTAAAAAACCATGGTTCACATTCAACTAAAAAAGTGTCCAAAGGGAGTTCAACAATCCTTTGTTCCAAACTTGGCTACATTTTGACCTTAGGTATTTCACTCTGCCCCTTACCATCTAATTGAGAATCCACATCCAAAAGTTTATGTTGCCATTCCACATCCAAAAGGTTATGTTGCCTTGATTTACACCTCTGTTACTGCTACTCAAATTGTGAAAAGACTCCTACATTGCAGCCATGTAATGTTTTCCACACTTATCCAATGATCCTCTCAACATGTCAACTGTTGGTTGAAGGGGCTCGGTCTGAAATTCAACATCATAAACTTTGTCTCCCAAATCTGAAATTTTTAGTTCTACCTTCTCTATGGAATTCACACAATGAATGGCCTTCTTCCTTTCCCTATCTATATCAATCAGAACATCTTGTATTGGGTTGAATTCATTACATTCACCAAATTTCTTAGATAATGGAGAGATAACTTGGGTTGTGTCTTCATGTGCCAATTGCAAATACTTAGCATCTCTAACTAAACTGAAAGATTTTCCTTCCCATTCTAGCAATGCTATATGAGGACTGATACCTCTCCTTGGGATGTCATCTACCATTAAATCAACATGCTCCTATAAAAAATCTTGGACCTCCAATGGTAACTTATCAACCCTAGTTGTTGTCATAATTGTCCTAGGTCTATTTATGCTTGCAAATCCCTTATTCTCCTTTTCTATGGTTTTTACAAAATCTGTCTTACTTACCAACATTACACTAGATCCCACTTGTTGTTCTTGGCTTTCCTCTTTGAAAGACCTTTCCAAAGTGTCAGATACCCCATCATTCTCTATGGCATAGGTTTTTTTCCTACCATCATGGACTACCTTCCTATTATATTTCCATGGTCTACCTAGTAACATATGCCAAAAATCCATGGGAATAATTCCACACAATACTTTTTCCTTGCATCCCCCTATGTGGAATTCTACCCAACTTTTCTCATTCACTAACAATTGTTGCCCTCTGCTTAACCAAGAAACCTTGTATGGAGTGGCATGAGGCAAGCTTTGCAAGCTTTGCAACTTTAACTTGTCTATCATTTCAAGTGAAACTAAATTATCAGTACTTCTAGAATCAACAACAACTCTACAACATTTACATTGGATTTTGCATACAGTCTTGAAGAGTTACTTCCTCTATGGTGGTTCCTTCTCCATGGGAAATTTGATCAAGGTTCTTGTCCTCAACAAGGACTCTCCAACTTCTAGTTCTACATTTTATGATGGTGAATTAAAACTTTCAACATCATCTTCACCTTCTGCAATCTGATTTCTTCTCTCACCCTTAAAATAAGTAGATGGTTTCTCCTCAGTGCATTGCCATGCTTGATGGCCTACAAATTTATTTCATTTGTAACACTTTCTAGTAAATCCACTTGAGCCTCCTCTATTACCAAATCTACCTCTAGAATTCATCTTCTTCCTCTAAAGATTCCCCTTGAATATAATGTATATTCTTGTGAGTTACTTGTCTCTCCTTGAGACCTTTGGAACTATCCTCTACTAGAAAAGGTACCTCTTCCTCTGAAATTTGTCCTTCCCCTACCTCTACTTTTCTTCTCTTGTCTCCTTTTCAACTTGTCTTCAGCCTTTATGGCCAACTGATAGTACTCTTCTACTATTCTTGGACTTGTGAGACTGAGTTTATCTTGTAGGCTAAACCTTAGCCCATTCAAATACCTTGCAACTTTGTCAACATCTTCTTCCATGTGTCTTGACCTAATGCTTAGTCTATATAACTCTTATGTGTAGGTATTCACATCCATGTCCTTTTGTTTTAAATTTTACAACCTTATATATATCTAGATGGCATAATCACTAGGTAAGAATTTACCTTTCAATTCTTTAACCATTCTATCCCAAGATGTGATCTTTTCCTTACCATTCTTCTTTCTCTCTTCTTCTACATAATCCCACCATAGGGATGCATGTCCTCTTAGTTTTGTTCTTTCCAATTTAACTTGCTTCCCCTCAGGTATCTCTTCCAACTCAAAATACTAATCTAATTCTCCTATCCAATCTAGGAGTTCTTCTCCACTTGGACTTCATGAATATATTGGAAGTTCTATTTTTACCTTGGAACCATCATTCTTAACTTCCTTTAACAATCTCTCCAACTTCTTCTCTTGAACATCTCTTTCTTCCTCATGTTCTTCTTCTTCTTGGTCACTCAAATTCCCTGTGACCACTCCTCTTCTCTAGTTGGTCCCAAATGATTTGAGTGTTGCATCAAGGCTATCCTTTATGGCTCTCAATTTTGGGGCAAGAGCATCTTTCACCTCTGTGATTATTCTTTCCACATTAAACTTAGGAGCCATCTTGGCCTAACTTCAAATCAACTTATTTATACTCTCTTATTGATCTTCCTTGCTTTCATACCAATTTTTATGCAAAGGAAGGACAAAACTTAACAAACTTGACTATATTAAAATGCATTCTCATAATGACTTTAGAGGTAGCAACCTAAGGGGAATCTTAGTACACCTTGTCATAGTTGATGACTTGGTTTTTAGAATGTTAAAAAAAAATAAACACATCAATACAAGATAGGACAACAAAAAATCATGGGACTGCACTATTTCAACACCCTTTACCACATTTATTGACTCCATGCAACATGTCACAATTTTATCACCCCAAAAATTGCTTGTACTTATCAATAGTAATGAATAACATTACAACAAGAAATAAATAGTGGGAACATGGAGCTATAGGGATTATTTCAGACATTTTTAGCCACAAAATGAAAGTGCTCAAACCTTTAGGACTCAAAATTATATGAAAGAGATTCTAACAAACTGTACATTGTTGTCCCAAGGATGTTTTCAACATGAAATTCCAACCAATGAAGTAAAATAACATTCCAATTTGATCCTTGGAATTCACAAACACTAAATAGCTTGTCACAACCTTCATTAGAACCAAACTTGAGAGATAGCGTAAGAACTTTAAATCAAACACACATAACCTATGTTTTAGACTCTAAAATGATATTAAATGCAACAAAATTTCCTCTAGTTCTCCTTCCCACATGCTAATCAAGACCCAAAACCTTGAATGCATGATAAACACATAAAAAATAATTGCATACAATATTTTGTCATTTTCTCATGGTGGGAATTCGAGATTTTGCATTTTCCTTTGTTGACTAGAACCCTAGGTAGTGTTTAGACTAGTTTCAGTAAAAATGCAATAACATTCAAAATGCTTGATGAAATCTAGTGCTACAAAAAAAAAAGTAGATTCAAATATCTACACTATTCAATCAATTTAAGATCAATGCATGAGCCATAGAAGTTGTACAAAGTGACAGAAAATGACAACACTGTTGGAAAATCACAAAAAAAACTAGTTTTAGGAAAAAAAGCAATAACTTTTAAAAATTGATGAAATTGGATATCACAAATAGAAAAATAAAATAAATTCACATAGAAACACAATACAATTGGTTTGAGATCAATCCATGGACCGTACAACCCATACAAAGAGACAAAAAATGACTACTATGTTGAAATCGCAGGAAAAGCTTGTTTTTCGTTCAAAAAAAAACTCCAAAAATAAATTCTGTTCTCCTCTATCCAACCCTTGAGGGTACATGAATACATTCATTATCACTTCTAATAGTTTAATGTTTCTTTCTTTCCATGTAACTGATTTCTTACCTTTTTTCCACTTTGCCAAAGTTGCATGACAACTTTTTTGAGCAAAAGTGGCAATTTCTACATTTTAAAACCAATGACCCTCAATACTTAAAAAATGGATTAATATGATCCTACATAGTCCTAAATTAATTTATTAAATTCCAAAACACACAAATATCCCTAAAACCAAAAGTGACACAAAGACATGCTTATGAGGTCCTGGTGACCTTGCACCAACCTATAAATTTGGAATGATTGGAAGGAGCTCTTAAGCACTATAAAATTTGACTTTAATTATTTCTAGGACCCAATCACCAAGTTGGGAAAGTTAGTCCAAAAATAGGGTTTCTATTGGGGAACATGAATCTTCCAAATGGGTATCTAAATCTACAAAAATCTAAATTTTGACTAAAATTGGAACTCATTCACGAGAAGTGTAAAATCAGTCTAGTTAGGATTTTCTAAAGATTCAAAGTCTAATCCTACACTTCTCTATCTACTCTATCCTTCTTGATTGATTTTCAGATCCAAAACCCTAATTTGCAGCCTATAGGTCTTCTCCAATATTCTTCAATACTTGATGACAACTTTGACAACTTTGAATGACATGAAAACTATTCTCCAATCTTGCTCCTTAAGAAATTTGCAACCTAGACCTACAAATCACACACAAAGGAGAGGGAAATTTTTTTTTGGGTTAGTGGATAGGGGTTTTCCTTGGTCAAACTCCTTGTTGGTAATGAAACCTTGAAATAGAATGAAATATGAATGGGGAATGATGAATATATAAAATGTGATGTTGCAACTAACAAAACCCTAGCAATAAGATGCTGCAAACATGCATGCAATGGATCTAATGGATATGGATCTTGAATCTTGCTTGAATGTGATAGATATTGAATGAAATTTTTGCTTGAATCACAAAACCCTACATCACAATTGTTAGCTCAAAAAAAATGATGATGCATGAAATCCTTGACATGATGCTTGATTCTTGAATGTTTCTCTAAAATGCTTGATAATATTCCCTTGAATGCTCTTCAAAAAACTTCAATGCTCTTGTGAACTCAAGGTTGCTATAAGGATGAATACTTGAATGCTTGAGGGTGAAAATGAGAGAAATAACCTTGTATTTATATTCAATTATGCAAGAATTCCCAAAATTAAAACACTACAAGATCACATCAGACCTAGGAGGATAAAATCCCACTAGAAAATTGAATTAATTTTTATTTTGGACCACACAGGACTCATTCAACCAAGGTGGTGAATGAGTCCCATTAAGCTTAAATTTTGGGATTATTTTAAACAAAGCTTAGAAATGTGTGAAACTAGATTTGGGACCAAAAAATCTAGGTAAGACTCATTTTACCAAGGTGGCGAATGAGTCCCAAATCACTAAATTTAGGCCATTCAAGCTTGAAACACTTGAATTATGATTGGGTAATGATTTGTGTCAATATTACACTTGAAATGATGCATTAAATGAGGCTTGTGGATGCAAAATAAGGCCAATTAAATCATAAGAAAGGCATTTTATTAATGAAAAGCCTAGAAAAGTGAGAAAGTGTGTTACAACTTTCACAACACTTTAAAATAAGGTAGGATTAAGGTTTATTTTTATTAAAAATAGGTTTATTAGGTGTAATTAATTAATAAGACCTTATAAAAGTGTGAAAGTGAGTTACAACACTTTAGCATGGTATCGTTTATGTTCCTTATGTAACAAGGGCCCAAGACCTAATGTAAATGTTTCAACCACAATACAACACTAAATCAAGGAAACATTAGGCTCAACTCAACAAGGAGAGACCAAACAAGTGTGAAAAAGTCCCTGATGACATCTTTTGGCACTACATTTAGTCCCCACTTTAATGAGAGGATGAAATTTCTTGAAACTCACACTAAAGTAGACAAACTCACATCAAGAGGGGTCCATGTGTACCAATTCTAGTAATATGGGATGACAAAAATCAAGAGGGGTGATCAAGATCCCATGACAAACCAACATAGGAACAAAAGTATGCACATGAGAATTATATAAAGAGAAAAAAAAATAATAGTTCTTGTATACACTACCAAAGAGGAAAAAGAGAAAAGGTAAATACATAAAAGAGTCAGTTAAAGCTTCAACCATTTGTCCATTGTGATATGGTTTAGATCTAGGTTGTTTGTTCGAAAATTGAAATCTCACTTTGGGGCAATGAAACACTTGGCTCTCTACTAGGTGAGGATCCCAAAGAGGTGAGACACATACACACATGGCTAGTATGTACTCAGACTCACATGCGAGTGGCTATGGGGAAAGTCATGCCTTGGTTGGGCTTCCCATTCAAACCATACCAAAGTTATTCCTCCTAATAACTTTAATAAGGTGCCACACAAAAAATGGTTTTCAAGATTCATGAGGCAAGCAAAAATTCATATGCTTGGAGAAAATGAATAAATAAGATGGCTTTATAGACATGCAAGTTGTGTTATGCAAGGTGGCCATATAACTGCAAATTCAAAATACAAAATAGAGAACATTCGAAAGAGTCTTGCTTAATCCATGTGAGGTCTTTAACTTAGGGAACATTGTGCCTAATGTCTCTAAGAGAGGACCAATCAAAGAATAGAAAAATCACAACTTAGGGGATACAGTTTGTCACATCAAGCCACTAAGAGGAATGTAATATGCTAAGATAGATCACACTCTTGAAGGACACCATACCCAATGTCATCCACAAAGTGAAAGATGCATCGTATAAAGTAAGAAGACTGAACCATGAACCATGAGAAAGAAAAATACAAAAGAATAATTCCAATGTATGCCCCCACTTTAAGGAAAATGCTAAACACCATGTTGTGACCAATTAATTTGAAGTAGAAAATGATAAATGCAAACAATATGGAAGACATGAGAGCCAACTTGGAAAGCCCTATGCCAAGTCATATGTTTCCAACTAAATCAATGTCATGTGAAAGAAAAGAAAAGAGAGGGGTTGCCCCCAAAATGAAAAAAACCAAACAAATAAGGGATCTATGGATTTTTGATTAGTATGTTATTGTTGCAATGTTTTTAAAGAGATTAGAACTATCATCATTCCCTAAATACACATAGAACTAAAAGAATGACACAAAGAGAGCAAAATAAATGCATGGAAGAGACATGAATGCCTTGATGCCTTGTGTCCTCCCCAAAAGGAAAAAACAAGAAAAATGAAAAAGAGATAAAGAAAAAGTAAAGGAAAATCCTTTTGGGTCAACATGGAAGAGACATGAATGTCTTGATGCCTTGCATCATCCCCAAAAGGAAAACACAAGATGAAAGATAAAAAAGAAAAGATGTATGAAATAGAGAAGAATGAAGGTACACATAAAGGAATGCCACAAAAAGAGAGACAACAATAAACAAAATGTCATGAGGGATCACATTACGCACATGAAATCACATAAAAGAAAAGGAAAGATGCAAAAGGCTACTAAGGCACATACGGGTCAAGCTATGAGTAGGTCGTCGGCATCCCAATGATGTTCCTTGTATACCAAGAGTGGAAAACTAGCTAAAGGGACAATAGCAAGTGTTAAACTAGGGTCATTACTAAAATCAACACTCTTTTTAGGAGAGTTGTTGTTTAAGCTTATGGAAGAGGAAAACAATGTATTCAGTACATTATTCACCTCTTTATTAATTTTAGCAACTTCCTCTTTGTCATCCAAGTTAATCACAACAAGACGTTGAATGATAATGTCCATGGAAGAGTTCAACTCTTGTTTTTGTTGTTGTATTGGATTTTTTTGTTTCAGGGTGAGAGTAGGGTCATCATGCATTTCTTCACTCAAGTTTGGATTTGGATTCTCTTTGTTTAATTCTTCATGTAACCTATGATTAAGGGCATGATGTCTATGCCTATGCTCTCTAGCACCTCTATTTCTTTAACTTCAATTTTTAAGTTGTGTTTTTGTAGGAGTGGGTTGATCAACCATAGCTTTCTTTTCTTCCCTAAGGGGAGGAATGAAAGGAACCATGAGAGGTTTTTCAACCACTTTCTCTTTGACTTTGTAAACTTGTTTTATTTTAGGATGTGTGATGGGGTTGTGTTTAGTGTGTCTTGGTCTTTTGTAGGAGGTAGGTGAAGGTTTTGTCTTAGGTTGGTCTTCTTTGTTTGGAATTTCTTTAGGATCAATCATGGTTTCATCTATGATGGTAGGCTTGGTGGTGGGTGGGGACATGTTTCAAAGGGATAGTTCTACTATCTTATTTGCCTTGAACTTTTGATAAGATAAGAAAAATAATTCTTCTCATGGTTTTATAGGTTCTATAGGCTCGAGCAAAAATAAATCAAAGGAAAGTATCCTTTGGAGGACAAAGGGTTAAAGCCACTATGGTGGAAAGTGAATATTTCATTTTCAAATGGAAACTTTAAGCATTTATGTACAACTAAAGGGACTACATTCATGAAGTCAAGCCATGGATAACTGAGCTTCACATGAAATTAGTCTGATTGTGGGATGATGGAAAATGGGATGTCTAATGTTTTTAGTCCTATTTGCAATGGTAGGGTGATTGATCCCATCATAGGGAAAAAAAACCATTAGCATCTTGATCCATGCTTTCAATTTATCATATATATCTTGGTAGAGTTCATACATAAGTAAGAATTCATTAGTGATCACATTCTCTCCACAAGCAGGATCTATTAATATCCCATTAGTGGGATTATCATAGATATGTCCAACTATGTAAAGAGGACCATCAAGTTCATATTTAAGTATGTCATTTTGTGAGAAAGAAATATCAAGAGGTTTTTTAGGTTGGCCCTTACAATGTTGAATTTCAACCAATGCAACCAAACCATCAAAAGGATTTTGTTCTTGTTGATCAGTATCCATAGGAATTTGTTGAGTTGTATCTATGTGCTCATCATCCATGAGAACATTCATTACATCAATATTTGTTGTTTCACTAGCTTTGAAAAATGAAATACTATGTTTTGGCATGGGGTTGGTAAAAATTTGTAAGTTTTGGTTAGGAGAGAAATGAACTCATTTCCTTGATAACTAACACTTCCAATGGAAAGATGACTGGAATCAATGAGGTCTTGCATGAGATATTTAAGACACTTGCAATGTTTTATATCATGTCCATTTGTTTAGTGATAATGGCAATAAGCATTTTATCTAATCTCGGTGGTAAAGGCTTATTGAGATTGGGTGTTTTGACGGGAGGCAAGGTAATCATTTATTGTTCTAAAAGTTGGGACATTGTATTATGAATGGTATCAGGCAAGGGAGTGAATTGTCTTTTTGGGTCCCCATAGCTATTTGGTTATTTACATTCTGAGTCGCTTGTTGAGGGGGATTAAATGGAAGGAACCCTTTGTTCTATTTTCTAAAAGGTTGAGAATTGTTTTGGTTTATGGTTTGGATTTCTTAGTTCGGCTAGAAATGGATTTTGCTTCTTGACTACTAACCGAGTTTTGATAATCATGGAGGGCAGTACACAAGTGCATGAAGGATAGGAATTCCATCATGTTGAGATTATCTTCAATCTTGCTTTGCAAAATTTCTATGAAAATCTTTTGAAGATGAGGGTCGGGGACCTTGACAAATAAAATAAGTTATCTTTTTGTCTTCTTTTTTCTTACATCTCATCAAATTGGCCAAGGTCATATTAGGAGTCATATGCACTTGGAAATGATTTATAAATGCCTCAACAAGTTCATTTAATGAACAAATTGAGTAGTTTGGTAAAGAAGAAAACCATTCCAACATAGCATCCTTCAACGACCTAGGAAAAAGCTCAACCAAAAGTTTATCATCAAGGAAAAAGTCACTAAATAAGGTAGTATAAGCATTAACATGGTTAGAAGGATCTCCCTTTCCTCCATATTTCTCAAATCGAGGCACCTGGCATCAGTGTTTGCAATATCTCCAAGGACAATGGACTACTTTTGACATAATATGTAGGTGGGTCATTTTGATTTTGGTTGATGGTGGATACTTGATTTTGAAGGGATGCTAGTGGAAATAACCAAGGAAGGAATCACATTACTAATTGGTTGCATTGTTGTTGTGACTTGAGGATTGGTATCCAGGTAGGTATTGAGGAAATTGTTGTGGGAGGAGGAATTTGAGTTCCTCCTTGGCTTGTGACTAGTGGTTGAGGTGAGATGTTTTCCATAGATTTGAGCTATGTTTTTCACAAGGTTTAGTCCATCTCCACTTTCAAGCATGTGATGAATGTTGTCTATATTAGGGATGGTAGTAATTGAAATGTTGTCATGTTGCACTTGATGTTGTAGGTTTTCTAAGTCTTCATGAATGTGAATTATTTTTTCTTGTGGGACATTACCATTCCTTGTTTCAACTTGCATCACACTACCTGAAGTTAAAGAGTTGTTAAGGGTGTGATCCATACCTAGTGTACTAGTGTCAATACTAGGTGTAAAAGAGCTTGATAACCCAAAATCCACAATAATTGTGCTATCGCAGGATGACATGAGTCTCAAACTTCATCTCACTATATTATTAGCAATAGGAACTAAATGCAATGTGAATGGAAATGAAATATAAGCTAAGAACAATTAAATGCTTATAACAAAATTTTTTGAAACTTAAATAGAAAGATATAAACAACAAATAGAAACTCAAAAAGAGAACTTTAAATGCTATAAAATTCAATTTAGAATATGTAGAGGGATTGATTCACCCAAGGTGGCGAATGATTTCCAGTACGGATTTTTTCAAAAATTTCAAAAATTTATAAATGAATTTTATGCTTTTTATGTTTTATGATCTATATCTTGGATGCAAATGCAAATTTTGTTTGTTTTTTAGTGAAACTAGATGCAAAAATGAAAACTATATGAGCTTTCACTAATGCAAAATTAGGAACCCTAGAATGCCAATTAACTAATGCAAACCCTAATGCAATGTTAATGCAAGCCAAATCTAGGATGATGATGCACTCCCAATAAGAATTATGATGTTCTAAATGCAATCTCACCAAAATTAAAGGTGGAAAATTGTTTTCTTTTCCCCTTTTAGGGTTTAGGACCTAAAAGGACAATTTTCACTAACTTTCACTCAAGAAAAAACCCTTGAGATCTCAATGCAAAGGAGAAAGATATCTTGCAAGAGGGTTGTTCTAGGGGTTGAATGCAAACTAATAATGGGTTCACCATCAAGTTTAGACTTGGAAAAGATGACGAAATGCAAGATGAAATGAAAAACCCTAATATGATGCAAAATTGATTTAAAAAACCTTGAAATGCAAGTAAAGGAAAACAAAAAGATGCAAGATAGAAGGTGTGCACCTATAAATCTAGAAATGATTGGAAGGAGCTCTGAAACATTGGAAAAATCTAACTTGAATGCTGACTAGGACACATTCACCAAGCTGGGTGAATCGGTCCAAAAACTAGGTTTCTATATGGAAACATGAATCTGCCAAATGGGTATCCAAATATGCAAATATCTAAATTTTCACTAAAAATGAGAATCATTCACCAAAACTGGCTAATCAGTCTAGTTAGGATTTTCTAAATCTTCAAAATTTGATACTGCTCTTCTTTGTCTACTCTATCCTTCCTGATTGATTTCCAGATCTAAAACCTTGAGTTGCAACCTGTAGGTCTTCTCTAATGTTCTTCAAGACTTGATGAAAACTTTGACAACTTTGAATAACTTGAAAACTCTTCTCAAATATTGCTCCTAAATAAATTTGCAACCTAGACCTATAAATCACACACAAAGGAGAGGGAAAAATGTTTTTGGGTTAGTGGATAGGGGTTTTCCTTGGTGAAACCACTTGTTGGTGATAAAACCTTGAAATAGAATGAAATATGAATGGAGAATGATGAACGAGCAAAATGTGGTGTTGCAACTCACCAAATCCTAGCAATAAGATGCTACAAACATGTATGCAATGGCTCCAATGGATGTCGATCTTGACTCTTGCTTGAATGTGATAGATCTTGAATGAAATTCTTGCTTGAATCACAAGACCCTACATCATAATTGTTAGCTCAAAAATAAACATGATGCATAAAGTAATTGAAATGATCCTTGATGCTTGAATGCTACTCTAAAATGCTTGATAATCTTCCCTTGAATTCCCTTGAATAGACTTGAATTCTCTTGTGAACTCAAACTTTCTATAAGGATGAATACTTGAGTTCTTGGGGGTTAAAATGAGAGAAAGAAACTAGTATTGACAATCAATTATACAAGAATTCTTGAAATTACAACACTACAATCCTAAATAAAATCTAGGAGGATAAAATTATACTAGAAATTTGAATTAATTTTGGTTTTGGGCCACACAGGACTCATTCACCCAAGGTGGTGAATGAGTCCCACCAAGCCAAAATTTTGGGACTATTCTTAAAAATTCTTAGAAATGTGTGAAACCAGGTTTGGGACCCAAAAATATAGGTGGGAATCACTTTCCCAAGGTGGTGAATGAGTCCTAGATCATTAAATCTACACCATTCAAGCTTGAAACACCTGAATTATGATTGGGTAAGGATTTTTGTTAGGATTATCCTCAAAAAGATGCATTAAATGAGGCTTGTGGATGCAAAATAAGACCACTTAAAGCATAAGAAATCCCAATTATTAATGATCAGCCTAGAAAAGTGTGAAAGTGTGTTACAACACTTCACAACACTTTAAAATTAGGCAGGATTAAGGTTTATTTTGATTAAAAAGAGGTCTATTAGGTGTAGTTAATTAATAAGACCTTATAAATGTTTGAAAGTGAGTTAAAACAGTTCTCAACACTTTAGCAAGGTACCATTTATGTTCATTAGTTCACAAGGGACCAAGACCTAATGTGAATGTGTCGACCACATTACAACACTAAATCAAGGCAACATTAGGCTCAACTTAGAAAGGAGGGCCCAAACAAGTGTGAAAATGTCCTCGACAACATTTTTTGATAGTACACCCATGTCTTCCCATCAAAATTTATCATTGGATTTCTTTTGGTCCGAACCCTATGGAACCTATTAAGCCTCATGAGGATTTCATTTTCAAATCTTATCAAAATTTCAAGGAAAAGTACATAACAAAATTATCCCTTAGAAACATGTCTTAACCCATGATTAAGCCTCCTATCATTGATGAAAACATGATTGAATGGAAATACCTTCCAAGTAACTAAGAAAATCAACCATGATTTCTCCAACTATTTCCTACAAAAGACCAAGAGATAACCAGATAAATCCTATTATTCCTCCTAAGGTCAAAATTTTATAAAGACATATAGAAAGTTGTTGACCAATCTTCCATGGTTCCCTCCATTCCTCCCTTGTGGGAAGAAAAGAAACCAATGGTTGATAAACCTACTCTTACACAATCATAACTTGGAAATAATGCAAGAAGAAACTAAAATGCTAAAGAGCATAAGTGTAGATGTCATGATATTTCTCGTTAGTTAGAAGAAAAGAATAAATAAAAAAACCAAGATAAAACAACAACTCAAATAAAGCATTATTATTCTCCACCTTCACAACAACAACAACATAAAACATCTATGGACATAATCATTAGGCCTCCTATTGTAATTAACTTGGATGATGATGATGATGAGACTACCATGATTTATGAAGAAGTGAATAATGAGTTGAATTTATTATTTTCCTCTTCCATGAGCTTAGATAATAACAACCATGATGATCCTCCTAAAAAGAGTGACTCGCCACTTTTTGAACCTCGTGATGCTCCTATTATGACATGCTTCATTGTCCCTTTGGCTAGTTTTCTACCTTTTGCCTATCATGAAGAAGATTGGGATGCATATGACCTGCTATAGGTTGAATCACATGTGCTATACTATTATTTTATTTTTCTTCCTTTCATGTTCCTTTTTATTGCATGTGTGTAATGTAAACCCCCATATTGTCTTTCTTTGTGTGTCTTTATGGGTGTGTGCAGGATCATTATGGGCCAAAAAGTGGCAATATGATGGGTATGTGGCTGAAAACTTTTTTTTTACCCAAAATTGATGAATTGAAAAGGGTTTTTAAAGGAGATTCTTAGATTTACACCAATATAAATTATTCTTTACTTTGAATTTAATAAGTAATTATTATTCATTTTCTATTTGAATTATGACTAAAGTCCTGATTGATAAGCTGATTGAAAAACATCTATAGCTTTCAAATGGTATCACATTTTTGAATCCAAAACATGAGTCACATTATATGATTTGCATAATATAGGATTAAAAAAGGAAAAATTGAATTTCATGAAGTTTTGACCAAGTTAAGGTGGTCGACATATGATTTTTTTATATTTTTAAAAGTTGTAATAAAAATTCATAATTAATTATTTACTTGAAAAATTACAAAAATTATGCATCACATTGGGACATGAGTCCTCTAATTATATATAAAATATTATAAAAAAAAATCATTTTATCGTGGTTAGGGTGGTCTACTTATTTTTTCCCTAAAATTTAAGTACTACTGCATTGAAATTTCAAATTTTCACCAAATAGATTTTTTATTTTTTAAACAAACCTAGTAGTTTAGAAACTACACTCAATTTTCTACAGATTCTATTCTTACATATTTTTGAAATAATATAGATAACTTATTCAAATTTTTACATCAAGTTGTCTAACTCTAATTTTTCTGAATTTTTTGCCACTTAAGGGCGTGTTTTTTCCATGATGATCCTACACATACCCTTATATGTTTCAGATCCTACTTTGGATGACCCTTGTCACTCTATTGGTGCAAGGATAAAAAGCAAGAAAATATATCATGACATTATTCTATTTATATCTTCGTTCTCCAATATATTGTAATACTTTATTTTTCTCTTATCTTGCTTTTTCCTTTTGGGGATGATGCAAGGCATTGAGACATTTAGGTCTCTTCCATGTAGACCCAAAAATTTTCCTTTGTGGTTGTTTCTCAATGAATTACTTGGGGAATGATGATGGTTCCAAGCTTGATTATATCACTGTAGAAAAGACATACGCTAATCCCAGATCCATGGATCCCTTATGTGTTACCTTACGATTGCATATGGGGGCCAACATTCCTTTCCATGATGTAGCTCTACTTGGAAACATATGTCTTACAAAGGGCTTTCCAAATAAATCTCTCATGTACTAGAATTTATCATTCTCTAATTTAGATTAATTTCTCATAGCATGGTGTTTAGAAATTTATTTAAAGTGGGGGCATACACATCCTCACTTATTGTTTGTATATTTTCATCAAAGTGTGGTTTTCTTAGTTCATGTGATGTGTCTTCTTCTTGGTGACACTAGGTTTGATGCTCTTGAAGAGTGTGACATTTCTTGGCATATGACATTCCTCTTAGTTGTAATGCTATGCCATGAATTCCCTAAGTCAAATCCTTTATTCCTCAACTTGTCCTCTCCTGGTGGCGATGTCAAGCACAATGCTCCCTTAGGTGTGAACTTTCATGAATTAAGAAAAAAACCTTTGACTATCATATCCTACTACATTGAAGACTTTTTCATGGCTACTAAGCATAACACAACTTCTTTGCCAGTGGTTCCTTTTTTTCATGAGTGTCTAGTAGAATGCAATTTGCTAGCTTTGTGGAACTTGTAATAACCCATTCTAATTTATTACATAATTACCATTATTGTAAATGACACATGAATATATTCCAAATTAAAAAGACATAAATAGTGGGTAAATTCAATTATAGGTACACATGTCCATTTAAAATGAGTCAAGGATTCATATATATTCACTTCAAAAGTCAAATTACAATATCAGGATTAACTTGGCTCCTAAGGCCACAAGTCAATACATTGCACACTTTACATCACATACATGAATGTATTATATAAAGTTACATCTTAGACTAAAATAGTCTTGTGAATAACTAAGGCTCTTCTTTGATGCTCGCCTCCTCTAATGGATGAGAACATGGTCGAAGTGCTTTACTACCCAACCACGAAGCTTACCCTTCCATGAAATTCTTCCAACTTGAAGAATGCTTGACCTTGAACATAAATTTTAGTAAGAGAATAGTATGCAAGGTGGAATCTGGTGCATGCCCATACATCAACATGCAATTGCTATCTACAAGCTAGAAAATAAAATGGAAGATCTATGCTAGGAATGGTAGAGAGTGATATCACAAAGTTCATACATACAAAATGAACTATATTGCTTAGCCAAGCATATCAAATATGTTGCAATAACATCAAACAATAGGTTCTTGTAAAGCAAACCTATACTCTCTTAACTCAATTTTGGAACTCATCCTAGAAGGTAACTTTCTACAATACAACATCTCATAACAACTATCTACCCTCTAGCAGCATCTACCCTAAGGTGTTCTAGTACACTTAGGTATTGCTATTACATTCAAGTATTAGAATATTATTCTCACATATGTCTTCAAAAAAGAAGAATTAGATTACTAATTTACTCTCTAAATGGAAATTATATTTATGATTCAAATATAGTATTTCAACAATAAATCATATAATTCTCATGAATCACATTTACTTTTCATCATAAGCATTATCAATTTTAAAATGAAGTTTTTATCATCAAAGCTTGCGCCTCTCCGACAGTCTTATGGGAAATTCAGTGAGTGGGGGAAAAATTGCATCTCACTAAATACGTCCAGGATTTTCATCGAAAGTTGGTTCTTCTTTGGGGTTTGGAGATAAGGAGAGAAGGAAATGTGCCAAAGATTTTACAACATTTCATACCAAAATAACTCTTGTGAGTGATATAAATAGACACAGAATGCCACAACCCTTCATTGTTGGAAAGAGAATGAACAACAAAGGCTAAATTGAAGCACAGTGCAAACTTTCAAATCTTTCTATAGGTAGTGTTCATTAAGGTCTGATCAAACATAAATATTTCTTATGAGTAACAAAAAAATATCTCACAAATCACATGAACTCTTCCTCCTAATACAACATAGCATGACAAAACAACAACTTTCAAAAAAATAGAGAAGTCTAATAACATATTCTAGCTTTCTTAAGTTACTAATCTACCATACGAGCATACATAATGGAAATCAGCTACTTAAACTATCCAAATTTAGCTTGCAAGACACAATGTTTCATTTAAAATGATAATCTAAAGAAAGAGAGCTTGAAAAAGGCCATACATGCACAATCTCAACAATTTCTCCTCAATAGTTTGTGCTTTTAAATATCAAATGAACTTTGAAATAGAGGTTGGATGCCAATCCGACAATAGTTTAAACCTTAATAGATATAACATGCCAAAGAAAACTAGTTCTGGAAATTTTCTTCTAAAAATAATTCTAGAACCCTAAGAAACTAAAGAAACTTCTCTTTAAACAAAGAAACTATAATTTGGAATCCAACTGCTCATTGTGTCATTGCCCTCGTTATATAGCCATCGAAAGAAGAAAACACCACCTCAACATAGAAGCAATTGCTTCCAGACGTTGATACTTGATTTCTCACAATCTAATCATAGATCCTTGGTTAGGTTGCAATGATATTTGCTCATTAATTATCAACTATTGTATTCATTCCTTTTAGATATTTAGCAAAGATAGAGGCCCATAAACAATCAAATCATAAAAAAAATATGGAAAAAAGATTATGCTGATCAATCACATCACCTCAAGGAAATGACTCATAACTTCCATCCGAAAAACCAAGAAAAGAAATGCCAACAAGCTACGACAGAATCCCAATAGATATTGTCTCATAAGAGGTGAAACCCTCCTATAGTGAAGAGATGACACATCATGAGGGTGAAGTTCTTATGTTTTTTGACAGATTTTTTGGAGAAAAATTCCGCCAAGCTGACATGTGTCCTTGGCCCTCCTCCAAAAGGAATATGATAAAAATAAATTCATGCAACCACCACGTAGTGCATTGCCCGTCTTTTCAACTGGCCTTGCATAAACCCAAATATCTTTGAAACCAAAAACAAAAGAAGTAGAAGATCGAAAGACTAAGGCAAAAAAAAATGCTTCACAGTTCTGGCGACTCATAGAGGCCTTTGCTTGTGGAGGTACAAACCCAACTCTCTAGAAATTCCTAGATTTTAAGGAAAGAGGAGTGTTGCGCCTGCCATTCTACTTGTTTGGGGGTCCACTTGAACAATAGGCTCTTTTTAAGTATTAGTGTGATAGGCCTTACAATACCAAAAAAGTTTGAAAAGAACCTACTGATGAAATTGATTTTCTCTAAAAATGTTTGGAGTCCTTTCTAGTTTACTGGTAGGGGCAATTCCATTATAGATCTAACCCTTTTGGGAACTATTGCTATTCCCTCTTTAGACACTACAAATCAAAGTAACTTACCTTGAGGCACTCCAAAGACACATTTTTTGGGATTTAAGGAAATATTGAACTGTTGGCATTTCTAGAAAACCTTTTTTAGATTATCGAAGTGGTCATCCATTGCTTTTGAAAATTTGTAAAGTTACGCTAACATTTGACATTCTAAATGGCATCTTGGCATATGTGAAAGTTCCCAAGTTAGTGGTATATTTCATCTTGTGTTGGTCACTCTCCTTTACATATACCTGGTTATATCCCGAAAAGCCATCAAGTAGTGAGAAAATTTTGGATCTGGCCACTATCTACAAAATTTGCTCCATTGATGACAAGGGGTAATGGTCCTTTAATGAGTCCTTTTTCAAGTCCCAAAAATTGAAGCAAAGTCTAATTTCACCATTCTTATTTTGAATGAGTACCAAATTTGACACCTAGGTGGAATGTTTGATCGGATATATGATTCTTGACTCGACCAACTTGGAGAGCACCTGTGCCATCAAGGCTTCAACCTTCTAGTTGACTAGAATTTTCTTCTATTGGATGGGCTTGGACCCTTACTCCAAGTCAATGGTATGTTGAATTATACCTGGGTCATAACCTCTAAGATCATCATATGTCCAAGCCATAACTCCATCATACCTATAGCACAAATCCCTTAATCTTTCTTTGTCTTTCCATGGAACCTCCTTTTTGATTTTCAACTTTCTACCACTTCCAACATCCAAATCTTCATAATCTCTTTCATCTGTAGTGAACCTTCACTTGCCATTTCTCACATCTTCATAGTCAAAAGGGTTCTTGGGGGAGATTAACCCTTTGGGAAGCTTGTTCCCTTTTAATTGGATGACCTGCCCTTTAGGAAATTCTACTCCTAGGGATGAACAGTCGAGAACCATCCCTCCCTTTTGTATGAAGGAATAAATCTAAGTGTCATCATCAAAGACTTTCCAATTTTCATTGTTGTCAAGGATTGAGGGTCAGATGATAACTTGCATTTCATTTTTCTTGGTTGAGTCAAAGACTAGTTCAAACTATGACCCAACTAATGCCATCCAATCAACGACACTATTCTGAGATTGGGGAATAAATTGTACATTGAAGGCTTGAAAATTCTTGATTAGGTCCCAAATCTGATGTCTATATGACTTCATTTGGGTGTTCTTTGCAGTTCCTTGAATGTGGACCTAGCTCACCACCAACTCTAAATCTCTGAAAACTTGCACTATCTTTATACCCATCCTTCTTGCAAGGATTAGACCATGGACCAAGGCCTCATATTCAACATCATTATTTGAGCATGAAAACATAAATTTGTAAGCTCTGAGTGTTTCAGATCCCATCAAAGATAGTAATCAGACACCCACTTTGGAGTTGGCTTTACAGTTGGCACCATAAAAATACAAGGTCCATAGATAATTATCAGATGGGTCAATTGATTTCTCCTGATCTTTCATTAGTTTCAGAAAAACTTGATCACCGTCAAAAATTACATAAGTACCTAGCCCTATCGCATGGAAATTTTGGAATGGATCAGAATCAATAAATTGGTTGAGCAACACTTCTTTCTCAAGATTTCACTCGCTTGTATCATCTTCATCTTCTAGCATTTCTATGCATTATTTCTCCTATTAAGAGATGGAAGTATGTGCAACTTCAAAGCATAGGAATGCATTGTCCACAATGTGTTTAGGATGTAAAGATTCAAAAAGAATCTTCATCTTTGCACTGTGCTTGGTTCTCAATATCACGTGGAACCAGTCAAGTGCTAAGTAACCGCCAAGCTTTACTGTGAAATATCTTGATTGATAGATTCTGAAGACTGGTGGAATGTCTATCAGTACTACTTCTTTTGTGACTATTTGACTTTGGAAAGAGAAAAGGGTTAGAGACATATCTTTTATCTGAGCAATGGTCAAAACCTTATTCCCTTGCAGTTGCATTATTCCTTTTTCAAGGGGCTCATACTTAAGCTTCAAAGCATCCACTACTTGTTTTTGCATGACAGTTGTACTGGCTCCCAAATTGATCATATTATTATGTAAAAGCTTATCTCCCATAGTAAGTGATAAAAATAAAGGTGTGGGTTTTTTCCTGTTTACCTCTTTCTCCTTTGTATTGTCCATGTCATTTGCATGTATGCTAAATATTTTAGTGCTTGAGGTTCTGATGTGGGTACCTTGTCCCTTCTTTGATTGCATATCAAAGCTGAGGGATTTTCTCCTCTTTTTACAATGCTTCTTGAAGCAGAGTCTTTTGTTTGGGAATAGATTTGACGTCCCACAATGATACATTGGTGGGCGCCTTCTTCAATTGCTCCACCATGTTAAGCGTCCCGACTATTTGGGCCTTGGGATTAAACGGTGGTATCTCCCTTGTTTTTGGAAGAACACATTCTGATGTGACTGGGCTTGGTGTTTCACTCATCTCTTTCTTAGTCAACGGTAGATTACATGGCTATGGGACAAGCTGGATGACAGGTGGTAGCAACTGCTTCTCTTGTGGCAGCAATCGATGCAGTTGAGGTCATGGTGGAGCTTCTTGCATGTATTCTCTAGTGAGCCTTCTTTTAGACCTCATGTTTTAATCTGACTATACTTGTGGAGCGCTAGTCATTGGATCTTCGTTTACAAATATCGCATCTTCTTCCTCCATCCATGAGGACAGAGCTTGATCGGGTGCAATGTCTAGCTCTTGCTCTAGGTACATCCCTTGCATTTGTGCTCTAAAATGAGCATTCTCTATTTCAGAGGACTTGTATTCATTTGCACTCAGGAAAAAACTTTTGATTCTTTGTTCTGCCATCCTTTGTTGCATATTTTACCTAGAGAAATTTTGGGGAAGATGACTATCGTTGCATGGGAAACACCATACATTCTCTTCTTCTGCCAAATTTTTCTGGCTTGGGATCATTTCTCTACTCTAGGTGTCTTTTACCATCTGAAGTAGCATGGTGACTGGAACTATCTAATTCATGGATTTCATCTATTGACCTCCTCCTTAGGATAACCCCTAGTATACATTCTATTGATAGGATGGCCAGCTTTCACAATAGGTCTGAGTGCTCAGCTTTGGAGGCATCACTTGCTTCTGTTTGATGATAACTAGCTCATTAGCAAGATTCTTCATGAGACTCTTCATGTCATTAATATCCGTCATGACTAAGTTGGATCTCGATGTACTGATTTGTGTGTTGGGATACACATAGATGGAATGCAGGATGCTCGACATTGATTGTGTAGAGGAATTGCTTGAGGAAGCTTCTTCTCAAGTTGTTCTAGAGGGTTCCATGAACATAGTCATAGGTGGTTGTGGTGGGAGCTTCCCAACATTGATCAGACTATTTTCTACATGTACCACCACCTCATATACATCAAGAAAGATGTCTCCTCCCATGGATGTTATCATAACTATGATGTCTGAATTGATAGCCTTTAGATAGAACATGAACGCCATCACAACTAGGGGTCAAGCAATCACGGGGATCCTCTACCAAGTTTTATCAAACCTAGTGTTGAAATCGCTCATGGCCTCTTGTGGGGGCCCTTTTGATGGTGATTAATTGATGTAATAGTGAGGAGCGATCTCCCTTTCCTGAAAAGCATTTGAACAACCTCTCTCTAAGCTAGTCCCAAGAGATAATAGAGCCTAAAGCTAAAGATCAATACCAATCTTGGGCTTTTCCTTTGAAAGAGGCATCTAACAACCTCAGAGCGATATTTTCCTCTGCTATATTATGTACCCTAAATACTTTTGCTATATCTTGAAGGTGTTCGGAAGGGATTTTGAGGTCTTCTCTAGAGAATTTTGGGATATACTTGAGGGAATTAGTGGGTATGGTAGGCCATACATATGGGGGTGTGGGTGGCTATAGCAGACTACCACTATCCCATGTTACAAAATTTCTAGGAGTGGGGGGAGGTACGTGAGCCATAGAGAAAAAATTCCTATGAATCAGACATACATGTAATCTTATTTGGAAGCTTAACCCTTTAGGTGGAGTAGATAAAGCTCTAAAAATAGGGCTCTTACTTCTTACTCTATTGAGCTCCTTACATGTAATTGAGAGTACTAGAAGTGACCTCTTGAAGATGTTCTTGTTTAGACTCTAGGAATGAAACTTCCAGTTTCCTTCCTTATCCTGATTCAAGAAATATTTCTAACTTCTAATCAGGAATTTGGAAAACTTGTAGTCCCATAAGGTGTGCTAGAAAATAAATTGTTTCTCATGAAAGCTTGTGCATCTCTAACAGTCTTATGGGAAATTCAGCAAGTGGGGGAAAAATTGTGTCTCACTTAATACCTCTAGGATTTTTATAGAAAGTCAGCTCTTCTTTGGGGTTTGGAGACAAGGGGAGAAGGAAATGTAAACATAAAACATAAAAGGTGATGTTTCAAATCGTTTACAACATTTCCAACCCAAATCATTCATGTGAGTGATATAAATAGACATAGAATGCCACAACCATTCATTGTTGGAAAGAGAACAAACAACAAAGGATAAATTCAAGCACAATACATAATTTCAAATCTTTTCACAAGTAGTGTTCATTAAGGTTTGATCAAACATAAAGATTTCTTATGAGTAACAAAAAAATATCTCACAAATCACATGAACTCTTCCTCTGAATACAACATAGCATGACAAAACAACAACTTTCAGAAAAGTAGAGAAGTCCAATGACATAGTCCAGTTTTCTTAAGTTACTACTCTACCATACAAGCATACATCATGGAAATAAGCTACTTAAACTACCTAGATTTAGCTTGGAAGACACAATGTTTCATTCAAAATGATAATATAATGAAAGAAAGCTTGAAAAAGGCCATACATGCACAGTCTCAACAATTTCTCCTCAATAGTTCATGCTTTTAAATATCAAATGAACTTTGAAACAAAGGTCTGATGCCAATCAGACAATAGCTTAAACCTTAATAGATATAAAATGCTAAAGAAAATTAGTTCTACAAATTTTCTTTTGAAAATATTTCTAAAACCCTAAGAAAACTAAAGAAACTTCTCTTTAAACAAAGAAACTGTAACTTGGACTCCAACCCCTCATTTTCTCATTTCCCTCCTTATATAGCCATCAAAAGAAGAAAACACCACCTGAGCATAGAAGTAATTGCTACCAAATGTTGATACTTGATTGCTCGCAATCTGATTAGAGTTCCTTGGTTAGGTTGCAACGATCTTTTCTCATTAATTCTCAGCTACTGCATTAATGTCTTTTATATATTTAGCAAAGATAGAGGCCCATAAACAATTAAATCCTAAAGACAATCTGGAAAAAGAATTCTACTGATCAATCACATCACCCCGAGGCACCAACTTAAAGCTTCCATCCCAAAAACCAAGAAAAGAAAGGCCAACAAACTCTGACAGACTCCCAAAATATATCGTCTCATCAAAGTTTCAACCCTCCTATAGTGAAGAGATGACACATCACGCGGGAGGAGATCTTATGTTTCACAAAAGATGTTTTGGAGAAAACTTCCACCATGCTGACATGTGTCCTGGGCCCTCCTCCGAAAGGAAAATGATAAAAAGAAAGTCATGCAGCCACCACGTGGTTTATTGCTTGTCTTTCAACATGACCTTGCATAAACCCAGATATATCTAAAACCAAAAAAGAGAAGCTAAAGATCGAAAGACTAAGCCAAAGAAAAAAAATTCACATGAAATAAGAACAAAAGAAGGTATGTCACAAGTATGTGTATGTACATAGATGAAGTCTATGTGCATACACAAATATGTGGCTACTTAAGTTTTTGATTTTTGCATTCATTTTTAAATAAACCATTAAATAGAATTGAAATCAATAAATAATAATCCATTTGACATTTCTTTTGTCATTTAATAAAAAATCCAAAACCAGTCTATATTAATAGTTTCACACATACTATTGTTTATTTTGAATTCTCAAAAAACTGTGATACTCTAACATTGTTTTTTTTTTTATCGATAAAAATTGTTTATTTTATTAATTTTAAAAGGAGAATACAACAAATATTCCTGGCTCTCAATAGAAAAAGGAACATTGAAAGACTCCACACTAGAACAACAAACACCATAGATTAACAAATACAACCAAAAGACTTTGAACCCGAGACTTTTAGCATGACTGCAATTTTTCTCCACGACATGGCCTTCCCTTGGTTTGAGATCGTAGGACCATAGAAAAGCTTTTCCTTTCCAAATTCTTGTCTTTCCTCCCTTTGACGACTTTCCAACCATCCTCCACCTTTCCAGCCTCCTTCTGCCATTCCCTTCCCTTTGCTACACAACCGCCCTGCACCATTCCAACCTCCTCCCTTTTCCAATCCTTGACTACTTCGTAAAGAATCCATGATTCTTCCTCCATTGGTTGCTCAATCTACCTTCCATCGTCCCCATAGCTTACCCCATTGTCCTTCATCTTCACCAGACCCGATTTCTCCCTACATTCCGGCGTTTTGGCTCCTTGTTGATTTTCTGTTGCTTTCCCTTCTAGAACATTTCCGTTATCACCATCTTACACTCTAAGAGTCTCAGGTGATCCAATATCCCCCAACGGCTCTAAGCCCCTTCCTTTCTAGTGCAAACCAGGTTTACCTATCGCCTCAAAGTTATCCTTAGCCTGCTATTCCAAACTACCACCCTACTTTTCAACTACATAATGCCTACATGAGACTTCCTGCCACCAAGTAGTAGGTTTAGTCCATCTTGTTTTTGCACATTGTGCAACAATATGGCCAGTATGGAAGCATCTCCTGTAGTGAAATGGTACCCCTTCAAATTCTAGGGGTTGTGCCCAGTAGCCTTTAGAGGTTTTAATTGAGACCTCTTATGGAAGATGGTTTGAAACATTTATCTCCACAAAAATTTGGGCATAGGTGGAGAGTAAAAGATTACAAGATCCCTCATCAACCATCAAAAATTCCCCTAAAGAATTTCCAATGGCCTCTAAGCAAGACTCAAACCACAAATGTAGAGGTAGGGTTGGGAGTCTTACCCAGAGAGGGACTTTATCAAAAGTCTCAGAAGTTGGGTTAAAAGTTGGATGCAAAGGCTTCAAGGACAGAGAATACTTCTCCTCCCAACTCAAGAAGTATTTACACAGAACTTTATTTCTATCACCCACATAATCAAACACCACAGTAAAAAAACCCCTTGCAGTTGGGTAGATCTGGATACAACCTTCTACAATGGGTTCCCATTGCTCAAATATCCATTTGTTCATATCACAGAGCCGAGGACAAAAAGCCCTGTAACGTCCTATTAACCCTAGATGAGAGAAAACTTCAACATTGTGCATGACCTCCACCTCAAGCTCTTCCTGTAAAAAAACCGTCAGTTTCTTTGCCTTGGCATCAACAGTTGGTTTCCCAGGCATCTGTTGAAGAGGCTCCAGATGATTTTTCACTCCTCCTGCCTGACTTCCCCCTACTTTTAGACTAGAACATGGGTCTGCAGAGCCCTCACCCCAATCACAACCTTTCCTTGATCATTGCTCTGACGAATGATGCCCTACGTTCCTCCCTTCGCCCTTGCTTCTATCACTACCTTCATTTTTTCTGGAAGCTTGAATAGAGCCCACAAACCTCGCTCCTATCACATGTTCTCCACTATGCGAAATGAATTTTGGAGGCTTGACGAAAAGCCCCTGTGAGCCCTTCCCGCCTTGGCCCATTTCAGCAAGAACCCTAGCCTCCACACTCCACCGCAGTTGACCATTGAGCTCCATTACACTAACATTTTTTTTACAAATTAGCATTCATCATTTAAATAGAACCAATATTGTTTCCTACTAAATAGTTATAAGACAAGTTGTTTCATAAAGAACACTCACTATTTACAACTATTCAATGTTTTTCCAACTAAATAATTTCATGAAAAAGACTATTTTCAGCTACAAAGATAACGTTACAACAAATCAATGTTGTTTGCAAAAAATTATTCATTGTTTACATCAATAAAATATTGTTCTAGATGAAACAATTACATTTTATGATAGAAAATGCCATTTTCCAATAGAATATTCACTATTTGCAATTACTCATTGTTGTTTCAAGCTATTTTAATGCTAAATGATAACATTACTATTTAATGTTCACTATTTTAAACAAAACGGGTTTCTTACAATGAAAAAAAATGAACAATATTGTTTTCCAATAAGAAATATTGTCTACAATTTCTCATTTATCATCTTCAAGCAACCCAAAAGATTTCACTAACAAATCAACTAGCCCAACTTCATACATGAAAGTAGAATTCCCAATATTCAGATCCTTGAACACTTTCATTACTGAAATTCAATGTGAAACTTTTTATAAATGAAAAGAATCTAAGATTGACATGCTCATCAATGTAAAACTTGAACAAGTATTTCGTTCAGAAGATAGACATAGAAGTTTCATGTCTAAGTAGAACTCATGCCCTTTCAAGTTACAAACATTCATAGGTCACTCTGAAATCGACCACTCATATAGGTCTAGTGCATCTCTTTCTTAGCAACAAGATTCATGTACATGTATGTTCTTAATGGAATGCTTGTTTTACACCACTCATAATCAACATGCATACTTATAGCATTCATAGTTACAAGGGAACAACTATACGATCATATGGATCAAACCCTACTTGGGTTTATTGAATTTTAACAAAGATTTCACCACCATTTCCACTGAAACATGGTTGAATTATAGCACATATAATACAGTCTCAAATATTTGTTCTAGATGCTCATTATTGGCCCTACTGATAAAGAGAATATGATACATTGGAAAAAAAGACATAAGGTGTGATACCATTTCCATAGGATTGATAGTCGATCATGTATAAATTAAGCAAACATAAATACACAGTAAAATCATAATGAAATTCTGATTAGCCATCCAATGGCTAGCACTAATGGTCCAGAGCACCTTTGCAATATCATGCCTCCATTTGGGAAATTTTGAAGATTAATCAAATTTTTGTATTTGTACCTTGTAATAAGGTTATGAGTTATTTTGCACATGTATAGGTATTTGGGAGGTCATTATGTCATATTTTGCAAAAATGTAAAAAATATTCAAAAAGGTGTAAAATTGCAAATTTCTAAAAGTTGTAAAATGCAACATCTGGAAGATGAAAGGTCATAGTGGCTTAGTTTCTCTTAGAGGTAGTTAGAAACTGAAAATACATGTGTGGAATGTCTGTAAAAATATTTGTAACCATTTGAGATGGTGTGGGTGATTGTAGTTTTGAAATTGAATAATGAAAGCATTGTTTTTCTGGTATTTCCAACATAATTTCATTATTTTTTGTTATTGTATGGGCATGTATGGGTAGGAACTCATTTCTAAGTGGTTGTATTTGTAAGTGCCATCAATCACCTTCCTTTTACATTTTGTTTCATGCAAATTGGTGGGGTTTTGAGAGAGATATTTAACTTTCTTTGAAAACAAATAAAACTCATGAAATTTGGTGTTTTGAAGGATATTAATGCATTTTAAAAGATTCTCCAAGGAATAGTAATTATGGAGGAAGTTTTGATAGATTTCTAGATGCCATAACTCTAAGAAAAGAGCATTTGTGCACAATCAAGTGAATAAGACTTAGGGTTTTGGAAATATGTTTGGAAATGGACTTTTTATGGACTTATAAGTTTGATAAAGTCTAATAAAAGGTATTTCAAGGACTGGCTATGAGATTTTGGGATGGGAGGCAACAAAATCAATAGACCCTAGTTGTAGGCAAGGCATAATTATGACTAAACTCAAACTGAGATCGTGGATTTTAGAGCCTATGATAAAAAAGACTTATATCTCATTTTTTACTATGTTTTAGGTGAGCCAAAAGAGAATTCTAATGTGTGGTTTATTTTGAGTTTTAGTGCATGGGATAAGAGAAAAACTTTGAAAGATTGTCTTGTGGACCTACAAGCTTGGTAAGTAGTTTATGAAGAAACTATAATGTATATAAGTGGTTTATGTTCTTGAAAGGTGTAATCATGTTGTGACAACCATATGGAAGTTATCCCAATTGGTGAATCATTTATTTGTGCCTTGAAGAATAGGGTTGGGATTTGTGGATAAGAGGTGTCTTTGTTTCACATTTAAGGCAGTTGAAGGAGTGTTATTTAATTGATGTTTTATTTGGGCCTAGTATGCCATATTTTTATTATCCAAGGTAATTAGAGGGTTGGTAAAAGAGTTGAGACTATAATTGTGGTGTTGATTTTTGATGGTTTATTTGACTTGAGGAATGAATAAGTGAGTAAAGGATGAATAACCCAACAAAGGATGTCTTGAGTTTTGTCAAATGAGATCAAGAGAGTGAGTTTTCTTCCTTTGCTTGCATCAGTTTGGTATCAGAGCTAGAAGGCTCTAGGAAAAGAGAGTTGGTTGTGTTTTGTGGTATTCTGTTGTGGTTTGTGTAGGTTAAGAAGAACTTGGTTGCTACCAAGAGAAGGCAGAGAAAGTTGAGAGAAGTTGAAGCAAGGAGAGACTTGCTTGAGAAGAGAAAAAAATGGAAGTGTTAAGAAGACATTTGAGAGAAGAGGAAGAGAGGAAAAAGAGAAAAAGACAAGAGAAGATGGATAGAAAAATAGTAGCATTGAAGCACAAGTTGAAGAGATGAGAAGGATGGAACAAGAGTTCTAGGATTCTATAATGAAGACGGACCAGATGATTAAGCAGATGACATGTTGGCACTTGACCATGAAAAAGAAATTTGAATGGCCCATTTAGAAGATAGCAAAAAGAAGAAGGAAAATGAAGATAAAAGAGAAAGAAGAATAAGTGGGTGATCCCACAATAGTGGTTTACAATTTTTTGCCAAACTGGACACTGATTTTTTTTTTAAAACTAAATCTTCACATTTGGGCACCTATAGCAGTTAAACCATGAGGAATTTGAAGATGATGTAAACTAGAGTCTTGTCAAATTTTGTCTGTAGATTCTAAAAATATTTTTTTCAAAATTTTTGGAATCAGATTGCACTTCTTTTTCAATCTCCCACAAATTTTATTTTTCTTCCAAAACCAACATTTTTAAAAAGTGGCGCACACCGTATAACACATAACTCTTTTTCCTTGAAAGATAAAATTCCAATTCTTTCAAATTTAGATTTGTAACTCCGATATCTGGTGCTTCCACTTGGTTAGATAGTTTTTTATTGAATATTTTTTCTTTAATCAAGTTTCAAAGTCAAATCAATTACAATTCAAACATAACACGACCGTATAACATATAACTTTTACTATATGTATTGAATTTTTTATTTTTTTTGTTGGATCAAGGACTCCAATATCTGGTGCACTCATATTTTTAATTCTCTTTTTTGATAATCTTCTATTTTTCCACATGTGCAGAACAAAGATTTTTGTTTTCGGTGAAAAGCCTATATTTAATAAAACTTAAGAAACAAATAGATAATATATATCAAAACATTTTAAAATTATATTCATTGGATAGATCTTTTTGAAGGAAACCTGATACTAGTTGGGTTTCTGAGATCTCCATTTTCATTCTCAAATTGCGCTTCAAAGTGAAAAATTATCAGCAATTTTTGTGCCTTAGGGGATGAGGGTGAAAATAAATGGGTTCGGTCAAACAAAAAAAATGTTCGATTGAATAGGGGTTCGACTGAACCCATTCAACATAGAATAAAAAAATAGATTTAAATTGGGTTCGGTCGAACATTCTAAGGATGTTCAGTCGAACCCCCTCAATTAAAAATTAATTTTTAATATTAATATAAATATAAATTATATTCTTTTTAAATTACGACTTGAGAGAGAGATATGGAGGGAGTTGGAGAGAAAGGGAGAGTGGGGGTAGGAGGTAGGGCTTAAATTTTATGGCCGTATGACCCTATTTAGATATTTTTTCCATAGAATACAATCAAAATTTTAAGAAGATTGTATCAGATAAAAGGAGATATTTTGGATAGACTCTCAAAATTTATATATAATTATAATGATATATATGTTTGATTTATATATAATTTTACATACACTAAGGTATATCATAATGTTTTAAGGGAACTTTTGAATAGATAACCGTCATTAAAAAATTTGTTGACAGGAAAAGTCAACCATCAAATTTAATCCTTGGTAGGAGGGAAATAGAGAGAGAGGGGGTAGTGGGAGAGAGATAAAGGGTAGGGAGTCCTATGGTTTAAGGGTTGAGGGTAGAGGAGCTCAAGAGGGAGAGTGGGTAGGAGGGAGAGACTTTCAAGAGAGAGAGGGGGGAGTGGGAGAGAGATAGAGGATAGGGAGTAGAAGGGTTTAGGGTTATAGGGTTAAGGGTAGAGGGGAGAGGGGGAGAGGGGGTAGGAGGGAGAGACTTGAGAGAGATGGGAGTGGGAAAGAAATAAAGGCTAGGGTTTAAGGGTTAATGGTAGAGGGGGTAGGACGGAGAGACTTGAGAGAGAGGGGGGAGAAGAGGATAAAGGGTAGGGGTTTAAGGGTTAAGTGTAGAGGAGGCTGAGGAGGGAGGTGGGTAGGAGGGAGAGACCTGAGAGGAGAGGGGGGGAGAGAGATAGAGGGTAGGGAGTAGAAGGGTTCTAGGGTTTAAGGAGGGTAGATGGGAGAGGGGGAAGGGGGTAGGAGGGAGAGACTTGAGAGAGAGGGGGGATTGGGAGAGAGATAAATGGCAGGGGCTGTGCCATGTTGCTAAGGGTAGATGGGAGAGGGAGAGGGGTAGGAGGGAGAGACTTGAGAAAGAGGGGGGGGAGTGGGAGAGAGATAAAGGGTAGGGGGTGTAGAAGGGTTTAGGGTTTAAGGGTTAAGGATAAAGGGGAGAAGGGGAGACAGGGTAGGATGGAGAGAATTGAGAGAGAGAGGGGGGAGGGGGAGAGATAAAGGTAGGAGGTACAAGGTTTTAGGGTTTAAGGGTTAAGGGTAGAGGGGAGAGGGAGAGACTTGAGACAGAGGGGGGAGTGGGAGAGAGATAAAGGGTAGGGGGTGTACAAGGGTTTAGGGTTTAAGTGTTAAGGATAGAGTGGAGAGAGGGAGAGGGGTTAGGAGGAGAGACTTGAGAGAGAGGGGGACGAGAGAGATAAAGGGCAGGGCTTAATGGCTAAGGTAGAGGAGCCTGAGAGGGAGAGAGTGGGCAGGAGGGAGATACTTCAAGAGAGAGAGGGGAGTGGAGAGATAAGGGTAGGATTAAAAAGGTTTAGGGTTTAAGGGTTGGCTGGGAGGGGAGAGGGGAGAGGATAGGAGGGAGAGACTTAAGAGAGAGGGGGAGTGAGAGGAGAGGAAGGGAGAGAGATAGAGGGTAGGGGGTGTACAAGGGTTTAGGGTTTAAGGGTTAAGGGTAGAGGAGAGAGAGGAAGAGTGGGTAGGAGGGAGAGACTTTCAAGAGAGAAGAAAGGAGTGGGAGAAAGATAGAGGGTATGGGGTACAAGGATTTAGGGTTATAGGGTTAAGGGTTTAAGGGTTAGGGTTTATTTTTTTAGTTGCATTCATTTATGTTTTATCAATGTGTACAATAAGTTTATAATTATATAATACTTAATTTTAAAATTTACATAGTTTCCCATGGAATAATTTGATGGAACAAATTATATAAGTTGTATATAAGTGTATATAAGATTCTTGAACTTAAGAATTCCATGAAACAAATATAAGTTGTATATAATTGTACTTTAGGAAAAATGATTTTTAAAAAATTCACTACATTTCAAATAAGGATTGAAAGCATATATATGGGTTTACATGCAACCAAAAAAAGTGAGAGATGATGCTATCAAAGATTCTTGAACTTAAGAATTTTCCCTGAAACAAATATATACATATAATTGTAATTTACAAAAAATGATTTACAACTATGTACAAATTACTATAAGTTCTCATTTGAACATGTATAGGGTTACAAGTGAACTTGAAAACCATGGATATAATCAAAGTCAGATTCTGGTTCAGCCCGCTCTTCAATAACATGTAAATTTTGTTTGATGATCATCAATATCTAGTCTCCATTTTCTTCGGCCACGTGCACGTGGAATTGCATGAAGATGTAGAGTGGTAGCAATTATTAAGTGACTATATTGATATACCTTGTTACCAGGTTGATAGTCAACAAAATGATTCCCATGCTGAACAACTTTGAGTTGTTTTAGATATGTCCCTTGCACTACAACAAAACCTGCATGGTAAACATGAACCTAAGGTAAGACATATGAATGTGTACAACATTTTCATGCTCAAGGTTTGTACAATATATATTTAATGTTTATAATGTAATGTGCACATGTGAATACAATGTATATAAAATTTTAAATTCAAACTCACCTATGGGAAATAACATTCCATCACTTGTTTCAAGTTCTATTAGCTTATTCCTCTCTTTTGTGCAATGCAATAAATAATATATAACACCTTCGATGTTTCTAGGCTCTTCTATGACTGCAAAAACATCTCCTATACACCAAATTTACACAAAAAAAATTCTAAAAAACATAGAAATGTCTCTAAAGATCATTAACTAGATATATATAATATTTAAATTATTGAAAACTTACACGTGTACCTTTTCTAACCAATCTTGAAATATGGTCATAATCAATTGAAATCAAAGGAATGTCTTCAAATCTTTCTTCCTCATCTTCATCATATGTTTCTGAAACAACTAGTGGCACTGTATCCCATTTACCAACATATCCAAGTTCTTGATTTTTACATGCATAATCAGAGTTTCCCTCAATGCACTCAGTGCAAAAACAAGAGTAATCCCTTGTGTCTAATATCCATCCATGGTGACTATCTGAACTCCTAACACAATGCAAAGATCTTATTTTTTCTACTCTCTTGCATCCATGCATCGATCTTCTATCCACACCTAGCTACATATGTACAACAAAAAACTTATGTGAACAAATATGTATATATATATATTTTAAATTTAAATAAATTCAAATTTTTGATATAGTGTAATTTATACATACCCAATATCTCCCAAAACACTCTATGTGGAATGTGTCAATTTTTTCTTGAAGATGCGTCGACCACAATTGATGCAAAGTGTTTCTTGCACCATTCAACAACATCATGTGCATTGTCTAGACGATCTTCTGGATAACTCATTTGATGATTTCTTAAAGCTCATTTGATGCAAGCTCCTACTCCATCATGCTCACCCTTTCCATGCCCACTCTCAAAAAGACTCCAAACATGTGGTATTTTATAGATTTTATGATATCTACAAAGTGCATAGAATGGCCGTGAAGATTTGAATTTTGTCGCACATCCATCTGACCATACAAAATGATTTTCAAATTTTACACGCTTGCTTCTGAAATTCTCAAAAAGTATTGTAAATCAATGTTGGATAAAAAGTGTGTCATGCTCTTTATCATCACTAATATAAAAGTGATATTCTTTCTTAATGACTCATTCTTCATCTGTACTCTAAACACCATCCAATTCTGATTGTGCATGTCGATAACACACATGAACCATAATAGTGATCTGCTTTGAAAAGTAATACTCTAAGTGAATCTGCTTTTGATGTACAAAGGAGTAATTTTCTGCAAATTCAACTACTAATAGAACTGTTTCATGTTGGAAAGTATCTATCAATGTTTGGAATTGTTGTGATTGCCACTTAGCAAAAAAGGAATGATGTATGTATGGTCATATCAATTTTTGAAAATCTTCCATAAATTTTCTAATGGGAATATCCTCTTCTACATAGTTCAACCTTGTGGATTCTTTCCAAAAATTTGTTTGCAAATTTACATACTTGTACTTGTGTCAGTAAAATATGTGAATAACTAATAAAACACACTTGATCAATGAAGCATTACATCAAAGAGAATCCAAATAACTTGATCTATGAGAAATAGAAACAAATAAACTCTCTAAAAATAGTACTTACCTCTTGCAATTTATTGTCTTTGTTAGGTCAATATCCTCAATTCTTGAAGGAAATTTAGCCAAATTTCCACATGTCTCACAAATTCCTTTTATGCAGTTTATTTGAGGTCCATTTTCATGATCACCTAATATAGACTTGATGAACAAATTTCCCTATTTAGGAGGTGCATTTTGAAACCCACATCTTTCTTCTCTCATCTTTCGAAACACATGATAGTAGATATCAAATTCAATATTATAACAAGTTTCAAAAAACTTGTTTATCTTCACATAATATGGCTTAAACCTTTGAAACATTGTTTTCCCAATCTTTATATAAGGATATTCATTACAAAAGTTCATATACATCTCAAATTGTGTTATGTCTAGCTAATGTTTGATATGATTTTCATAAATACTAGGTCCAATCCTGTGTCTCATAAAATATCTATTATTTGATGATAGATGAGTCTGATCATGCCAAAAACCTGAGACCAAGTTCCTAACAACATCTTCAATCATGTTAGAATGGGGAGCTCTACACATAATTGCCCAATTTCCTTCTAAACTCTCATCCAAAAACTTTCTCTTTTTCTCATATTTTATCAATATGGTTCTACTATAACCAATTTTAGTTGAAAGTGCAGACATTTTTCTTTTTCTTGCTATATCTTGATGTACAATAGATGTCAACATCACCCTTATTGCAGTGGCCTTATCCAATGATCGAGATCCTTTCCCAATGGAATTTAAACCCTTTTTAACATTTTGAATAATATCCTTTTGTAATCCCATGTGTTTCATTTTATTTGATGCTGAATGAACACCCAACAATTGTAATGACGCTTTGAGCTCATCATGAAGAAGTAAACGTGATCACAATTGGGTTTTTTCAAGTGTATGGAGATGATTGAAATGATGATTGATTATTCCATTTACAGATTTAGCCATTGACCTTTTTCTCTTATTATAAGGCTGGTTGGCATAATATTTCAGTTTCTCCATATCCATTCCAAGTAAATGATCTAAATTTCTATGAGAAATTTTTTTCCCCACCTTCTTAGCTAGTTTTATATGCTCATCCATACCAGTAGGAGGAAGTGATCATGACCCCTCTCCAACATGCATTGTTTGAACTTGTGCCTCCTCCCTATCTTCAAGGACCATGCATTCTTGAGTGGATTCATTTGATCCAATGTCTAGATTTGGCTCAACTTGAGCATGAAAACTTCATGCTTGTTGAGCCCTTCCTACACATGTCACAAAATATTTTGCGAACAAAAGTGAGAGATGATGTTAAATATAAGTGAAGTTTATGTATGCAAGCAAACAAACTGATAAAACATGATGAGCTATAAGTGAGAGAAGTTTGTGCTAGTTTTATATGCTCATACATACTAGTAGAAGGAAGTGATCTTGACCCCTCTCCAACAAGCATTGTTTGAACTTGGGTCTCCTCCCTAACTTCAAGGTCCATGTGTTTTTCAACGGATTCGTTTGATCCAATATCTAGATTTGGCTTGACTCTAGCTTGAGGAATCCCTAGAGCATAAAACATAAAAATAATTTGAGAACATTGAAGTGATGAAAATAAAAGACCAAAGACACAAAACACAAATATTGAAACAAAAAGAATTGGCTTAAGGAATTGGAGTCAAGGATCATATAAACATTGCAACTTGCATGACCAAGATGACTTGAGGACATTTAAAAGTATTTATAGTCATTCAAGTGCAATGATGGTTAGAAACATTCAAAGTAAAAGTCCTAAACACACACTTGAGAGTGAGAGAGAGAAGAAACAAGCATGTACCTTGTTTCTTTCTATGATAATTTCCCAAGTTTTTTTCACGCCTCTTTTGTTCTTCTTCTTTTGACAATTTTCGTTGAGACACATTTTTTCTTTTTCTTTGTTGGCCCATTTTCTTCTTCAACTTAAAGATGACTCTAAACAAGTCCTCTACCAACTTAGTTAAATTATCCTCCAAATTTTTCCTTGATTGATAAAAATAAAAATTTGTCGAGCTCCAATATTTTCCTCCTTGATAAATGTGCAAAAACTTCTCCAAAATTTTCACTCCAAGTGAATCAAAATTATTCAAGTGTACATGGAATAACTAGATCCTAGTTTAAATGAATAAATTAGTAAACAAACAAGTTATTTCATTGTGGAGTTTGTTGTTATTTAATTCATAGGTATGCACAACATATCTAGTAATTTTAGAATTTTGTTTAAGTGTCAAAAATGTATATTAGAGGTATAATTTGAATTGAATTTCAAGTTAGTTGTCAAAAATGTATAATAGAGGTATAATTTGAATTAAATTTTCTTAATTATATTTGAATTGAATTTCAAGTTACTTGTCAAAAAAATTATATCTTGTTCTCAACTCAATGGTTCATGTTGCTTAAGTCATTTAAAAAAAAATATTTATTGTGATCAACATGAATGAACTTAATTAAAAAGTGGCATTGATTTCCCTAAAATTCTACTAGAGATCAAATGCATATTGAATATAAGTAAATGTAAGTTGTAAGAGATCATAAAATAAGAAAACATGTATGAATATTGAATATTTAAAGCAAATGCATACATATATTATTTGTAAACATGTTTAAACCATAAGCAAACACATGTACATACATGTAAAGGGATTCAATACATATAAACATAACACATATTATAAGAAAAGAGGAAAATGTATGTATATATCATATAAGAAAATATATGTACATATCATAAAAGCAAAATGTAAATTAAAGATTATCAAATGTCGAATACTAAAGATCAACAAATAAGCAAATGTATGTATATCATATAAGCAAATGTAAGTTAGAGATCATCAAATATCAAATACTATTAAAGATCATCATATAATCATATACATGTGGTAAGATCATAAATATAGAGTGCATGGCTTAATATGAATGTCTACTCCTAGACGAATGGCCATCTAAATGAGAACGGTCTTGCTCCGATGGATGTGCTGAGCCCTGGAAATAAAATTGTGTACAAGATGTGTTAAATACATATAATTTATATTAAATAAATTTTATGAAAGTTATTTTTAAATGAACTTGTATTTTTAAATATCAATCTAGATCTATGCATACATAAATATATTGCATGTACATATGGGTATGTGCAGGATCATCATGGAAAAACAGGCCCTTAAGTGGCAAAAAATTAGAAAAATTAGAGTTAGGCAACTTGTGAGAAAAAATTGAATAAGTTATCTATATTATTTCAAAATATGTAAGAATAAAATTTGTATAAAATTGAATGTAATTTGTAAACTACTAGGTTTTAAAAAAAATAGAAATCTATTTGGTGAAAATTTAAAATTTTAATGCAATAGTACTTAAATTTCAGGAGAAAAAATAAGAAGTAGGTGTCTGTCTGACCACCCTAATGACAATAGAATGATAATATTTTTTATAATATTTTAGATATAAGTAGAGGACTCATGTCCCAATGCGATGCATATTTTTTGTAATTTTTTCCAAGTAAATAATTAATTATGAATTTTTATTACATTTTTTAAAAATATAAAAAACTTGTATGTCTAACCACCTTAACTTGGTCAAAACTTCATGAAATTCAATTTTTCTTTTTTTAATCCTATAGTATGTGAATCGTAGAATGTGATGCATGTTTTGGATTCAAAAAATAAGATACCGTTTGAAAGTTATATATGTTTTTCAATCATTCTATCAATTAGGACTTTAGTCATAATTTGAATAGAAAATGAATAATAATTACTTATTAAATTCAAAGTAAAGCATAATTTACATTGATGGAAAGTTGAGAATCTCCTTTAAAAACCCTTTTCATTTCATAAATTTTGTGTAAAAATAAAGTCATCAGCCACAAACCCATCATATTGCCACTTTTTGGCCCACCATGATCCTGCACATACCCATATACACGTGTGATTATATAAAAATATAAAAATCACATGTCCACTAACAATAGATTCATCCATAGAGTCACATCAATCATGCACACAATCTGGACCAAGACTAGGAGTGATATGAGGTATGTCCACATGTAACAATATATATACACATATATATCAACTTACATGAATATCTAGTTAAAAAATAATGAAAAAATAATTGAAACATGCACATGCACACATACATGCACATCATCTGATATCGGATGACCTAAGTCCTCTGAAACAATCGCCTCCACCATATCTACCAAACGATCAAATGATGAATCAACATCTTCATCCATCTAATCTATCCCATGTCATGCAATAAATGATGAATGTAGAGGACTATGAAGGTGAGATGGCATCGGTGATGATGAACCAGAACCAATCAGAATATCAGTAAAACCCATAGTCTATGTAGTTGTCGTATGAATTGTAGGTGGATCCTGATGTGCACTAGTGCTTGGCTGAGAGTGATAGGATCCTAGAACTGAATGACCTCTGCATCTCAAATGATCTCTAACATGCACTATACCAATCCCATTATCTGATGCAATGTGGGCATATGCCTCCAATAGGTCCGTAGCAAAACAATGCAAAGTTATGTGTGCCATATCTCCTATAAGTGCATCAAGATGTGTAGGAGTAGGGATGTCAACCACTGTAAAAGGATCCATGGTGGTCCACTATGCTGAAAATGGTGTGGATCAGGAATTTCTAGACATCAAATACTGACCTATACAATCATTAGATATCCTAGTGGTGGCAGCCACAATGTCACCTATAGTGTCAATTGCTTCCTTTTGGGAAGCATCGACAACCTCATCTGCTATGGGGGCTAGAGATGGAGTGAGAGTAGGAGACCTGTCACCAACCAATACCATAAACACTCGGGGTGGTCTATCTGCTCGACGATAGGTGGGCCTATCAGCAATCCTACCACAACCCTGACCAACATATGGTGGAATGTCCATATAGTTAACTTTGAGGCCCAAATGGACCTCAGCATACAACTGCTGAACAAAATACAATGGAATCTGGTCATTGTTTGGGTATAGACCATGTGCTATGAGGAATCATGGGTAGATCAATGAGGCCATAGCATGATTGACACATCTAGTGACCTGGTATCCCCTAACCTTACACACATTTTGATAAAATGGAAAACAAGTGGCTTTTATCATTTCTTTGGTGACACTATCATGTATTTGTTTAAGGGGAATGTCACCATGTACTTCTTCCTGCATGTAGGAAAGAATAACACTCACTCTATCTGGGGAATATGCACTAGTCCTCTCAAGTTCATCTTTTAGTTTTTCTAGACTATGCAATATTAACATGCATGGTTCACTATATATCCCTGGGTTTGCACCCTGTGCTAATGAATCTCTCAATTTTTTAATCTCATTACTAGTATTTGCAAACAAATAATTTGGCACAGGTGGAACATGATCTAAATTTTCCATGTTATAATATATATATACAATACACCTAAAAGAGCAATGAGACTTTGGTAAATAATATATATAGATAAAGGGAATACAAATCTAAAATAGAACTTGTAATAATTCATCTACTCATCAATAATATTTTCATACCATTAACAATTTAAAAAGAATTGGAAGACAACTATAATCTATAACATACCATCCTTAAATGGTTCAAATTTTAAATGAAACGATGAAAGAAAGAATAAGAATACAAAGATTAAAGTATAAAATCATTTGAAAATAATTGGGGATAAAAATATTTAATCTAATAGTTGTTAACATAAATGAAATTCAATTATATAGCCAAGAACATCAAAAATTATAGATTGGAAAGCAAAATAATTAGACATTTATCATATTTTTATATGTATAAAGTTTAGATACCATCAAACTATTTAAACTTATAGATTGCATAAAGCTATAAATTGAATCGTTAAAACTAATTTATTAAGAATCAAATCTAATAAAGTTTGACTTCATATTGCATACTTGTTATAAATATCTCACTAATCCAACCATACATTTTATATATGTTAAAAAATATATAATTGTTATGCCCATAATTTTTCACTATATCTTGACGTGGATCTCCTTCAACTAGATCAATTAAAAATTATTTGTAATGTTGGAGGAAAATGGATTTAATATCATTAGATTGTCATGGAACTACCTCTCTTGATCAACGATAGATATTATCCACTCTCGAGAATGTAAATATGTTGAGATAACTAAAAAATAATTTGTATCCCTTATATCCTTTCATCCAATGTAGCCTATCTCTTAATTGAGATCCTCTACCACAATTAAGTTCAAATCTTCTAAGTTTTATTTCAACGAAAGCAACCACTCATTGTAGAAAAGTTATTAGTAAGTGCTAAAGCCAAAACAAGTTTTTTTTTTCTATTTGGATCCATTTTTTTTTTCCATTCTAGATCTCTTTCTAGCCATATTCTTATTGTAAGATCATAGTAAGGTAGTGCAATAGATTTAATCGCATCATTCCACAATTGTATCCAGTTACCATTTTGATGAGGTATAGGAACATCAACCAAAGGGATATTAGGCAAGCAAGGTGATCAATTTGATTGAGGCGAGAAGTGTTGAGCTTGAAGGATAGATTATTAGGTATGAGGAATAAGAAGTTTGAAAAGTTTAAAGAATTGGGAGGTGATATGTGAGATAGGTTTAATAGAATCTAATTAAATTAGGGTGTTTTGTGGAGAGGGGACAATGGAAAGAGAAATAACTAAGTTTTAATCTATCAATACAACTAAGTTTTCCTTAGTTCACCATCTCTTTAGTTGGTCCAAGTGAACTAGTGATGCATATAAGAATATTTTTTGTCTAAAATGGGATCTAAACCCCTCATGGTATTTCTAGTTAGGATGTAGGAATTCAATTGTTTTTTACAGAGTTTATGAGAACTAAACCAACTTGTAGCTTGGTTTTTTCCACCATATCATATCATATTTTTTGTCTAAAACTTTCAATTATGACATATTCTTATGACATTTAAGAGCATGACTATACAATATTTACAGTAAAGTATTGACTGGTCAACATTATGAAAAATCATAAGAAATATTTTAAGAAATAGCAATTGTGTCAAGGAAAAAGATGTGGACATTTACAAGAACACTTTTTTTTTAGCAAAAGTATGAGACCACTTATAATTTTATTTATATATAATATTTTACATATAGTTGGTTCAAGCGGACATACTGGTAGGAAAGAACCAACAAGAAAACCCCCAGTTGCAGTCCGAGTAACAAATTTTACAAAATATCAAAAAGACCAGTGAGGTCCTAGTACAAATGACTAATTGTCTAATTACAACATGTTACAAAAGCACATTGGTTGAATACATTAGTACAAAATCATCAATCTCCTCCATGGAAATGGCAAATCTGTACCTGTTTAGAACTTGGTAGAGATGCATGAAGAAGTGTCATGAATTGTGGATAATAACATGCCTTGGAATATGTGAACATAGGTCTCTTCTTATGAAACAAAACCTTCTTTGAATAATTAACATTAGGAATTAGTACAGTTTGGTGAGCATATTGTATAATCACACTAGAAAACAACAATGGAAGATTGAGAGTCTCAACTAAGAATTCCACCAAGTATAGATAACATTCATACTAGAAGCCAACAACAAAAGACCAAATTTCATAAATAAAGTTCATGTGTTAAATATCATTCCTTTGAGGGGTCCACAAGTACCATGAGCCTCTTGAAATCATTCTCCATCTAAATGCATCCATTCCAAGACCATTGGGAGGTGGGTATACAATATGAACCAAGTATTAATTTCTAATGTTAATTATTGAAAGAAGATGAAGGTCCTTATTTAACCTTAAATGACATTTAAAATGGATATTTTAATGTTCAATATAATGAAATGTTTAAAAAATGAAAGTGACAATAATATTGAAAATAAAAATGTTGAACATGAATGTGAAAATATTGTAAAATTTGATGGAACACCTATTGATAAGAGTAGCATCATAGAAGAAGAAGAAGAAGAAATACATCAACAATTTCTTGACTAATGTGGATATGAACCCTATGACATTGAAATTGCACTCAATAATCAAACTTGTTGATAACAATGATTAAATTGATAGCTCACATGAACCAATGAAACTCAATGTGTCTCCAAATTACATAAGAAGAGAGAACCTTTGTGAAGAAGAAAAAGAAATTCAAAATCCATCTTTTTGTAATGAGTTTGTTAAAATTTAAAAACATTCAAGAACCCAAAAATGGTTTGAAATTGATGAGCATAATAGAAATTCTTGAAGGCAAGAGGTCATCACAAACCATTCGGTTGTGGGCTTCCAAAATTTTCAATGAATGGTTTTCCAATAAGACATTAACCAAAAAGTTCCAAATTTTTATACAATTACTAAAGATGTACAAAATGAGACCTTTACTAAATAAATTTCAAAGATTCATGTAAAAAAAAAGTTTGATCGAAATAATATTGTTGTTAAAGTTTTTTTTAATGCATTCAATTCTATTGTAAATAATAGTAAGGAAAAAGATAAAAGAGTTTCTCATAAAGTAATAACATCATTAGTAAGAAATTAAAAAATTAAAAAGGCTCAATTATTAAGGTAAACTTGTTTTGAATTAAGCCTAAATCATAAAACATTATGAAAAGTACTATCAATAAGATCATGATTAGAAATTCCTATTGAAAATCATACTTGGGCTTTTAGCATTAGGCTTCCATGAGTCGATAAGAAGCTAATTAATAGCACAAAGAATGAAATTCAACAATTTTGGCACTCTAACTCTAGATTTACATATGAGGTTGGAAACAACATTTTTTATACTCTACCTAGGCCATGATTTTGTTATGAGTACGAAGAGTTTATGATAGAAATACATCCATTATTGTTGAGTTAAAAGTAGGTTAAATATTATTTTTCTTAAAAATTCACTTTTATATAAATGTAGGTGTTTTGGAGAACAAAGCTATAGTATAAATAAGTGATTGACATCGATGGCTATAAATTTCAAGGTGGGGACATTCAATTTAATCATAAGGTGTTATAATATTAAATGATTTCATTGTTTAGTTAGTTTTAATCAATGTTGTATGATTTATTAAACATTTTTTTAATATTTAAATGTAGGTGTTTTGGGGAGTAGTAGTGATAGATCTAGCTCATTGAGAAAGGATATAGGTAGAGAGGAGGAGTGACCTTGACAAGGATTGAGACATGGATCACCTCAAGGTGGTAGATATGAGTGGAACATATCCATAGAGAAGGATAGGCTAAGAGGATAGATATAGGAGACAAATACCTTAGGGGAACCTTTTTAGTTGTGTGTATGCTCTACAGAGTGGATTTACTCATGAGTGCTTTGATGTATTTGAAGACACATTTGTATGAGAACATAGATAATATGATATGGGAACTATTAGTTGTGTTGATGATGGGTGTGATATTTTATGTGTATGTTGATGATGTGCATGATATATAGTTATATTTCTTGTATTTGGATGCTCATAGGTATGGATGTTCATGAATCTTATGTGTATGTCTAATGGTGGCATGTGGAAGGATAAATATGGCTATTGAAAACTTTACCATTATCTTGACAACTAATTATGGCTATATGATTATCTTATTGTAATGAACCTAAGTTAATTCGATAGATATTAGTGAAGTTGAATTAGGAAGCATGGATTGTGCTTTATTATACACATTTTACATTTAAAAATATGGGTCTAATTTTTGCGATATTGAAAGTCAGTTAAATTTCTTCAATAGTATATCCAAGGTATAGGGATATATTAGTGGTAGGAGTAGTGTAGGATAAAAATGAGAATGTATAAAGAGGGGAAGGTCTAGAAAGGTAATGGAAGGAGAAGTTACACTATAAGGTTAGATTTTCATAGGATAAGGAGGAATGGTATGAAGAACATATCTGTATACGATAGTGCTAGTAGTAACAATGGTGTGAAAATATATAAAAGGATGGGAGATAATTAGAAAAATACTAGTGGAGAGAAAGGCGGTAGGACATGGGTGGTGGATCCCATGGACGTGGTAAGTATAGTATGATAGGAGGAATCATTATAAGAGGATGAAGGGTAGATGGATGCATAGAGGGTACAACATTATTAAAATCCATTAGAGTGGTAATATTATGAATAGTATTAATTCCCTAAGGATAGCCACCTAATACATTATATAAATTACTAGCCACTGAGTGAGGATATTTAGGGTGGAGAGGTCCATCAATACGTAATTATCAATTTAGGAAAATATCTTGTTTAGCAACATATGTATCTAAATCATAGTATTGATCATTATTTTTCATATTCTTTAATGTGGATCTTTATATGGTTTTCATTAGCTATTATATCAAAAAATGATTCAATCGTCATTTTATTTGCTAGCCATATTAGAGTTAAGATGAAAACTCCATAAAACAAGAGTTTAAAGGATATTAATTTAACTAGATAAAAGATCAAGGAAAACACTCTCAAACATGCAATATACCCCAATTGATTAGAAAATGCATATTTCCTATTAATGTGTGCAACTAAAAACTAATAACATGTAATGAATGGATGTAGGTGATAATAATTAAATAATACTAATTGAACTAGGGTTGTCCCTTTTATATATTTAAGAAGTTGTAAGAGCATTGTATGAAATTGTAAGATGGTAATTACTTATGAAATGTTATATGACACATAAGAGAATAAAAAAGAGGGGTTACACTAGAATATTGATTAGAATTATGAAAATCATCAAGATCATCTTAAATAATGGGTTCGAATATGTCAAAAATGGAGTGTCGGTTATGAGGAGGATTTGAATTTTTTTGACAAGATATAAAGCATTTGCTAAATACATCCTATAAACCAAGTCAAGGAATATGGTGTTGGAATTTGTGCCAAATTTGGTGCCATTTTTAGGTCATTATTTTGGCTCATGGTTTTGGTATACCACTCTTGGTTTATGGTTTAAAATTTTCCTATTTATGGGTGCTTGAGATGGAGAAAGCATAATGATTTTGTAGGTATCATCATGCTAATAGAAATTAATCCATATTCACATGTTGATGATACTACTATAGGGGTATGCACATGAATATTTTATTGTAAATGATATTATTATCAAATAATATAATTGGTTCATGTTTTTGGTTGTGGGATTTTTCTTCCAAGAGGATTTTCCCATGTACATAATTATGTTATAACTTTATAATTTATACATTTTTCTTGTAACTAAAATTAAATCTATTTTGCATATTTATCTCTTGATAGGTTAATATGGGAAGTGTTTCCACACCTAAAATTCCTTTTAAAATACTATCCAAGTCTTAATCAGTTTACATCCTCTATCTTATTGTGCAATACCTACCTACCACCAAAAATGTGTAGAGATGGACATTTTTAATGTTACAAATGATATCTTCCTAGTGAGATAGAGTCTATTGGAAAATATGTATGATTTGAGTTGTCAAATATACTTGTCCATATTGTTAAGGGAACTATATGCATGTTGCATCTAATGGTACCAACAAATCTACCCACATTCAAATGATACAACTTGTGGTTCTATTTGAACTTCATAACTTTATATTGTTTGTTTCCATATGCTATTAAGTTCTTATATATGTTTCACTTGGTCTTTCCATTTAGGAGCAAGGTAGATTTTTTATTTTATAGGCTATCCATAGCTTTGATTGCTGAAATGGGAAGGCATATTTCATTTACACATAGGACATAAAAATTTAAGCATCTAATATATATATATATATATATATATAATTAAGAGTAAAACAAAATTATTTCAAAATTTGAATTAGAATAAATGATCATAAAGAGAGGTAAATTCAACTTGCTAATTTGAATTTAAATTTTAAGTTAAGGGGTAATTTATTATACATTTCATTCAAACAATCTAGTTTCTTTCCTCTAAATTTATTCTTCGATTCATACATTTAGTTCACCAACCATTTTTGGAGTAATGTCATAAGACTCAAAGGAAAAATATGAAGAATTTTATCCAAGTTTCCATTGTATGCACCCTAGAAACTTTATATCATGAACTATTTGATATAATTTCTCAAATAAATTTGTTAACAAACTATTTGATATAATGCCTCAAATAAATTTCCAATAGTGTTTTTGATGGAGTATGATAGAAATAGTGTTTTTGATATAATGCCTCAAATAAATTTGTTAATGAACTGTTCGATATAGGTTGCATACAATGGAAACACTATTTCTATCATACTCCATCAAAAATTACCATGAACTATTTGATATAATGCCTCAAATAAATTTGTTAATGAATTGTTTGATATAGGGTGCATACAATGCAAACACTATTTCTATCATACTCCATCAAAAATTACCATGAATTGTTTGATATAATGCCTCAAATAAATTGGAGGTGCCCTAGTAAAAATGTATACAAAATGTGGAAGCAAAATAGTGTATGTTGAAAACACTTTAAAAAATTTCAAACAAATGCAGATTGATTTCAACAAATTTGTAAAATTTCACATTTAGGGTTTCAAAATTTAACAAACAAATGCATTTTGAACTCTATAAAATTCGAATTTCACATACCTAGTGCTCGATATGCAAGTCAGGCTGATGAACTTTGGAGAGACGAAGTTGAGTTTGCATTCATCAGAGAGATGAAGTCACTTTTCTCACCATTTGCAAATCACGGTCTCGGTTTGCTACATGCACCAGGGAAAGCAACTGGTAAAAATAAAGTGAAAATAACAGTCGAAAATGACAATGTTTTTTGTTTTTTTTCTTATTTAAGGGGGTTCGGTTGAACCCATGTTCAACCGAACTCCTTTAACTAAGATTATTTTTATTTACAGTTTTTGGGTTCGGTCGAACCAATGGTTCGACCAAAAATATGTGTTCGATAGAACCTATAATGAGGTTCAGTCGAACCATTGAGTTTGGGGAAAAGGAAAAAAATGAAATTTCCTTCCTCATATAATTTGTAAACCACTATTGTGGTTTGAATCGTGTTTGAAGATGCAAATGAAGAATTCAAGGATGAAGATAGTGTAGTAATTTCCAAGCATGAAGATGAAGAAGAGATGAAGAACTTTATTTCAGAAAATGGAGATATTGAGTTGGTGACAAGATTGGAGGAAGAAATGATTAAAGATGAATTGTTTTTTGAGATTTGTAAAGATTTGAAGACAGATGGAGGTATTGCAATCAATTTGATGTATCATTTATTTATTGTGATAATTCTTTGGATATGGAACAATTTGAAGATCAAAGGACAAAGGTAAAAACAAGATATTGAGATGCACCAAAGCATAGTGAATCTGATTTCAGTTGGAAAACAAAGAAGATGACTGATTTGCATGGAAAAAATGAAACCTTTGGTGAAGATGAAGGTTAATGGAAGTTATTTCAAGGTGGTAAGCTTATAAGGCATCAAATATGAGCATCTAGAGGATGAGGACTCACTCCAAGAGGACTTGGATTCTTTTTGGCTGGGAGTATGCTGTAGAGCACCTTTGCAATATCATGCCTCCATTTGGGAAATTCTGAAGATTAATAAAAATTTGGAATTTTTACCTTGTAATAAGGCTATATGAGTCATTTTGTGCATGTATAGATATTTGGGAGGTCATTATTTCATATGTTGCAAAACTGTAAAAATTGTTTAAAAAGGTGTAAAATTGCAAATTTGTAAAAGTTGCAAAATGCAACATTTAGAAGATGAAAGGTCATAGTGGGTTAGTTTTTCTTGGAGGTAGTTATAAAATGAAAAAACATGTGTGGAATTCCTTTAATAGTATTTGTAACCATTTGAGATGGCATGGGTGATTGTAGTTTGGAAATTGAATAATGAAAGCACTATTTTTCTGGCATTTCCCACATAAATTCATTGTTTTCTATTACTGTACCGCCCTGTATAGGAACAAACTCATTTCTAATTGGTTGTATTTGTAATTTCCATCAATCACCTTCCTTTTTAAATTTTTTTCATGCAAATTGATGGTGTTTTGAGAGAGATATTGAGCCTTTTCTGAAAACAAAGAAAACCCCATCTAGGGTTAATAGTAAGCTTTTGTAAATTTATTTCTCCTTCATTTGTTGTTAAAAATTCATGAAATTTTGTATTTGGAAGGATATTAATGCATTTTAAAATATTCTCCAAGGAATATTAATTTTGGAGGAAGTTTTGATAGATTTCTTGATGCCCTAACTCTAAAAACAGAGCATCTATGCACAATCAAGTGAATAAGACTTAGGGTTTAGGAAAATATGTTTGGAAATGGACTTATGATGGACTCATAAGTTTGAGAAGGTCTAATAAAAGGTATTTGAAGGACTGGTTATGAGAGTTTTGGATGAGAGGTAGAAAAATCAATAGACCCCTACTATAGCCAAGGCGCAATTAGGCCTAAACTCAGACTGAGACAGTGGATTTTGGAGCCTATGATACAAAAGACTTATATCTCATTTTTTAAATTTTTTTAGGTAAGAAAAAAGAGAATTCTAATGTGTGGTTTATTTTGAGTTTCAGTGCATGGGCTAAGAGAAAAAATATGACAGATGGTCTTGCGGACCTACAAGCTTGGTAAGCAGTTTGTGAAGAAACTATGACCTATATAAGTGGTTTGTGTTCTTTAAAAAGGTGTAATAATGTTGTGACAACCATATGGAATTTATCCCAAGTGTTGAATCATTTATTTGTGCCTTGAAGAATAGGGTTGGGATTTGTGGTTAAGAGGTGTCTTTGTTTCACATTTAGGGTAGTTGAAGGAGTGTTATTTAATTGGTGTTTTATTTGGGCCTAGTGTATCTTATTTTTGTTATCCAAGGTGATTAGAGGGCTGATAAAATAGTTGAGACTCTGATTTTGGTGTTGATGTTTTATGGTTTATATGCCTTGAGTAAAAAATAAGTGAGTAAAGGATGAATAACCCAACAAAGGATGTCTTGAGTTTTATCAAATGAGATCAAGAGAGTGAGTTTCCTTCCTTTGCTTGCATCAACTAAAGTGTGAAGTTAAGGAATAATCACATCTCAATAATTCCAAGCCTTGACCTAGCTCTATGAGCTAGCCAATAAAGATTTAAATAAAACTCATGCAATGCTGGCACTAGCTATGTGACACAAAACAATGATCGCCACCAACTTTGTACTTAGCTCAACACCATGGTTTCTCAACAAGAAATTCACATTTTACAGTGTTAATGAAGCATTTGAAAAAATGGAAGAATACCATTTTTATGATGAGGAAAAATAATAATAGAAAAAATAATTTTTCTTGTAGGGAAATTGGTTTACCTAATAAATTGAGCTTTTGTGAGACTTCCCTCTAATTTTTCCCACTTTCCCGAGCTCTTCGCTACTTTTTTCTTTTGAGACAGACAATTTTGTTCATTGTGCTTCTTCACCCCCAATATGAATTCAAAATGGAAACAAAAATCTGTTTTGCATATTACTAGGAATTTCCATTATGGCATTATTGCCTTTCCTCCAATGACTATCTTGTTTTGAATATGTATGTATTCACATTTATTTATATTCATGTTTATATATATATATATATATTTATTTATTTATTCATGTGTAGATTTTTTGTTTGAAGGATATTATAAGTTCCATATGCTATCATTTAATTAAATAAGGAACTTTAATTTCATCTCTAGCATCCAAATATATGTGAACTAAAAGGAATTTCCTTTTACTTAATTTCACATATCAAAAAATTTATCCTTTTAATCATTCTTTAAAATATGTACTTTCTTTTTCTTCAAAACAAAGAGTTTACATAGATAATTTAATCTACAAGCCATTAATTTTCAATCACTAAAACAATTCAAGTCATAAAATAGTGTTCTTCTAGAATAAAAACAAAATAGTTCAAATGCAGGTCATCATTCCATTTGTGGTGTGTGCACCCAGATTCCAACTAGCTTACCATTCAATCCAGCTAAGCAATCCTACTTCAAATATGTTCTCATCCTTCAGCCTTTAACCCTCCAACTCCACACACTTACACTTGAAAATTTATTAGCAACGTTCAATTCTTGATAACATATAAGATAATTTAAAAAGTTTGCATTGTCAACATCAATTATCTTCTTTCAATCTATTTTCAAAAATTCTAAAATTTCCATTATATATATATATACATATATATATATATATATATATATATATTGAATTTATTCAATAATTCAATTTACCATATTATAATAAAATGAAATAAAATTGAGTTATGACATCCTCCCCCTCTTGGAAGAGACATCGAATCGATGTCCAGTAAATCGAAAAAAAAAGAACATCATGTCAAATTTGAGCATACATGTTTATTTCAACATCACAACAAATTATACATGTCTATTTCAACATCACACAAAATTATATATGTTTATTTCAACATCTCATCAAATTATATATGTCTATTTGAACATGACAACAAATTTTATATATCTATTTCAACATCTCATTAAATTGTATATGTTTGTTTCAACATCACATAAAATTATATATGTCTATTTCAACATCAAATAAAATTACATATGTCCATTTCATCATCACATCAAAATTAAAGCATGGAGTGTCATAGTATCTCAATCTAGAAATTTTCAAGAAAAATTATTGAAGTATCCTTCTCAAGAAAGTAAATGTGGAAAGGAGCATTCTATTTATTCTGCATCCTCCCAAGTAGAACTATCCTCTGAGTATTGTTCCCATTGGACCTTAAAATGAGCAATATCTCTACTTCGTAGATTAACGTTACATCTATCCAGGATTCTAATGGGATCCACTAGCACTAATCCTAGATCTCGTACTTGCAAGGATTTCCAATCAAGCACATGAGTCACATCAGGATGATATGGATTAATTAAGGAAACATGAAACACATTGTGAAGTCAAGCTAGAGTAGGTGGTAGAGCTAGTCTATAAGAAACTTGGTTAATCACTTCCAAGACTTAAAACGGTCCAACATATCTTGAGGTCAACTTGGAAGACTTTCCAAAAGCAATAAAATCTTTATGAGGTTTAACTCTCAAGAAAGCTTTGTCCTTAATTGTGAACTGTCTAAGATTTTGATTCTTGCCGGCATAACTGTTCTACCGATCTGCCACCTCCTTCAGTCTGCTCTTAATGACCCTGATTTTTTCTTCCACTTCCTTAAACATTTTAGGTCCTACTATGATCCTTCCCTCCAATTTATCCCAACTGATGGGGATAAGACACTTTCTCCTATAAAAAGATTCAAATGGTTTGATTCCTAGGAATGTATGATAAGAGTTGTTGTTGGAAAAATCTAACAAAGGAAAATATTCTTCAAACCTATACTGTTAGTTCATACAATACATTTAGAGAAAATATTTGACTACCTAATTCACCCTCTCTATCTTCCTTTCAGTATGAGGATGATAAGTAGAGCTAAAATTCAGTTTGGTCCCCAATCTAGCATTCAGGGTCATCCAAAACCTTGAGATCATCCATGTGTCCCTATTAGAAATGATAGTCTCTATCACTCCATGCAAGTGAAAGATCTCTTGGAAATATTTCTTAGCCAAGGTCAACAATCCATCCTTAAAGTTTCCTAGAATGAAGTGTTCAACCTTAGTCAACTTATCAATCACGACCAAGATAACATAATGATTTTTCTTGGTCACTAGAAATCCTGGAACAAAATCCATACTGATCACCTTCCATTTATACGCAGGTATGTCTTGAGGATACAGTAACCCAAAAATATAGTCTTCAACTCTGTGATCATCTTGGATACTCCGGGGTGTCCTAAATAAGGTGCATTATGAACCTCTTCTAAAGCCAAATTTCTTGGCTCTCCAAAGTTAGGAATATACATTCTTCTCTGGTATCTCAAAATATGATCTGGTTCGATATCATACCTATCAAACCGATTATCTAAATGATTTACTACTAGGGCCCTCTTCACTCTCTCATAGTTCTCATTGCTTGGAAGATTCTAAGTCACTTGTTGTCTCAAGTTAGACCTTGTTGAGATCATGGATACCATATGTCTTCATCTACTAAGAGCATCAACCACTCTGTTCTCTTTTCCCCTTATATATTCAATTCCAAAGTCATACTCGCTAAGGAATTCCAACCACCTTCTTTGTCACACATTAAGGTTTTGCTAGGTAAATATGTATCTCAATCCTAAGTGTTATTTTTTGAGTTAAAATGGATTTACCTAAAGATAATTCCTCCACAATTGTAAGTCATGAACTATTGCAACCAATTCTAAATCATGAGGAATGTAGTTCACTTTGTGTTGCTTGAGCTTCCTTGATTCATATGCTACCACTTATCTGTCTTGCATTAATACTGCTCCCAATTCCTCTCTTGAATCATATATGATTACTATGAATATCCCATTAGGATCAAGGATGGTCAGTACTGGTGTTGTCATGAGCCTCTCCTTTAGGAGTTGGAATTCCTGCTCACATCTCTTGGTCCATTCAAACCATGTTTCCTTCCTTTGGAGTGAGGTAATAGGAGATGCATTATGGGAGAACCCTTGCAAAAAATTCCCATAGTATCCTACGAGGCCCATGATGCTACAGAATTTTGACACATTATGAGGCATTGGCCATTCCACAATTACCTTGATCTTCTTGGGGTCTATGGAGACTCCTTCAGCTGAAATGGTATGGCCTAGATAGTGCACCCTATCCTGATAGAATGAACACTTGGATAACTTCCCAAAGAGTTTCTTTTCTCTCAATTGCTGAAAAAATATCCTCAAATTTCTATCATTCTCTTTGACAGTCTTTGAGTAGACTATAATTTCATCAATGAAGATCAAAACAAATTCATCCAAGCTATCTCTGAACACACCATTCATGAGGTTCATAAATGATTCTGGTGCATTAGTCAAACCAAAAGGTACCACTGTGAATTCGTAATGTCCATATAAAGTTATAAATGCATTCTTTGGAATATATTCTTCCTTAATTCTCAATTGGTGGTACCTTTACCTAAGGTCAATTTTGGAGAACACTGTTGCTCCTTTCATTTGGTCGAATAGCTCATCAATCCTTTGGAGTGGATACTGGTTCTTGATGGTCACCTTGTTCAACATTTGATAATCTATACATAGATGAAAAGTTCCATCCCTCCTTTTCACAAAGATAATCAGTGCTCCCCAAGAAGACACATTAGGTCTTGTAAGACCTTTGTCCAACAATTCCATTAACTAGTCCTTTAACTCATAGATTTTTGTGGTGGTCATCCAATAGGGTGTCTTGGATTGAGGCTCAACTCTTAGAACAACATCGATAGAAAAGTTGAATTCCCGCTTTAGAGGAAACTCTGTAAGTTCATCAAGGAATACATCTTAGAACTCCTTGAGAATAGGATAGTCATATAGATACAATTCATTGCTATCAGGATTACTAACATGCACTACATAAATTGCACATCCCTTTTGATGAGCCTCTTGAGCTATGTCACTAAAATTTGTCTAAGATCTAAGGATCCCTACATTCCACAAACTTCAACTAGGTTTCCATAATCATCCAGATAGTTGACCAACTTATCCTCATAGTTCACTATAGCCTTATGCTTGGTTAACAATTTTATTCCTAGAATTACATAATATGAGCCTAAAGGGGCCACATACAAGTTGACTTGAGTTTGAAAGGTTGGAAGCTCTAACTCACTACAAAAGAGATAGGTATCTACCCTTTACTCTTCTTGATTACCATACTAGATTTTCCATGAATTTTTCATGTATCTAGGTCTAATGAGTATCTTGGATATTATTCTAGGATCTATACAACATTCAGTAGCTCTAGTATCAATTAAGGTAGACATAGATTGGCCATAGAGCTTACCCGTTAGCTGAATTGGTGAATCTTAATACTCTACCTATCTATTGTCCACCACAACATGGATCTAGTGATACTGAGTCTATTGGCTTCTTCCTTCCTTTTGTGACTTTGATCACCAAGGAAAATTCGAGGAATAATGATCACCTCCATAAGTATAACATCCATCACGAAGCCCTTTGTGACCTCCTAGCATATCCTCTCTAAATCCCTTTTGCTTATGATCATCTTTACCCTTGCCTTTGTTTTCCTTCTTGTTCTTTCCACCATTACCATCTTCACCCTTTTCTTGTGACTCACTTCCCATCTTGACATTACAGATTTGATCACTCTTGTACACTTTATGAAATTTATTTTTCCTATACTACATCTTAGAATTTGAGTCACTGTGAGGATTGGATAACTGTTGTAGTTTTTGTTCTTGTTTGGTGGATTTTAGGAAGACTTCATTCATGGTTTGAGGTTTGTGCATATTCACTTCAGCTCCTATGTGGGGTCTGAGTCCCATTATAATTTTATTAATACAAAACCATTCATTTCCCTAATTCTGAGGCACATACTTCAACTGGTTGGTGATATTTTCCCAATACTTAATCATAGTCATATTTCACTAGGTTAAGTTTTGAAATTATGTCACTTTCTTCTCTAAGAAAAGCTATTGTAACCATCTCTTCCTAAAGGCTTGGAGGAATAGTTCCCAAGTGATCTCAATAGGCTAAAGACTTTGTTCTAACTTCTCATTATCCCACCAAGTCATTGCTTCACCTATGATTTGATACGCAGGCCATGCAATCGTAGTCTGTTCAGAAAGGTTAGAGAGCCCAAAATATTTTTCCATCTCTATAATCCAAGAATCAAGTCCTGCTCTGATAGCTTTACCATCAAACTTGGGCAGTGCTACTCTTTTGAGATCTTTCCCAATCTCTTCCTTAATTCATCCTTATGGACCTACTCCTCGACCACCATCTCCTTGATTTCCTTTTGTATTCCTATGATCCCAATCCTCACATGTCACTTAGACTTATTACTCTATATGACCCATGCAAGAATATTGCCAATTTAGAAGCTCTAGAATTTTCTCCAGCCTCTTGTTAGGTCAATTATCGGAACCACTACCACCCATCTCTTTCCTGATGGTCACCATGTTGTCCCACACTTATCTTGCAACACATTCATGTTTATCACGTCTCAACATAGGGTTCTATGAATAAGCATTCTTATAATTCTACATCACATATTTTTTTTTTATACAAACACATCCCTCATTCTAGAAGACGTACACATTCATGCATAATACACACATTTTTTATTCCTTCATTTGAACACACAAAAAAAAAAATTCTGATTTTATTAATATTAAAGGTGAGTCAATAGACACTTTATTTACAATACGCTTTTGGTTACATCATTATGATTTCTCGACATAAAAAAGAGGAAATTATTTTGGGTCCTCATCTAAATTTACATCATAGTTTACTAAAGAGGATGGTTGAGCATGCAGGTTCTCATTTTCCTCTCTACTCAACAAGGGTGCATTAGCTCCACACCCTAGAGGCCAATCTCGAATTATGGAAAGGCTTTTGATATTAGTTGTTTGCTTCTCCTCAATCTTCATGCATCTATCTAGCTTGAGTCATGTAAGAGCCTAAGCTATAGTTTCATCATCGAGAGTTTTTTATTGAACCTCTGTCTTGGTATTTTCTTCCTTTACATCATTCTTACATGAGGTTTTAATAGTAATCCATTTCCTTTGTCATGCCTTTGACCTTCCCATTCCTACATTCAATCCAATTTCGGTTTATTCTTAGGACAACTAAATTTTTGGTCAAGGTTCAACTATCCCTATTCAAACTATGGTAGGATCAAAAGGCCTAGAGTTGAACCCTAAGCTTTGATACCTATGAAGCATTTTTTCCTTAATCATTTTTTATTTTTGTATTTTATATGTTTTTGGATTCGGATGTGTCCGTACTCAAAGTAAATTTGTTTGGAAAGGTGCACAATGCACCACGTGGTGGCTACATAGATTTCATTTATCGCCTTCCTTTTGGGAGAGAGTTAGGACATGTTTTAGCTCGACAAAGATTTTCTCTACGATGATTTTCACAAAGTTTGAGAATACCCACCTGTTTGATACACCATCTCTTCGTTGTGGGCAGTTTGCACTTTTATGAAGCAATCTATTTTGGAGTGTGTCATATCTTGTTGGGTTTCTCTTTGGTTTTCGAGATGGAAAATTTGAGTCGGTGTCCTTAGGATACATGATTGATCAACTAGAATTTTTCCACATTGTTTTTGAGGATCTGATCATTTTTAGATAATGATCTTTTCTAAATATCTAAAAGGCATTAAAGCGGTAGTTGAGAATTTATGTGAAAAGATTGTCATGACCTAATTAAAGATCTATGATCAGATCATGAGCTATAAAATGCCAAAATATGGTAGAAATTACTTCTAGAATGTGGTAGTGGTCTTCTCTTTTTTCAGCTATAAATGGGAGGTGGCAATAGAAAAGGAGTTTTTTCCTAAAAATTTCCAAGTTTTAGTTTCCTTTTCTTAGGAAAAGTTTCTTTAGTTTTCTAAAGTTATAGAACTATTTTTCAGAAGTAGAATTAGCAAAATTTCTTTTCTCTGGCATGTTATATTGTTTATGCTCAAACTTTTATTGGATTGGCATCCAACCTTAGTTTTAAAGTTCATTAAATATTTAAGCACAAACCATTTGGAAGAAATCTTGGGACTGTGCATTTTATGCCCTTTATCAAGTTCTTTCTTTATGTTTTCATTTAGAATGAAATACTATGTTAAGTTGTTCATTCAAGTAGTTTAAGTAGTTGATTTCCATGTTGTGGGCTTATATGGTAGGATAATCACCTTTGAAAACTGTACTATGTCTATGAACTTCTCTATTTTTCTTAAAGGTTGTTGTTTTGTTATATTATGTTGTAAGAAGAGAGAGAGTTTATGCAATTTTTGAAATTTTTTGTAAGCCTTGGAAATATTTATGTTTGATCAAACCTCAATGAACACTGCCTATGGGGAGATTTGAAGAATTGCAATGTGCTTGTATTTAGCCTTTTTTGTTCATTCTCTTCCCAACAATGAAGGGTTGTGGCATTTTGTGTCTAAAATATCATTCATAGGAAATATTGGATTTAAAATGTTGTAAAACCTTTGGAACATCACCATTTTTTTAAATTTTTTTATGTTTACATTTTCTTCTACTCTTTTCTCTAAAACTCAAAGAAGAGACAAGTTTCTATAAAAATCCTAGAGGTATTCAGTGAGGTGTAAATCAATCCCCCACTTGCTAAATTTCCCATATGGTTGTCGGAGAGACGCAAGCTATGATGATAAACAATAAAAAATGTAATAAACCATCCTAACTTATTACTTAATTAACATTATTGTCAATGACACATGAATATATCCCAAATTAAAAAGACATAACTAGTGGCTAAAGTCAATCATAGCTACACATGTCCATTTCAAATAAGTCAATCATTCATATATATTCACTTCAAAAGTTAAATTACAATACCAGGTTTGACTTGGATCGTAGGGCTAGAAGTCATTACATTGCACACTTTACATCAAATACATGAATATATTACATCAAGTTACATCTTAGACTAAAATAGTCTTGTGAAGAACTAAGGTTCTTCTTTGATGCTCACCTCCTCTGATGGATGAGAACATAGTTGTTCAACACTTTACCACCCCACCAGGAAGCTTACAGTTCCTCAAAATTCTTTGAACTTGAAGAATGCCCGACCCTATATAGCATGTTTAGCAAGAGAACAATCTACAAGGTGAAATCTGGTGCATGACCATACATCAACATGTAATTTCTATCTACAAGTTAGAAAATAAAATTCAAGATCTATGCTAGGAATGGTAGAGAGTGATATCATAGAGTTCATACATACAAAATGAATTATATTGCTTGGCCTCGCATATCAAATGTGTTGTAACAATAGCAAACAATAGGTTCTAGTAAAGCAAACATATACTCTTTGAACTCCATTTCAGCACCCGTCCTGAAAGGAATCTTTCTACAATACATCTCATAACAACTATCTACCCTCTAGCAGCATCTACCCTAAGGTGCTCTAGTCTACTTAGGTATCACTATTTCATTTAAGTATTAGAATATTCTTCTCACATATGTCTTCAAAAAAGAAGAATCAAATTACTAATTTAATCTCTAAACAAAAATTAGATTTATGATTCAAATAGACTAATTCAACAATCATCTATATCATTCTCATGACTCACATTTACTTTTCATTAGAAGAATTATCTATTTTAAAATGACCTAAGAATAAAATAAGGTATGTCACAAGTATGTGTATGTACATAGATGAAGTCTATGTGCATACACATATATGTGCCTACTTAAGTTTTTGATTTGTGTATACATTCTGAAATAAACCATTAAATTAGATTGTAATGAATAAATGATAATCCATTTGACATTTATTTTATCAAAATAAAGAATCTAGAACAAGTCTATATTAATAGTTTCACACATTTTTATTTTGCATTCTCACAAAACTGTGATACTCTAACATTGTTGTTTACATATGAACATTCATCATTTAAACATAAATTATAGTATTGTTTCCTACTAAAAACTTATAATACAAGCTATTTCATAAAGAATGTTCACTGTTTACAACTATTCAATGCTATTCCAGCTAAACAATTTAATGAATAAGACAGTTTTGAGCTACAAAGATAACTTTACAACAAATCAATGTCATTTGCAATAGATTATTCACTATTTACATCAATACAATATTGTTCTAGACAAAACAGTTGCATTTTATGACAAACAATATTGTTTTCCAATAGAATATTCACTATTTGAAATTACTCATTTCTATTTCAAGTTGTTTAGATGCAAAATGATAACATTACTAGTTAATGTTCACTATTTTAAATAGAATGGGTTTTTCACAATGAACAAAAATTGAACAATGTTGTTTGTCAGTAATAAATATTGTCTATAACTTCTCATTTACCATCTTCAAGCAATCCAAAATATTTCTCTAACAAATCAACTAGCCCAACTTCATACATGAAAGAAGAATGCCCAATATTCAGATCCTTGAACACTATCATTACTCAAATTCAATGTGCAACTTTTTTATAAATGTAAATAATCTAAGATCGACATGCTCATCAATGTAAAACATTAACAAGTATTTCAATCAAAAGACAAACATAGAAGTTTCAGGTCTAAGTAGAACTCATGCGATTTCAAGTTACAAACAACCATTCATAGGTCACTCTGGAATTGACCATTCATATAGGTTTGGTGCATCTCTTTCTTAGAAACAAGAGTCATGTATGAATATGTTCTTAAGGGAATGTTGGTTTTACACCACTGATAATTGACATACATACTCATATTGATCATAGTTACAAGGTAACAACCCTATAGTCATATGGATCGAACCCTACTTGGGTTTATTATATTTTAACAAATATTTCACCACCATTCCAACTGAAACATGGTTACATTATAGCACATATAATATAGTCTCAAGAATTTGTTTTAGCTACTCATTATTAGCTGAGTTGATAGAGAATACAATACATTGTAAAACAAGACACAGGGTATGATACCCTTTCTATAGGATCGATAATCGATTGTATATAAATTAAGGAAACATAAATATATAATTAAATTTGAATGAAATTCCAATTAGCCATTGAATGGCTAGCACTAAAGTGCGATGTTAAGGAACAATCACATCTCAATAATTCCAATCCTTTGCCTATCTCTATGAGGTAGCCAATAAGGCTTTAAATTAAAATCATGCAATGCTAGCCATTGGTCATGTGACCCAAAACAATGATTGAAACCAACTCAGTACTCAGGTCAAGGCCATGGTTTCTCATCAGGAAATTTGCATTTTATAGTGTTAATGAAGCATTTGAAAAAATGGAAGAATACGATTTGTACAATGAGGAAAAATGATAATAGAAAAATTGAGTTTTTTTCTAAGGAAATCGGTTTACCTAATAAATAGAGATTTTGTGAGACTTGCCTCTAATTTTTCCCACTTTCACGAGCTCTTCTTTTCTTTTTTCTTTCAAGCTAGACAATTTCCTTCACGATGCTTTTTTGCCCCTAGTATGAATTCAAAATGGAAACAACAATCTCTATTGCATGTTACTGGGTGTTGCCATTATGGCATTATTTCCTAGGCTTCGACCACTATCTTGTTTTGAATATTGCCATTAAACTTGTGGAAGACCACATCCTTCATGGGATTCCTTCATGATTTTGTTTTGATTTCAAACAGTCTAATTTTGGAATATTATCGATTATCGAATTCAATTTCAATAAGAATATGAATTTTAATACATATATATGTATATGTATATGTTTATGTATATGTATATATATATGTATGCATTCACATTTATTTAGATTCATGTATATATATTTATATATATTCATGTGTAGATTATTTGTTTGAAGGAGCTTATAAGTTCCATATGCTATCATTTAATTAAATAAGGAACTTTAATTTCATCTCGAGTATCCAAATATATGTGAACTAAAAGGAATTTATTTTTACTTAATTTCTCATATCAAAACTCGTATCCTTTTAATTGTTCTTTAAAATATTTACTTTCATTTTGTTCAAAACACACAGTTTAAGTAGATAATTTAAGCTACAAGAAATTCATTTTCAATCACTAAAACAATTCAAGTCATAAAATTATGTTCTTCTATATAAGCAAAATAGTTCAAATGCAGGTCATCATGCCATTATGGTGTGTGCACCCAGATTCCAAATGGCTTACTGTTCAATCTGACTAAACAATTCTACTTCAACTTTGTTCTCATCCTTGATCCTATCATCCTACAACTATAGACACTTGCACTTGCAAATTTATCAGTAGCATTCAATTCTTGATAATGTATAGGATAATGTCAAATTTTTGAATAGTCAACATCAATCAACTTATTTCAATCTATTTTTGGAAATTCCAATATTTCCATTTAATATATATATTGAATTTCTTCAATAATTTAATTTACCATATTATAATAAATATGCGATAAAATTGGGTTATGATAGAACCTTTGACCATATTTGTGTGGCACCCTATCCAAGTTATCAGGAGTTATAACTTTTGGTATGGTTGACGTATGGGAGTCTATAGACCTAGCATGACTTTCCCATCAACCACCTTTTTGTGGGTATGTTCTAGTGGTAGCTTTAAGAAATCCCTCTCAATCAAATATATAAAATATCTATGAATATCTCATTTTTTTGGAAAAAATATTAATTTCTATTGGAAAATATTTCCTTGTTTTTGAAAATAAATTAATTTTATTGGAAAATTTGTTTACTTCACTAAAATTTTCTTGAAATCCTTACCAAATCTTGGAATATAATACCTAAAAGTGAATTAGTTATGATATCAAATTCTTCAATTTAAAAAATATCTTTTATGAAAAAGTAGGGGCTTGAGGGTGGAAATGATTGATGGGTTTAAGGGGTAGACTCTATAATATTTACTTTCCACCATTGATTTAAAATATAATCTGATAGTCCTTGTTTTATTCCACATGGTAAAATTTACCCACAAATTGTAATGCTCATGCGGCCCAAATTTTCTTTTATTTTAGGCCCCATCAGCATTACAAATTGTAGGTAAATTTTACTTGACAAAATACTACAAGGTCTATTAGATTATATTTTAAATAATGGAGGCAACTAACGATTTTAAATATGACCCTAAACTAGCTAATGGTTGTGATATACTATTGGAAAATTAATTTATATTTCTGGTATAACTTATAAAATTTAGGTGAATCTAATCTAATCATGTATCAAATATTGTGAAAAATTATTAAGCTAACAAATTTTATGAAATAAATTCTTTGGTGATTTAAATAAGACAAATAAAATTTTGTAAAAATGTGGCAGTTTAGGTTCCATTAGAGCTTGAACTATTAGCTAAATTTGAATTCCCAAATTTTAACTATTAGCCAATTGGAAAATATTAGCCACCAAAAGAATTAGTGGTACATATCGACCTAGTATGTGTTTATCACTTTCTTGGGGCTCACCTAATGGACACCAAATTTGAGTATCCCTTATGAGTATAGTTTTCTACATAGTGGACAACAAGTTTTCACTTGTGAAAACATTTTATGAGCAATAGTGCAACCACAAATAGTCCATCCTTCCTTTTATTTCATTGTTCATTAATTTTTGGCATTGCATAATTGTGTTTCTTGTCTTAGTTCTGCATATAAAACATAGGCATGCATCTCTTTGTGCCTTTGTTAGTTTTCCATGAGATCTTAGATCTTGGGGTCTTGATCATCCTCATTGACCTTTATCATTTTATCTTTTAAACAATTATACAATTAGAACTCTCTTGACTTATTTTTCTACTTTAGTGCGAGTCTAAGTGCAAGTTCATACTCTCACTAAAGTGGCGGCTAAATGTAGTGTCAAAAAATAAACGCCTTTAATTTTTCACACTATGTTTGCATGATGTAAAATAGTTGGACTGAATTAAACCTTTAATTGGCCCAATTATGCATTCACAAGATTAATTAATTTGATTTTATAAAAGGGGTAACAACATTTAATCAATTCCTACAATGAATTACACATCTTGGAAAATGTGTGTCTTAGGTTTAGCGTCTAGAACCCATTTTCCCAAGGGTGAATGTGTCCTCCTTAAGTTTACAAGCCCATTTATTAATATATTTATGGTAACATTTTCATGATCCAAACTAAAATTGAAAAGGTTGGCTTGTGATGTTTATTTTTTAAGAAATTAAAGAATCACCTATAAATACAAGGTTATTTTATCAATTCAAAACATCTAGCATTAAGGAAAATTTCACATAAGCAAATATTATTGCCAAGAGCATTGGAGAGCAGATTTACCAGTCATTTATTGTAGCATTCAAGATCCTATCATGATTGCAAGATTTATGTGTTTTCATGCATTTTTTTGGAGCTAACATTGTGATGTAGGTTTCAAATTTCAAGCAACAACTCAAGTATCAAGTGTTAGAAACCAAGATCAAATTAGCAAACCAAAATATCCTTCCACAGAAGAGAAAAATAGAAAAAGTAGAGACGTTGCAAAAGGATGTGCAACATAATATTATTCAGGAATTCATAATTACATGATATGATTTTCTTTATAAAAGCAAAGATGCATAACCTTAATCTTATCTTGAGCAACAAGATAGCTCAACAAGATAAGGATGAAAATTAATTAACCTAGGAATTAAATAATGCCTAAGTAAACTTATGCTAAAGTGTAATTAAATATTAATTCCACTAACATCCCCCCATAAGTGAAACTTAGAGAGACTAACAAAGCATGCACCCAAAACTAAGATGAATGCAAGAAAGCATGAATGGGTCCCGACAACAAGGCCTGATCAAGTACCCAAGTACAAATGCAATAATGAGGTAAAGGAGGAAAACCAAGTGGGAAAAAACCCCCCCTACAATGAGATGATTGTTGTAGAGAAGCATTGGAAGAGCACTATGGAGTAACACTGGAACCACAATCCGATAAGCAAGGAAAGATACTTCTGTCTACAACTGAAACCAAAACCTGAATCATGATAATGTGACAACAGACCTGATGCCACGAAACACTAGAAAACTCACAAACTGGAACAACCCTAGAATCTGTGAAGCAACAGTAGATGAGATGATGACATAATCTGGAAACTGTGTATCTCGATGCCGATGCCAAACTAAGACTAAAACTCTTCCATGGGAAGGAGTACCATGAAGACTCTAGAACATTAACCATAAAAACATGGCCCTCAAACTGAGAAGAATTTGAACCAATGAGGATTAAGAAACATAATCTCTCAACTGAAGTGTGAACCAATGAATCCGATATGTGTCAAGCTATAGCAAAAATGTGGCCAAAACAAACTAGGAAACCAAATAACCCATATGAGCTTCCAAAAAATCAAAATGAATATGGAGATCAAAGTGCATGCACACTCTAATTAGATTATTATGCAATAAACCCCCCTAATGGAACTTTATCTCAGTTCATTTATTACAATAACCCAATGATTGTAAAAGGAGAAAATGATAATGCATGCATAAAAGAAAAATAACATGATGTGGTACTGAAATGAAGTACAAATATTCAAGTTTCACCTTTCCAACTGCCAAAACATCCAAGTAATCTGCAAAACACCCATTAGGACAAATATAGAATAATGATAAACTTGGGACAAATACAGAAAAAAGTGCATCGACAACAAGATAGAGCTACTCAATACCTTTCTAATGCCTCAAAGAAGATGAAAATAAGAGATCGGTGCAAAACTTTATGAGCTCAGAAGTCCAAAATGAAAATCTGAATTCAAATAGAAAAAAAGAAGCTAAATAGAAAAATACTGAAAAATAAACTACACCACTAGAAATTTCATGGAACCAGCTTTCTGGTGATATCTCGTTTGCCCGATTGCGATACCATATGCCCAAGTTATGACCAAAAGAAAAAAATTGCTCCTTTAGGGAAAATCAGGGCTAGGAGGGGCAAAGAGAGTCGTACGGCTGATGATGTCATTCTGACGTTAGCACTTCATGGAAAAAAAATTGACGGCCATCTAGCCATCGAGGCAAAAAATGCACCCCCCCACCGGAATTTTTTTTCGGCGCCGGTATATTTTGAAACCCACCAGAATATTCTAGAGAAGCCTGGTGGAATATGCTCTAGGAATAAGAATATTCCCTGGCAATAGGGGCTGACTGTGGGCTCCTAGTCATATATATGACCACTAGCTGGTGCAAAAGGGCCCATGGGGGCTAAGCAAAGGCCCCTAGTCATTCATATGACTGAGGTGGGGTGGAGGGAGCTGCAGTTAGGGTTTTTGGCCACTGCGAACGTGATGGTGACCTCTGTTTTTGCTCAAACTGCTCCAAAAAATTGGCTACCCCCAGAACTTGCAAAAAATATCCCAGCCTGAAACCCTCATAGATCTGGCAAATGATGGCCAAAATCTACAGAAAAAAAGCCAATCCTAACTTTTTCCAATGCTTTGAATCCAATGGTGAAGCCCGATCTGATCCAAAACGCTTCATAGATGAACTCAAGGCATGATACCCTCAAGGAATCCCGAATGAACCCTGCAATGATTTTCTCAAAAAAATTGAGAAGGGGCTATAAATCAAGGTTTTGATACCATGTTAGAAACCAAGATCAGATTAGCAAACCAAAATATCCTTCCACAGAAGAGAAAAAAAGAAAAAGAAGAGAGGTTGCAAAAGGATGTGCAACATAATATTATTCAGGAATTCATAATTACAAGATGTGATTTTCTTTATAAAAGCAAAGATGCATAACCCTAATCTTATCTTGAGCAACAAGATAGCTCAACAAGATAAGGATGAGAATTAATTAACCTAGGAATTAAATAATGCCTAAGTAAACTTATGCTAAAGTGTAATTAAATATTAATTACACTAACATCAAGATCCATCAACAATCAGACCATTTCATGCAAGATCCAATCCTTAGAGAGATGTGTTAGAATTTAGTCCTCTAAGGGAAGCCATTAAAGTTTTTGGTGAGTTACAACAAGCTAGTTTTCATTCATCATTCAAACTTCTTTTTATCATTATTTTATTTCTAGCCTTAATTATTAAAATAGGGTTTGACCAAGGAAAACCCTTATCCACCAAAAGACAAAAAAAATTCTCATCTCTTTGTATGTGCATATTTGTAGGTGAAGAAGGATTGAAATTTGATCAAAATTGCAATTTTGCAAAGTTCTTAAAGTTGTCATAAAAGTTGTCAAGACACAAAAGCTCGTCTAATGAATTTATTTTTGGCCTTTAAATAGTCAAAACTAGATAAATCAAAGCCTTAGATCCAACATCAAAGGATTTCAAGAATAATTTTTAGAAGTTAAAAGGACATATTTGTCATGGCAAATGAGTCCATCCAAGACACTTTAGACCATTTTTGAGGCTAGGTACAAAATGTCTTAACCTTCTCATATATTTTGCTTTATTGCTATTTCTAATAGTGTTACCATAATACTTGACATTTCCAATGGTAGATATTAGATATTAGATTATCAATGCACTTTTATTCTTCTCCCAAAACTTCTTTCTAGTCATATTTTATAGTTTTATGTCATAAGGAAAAAGATCCCACATAGTGCCCCCAAACTTGCAGCTGACTCACCTTGAGGGTTGTAAGTCAATTATAATCACTTGTGGCACTATCATTCTTCCCAATGAACATGGAAAAGGTAGATTTGTGATTAGGTGGACACCTCTTTTTTCATTGGACATGTAGGTCCTTCACACACATTTTTCACTTTTAAAGTGATTTATTGGCATTCCTATCTCCACCATCCTTTTTCCTATGTTTCAGCTCTTCTTTCATAGCCTTGATCCTATATTAATCTTTGCACACTTCAATAACTATTTTGGGTTCTACTTTGGAATTTAAACATAACTTTAGTTTTTGTTTTGTCATAGTAGCCTTTCTTCTTGTCAACACACCACTAATCTTGTCACCAATGATCTGATCTTGAGAATTATTCTTCTGCACACACTTAGGAGTCTTAGGGATCCTTTCTAAAGCTTCTTCCTCTTCAATCTGCACTTTATTTTCCTTTCCATCATATTTTTCTTCTTATCTGGAAGAGGGCTCATCTGATTCATATCCATCTATTAGCACTAAAATTTTGTATAAGTCTTCATCCACCTTGACATTTTCACTTTCAAAAATCCTTTTCAACCTCTTGTTGTAACAACGGTAATCATTGATTTCTATAGAATATACAAGGAAGATACCATCACCAAATCTTGTATCAAACTTTTCTAATTTTTCTTCACCTCTCTTGATATATCATTTTCTTAAAAATAATCTAAAATATTTTATAGTAGGAGTCCTTCCATACCATAACTCATAGGGAGTCTTTGAATTGATTGTCCTTGCTTTTTCTCTTTTAAGTATGTATCTAGAATGTAGTATGAATTGCTTTTCTCTAGTAGAATTTTGGTAGGTTTTCTTCTTTCATCATTGTTCTTGCTACTTTTTGAACTATTTTGTTCTTCCTTTCAACCACTCCATTTTGTTAAGGAGTCTTAGGAGCTAAAAAATTCCTCTTTACTCCATGATCTTCACAAAAATAGTTAAACTCACTGCAAGGAAAATCTTCACCTCTGTTAGATCTTAAACATTTTATTTTCATATCCATTTCATTCTCAACCATATCTTTAAAATGCCTTAAACTTATCTAGAACCTCTAATTTTTCATTAAGAAAAGTTACCCAAGTCATTCTAGAATAATCATCAATTAATAGCATGAAATACTTGTCACCTTGAAGAATCCTTATTATAGTAGGTCCACAAAGGTATGTATACACCAACTCTAAAGGTCCTATTTTTTTTTATTTTTTATTTGAAACTCTTTCTAGGTTTCTTCACAATTTGACATTCCTTGCAAACAATATTGTCAGGCTTTATAATCCTTGGTAGATCTCTCCTAGCTTGAATTTAAATGATCCTAGCTAGGCTATAAAAATTGATGTGACAAATTCTTCTATCTCATAGCAACTTTCATTGATTTGATTCATAAAGATCTAACCATTTTCACCCTTAATATAATAAAAAATTCCATCAGTTCTTCTTGCAACAACCAGAGTTTTGAAGCCTTTTATAATTTCACAACCATTGTCCTGAAACAAAAAATTTATATCCTTTGATACACATTTGTGTAACACTTAGAAGGTTATGCTCGAGACCCTTAACATAAAGAATATATTGTATTATTCTTTCCACCAAAACTAATTGAACCTTTTCCATAAAGACCTCCTTTAAATTTCTCAAGTTTAACAAACTTACTTTTATTAACTATAATATGATTTGATCATCCACTATCAATGATCCAGAACTTCATCTCCTCTGTAGCATGAAAGGTAGCCAACATAGTCCATTCAACATTATGACCTACTTTTAGAGCACTTTCCCTCATACATCTCTCAAAGTTAGTAGAATTAGTTCCAAAATTTTGAGTCATTAACAAACATTCATTCTCTTCATCTTCTGGATAATCAAATTCATCATAAGATATGCTAGCATCTTTAACACAATAACTTATCTTAATTGATTTACCTTTATTATCCTTATATTTTTTATTTGAAGCCTTGAGTGGACATCTTGAAGCATAATGACCTATCTTTACACAATTGAAACATTTTAAAGGTAAATTACCTCTATATTTTCCTATGCCCTTTTTCAATTGCCACACAAAGTTTGATTCTACCTCATCAAGATCATCCTAATTTGATTCCTCATTTTTCTATTCTTTTCTAGCTTTGAAAGCAATATCATTCTTTGAATCACTTGGACCAAACACTCTCAATTCAAAAATAGTTAAAGAACCATAGAATTGATGTACAAAATAAATACTTAAATCCTGAGCTTGTTTAATAGAAAAACTTTATGGCTATAATTTTTAGGAAGAGTTCTCAATACCTTCTTTACCACATCATCTTCATCTAGTCTTCCACCAAGTCCTTTGATGGAATCAACAAATTTTTCCACTTTATGCATGTAGCTTGTAATATATTCATCCTCGAACATTCACAACTTTTCAAATTTTATCTTTATACTTTGCATCTTCACTTGCTTGACCTTATCATCTCCTTCATAGATACTTTCTAGCTTTTTCCATATTTAACCAATAGTTTTGTAATTCATAACCTTCACAAGTTTAGTATTAGAAAGACCACTCAAAACAGAATACCTTGCTTTTTGATTGTTCTCATAAGACTTGATTTCATCATTAATTGATGGTCCATTTGCATGTATGGTATATACAACTTCAACTAACTTCCAAACTCCAAATGTTAGGGATACAAGGAAACCTCCCATCCTGGTCTTCTAGAATGCATAATATGATCCATGAAATATATGATCGTCCTTGTGCCCATCACATATCTACCTCAAGTGTTTAATATTTCTTCTAAGGAACCTTTTTATGATACCAATTATTGAATGCATAAGAAAATTGAGAGGAGGGGTGAATCAATTATTCATTAAAACATCAAAACCCTCATTAACATTCCAATCCTTATTATTCTTATTAGTCTTTAATCTATTAAACTCATTTAACATGAAATTAAATAATAGAAGCAAAAATGTAACAACACCATGCACACAATAGAGCACCAGATTTACATGGAAACCCCAAGAAGGGAAAAACCATTGTGAAGATAAGCTCACAATATAAAGTAATTGCAACAACACATATAATAGGCTCACTATTAGAGAACTCACTACTAGATTAGAAATAAGAAGATAGAAGATTATTACAATGAGAAATACATATTAGAGAAACAAAAACATTTCACCACTACATTACCAGATCATTCACACAAGCTCTAAAGAATGTAGATACCTTCTACTCACTACTTCCAGTAGTCTTAATTGTTAAATCTCACACTGCATTTTGCACTTTCACACTCTACATCACAATACTTTGCATTACAACATTCCTCCATCAATTTACCACTTTTATATACCATCCATAACCTTGAAAATAATTTCCAAGGAAGACTATGCACCCCAAATGTGCAAATTCAAATTAGGTTGACACCAAAACATTCCCATGGTGGAGAGGAATGAAAGAAGACCACATCACACCTTAACTCAGAAATAAATACATACATACATTCTACACCAAACTCCCACAAAGACAAAATCACATCCATAATTAGTGTAAATACCCAAGGTTGATCAAACCTATGTTAACATCTAGTTAAACATTTAAGTACATGCTTCCTCTAATAAAAATATGACTCACAAACCACACAAAACACTTAAATATTATCTAGAATATTCCATTTGTAGACACATAAAAATGACCTAGGCCTGCAAGCTATATTTTTACCACTTTCATCCTAACATAATTATGACATTTAATTATGTCCTTGGTCCACATTCGACTATTGATTAAATAATTCATAATTATTTAATTAATTCATGTCCTTGTATTCTTCATGATTATTAAATAAATAAATTTTACTTATTTATTAAATATGTCATTAGTTGTCTAAGTCTTCCCCTAATTAAATAAATTTCTTAATTTATTTAATTACCTTTCTTCATTTATTTCTTCCTGATTATTAAATGAATAAATTTTATTTATTTATTTAATATGTCACTAATTCTCATGATTAAATGAGTTTATTAATTTATTTAATCATTAATCATATCTTCTAAATTAAATAATTATCTTTAATTACTTAATTACCTAATTTAACATTTCTCTCATTTTAAATAAATAAATTATTTAAAATGATATCATATTCTTGACTAATAGTTCATTTTAGTAAATAATCTGAAAATTTATTATTTATTATCTCACAAAATACATATTTTGAATTAATTTAATTCAAAATGGTAACTTTCCTCCAAAAATCAAGTAATTGAGCAAATTATTGATTTTCCAAATCTGATCTTCAATTCAGCTCTTATCTTCTTGATTTTTTGAATCTCACAAATCAGGTAGTCTTTATCTTCTTGATTTTTGAAAATATTTATTTTTCTAATTAATTATCTCATCTATTCTCCACCGTCGATTTGATTTTCTTAGATGACATCTCGACCACTCATCTAATGATTTTTCCCTAACCTTGATTAGGGATTACCAGATTAAATCTTTTCCTCTAATTTTAGGTTTCCATTGAAAGTCGATCTCGTCCATCCATTCAAAATTGCATTTTCTATAAAATGTTATTTTGCTCACATTTTTGAGATTAGAGACATAAATTTCATTATTCTGACGCATTAATGCTTAGAGTTATTTGGAATTTTAGATTCATTTTTTCATAGGCATAGGCATAGTCTTTATTTAAATCCTTCAAAGCTTGTGTAGGACTTAGTATTTGTTCTCAAATTGCTCGCACATTGAATCTGAGGGCAACACATCAATCAACAAGTTAGAAGGTGCTATGAAGGTAAATCATGGAGGCTTCAAAGAGTGACAGGTATACTTGTTTCATTTATTTTAGTATCCTTTGTTCTTGATAGTTCTTTGGGTTTTATGCTTTATTGATTAATCTACCATACCTGAAATTCACCCTTAGATACATTGGTGAACCCGACGCATTTAATTTTTTTGTAGTTTCTGTATGGTTTTCAGTTTTATGTTTTTTTTTACAGGTACAGGTATGGAATGAGGTATTTGATTTTTCCTGAGCCACATTAGCTGCATCGTGACGCATTCAGAAGCCAAAATGTTGCAACCGCTCTGATGCACCACATACAAAGTCAGAAATGCCGCATTTGAAAGATCAAGTCACATTTGATTCTTCAAACGATGCATTTGTATTCCTGAACCGCATCTACCTATCAGACCAGATCGTGGTAGCACGACACATTTTCTACACAGAGAGACACATTCACTCTACTGTGATGCATTTTCCTATTAAAATTTCTTTTCAAATTTTGCATTCGGGTTTTTTTATTTTCTGTTCTTTTTTGTTGTGCATTCTAATTTTTCTTCTGCATTCTCGTTTTCTTTTTCATTCTTCCTAGCATAGGTTTTTTTTTTGTTACTAATCTTATTTTTTAGCGTGTGGTGATTACATTTCATGGGGCCAAGACTGGTGGATAAAAATCCTTGTGGTTTTGTAGGATTGAGTGTTGAAGACTCAATACTAAACATTGTGCTTATTTTTTTTTAGATTAAAACACATTTATTTTTAGTGCACTTAAAACAAACATGTCTTTCATTTCTAATTATGTTTGCAAATGGTAGGTGATTATGCTCTCACCTTGTGAAAACTTGGTGATAAAAAAACTGGACCCATTTTATTTGTTATACACCCTTAAGACTTAGTAATCAAAGTATCCTCTCCCCTTGCACTTTCGGGTGATCCTGGGTGTAAGAGAAATGGTTACTGACTCTAGAACTTGGGCCTATTCTAGTGGGAAAAAGTACTCAACCCAGGATGACTCATATCGGTAGCACCTTGAACCTAAGGGACTTCCAGCTGGTATATAAAAGTGGATTCTTGGGGAAAGCCCAAGAATCACATGTATGGTTCTGATGAGATGGATCTGAAAGGAGACTCTCACTACATGGATCATGCCCTACGAATGTAATGCCCTTACTAAACACCTATTGTTTTAGAGGCCAACCATTTTTCAGTCGTTGGTTGATATAGTGCAAGGTATAGTATCATGCTCGAAGACACTCACTACTGATCCCCTTGAGTAGAGATAGCAATTCTTGGGAAGTGACTACCCAAGAATCCAAAGTTGGTGTGCTTGAATGATGTTAATGAGCCATGTAAGGGAGCCAATGCCACCAAACTTATAAGCTATCTTCTCTCAAGAAGGAAAGGTGTTTAGCACCAATCCGAGGTATATCGGTGGGCTATATCAAGTATACAAACCCTTGGCCTATTAGGATCATGCTTGTCTCATGTGCGTTTGCATACACCAAAATATTGTGCTTTCCAAGTGTTTGTTGGTTACTCAAACAAAACAAACAACACTCCAACATCTCAGAATAGACATTCAAACTTTCAACAATTCAGGTTTTTAACCACAACATTAGAAAATTGACTTTTTAGCATCTTGAGACGGATCTATCAAACTGCATTCACTTTGTCGTATCACATTTGATAAACTTTGCAATGAATCTACTCTGACAAACCACATTTGATACTCCAAACAGTGAATTTTCTTGTATTAATCCACATTCACATTTTTTAAAGCCATGCTTGCAAAGCTGAACTACATTTGACATTCCAAAAGCCACATTTGCAAAACTGAACTGCATTTGACATTTCGAGAGCCACATTTGATCACTGCAATGCATTTGCTACTTGTAATGATGCATTTTCCTCTTAACAAGGTAGACCCTTTTTAAGATGAGGATCTGAATCCAAACATCTCAGCCCACTGTCAAATATTTCTTTCAAAAGTTTTTGTGAGAAACCAGATTTGAAATTGCTCAAAATGTCCATCATTTGCATTCATTAGCTTGCACTTTAACCATAGATTTAAAATTTTCATATTTTAGTTGCATTCCCTAGGCATCATAATCATCATTTTTCCCTTAGGATTCATCTTGGAAAAACTTTGGATTAGGACAAATCTCCTCACTTTGCAAAGATCATTGTTTTCAAAATTAGGATATCTCGGGACATAGTCATTATTCATCTTTTTGGTCATTGTCATTTTTTTGAGAACCTTCAACTCAACAGTCTAGTTAGGTAGGCTCACTCATCCTTTGATCTCATCATTTAGTCCCTTTAGCAAGCCCCTTTGAGAACCTAACTTGAGACATACATCAAGCTTAGAGTGGTTAGACAAACCTTTCTCCAAACATTGTCCAAACTTAGTCATCATTATCCACCCCTAGTCCTCATTTTGAACCTAGAATTTTCATTAATCACCTTGGTCCTTCGTCAACATCATCATATTAGTCCTCATTCAATATTTTGGCTTTGAAAAACTCCTCATCTTATATCAATCATTTTCCTTAGACAATCACCTAGTCATCCTAGTTGGAATTTTCTTTAGAAAACATAGTCTTGCATTGTCATCCTTTATCGAAAATCCAAAAACAAAAAAGAAACATAGGCTAGCATCATCCTCACATTTAGTTGTCATCCTCATCATTTTCATTTGAGCAATCTCAATTTATGGTGGAAACTAGATTCCAAAGACAGAAACAACAAATGGAAAATTTTGGACAAAAATCCACTTCCAATGTTAACAATCACACGTATGACCCAAATTGGACATTTGACGACCCATTTGGAAACACGAATAATCAACCTATCACGACCATACCATCTTCATCAAACAGTCCCTTTGAACCATTCTTACTTATGGATGAATACAGACAAATACTTGAGGAAAACCTAGAGGTAGCAACACAAGATCTAGAGGCATCTCAATTCATGGAATAAATGGTCCTCTATGACAGAGATAGATATTTGGCTATACTCTTAAGTCAAGGAGCTAAGTTACCCCACATATTCAAAATTAACGCGTTGAGATCAACATCTCTTGACCCTAATGTCAACAACGTGCATAATATGTCAAATAGTGGTCAACCTCCAAATGCTACATCCATTGGAGGATCACAATATCCACAACATCATTACAATCAGCTGGAACCACCTTTAGGTCCTCAACAGTGTGGAAAATGTATTCCAATCCTCTCTTTACCACTATGGTAAATGCCATGGGGGCATCATCAATCCATACAAATCCTCCATTGACAACTACATCTAGTACCATGAGTACACCTTCGTCATATCCTCTCATTGGTATCTCACAAAATTCTTTGGGTGGAGGTAAATGATGTATATTTATTCAAGGACAACAACAAAATGTTAATACATCAACACAATCCAATACCATCAAATCCCAAGGACAAAATACAACCATTCCCCTTGTCCAAACCCAACAATTTGGACAAGGCAATCAATACACACAACCTATGGCATCATTCACTCATCAAAATGTTCATGGTCACCATATTCCCCAAATATCGACCCAAATGGCTGGGGGACACATCCCAACATACTCATCCCATATTCATACTCACCAACATACCCCGAATCCAAACTTTCAATACCAACAAAACACAAATATGAACACATCATACATGTAACAACAACATATACCTCAACAAAAGGCCAACATCCACTCACAACAAATGGGGACCTATGGCGTACCAATCAATCCTATGTATGGGACCACAAATGACCCTATAATCGATTCCTTACAAGCAAAACTGATGGGTCTAGAGAAGACCATAGAAAACATACAAATATCTAGCAAGAAATCAGAAGTGTCATATGATCTATCTGTATATCCCTTCAACATGAAATTATACATGCCACCATTTCCTCCAGGATATGTGTCACCTAATTTTACCAAGTACAGAGGAAAGACAAACCCTATCAAACATTTCTGAGAATTTGCAACCAACTATATGGACGTCACCTATGAACAAACATACTTGATGAGACATTTTTCTAAAATTCTTGCAGGTCTTTCCCTTGAATGGTTCTCCACTCAAAAGGATATCCAAACATGGGATGAGCTTAAACAAAACTATGCATACAACATTGACATGGACACCTCTATTACTAGCTTATGCAATCTCACGCAAGAGGATGCTGATGAAACATTCATCCCATTCTTTCAAAAATGGAGAAGTCTAGCTAGTCGTTGCCACATGGACATACCCAAAAAGGAAAAGGTGGACATGTTTGTTCAAACACTTCTAGGACCCTTAAAATATGCATTACAAGTACATTGTTGCACAACCTTCATGGACCTAGTTGAAAAAGGTGTCCAAATTGAGAAATCCCTTATTGCAAAGGGAGAGTTGAGATACGGTCCTAAAAATACAAATGCAAACCATCCCATTGACAAAAATAAGTATTGGGTCAAAAATAAACATGTTACCAATGACGGTGTTGTGGACATCAAGGCTGCAAACACTATGGGTCTTGTACTAGCTCTAAAGGGTGTTAAACCACAAAACAAGCCAACAACAATACTAACCCCCCACCAATGCCATCCCAAACAACCAAAATGGTCAAAACAACAAAAATAATCAAGGACAATACAGTTAGATGAGACAATTCCCCAGGCGTCGCACATACACTCCCTTGGGTGAAACCATTGAGGAAGTCCTCAAGAAATGCCTTTAGAATGGTGTCATCACACTTCAAGAACCAAAACAATATGACCCAGGAAAATTCAAACCAACATGGTGGGATGATAATGCAGTTTGTGATTATCATCAGGAAAAAGGACATAAAACTTCTACCTGTCGACAACTGAAAAATCTAGTACAAGACCTTATTGAGAATCATATTATTAAGGTAGGTGGACCACAATTTTCCTCTAATTTAGATCATACCATTCATAAGAATCCACTGCAAGAACATGGTTCTAGTAATGCTTCCATGTCAAGTCCAAAGATAAACAATAATCAACCAATTTCACCCTTGCCAAATATGACTACTCTAGTGGAACCACTATAAACAATATCTGAACTGATAATGAATGTGTCAATACCATCACAGTTAAGAGAGCAGCCCAATGCAATGCTACTACTCGAAGTGGCAAGATCACCATAGCTGGCCCACCTCCTGCTAGGAAACCTAAAATCACCATACCTGGTCCATCTCCTAAACAATCACAACCCACCTCGACCACAAAGAAATGGAAACCCAAGAGTCATTTTAACCTTGTCGACCAACTTGGAAAAACTCCTGCACAAATTTCTATACTTGAGCTGCTTCACATCTCTCCCATGCATAAGGCTATACTGGATAAAACCCTGCAAGAGGCATCAGTCCCTAAGGATATTGATGTTAATTAGTTTGAGACCATGGTGGGATATCTCACTATGCCTCACCACGTCACCTTTTCTGATCAAGACTACTCGTCACCTAATACTAACCATAACGATGCATTACACATTGAAACTTTTGTCCAGAAGCACAAGGTCAGAAGAGTTTTAGTAGATGGCAGAGTAGGGTTTAACATATGCTCCCTGAAACTAGTTAAGGCTCTAGGATTTTCTGATGCATGTGTAGACCCTACAAAGAGTATAGTCATAAAAGCATATGATGACAAAGAACGCTCTTCATGAGGCGTTATTACTCTTCCTATCATAGTGGGACTAGTCATTGTGGATGCAACCTAGCAGGTCCTGGATCTAGAATTACCTTACAACATCTTGCTCGGTCGCCCATGGATTCATCCATTAAAATCCATTCCATCCACATATCACCAATGCTTAAAATTTCCATTTGACGACACAAAAATCACTATATACGGCGACCTCGACCCTTTTCAATATTGTACCAACCTAAGGGGTATTTATGCAAATCGAGTGCCTATTAATCAAGAAGCACCTAGCCCCTCTTCTTCTAAATATGTTGACCCATCCACACTTGCATCATCTTCCACAACCATTCCATCCACATCTTCCACTACACCACCATCTTCAACACTTCCCAAGGATGAACCCAATGTCAAGATCCAGGACCTAGGCTATGGAGCATTCAAACTACATATGGCATATAACATCACAACAATACCCAAGTCTCTAAAGGTCTATGGTCGACCATGTTTTAGAATGGAACCTAACAAAACATTCAAAGTTCCACCAAAAAGGGTTTTCATAAAATGGGGAGACATGAGTAACGAGGACCTAGCTGATATTATAGGATGGCTCTATAAAGATATCGATGAACTACCCACATTACTAGTTAAGAAATATGGTAAGGGCTATGACATGATGAAGGCTAAAGGCTACGATGGAACTAGTGGCCTAGGCAGAAATAAAACTAGACGACGAGAACCCATAGAATCTTTCAAAATACCAAAATATATTAGATTAGGTTATGGATTGCCCAACAATGACAACCGATGTACCATTGGGCTTTTGAGTGAGCACGTGCATGCTTTGCAAAGTGTCGAGACCACTAAGGAAACCTTCATCGAAACTGACTCCCAAGAGTGGGAATTTGGCTCTCAAAGATCCTTAAGTGACTATTGCCTCGATGATTTGTTTGTCAAAATGGGGGAGCTTACCTCTGAACAATATTTTTGGCAAACATTTAAAATTGATCAGGCACCAAATGGTCATAGTTCCATTTCCCTTCCCCATGACATACAAGACTCACCACCTGAATTGTCAGATAATGCAGACAACAATGTCTCTAAGTCCTTCACCCCTTATTTTGACAATGAATATGAGACTAGTGAAGGGGAATATTGGATAGAGTCTGATGTGGAATTGAATGATGATAATTTCATCTACAATATCACTAAATCCATTTGCATGCTTTTTGCATCCTCCCCTCAATTCATAGACACTAATGATGCTTTTCCCTAGTTTATCCTCAACTAGTCAATTGGGACCAACAAGGCCCGCCAATAATAGATATATTTTAGAATGATGAGGCAATTGCAGAGTTTATGGGATTATGTGAGGGCATACCCAATGGTGATCACAAGGAAATATTTTCCATTGACCTAGATTGTATAGCCTACTTCGGTGAGACTGCTCCATCCTCTAGTCGCAAAATTAAAAATATAAATAAAATAAAAAATGAAACGTCTTTAGGTGAAAATTGAAAGGCATCTTTTGATGACAAATAAGTAAAAACAAAGGGTGTATCTATGGGTGAAAAACCCTCTGAGGTGCTCAAAGATGGAGTACTACACTTTCTTCTCATAACTCAAGAGAAATCAGCTATGCTTATAGAGGACACCATAAAAGACAACATATCAACAATAGAAAATCCCAAAATGGTCCTCTTTGCTGCATCCTTGACTGAAGAAGAGAGAAAGGAATTTCACAAATTATTTTTTGAACGTAAAGTCAACTTTGCATGGTCCTATGTTGACATGCTAGGATTAGACCCAACACTTGTTCTGTACCATCTGCCACTATTGCCTAATGCCAAACTAGTTAAACAGAAGTTACACAAAATGCATCCTCAAGTCACTCTATTGGTCAAGGCTGAGTTGAAGAAACTTCTAGATGTTGGGTTCATATGGTCTATTGATTATGCTAAATGGATATCTAACCTGGTGCTAGTAACAAAGCCAAATGGGATGATCTGCGTCTGCACATATTTTAGAGACCTAAATAAGGCATGCCCAAAAGATGACTTTCCTTTATTGAATATTGATATCATAGTTGACCTCACAACATGATATGAGATGTTGTCACTCATGGAAAGTTTCTCTAGCTATAATTAGATTTGTATTTCCCTTGAAGACCAGCATAAAACAACATTCACTTGCCCTTGGGGTACATACTGTTTGAATTTTATGCCATTTGGTCTTAAAAATGCAAGCACCACATATCAAAGGGCTATTACCACAATGTTTCATGACATGATGCATAAAATAATGGAAGATTAGGTAGATGAACTTTTGGCTAAATCAATAACAAGAAAGGATCATCTGAAGGTGTTAGACACAATTTTCAAGAGACTAGAAGAATAAAAAGTCCAACTAAATCCTAATAAATGTGTCTTCAATGTAACATCAGGTAAACTCTTGGGATACATAGTTTCTCGAAGAGGCATTGAGGTTGATTTGGAAAAAGTAAAATCCATCATAGACATGCCTCTGCCTAGAGGAATCCATGAACTTAGAACCCTACAAGGTAGACTACAATCTATTTGGTGATTTATAGCATAATTGGATGACAAATGCCAGCCATTCCAATATCTTCTATGCAAAGGTATCACCTTTGTGTGGATAGATAAATGCCAAGAATCCTTTCAGCAAGTAAAAGATTACCTATTGTCGCCACCAGTCCTTATGCCTCCCATTCAAGGAAAGCATTTGATATTATACATCTCTGCCACTAATTCAGCACTAGGAGCATTACTTGCGCAGAATGACTAGGAAGAAAAAGAAAGAGCTATATATTACATCAGTCTGACATTGGTCGGGTATGAATTGAACTACACATCAATTGAACGGGCTTGTCTAGCTGTGGTCTTTGTAGCACAAAAGATAAGACATTATATGTTAAGCCATCAAACACAATTAGTCATAAAGATCGACCCCCTAATAAATTTGTTAAGTTGGGCAGCATTAACAGGACGTCTTGCAAAATGGGTCATGATTCTGAGCGAATATGATATTCAATATGTAGAGAGAAAGGCAATAAAAGGACAAGTCATAGCAGACTAGGTAGCACACACACCTTAACAAAGTGATCACTTATTAATGGCATATTTTCTAGATGAGTCGATATTCCATATGGAACCTAAGTCACCTTGGCGACTCTACTTTGACGGTTCACACACAAATCATGGCTCAAGGGCAGGAATCTTGTTCATCACCCCTCAAGGAGACTCCATTCCTAAGTCCTTTCGCATAGGTTTCCCATGCACAAATAATGCGGCAGAATACGAGGCACTGGTTACAGGACTTAGAATGGCAATAAAATGGAAAATCAGAACACTGCATGTCTATGGGCATTCTCAGCTTTTCATCAACTAGGTTAATGATGACTATAGCACAAAGGATGAGAAACTCATGCCCTACAAACAAATGGTTATCATTTTTCAGGCGTATTTTCATATGGTGACTTTTGAACAAGTTCTGAGAACACAAAAAAAAGCGGCAGATGCCATGGCTACAATAGGATCTCTCCTTGACATTCCAAGCAATATGCCTCAACTGGAATTCCTAATAGAAAAATTGTTGGTCCCTACCTACGACATTCTGGAGTCAGAAATGGTTTGTGAACTTGTTGGTCCCGAATTTCCCTGGTACCAAGATATTTATGACTACCTTAAGTCTCAAACCCTTCCACCTAACCTATCCAATAACTAGAGGAAGTCCTTAATATAAAAATTTGCAAGATATGCCATCATCAGTGACACCCTTTACCATCATAGCTTTGACGACACCCTCCTTAGATGTCTTGACACCAACGAAGCACGTACAACCTTATGTGAAGTACATGAGGGTATATGTGGGTCTCATTTGAGTGGTCGTACTCTAGCCAAGAAGATAATGAGACTTGGGTACTATTGGCCGACCATTGAAAAAGATGCACTAGAATATGTCAGGACTTGTCGCCAATGCCAGATTCACAGTTATTTGATTCACTCTCTGGCATAGGAACTTCGGCCTATAACTTCTCCTTAGCCCTTTGCTCAATGGGGACTCGATCTCATAGGTAAGATCCATCCTACCTCGTCCAATGGCCACAAATTCATCATCACCACCATAGAGTATTTTACAAGGTGGATCGAAGCCATCCCCCTGACATACATAACTAGTAGCCAAATATCCAAATTCATGCTTAACTACATCATTTTCTGCTATGGCCTTCCACAATCCATCATCACTGACAATGGAAATATGTTTAAAAACCAAGACGTTTGTGAGTTATGTGAGCGATTTCATATCCAACACCATTTTTCATCTTTGTATTACCCACAAGGAAATCATCAATCTGAGGCATCAAATAAAACCATTGTTAAAATCCTCAAGAAGACTGTTAATGACATTGGCCATGACTGGCATATACAACTCAACCCTGATCTGTAGGCTTACCGCACTTGGGTCTTTATGAGTGTCCTTGAAGGGTCTAATCGATAATGGGGAGTATAAACAATCGCGCCTACATGAGCTAGAGATGTTCGAGGAAAGATGGAAAAATTTCTTAAACCATCTTCAAGTGTATCAGAACCATTTTTGTCACAGTTACAACAAGAAATTCATGGTCAGGAAATTTGACGTTGGCAATTTAGTCCTCATGTAGAATCCTAAGAACTAGGCTGACAGAGAAAAGTCGAGCAAGTTTGAACCAAGCTAGTTGGGTCCTTACATCATCATATCATCTTTTGGTTCTGAAGCATATCAACTAGCTACTCTAGATGGTGAACAATTGATAGAGCCTATCAATATTCTACATCTCTGAAAGTTCTATGCATAGAATCAGAAGATCGAGTTGAAAACCTTAAAATACAAAAAATAAATAAATAAATAAATAAAAATAAAAATAATAAGAAAAATGACAAAATTAGTAAAGAGAAATAATTCATCCAATAGTGAAAACCTAGCAAATAGGAACTTTGGATAAGTACCATGGTGAAAACCTGGAAAATAGGCACCATGTGTAGTCAATCATTGCTCAACCATCTATTGTTACTTCATCTTCCTAGGCCTAGGATGGAACACATTTCCCATCTAGATATCATGACACTCGCCATGACATCATACCCTTCCTCTCATGGTTGATAAAAGGTTGACATCAAGTCCTCTATACTGTCCATCTGGTATCGCATGCATATATCTTCTTCGTGTCCTTTAAAATTGGCTAAGTCTTTGACCTAACTAGTGGAAAATTTTGATCATGTGACTGCAGTGGATATCATACATGGCATGGAAATTGTATACCGTCCTGAAAAAAGACAACATCAGAAAATGTCCTAAAAAAAGACTAAAACATGGCAAAAAGTCCTGAAAAAACACCAAAAACATTATAAAATGTCCTTAAAAAAGATAAAAACATTGTAAAAAGTCCTTAAAAAAGATAAAAATTGTAAAAAATCTTGAAAAAGAGACAAAAACATTGCAAGAATTCCTAAAAAAAAAGAAAAAAACATTGTAAAAATTCTAGAAAAAACACAAAACATTGCAAAATTCCCTAAAAAAAGACCAAAAACATCGCAAAACGTGAAGAAGAAATACCTAAAAATAAAAAAATGTCTTGAAGAAAACCACAACAAACATCCAACTACTCGAAGAACCCAAAACAAAGTCACATTTCCTTAGGTCCGTCATTTTAGTCAAGTCTTCGTCATTCGTCCGAACTACGTTGTCTCTGCGCATTGGCTACATAGGCAAGACTCGTACTTGAGTCTCCGAGACATTAGGCCAGTCCTTTTAGGTTTGTCAAAATAATATCATGATGCAATCTTTGGTCATCAAGATAAAGTCATCGGTCATGTTGAACTACAAGGTCTCTGAGTGTATGACGTAGGCAAGTCAAAACAAGTCACATGATCATAACCTGTCAAACTGTCAACTCTTGGTTAGCTTTTAGGTGTGTCCTTCTGAAAGATAACCTCTATCATGCATGCCTTAGGATGTGTTCTTCCTAGGCATCATCATTGTCATATGATTTTTTTGAGGGATCCTCTTGACATCTAAGGATGACTCCTCTCGACATTTGTATTCTTTAGATGTGTCCTTCTGAAGAACAAATTTTGTCATTTATGCCTTAGGATGTGTCCTTCCTAGGCATCATCATCATCACTATCACTTGGCATTTCGAGGGATCCCTTTTGACATTTATGAATCAATCCTCTCGACATCAACATTATTCAAGATGTGTCCTTCTTGAAATTGGAAATCTTCAAGATTCGTCATCTTGGCATCATCAAAACCTTGACACCCTGGAATCTTAACATCAAAAAACCTGACATCTTGACATTAGAACAATGGGTGTCCAGAAACACTTGAAAAACACTTGGAACTTTTCTTTTGGATTTTTATCATGTTACTAGTTTTTCAGTGAGATCCGAACAACAGGATTTAGAGAAGTAGCAATGTATCATGATGTTTGTCTTGACTTGTTGACACGCATGATTACTAGTTTCTTAGGGAGGTCCTGATTTTAGGATTTAGAAAAACAATGACGTATCATGATATAGGATCTATTTTTTATTTTGGAAATCATGCTTCTAGTTTCTCAAGGATGTCTAGGAAACAAGATTTAGAGAAGCAATGACGTTTCATGAATTTTCCTTCTTGTATTTTCTACTTGTGGTTGGTTATGAAAAAAAGACTAGGGAAATCACACTCTTAGTATGAGTCTTGATCATCCTTTTCTGTGATTGTTAGACTCATGTGATGGTACGACCTTGCACACCTTGATCTATGTCATATCATGGTGTTTGTTGGCCATTACAATAGTGTACCCAATGATGATTAAGAGCAATAAATATTAAACTCCTATGGTAAAGTTTTGAGGGATTTGGTCTAGGAACTAACACGCATCTCTTTCAGTCTAGTCATCTTCTCTAGTCCATCTCATGATGATATCCTGTGACATACAAAAAGATCAGTGCATACATGATCATATAAACATTGCATTATGTCCATACATACATAATCCATAGCATTAAATCATATAACATTTCATTGCATATCACATTGACATTATCATAAACATGGAATCTAATCAAATATATACATTATGCATATCATTATCATCATCATCACAAAATCAACATAACATATAAAATAAGCATTGCATCATCATGGCATTATATCATAAGTAAGCATCAAAGGACATACATGACAAGACATATAAATAGTACCATCATACATCGCAAATCAACATCATACATAAAACATCACATCACATATATCATAATGCATAAATAAAATAACATCACATAACACACATGTGACCCGCATCAAAACTCCATCATCATATAACATCATCTCAAAAATATACAATGTCATAGGATAGAGTCAATAGATATCCCAAAAATGGAGCTCACAAGCTTAGTGGTCTATACATAATGTGTCATAACATAGAAGCAAATGCAACAAACATTCCCCTAGGAAATGCTCTCATCATCCCTTCATGGTGAAGAGTGTGGCGTTAATGACCTCTATTTGTGAACCCGATGGAACTAAAACTGATGGCATCATATCCACGATAATAGGCACCTATGATGACATTGTGGCCTGACTCTGTGACACTGACGGATCTATCCCTAGCTACCTCTATGCTAACCTTTGCTCTGAACCGATAGACCCATGACTATGGCTCAAATGATGGCTCGATGCATGCCTATGACAGTGGTGGGACCTGTGCCCTAATGTGTGCCCTAACGAGGCAAATCCTCCTGCACTCGTGTGACTCCTGCTACTACTCCCACTGCCTGATCTGTGACCACTGCCTATCCTCATCTATGACCATGATAGTGTAGGATCTGATCACTTAAGAGGCACTTCCTGCTCATACAAGGTCCTGTAATGCCAAAATCGAGTGCTCACCATGGCAAGCTCATGAGCCATATCCCTAGAAGGTCGTGAACATAAGGCTACAAAATCCACACACCACTAAGATGACTCCTACTGACGGATCACTACCTAATCCCGCTCTACTCAAGCCACCTCTAGCTCTGCCTGTAGTGCCCTAACCTGTGCCACACTCTCATCTAGCCTCCTCTGAAGAGCCACCACCCTCTAGTCTATCGTGGCATCCTAGGACAATTTCGAGGAAGAAGGTATCTCCTCCTCTCCCTCCACCATCCTCCATCTTAGGAGTTTCTTGGCCTCGTCCATGGCATCATCATCATCATCATCCTCCTCTGCAACATCCTCTCCACTGACTCCCTCGTCTTGAGGCACATCTACATCCACATCCTCCTCCTGTCTCTCCTCCTACTGCTCCTGCCTTGGTTGCTCCTCCACATCCATCTTGGGCTTCTACTCCTACCTTAGTTGCTCCTCCTCCTCTCTCTCCCCCTCCTCAGCCACCTCTGGGATAGCATCTAGGGGCACTCTAGCCACATTCTGTAGTACCCTCCTACCCTACCTCTAGCCATCTCTCCTCTGTCTCCATCTATCTCCTCCATCGTCCCCATCATCTCCACCATATCCACCCTGACCTCTATCCCTGCCCCCATCCTTTCCTCCATCCCTGCCTCCATCTATCCCTTAGCATTTTCCTCTATCACCATATTTGGTCCCTCGCCTAACTCTCGGCACACGAGGTATAACTAACCTCCTGTCCATAGGTGTTGGCCCATTTGGATATGGCAGTGGCACTAGTCTATGTGCCTGCCACCATAAGTCATAATCAACTGTGGTCCTGGGATCTGTAATCCCACCTCTGCATCCCTACTGCTGGGCTACTAGCCCATCAATCTACTACTCAGAAAAGGCTACAGGAATTGCTAGCCCCCCAGATAACTCTCTAGAAGACCGGGCATACTGGGCTATGCCTACAAGTACACCCTGCTACACTCCAAACTATCTGAGGACATGTTGCGGTAGATACATCTAAATAATCAACTAGCTATGCACTGTCCTCCCTATTAGGTAGCAATACTATCTACAAAGGCTGAGATGGTCGACCTCATCATCCCACTGCTAGCAATCTTTGTACAGTCTCTAGATGAACAACACCATGGTATCAATCTGATGGCACTACCAACCTATCTCTCCCATCTATGTCTACTATGGAGCACTAGCATAGTAATAGGCATAGGGCATCCCCTCGGTTATCTGCGGTCTCTGGATATGTAGATAGAATATCGCTATGTGCTCCCAAGCCCAGATCATTAGAAGGGTGGTGCCACATGAAATGCTCTTTTCCTTCCTGTATGCCACCTCATGAAGCTGATGGTAGAGTGTGACTAATAAACAACCCCCTCGGGCATATATTGTCTTTTCGTGCCTCATCCCCACTATCACATCTCCCCAACCAATGGGAAACCCATGTCTGCGATGGTCGAGAATCAGTATCCCACCAATCAATGTCACTAAGAAGATATCTAATCGAGCATAATGCTTTGCCATAAACTCCCAGCGGATCTCATAACCTTGGATGTCAAGTCTTGCTCCCTCATCCCAATAGTACATTGTAAAATTTTGATGACCATGGCAAGGGTCATAAACGATCCGCTCTCCTCGAATCGGCAAGCGTAGAATGTGGTAAACATCCTCAAGTGTAACTGTTGCCTCTCCCGTCAGCAGGTGGAAGGAACATGTCTCTAAACGCCATCGCTCACATAACACAGTCAATAGTCCCCTATTTTCCCAAATAGCCGACATATAGGTGGCATAAAATAGACCTAGCTACATCAACTGTTGTCACTCCCACAGAGTCAACTAATCACCAAACTAGAAAGTCGACGGTCTGCTCTCTCGCGTATATATGGGGGCTAGCTGTCTCTACACAAATCCAAACAATGCACTAGTACCTTCTAGATAATTGCAATTATCATCAAAAGGTATTTCAAATATGAAAAGCATCAGAATCAGTCCTAGTCACTTCATTCGAATGTGTCACTCAAACAGGAAATTATGTCGCAAAATGACACATGTGGCACTCTAACTGTCGATTGCGGTTCGATATGATGAATGCGTCACACTTTTTGGAAAATGTGTTACACATCCTCAACCTCCCCTAAAATATCTTGACACTTGCGTCGTGAAACATCAAATGTGTCGAACGCGAAGTCAAATGTGGCTTACGTGCATGCATATGTGTCGTAGCACATTAATTGTTGGCCCTAAAACCCTAATTTTGGCATGCAAAACAAAAAAATGACAAAGTGGGTGAGATTTGTGATCCCACAATAGTGGTTTACAATTTTTGGCCAAACTGGACACTGAAATAATTTTTTGTAACTAAATCTTCACTTTCGGGCACCTATAGTGGCTAAACCATGAGGAATTTGAAGATGATGCAAACTAGAGTTCCATGAAATTTTGTATATAGATTCTATATATATTTTTTCAAAATTTTTGGAATCAAATTGCACTTATTTTTCCATCTCCGTCGAAAACTAATTTTTTTCTTAAAACAACATTTTAAAAAAGTGATGCTCACCGTATAACGCATGAAGGATAAAATTCTAATTTTTTGAATTTAGATTTTTAACTCTGATATCTAGTGCTTCCACTTGGTTAGATAGTTTTTTATTGAATATTTTTATTTTAATCAAGTTTCAAAGTCAAACCAATTATAATTCATACATAGCACGACCGTATAACGTGTAACTTTTTTTGTATGTATCAAAATTCAATTTTTTTCTCTTTGTTGGATCAAGGACTTCAATATCTTGTGCACTTATTATTTTTAGACTTTTTTTTTTATAATCTACTATTTTTCCACATGTGAAGAACAAAGAGCTTGATTTTTGCTGAAAAACCTACATTCACAAGAAATAAAAAAATAAATATAATAATAAAATAAAATTTATTTAAAATTATACTTTTTGGGAAGCTTAAAATAAGACTACATACTTACAAAAAATAAATTTTCAATGAATTCATTTGATCCCCCAAAAAGTAAATCAAAAGTGGGTTTTTATGAACATTTTGATAGGTGTAAAGGAGACTTTGTTATAGGTATGGTTTAAAACTAGTGGGGTTCTATCCAAGGGTATTTGATTTAAGGTAGTTTGATCAAACCCTCTTCAATTGGAATGCTTTAAATGGAATATTTTAAGCCTTAAATCATTATATTTTCTAAAAATATGTGATTTCAGCAAAAATCGGATCCTCCCAGAAATTGTATAAACCAACTTTGTGGGATCACATGATTCATCTCCTCGTCCCCACATACTATTGGCTCTAAGCCCTCTGGCCACTGATAGGTCCACACAATCTCGCCACGATGCTCGGTCACTAGAATGACCATCCTCGCAGAAGTCCTCTTCGCTTTGAGCTCTCAAATTTGCTAAAGTAAACAGTGAAAATGAATTGACTTTTACCCCTTTGGCAACCTATTTATAAAGTCAAAATGACATGTGTCAACTAGGTTATTACTGGAGGCTCCTTTGACCAACTTTGACCAGCCCATTGGCTACCTTAAATGTGTCAGAATCTGAAACCATCTGTGCCACTGTCTTTCTGCTCATCAAATTGACTTATCGGGACCCTTTCCTAATTTTTCTGCCACCGGCCCAAAATTTGAAAAATTTCCTGAGGGGGCATTGATACTCTATACCTTTACTGGGGCATGGCTTTAAATTATTTTCTTTGTCACAATACGACATGCCACATTATGACAAAGAGGGGAAAAATGTAGACACATAAAAATGACCTAGGCATGTAAGCTCTATTTTTACCACTTTCGTCCTAACATAATTATGACATTTAATTACATCGTTGGTTCACATTTGACTATTGATTAAATAATTCATAATTATTTTATTAATTCATGTCCTTTTATTCTTCATGATTATTAAATAAATAAATTTTATTTATTTATTTAATATGTTACTAATTCTCATGATTTCATTTAAATGAGTTTATTAATTTATTCAATCATTAATCATATCTTCTAAATTAAATAATTATCTTTAATTATTTAATTACCTAATTTAACATTTCTCTCATTTTAAATAAGTTAATTGTTTAAAATGATATCATATTCTTGACTGACAGTTCACTTTAGTAAATAATCTAAAAATCAATTATTTATTATCTCACAAAATCCATATTTTGAATTAATTTAATTCAAAATGGTAACTTTCCTCCAAAATTCAAGTAATTAAGCAAATTATTGATTTTCCAAATCTTATCTTCAGTTCAACTCTTATCTTCTTGATTTTTTGAATCTCACAAATAAGGCAGTCTTTATCTTCTTGATTTTCGAAAATCTTTATTTTTCTAATTAATTATCTCATCTATTCTCCGCCGCCAATTTGATTTTCTTAGATGACATCTTGGCCACTCATTTAATGATTTTTCCCTAACCCTAATTAGGGATTATTAGATTAAATCTTTTCCTCTGATTTTAGGTTTCTGTCGAAAGTCGATCTCGTCCGTCTATTCAAAATTTCATTTTCTATAAAATGCTATTTTGCTCACATTTTTGAGATTAGAGACATAAATTTCGTTATTCTGACGCATTAATGCTTAGAGTTATTTGGCATTTTAGAGTCATTTTGTCATAGGCATAGGCATAGTCTTTATTTAAATCCTTCAAAGCTTGTATAAGACTTAGTCTTTGTTTTCAGATTGCTCACACATTGAATCTGAGGGAAACACATCAATCAACAAGTTAGAAGGTGCTATGAAGGTAAATCATGGAGGCTTCAAGAAGTGACATGTATACTTGTTTCATTTATTTTAGTTTCCTTTGTTCTCAATAGTTCTTTGGGTTTTATGCTTTATTGATTAATCTAACATACCTGAAATTTACCCTTAGATACACCGTCAACACCCTAAAATCCTTCATAACAAATTTCACTTGAAGAAAATAATAATTTTGAACACCCAATTAACCTCCTACATACTGTAACCAATGAATCCAACCTTGCATATTACCAAAAAAAAAAAAAAAAATTGAGGATAGATATGAATATGATAAGCACACTGCCAAATTTGCAAGACCAAAAACCATAACATAGAGAAATGTGGAGGAAAACTATTTCTCCCAAACACCACTATTCTCACAATTCAAACACTAGTTAACACAAAATATTCTACCAAATGATACAAACCATGCAAGCTTTGATATAACACCTATAAACACCTTCAATCAACATGTTTAAACCACACAACAATATCTTCAATACAAAGGAAATAACAATAAAATCCACAACACAACTCTACCATTCTGAACACACTTTACCACATAGTTTCCTCTTTTTTTCAAATTTTCTCAAAAGCACTTAGAAATCAAGCACCATAGATGCAATCTCAATATCTAAAACACCTTCTCAACATTTCAACCACACAATAGGTTGAGCACCCACAAACACATGCTCATCATAGCAACACTAGCAGTTGACATTAGTGAGACAACTAATGAAAACATAATGCAACTAGTCAAAGAAACTCCATGGGTTGACATCAATGCAAAAACATAGACTTGTTGAAATCAATGAAAACAAAAGCTTCAAACACTCATATAATAAGTATGCCATTGCAAGTATAAATATTTTTCAAAGTCTATATACTAATGGGATATTTGATAACACATCTGAAATCTATGATTTTTATTATCAATTGAAATTTGAGAAAATTTACAAGAATTTCCATAGGGTTAATGATGCTTTAACCATGTTGATAGTAAGAGAACTCCAAGGGAACATTGGGCTTAGAGTTTCTTCAAAGGTAGCAATCTTGATTTGTGGACATGAAAAAAGTATCCCTTTTGCTTACTTGATATGGGAATAATTGATGATAAATTAGACTTAATGAGGCCTTGATTTGGTGTTGTTAGGTGTTTTACATGTCAACACTAGGTCTTGGACCCTTGCAAAATGAATAAATTTCATTTAACGATGTCTTGTAAAGGTGTTGTAAAGTGTTGTAAAAAAAATTCACACTTATATAGACTTAACGAACCTATCTTTCTTCTAATACAACATTGTAAAATATATTTAATTGCATCATCACATTAATTAATAAGGCTTGTAAACTAAATTTGACTTTTATCTAGTGTTGTATTGTGTCTTACACATTCACATTGGATGTTGTGCCTTTCTAGGCTATGTGGACCTCATTTTAATGATGTCAAGTGCATTTAATCACACTTCCACATTGAAATTTGTGTCCCAAGCCCTAATTTACCTTTACATAATCATTAATAGGCCTCTATTGCCCCATATTGTGCATCTTAAGGCATAATTTGATCAAATAATCAAAAGAGTCATCATATAAACTTGATTTCCTTACTTCCTCACATTCCAGCTAGTAGAATGGCCCCTATGGGACCCATTCACCATTAGGGATGAATTAGTCCCATCCAGGTGGGACCCATTCACCTTGATGGTGAATAAGTCCCATTTGAGTCATTTTTAGGGTTTGAGTGGGAAAAATTAAGTTTTAAGTTTAATTTTTCTCCATGTTGACCTTAGGGATCAAATTAACGGGTAAACTAGGAGGATTTCCTATAAATACAAGCTTCTAAACCCTAATTCATAATTCATTCACACATCTTCTCATTCATTCATCATTTTTCTTCCATCTCGAGCCAAGCAAGCTAAGGTTTTAAGATTCTAAGTCATTCAAGATCATTTTTTAGACATTCAAGGGCAGAATCTTCATCTATTGTTGCAAAAATTCAAGATAAATCTTCATTCAAATGTATTAAATCCATTGTTTCATGCTTCATTACATCATTTCTTCATTTTTCTTTAATTACCTAAAAAGGGGTTTGACCAAGGCAAACCCCCATGCCCTAACATCTAACATTTCTCTCTCTTTCCTTGAGTGTTTGTAGATTTAGGTATCTTAAAGGCTTGGGAATCATTGAAGATAAGTTGCAAAGTTGTTGAAGATTTGTTGTTGAACAAGTCAAAATATCCACTAAAATTCACTTTCAATGTCAAAAATTAGACTTTCGAAGGTGGACACCTATCAGGAACCGAAGTGTAGACCGATGGCTTCAGTTTCCACTTTTGAATTCTCAGAAATTTAGAAATGGAATAATTCACCATTAGCGGAAAATGAGTCCCATTACTAGGCCCGAAAAGTGTTTTTTGTAGTTTTGGATACCCATTTGTTCGAAACGGGCTCTAGAATAGTTTCCCAGATCTAGGACTAATTTTCCTAGAATGGCGAATGAGTCCTAGTGGGAAATTTTTTTAGCATAAACAACATTTTAGAAGTCATTTCTAGTCTCCAACAAGTTCTTAGGTGCATAAATTAAGTTTCATTCATTTCTATTACAATTTACTTTCATTTCTAGGCCTTTTTGCATATCGCAATGTGTTTTCAATAGTTTGGCATTAATTATCATTAAATTTAAATTAGTTTTATCCATTTATACATCGCATATAAACATATTTCATCCACATTACATTAATATTGAATGTAGACATTTCGCATTTTGGCCCATCTTCCCCCTTTTAGGTGAAAAACCCTAGAAGGTATAGAAAGACCTAGGGTGCCAAAATATTTTTCTCCATTTTGGTGAACCTACTTTTCAAACACCTTCTTGTTTGATTTAGAGTCCATAATCATCCTAGATTTAGCTTGCATTTACTTTTCATTAGGATTTTGCATTGGTTAATTTGCATTCTAGGGTTTCAAAACTTGTATTAGTGAAAAGCTCATTTATCTACATCTTAGGTTTGCATCATACAACATAGAAATCATCAAAATCAATCATAAATTTCTAAAAAAAATTCCAAAAACCCTTACTAGGACTCATTCACCATTCTGAGAAAATCGGTCCTAGTCCATATTTTTAACTATCTATTACAACATCAGAAACCTCATTTATGTGCTTCCTAATCCTCATAGTATCATATACTATAAGTTTGGAAGGTTTTGGGAACACTTTTTTATGTATCTAGCTTATAAACATCAATTTAGGGTATTCATTTTTGTAATCACTTCAATTACAAGCATCATTAGATCTTACAATGCTCACATTTTTAAAATTTTGCATCAAATGGATAAAAGTAATTTTCACTTTTTCTTACACAATATTTATATTCATAAAACTTCGCATAAGTTTGATGAAAGTGCTTTTCATTCTTGCATATACATTGTTTGCATTATTCAAACTTTTCATACATTGGATACAAGTGTTTTGTATCTTTGGATCTATACACTATTTACATTGCTGAAATATTGTATGACATGGTTACAATTTCTTTTCACTTTTGTTCACACAATGTTAGTGTCTTACATCTTTAGACATGTTAATAAATATTCCCTATCTCCTCCCTATGAGAGTGTTTTAGTGAAATAGAATACAACCTTGGACATTCCTAATGATCATATTTTTTCTTCTCCTAATATCTCTCCTAATGGAAAAGAAGATATTTTGGTGTTGGAAGAACCAATCAATGAAAGTTTTGAGAATCCAAGTTTCTCTCCTCTTACCTCTCTTAGTGGAAAAAACATTGATGAAAAAAACAACACAACCATAGGCAATCATGACACTCACATTTTTTCTTATCATAGTATCTCTCCTAGTTGTGAATAAGATTCTTTGATGTTATAAAACACAATCAATGATTGTCATGATAATCTTAGTTTTCCCCCTTAACCTAGTGAATCCATTATTAAGCAAGATAATTCAACCATTGATCATTCCTCTACTTGTGATGCAATCATTTTAGAAGAACCAATCCATGAATGTCAAGAAAATTTGATTCATAGTTCTCCTAACAACTATCCTCATAGGGAGAATATCATGGTGCAAGCAAATGACAACAATAGTAATGTGTCTTCCTTCGATAACGATAACAATGTGCTTCTTGATTTCCCTTTATTAAAGGTACATCACACTAAGACTATCGAGGTTATAAATATGAAAGTGTCCATTCAATCTCCCTTAATTAATGGACCTCATACATACCACGTAGGACATCCTAAGAACCCTCTAATTCTCTACCCACCTTCACACAAACAACACACTCAAAACCAACCTGAACTCATCTTTTATCTACCTTCACACAAACCTCCAACTCAACACAAACCTGAATTGACCCTCTACCCACCTTATAAAAATATTTCGCAACAATCGATTAATAATACCATTTCTCATACATACAACACTAGAAACAATCCGTCACAACAACCAATCCCAACTTCCTTACCTTTTCCTAATTCTATACTACCTAGTGCTCCTCGATTACGGGAGTATGATCTTATTGAATAACTTAAGAGCACTCCCACCAAGGTATCCCTTTGGGACCTCCTTTAGACTTCACCTACCTATCACACTATGCTTCAAATGGCCTTACAACAAGTTCCTATCCCTTCTAATGTGCAAGCAAATAGCATAGCAGCTATAATTCAAGGATTGAATGCTGACATTGTTTTCCACCAACATGAACTCCCTCCTTTGGAAGTGAAATAATAAAATGATGCTTCCATGATCATAGCTCAATACAATACGACAAGGATGAAGTGAACCCTTGTTGACAATGACTTCACTCTTAATGTGTGTAGTATAAACCTTCTAGACAAGCTTGGATTGGATAAACCAAACATTCAACCCGATTCTTTATCTATCAAAGAATTTGACAATGTGGCAAAACAACTACTTGGTGTGACCACTTTGCCTATTACAGTTGGGAAGATTACATTGCAGACACCGATCCATGTAATGCCTCATATTTTTTCATATAATATCCTTTTAGGAAGACCATGGATTCATGGGATGAATTTAGTGCCTTCCACTCTTCATCAAAAAATGAAATACATTCACAACAAAAAAGTGCACAATCTTTGAAGCTGACCCCAATCCAAATAGTTGCTTGAACATTGATAAAAAAAAGAAAATAATTTAAACATATTAACACCAAATACACAAGTAGAACCCATCCAAAAAAATAACAAACAACAACATATTGAACAAGTCACAAAGCTATTAGATGATGATTAGGGTTCCTTATATTTCACACAAACACTCATGGGAGAATACAAGATCACATAAAAGGACTCTAACAAGCGCAATGGAAAAGAAATCATGTCAACAAAAAACTTAGATGACCCTTCAAAAACATCCACCTCAACCACTTTAGACAAAAACATAAACAATTACACAACACCCTTTGACGAACTCAACAACGACCAACAACCCAATCTAAAAGCAATGAAAAAGCTTTATAGTTGAGGTTATGAAATTACGAAACAACTTGGATATAGTTGAAAAGGATGTGGTGCTAATGAAAAAGGTATCCACAACCATATAGACCCTATCACACAAAAAACAACTCATGGTCTTCATTATTGTCCTTTAATAGAAATCACCAAGCCTTCACTCAACATCAACACCATCATAAACAATTCATCAAAGCCCACCTAACTATAATATATCCTGAACTGATCAACACTAGTAGTCTTGATCACTCTCCTTTGCAAGCAATCAACAAACAAAAACACATTTTCTTAATTTCAATGCCATCTCGCAAAACATTATTGAATTGAATTTTTTAGATTTTACACCTTCCTATAAAGGAGAGCCCAAAATATCACAATCTACCAAGTCTTTCATAAGTATGAAATCTTTTACTAAGCAAGAAACATTTTTGTCACAAACTATAGGACCACCTTCTCCCATTGATCAAGAGAGTATCTTCTTGAGACTCCTCCAACATCACTTGATAACGCTTCCTCCAAGAACTTGAAAGAAATTCTATTACAAGAATTAATTTTTCACATATCATAGAATTCATGGTCATTCCACTAATGAATGTAAGGCTTTGAGTAGTAAAATCTAACATTTTCAGGAGTTTGGTGTTCTTCCTTATGTGGGGGCACCTAATTCCTCTAATTAATACAGATTTTCACTCTCACCTACATTTCATCAATCAGTTCGGCTCACCCTTGTCTTGCACTAAGTGGGAGCAAGGGGTTCAATAGCCTTGTCCTTGTATGTCACTTTTCATTGCCTCTTTTGGCTAGTCATTAACCTTTCATGAACATATAAGAGAAATCTTGGGATGTGGATGATATGCCTTAAGTTGGCTTGCATGTGACATACTCCCCTTTTCATGTCATAGCTTATTCAAAACATATGAATTGGCACATGGTTTTTTGAGTAAGCTATCATATCGTCCCTCTACTTTAAAGCAATTTCTCATAGTACTGGTGTTAGCAACCACTTTAAAGTGGGGGAATACATCAACACTCAAATTTCATTATGTGATTTTCTTTTTCCTTGTGATTTCCTCTCTTGGAGACATTAAGCATGGTGTTCCCTAATATGAGACATGAAACTTGTTCTCTCTTTGAAACAATATGAGACTATTTGCACTTTTCAGCTCTCTTTGATAAATTAAGCACGATGATCCCTAAGATGAGACCTTGCACAAACTAATAAAAATCCATTTGAATATTCCCTACACTATCTTGCATTTACAATGTCTATGAGTGTCAAGAATATGAATTTTTTCTTACCTCATAGAGCTCAAAAATCATTTTCATTGTGGTGCCTTATTAGAGTTATTAGGAGGTATAACTTTGGTATGGTTTAGTAGGAAGCCCATTCCGAGGCATGAATTTCCCCATTTCCACCTATGTTTTTGTGAGTACATACCAACCATGAGTGTATGTTTCTCACATTTTGGGATTTCTCACCCAACAAACAACCATGAGTTGCATCTCCCCAGAGTGAGTATGCTTTTTCTTTCTGAAACAAACAACTTAGATTTGATCCACCTTTTCATTTTCTCTTCCTTCAAGTTCTTGTCATTGTATGATCATGTATCTAGTCTTGATATAAATCATTCACCTTGTGTGTGTCCTTTCATTCTTATGTTTGTTTGACTTAGAATCTTGGATCTTGGGGGCTTGACTGCTTCCTTCATTTTTTTCATCCTAGACCATCTGTGTTGGTACAATTGGACCCCTTTCTTGAATGTCTACTTTAGTGTGAGTTTGAAGCAAGTTCATCCTCTCACTAAACTGGGGGCTAATTGTGAACACGAAAAAAGTATCCCTTTTTTCTTTCTTGATATGCGAATAATTGAGTATAAATTGGATTTAATGACGCCTTGATTTGGTGTTGTGAGGTGTTTTACATGTCCACACTAGGTCTTGGACCCTTGAAAAATGAATAAATTTCATTTAATGATGTCTTGTAAAGATGTTGTAAAGTATTGTAAAAGACTTTCACACTTATCTAGACTTAACGAACCTATCTTTTCTCTAACACAACATTGTGAAATATATTTAATTGCATTATCACATTAATCTAGAAGTCTTGTAAGCTAAATTTTACTTAAATCTAGTGTTGTAGTGTGTCTTACACATTCACATTGGATGTTGTGCCTTCCTAGGCTATGTGGACCTCATTTTAATGATGTCAAGTGCATTTAATCACACTTTAACATTGAACTTTGTGTCCCAAGCCCTAACTGAACTTTACATCATCATTAATAGGCCTCTATTGCCCCATATTCTGCATCCCAAGGCATAATTTGATCAAATAACCCACAAAGTCATCATATAAACCTAGTTTCCTTACTTGCTAACATTCCAGCTAGTAGAATAGCCCCTGTGGGACCCATTCGCCATTAGGGGCGAATCAGTCCCATCCAGGTGAGACCCATTCACCCTTAATGGTGAATGAGTACCATGTGAGTCATTTTTTGGGTTTGAGCATGAAAATTTAAGTTTTAAGTTTAATTTTTCTCCATGTTGGACTTAGGGATCAAATTAACAGGGAAACTAGGAGGATTTCCTATAAATACAAACTTCTAAAACCTAATTCATAATTCATTCACACATATTATCATTCAGCCATGATTTGTCTTCCATCTCAAGCCAAGCAAGCTAAGGTTTTAACATTCCAAGTCATTCAATAGAATTTTTCAGAGATTTAAGGGAAAAATCTTCATCTATTGTTGCAAAAATTCAAGGTTAATCTTCATGATAAGCAATTAAATCCATTGTTTCATGCTTGATTACATCATTTCTTCATTTTGGTTTAATTACCTAAAAAAGGGTTTGACCAAGGAAAACCCCCATGCCGTAACATCCAACATTTCTCTCTCTTTCCTCATGCATTTGAAAATTTAGGTATCTTGAAGGCTTGAGAATCATTGAAGATAAGTTGAAAAGTTGTTGAAGACCTCTCCTTGTTGAAGAAGTCAAAATATCCACTAAAAGTCACTTTCAATGCCAGAAATTAGACTTTTGAAAGTGGACACCTATCAGGAACTGAAGTGCAGACTGAGGGCTTCAATTTCCACTTTTGAATTCTTAGAAATTTAGAAGTGGAATCATTCATCATTAGTGGTGAATGAGTTCCACTGCTAGGCCTGAAAATTTTTTTCTACATTTTTAGATACCCATTTGTCAAAAATAGGCTCTGAAATACTTTGCTAGATATGGGAGTAATTCTCCTAGAATGGCGAATGAGTCATAGTAGGAAAAATTTTTAGCATCTACAAAATTTTAGAAGTAATTTCTAGTATCCAAAAAGTTCTCAGGTGAACACATTAAGTTTCATTCATTTATGTTACAATTTAATTTCATTTCGAGGCCTTTTTGCATATCACAATGTGATTTCAAACAACTTGCATTTCAATAGTTTTTCATTAATAATAAATAAATTTCATTAGTTTTCTATATTTACACATTGCATATAAACATATTTCATCCACATTAAATTAATCTTGAATGTAGAAATTGCCCATTTTGGCCCATCTTTCCACTTTTAGGTGAAAAACCCTAGAAGGGATGGAAAGACCTAGGGTGCCAAAATCTGTCTCCATGATCAAACAATATGGGAGCTACTTTATTCAATTTCCATGATTTACATACATAAGGATTGGAGGGTTTGATGAATATCCTTATATGTTACCAAGATATGTGGATGACAAATTGGTTCTCATTAAAGTATGTAAGAAAATTGGCCAAATCAATAAACTATGTAGGGATAGAAGGATAAATGGAATTTATTTTCCTATAGGCCTTGGTTACTACATTTTTAAATCTTCATAAAATTCTCAAAAAATTGAGAGAACAATTTCTAAATTGATTATGAGTTTTTATAAGATGAGATTCCCTTTTGATGGAAAATGGTATGTTAGAGATAATTTACACCTTGGTGTACGTTATTGTAATTTTCCAAAAATTGAGGACTTTTGGGAGGACTATGAGGATAATTTCAATGTTCAGAGGAGGGATTGAATGAGGTTTACTATTTAAAATATCACAAAGTTTAGATCTTAGCATGGGATGTGACTGGCATATAGGATGACAAATGAAATTTAATTGATGATATTTATTTTGGGAAAATTTAGGTGTTATCCTTACCACCTATCAATTAGGAAAGTCAAGAGTTCAGAGAATTGGGTGAGAGGACAACCCACATCATCAAGAAATATGAAGAATGGTTTAGGAAGAAGATACTTGATACTATAGAAACGAGGCCAAAAGATAAAGATATTCCTTCGATGGAATGAAGTGACACTCAAGAATGTTCTTCCTCTTCAACCATCTCCCATGATTCTATTTAAATTCCTAGTTCTCAACATAATGTTCAAGGTGGTGGTGGTGACGGGAATCTAAATGAGAGAGGAAATATTGCAAGGTCATGTGATAATGATTGAATGATAAGAAGAAAGAGGTCAAAATTAAAATAAAAGGAATTAGACCCAATTCAAGAGGTTAAAGAAGAGAGGGGATACATATATTCTCAAAATGATCCTAATGAGGAAGAATTAATTTTCTCAATCTCACCTTTTATTCTTCTCTAGAAAGCTTCTCATGATGGTCCTACTTCTCATCTTGAAATACCTGTCAACAATGATCCTCCTAATAAAACTCCCCTACTAGTTTCCTCTAATGATTTGGTAGCATCAAACCCACCATTAGTAGATATTATAGATTCTTCATGGGTGAATTCTTCATCATGGCCACAAAAATGTTTATTTACTAAAAAGAGAATTGTTTAATTAATTTCTCTTGAGTTTGATGTGGAAAATTTGGTTAATATACAACAAAGCCAAAGAAGGAAAAAGTCACATCCTGATTGATAATGTATCATTGATCTAGAAATTTATGTGTTGAAGTGGCTCAACATACCTCAGAGAAAAATGTAGATGAAGTGGATGAGAGTGATTTTGAAATCACTAACGAATTGATCTTGGTCCTTCAACACATGATAGTGACATCTATATTTTTTAGGTATCTGCAGCTAAATTAAAAAAAAAAATGATGAAAAAGGAGAAATATTTTGAAGATTAGTTGAAGCAGTAGTTACAAACATTAACATCATATCTCAAATATATATTAGACACTTGTAATTTACCCTTGGATTCTACTCATACTTCAAATATTCCCATTCATGGAGTAATGATTTAGAAGGAGGTCATGGAAAGCATGCAAAAATATTAGTTAGATGGTAAAATAACTAAAAATTGGGTCGAGAAAATAAAAGAAAATGCCTTGTATTCTACTGGTGAAGATAAAGAAGTTCATGAGAAGGTTGATGTTATGCAATAAGAGATTATATAGAATAAAAATATTAAGAAATAAGAATCAATTTGGTGAGAGATCGCAAACGGTCTTCAAGAGATGGTCAAAATGGATGTTGTTGTTTTGGTCTCTCACAAGGTTTTTCAAGTATAGAAGAAAACTATATTGATATGTGGCTTTCAAGTATAGATTGGATACTTATTAATATTAGCTAAATTGTAATGGAATAGGAAAAAATTTCAACTTCTTATGAGGATATAGAAGTCAAAGTTTTAGATGATTCTCTTATCAATCATTCTAGATGCATTAGCGAGGCATGAGATTCAATGTATAGATGTTCAAGTCATACAAGGAAACTTTGAGAAGATGGTGGACATGGATTTATTTAATAAACAAAGTTTTAGTGTAGATGTGATGGATAAGTTGAGTTCTATTTGTTCTTCAGTTAAGGCTTGCCATAATCATTTGATTAGCTATCATCAAAGTATAGAGGATATTATGAAAGGATATGTGAAATGTTAAAAATGACAATGGTGAATGCAATTTTTTTGAGGAATAAATTCTTGACATTATCTGTTAAGTCATTCAAGAAAATAAAGGCGATATTTTCTCTTCAATAAAGGTAAGATGTAACTCAAGGGACTTCTTCATAGGACACTATAGACACTATAGATAAATGATATTGGAGCATATTTATGTAACTTTCTCATTGTAATTAAGTCAGATTCACTTGGTTATGTTTTATTGTATCATTTTGTAATGGTGAGTTTATCAATTTTGTAATAAACTATGTTGCTCAAAATTTTCTAAGTTTAATCAAGCTTAGTTTTACTCCCCACTTTTTTTTGAGGTAATTAATAGGGTGGCATTGGGTTAGTAATGATGTAGTTATAGGGGAGAGACTATAAATACAAGGCTCTAAGTATTATAAAGCACTTTTACTTCTCATGAGCTTGAAAAAAGGGAATTTTTTGAAGTTTTACAATTTTGAAAGCAATCAAAATAAGTTTTGGAGGTGCAGCCATGCCATTTTATTCTTTTTTTTATTGTCCATTCATATGTTATGTGTTAATAATAATTTTTTTCTATCCTACAAGTAATTTGTGAAAACTATTGTTGGATCATCATAATATTTTTGATATATTCATTTTTTGGAATCTAGAATTGAATGCATTTGGGTTTGAAAATGTTTTCTTGTGTTTTCATTAATAGGGTTCTAGAATTTAAACTATTTTTGTGAGGATCCAATAATATTGGCATCTTTGTTATTGAGGGTTCTTTATCACTTTTAATCATTGCAAGCCTTTCATATCCTTATATACTTTAAGATGAAAGATTTTTCTGTAATTTTCATCTTATAGACGAATATTTCCATTTCATTGGAAATATCTCCAATTATTTGTGTGTCTTTATAACTTTCCATTAGGTGGGTCAAAGTATCATTTTCAAGTGCCCATCCGCTTACCAATATACATCATCATAGAATTTGTGGAGGTATAAATACAGTAATTGCATATGACTTAGGAAAATCCATATATGGCACAACCCTTTCCCGTCTTTGATGTGTGATGGATATTATATAAGAAGAAAATTAGAGGAAGATTTAGGACTAATTGTTCAATCATATATTTAAGTCCAACAAGTTGTCAATATATGGAAACTAGATTTTTAAAGCGACTAAAAAAGTTTTGATAGTGACCCCATGATGTAGGAGCATCCTCGGTTCTTGGAAATCTTGCATAAACCAAAAAAAAAAGAAATATTTTATTTAATTTTTTGTTCTTGTTCAGTTCAAGTTGTAAGATTCAATATTTCTTCATGTTTGCTCACTAGACCTTGGGGATCCATGTTTTCATTGTGGACCTATTCATTTTCCTTATTCCAAGATTGGAGCATGATTGGATCTTTTTTCAGAAATTTATCACTTCCAGATTAAGTGGCAGTTTCTTCAACTGACACCGAAATAACTTTCTACACTAACAACTAGTTTGATCGCTTCTGGATCTTTCCCGTAACTTGCGGATCTTGAAAGTGTGATTCAAATTGTTTTGTGGAGTGTCCCTGACCTTAATTATAGGTCCAGACTTCATCCTATGCACATGTTGAGGAGAAATTCAAATTTGAGGCCGAACTATTTCAAGTGCATGTTACATTTTCTTTCATCAGAGATTGTAATGATCTTTGGCCGATGCAAAAGACTCTAGATTTGCGGATATGATATAAAGCTTGTAATAGATCATTAGGATAGTGGGAGAAGTTGATTAAGTCAATTAATGTGGATCTGATATGTAATATTTCACTCACATTAAGGAGCATATAGGAAGATTGTATTTTGAGCATGTGGTATCAAGCCTGTGAGCTGAATCTGTAAGCCTAGATGTTCTCGGGTGATTGTAATTGAGATTTCTGTTAATGAGAATGTTTGAATTTGCATTTACCTCCATATTATGTGTTGCTTATATTGTGTAACTCTTGCTGCATGGTCTGGATTGTTCTCTTTGAGGACCCTCGAACTATGACCGCACCAGATTGGTATCAAAGCAAGGTTTGTTCCATGAGAGATTGTCTGAGTTTGCAGAGTCATGTTGAAGATTTTTTGTGGGGTGGCAGATTGAGGATATGACTTGTAGCTATAGAGTACTTGTGTAAAGATGGTGGGAAGAAGAAATGGTAGAGGAAATGGAGTGTGCGGAAATGCATAATCAACTATGATGGAGATGTTGAGAGGAATTGCTGCTAGATTGGAAGTAGTCAAAATGACCTAGAGGATAGGTTGACTAGTTGATGATGTGAGTGATGAAGAGGTAGAATAATAGGAAGAAAGGGGTAGAGAAGATCAATCTAGTCTAGATCATGGGGAAGAGAGGTTCATAAGAGCTCTAACTAGGGTAAATACTAGACCACATTTGAATCCACTAGATTATAGAGGTAAGTTGGATTTAGATGAATTGCTTGATTAGATAACAAAGATCAAAAAGTATTTTGATTTGGAAGGTACAACTGAAGACAACAAGGTGAAATTTTCTTGTACAAAGTTGAAAGGACATGCATTCCTTTGGTGGGAACATTTGCAGATAGATAGGAAAAGAAGAGGAAAGAAGAAGATAAAATCATGGGATCAGATGGTGGATAATTTAAAAATAAATTTTATGCCTACAAATTATCAGATCATTTTGTTACGGAAGTTGTAGAATTTGAAGCAGGAGTCAAGTGTGGCAGAGTATACCGAGGAGTTCTACAAGTTGAATATCAAATCCAGACATTTAGAGGATGAGACTGAGCAAGTAGCCAGATATGTGAATGGCTTTAGGTCATCTATAGAGGATGAGATCAATTTGATCAAGCTCTAGAGTGTGGAAGAGGCATACCAATGTTCCGTAAAAGCATAAGAGAAGCTAAATAAAAGACATGAGTAGAGACAGAGAGGAAGAGGTGGAAGATTTTAGAGATGAGGAACTTTTGCAAATCATAATAAAGATAAGGAAGTCAGTAATAATGATAATTCATACCGTAGAGATGATGGAAACTCTTACCAAAGAGGAGGATATGGTGGTTACTAGAATGAGGGTTATAGAAAAGACGATAGACGATAGGAGAAAAGAGTATTCAAGAGAACTTATTTTAAGTGTGGTGGAGAAGGACATAGAGCATTTGAATGCAATCAAGGAGAGACAAGTAGAAATATAGAGAAAAGTAGTAGAAAAACCTTTGTTGTGGAAGATCATACCGGATCATCTAATAAACCAGAAGATGGAGAAGTGTTGGTGAATAGAAGTGTGTTATGTCAAAGTGAGATGGAGCAGGAACTGTTGTAGAGAAAGAATTTGTTTCAGACTAGATGCAAGGTAGCTGGTAAATGTTACAAAGTGATTGTTGATAGTGGAAGCTCAAAGAACCTAGTTCCTAAAGAAATGGTAACCAAATTGAAGCTAGAAATATTGAAACACCCAAAGCCCTATTAGATAGTATGGATTCAAGATGAGAATAAGATACCGGTAAGTGAACAATGGTGAAATTGAAGATAGGTAATTATCATGATGAGGTTTTGTGTGATATCATGCTTATGGATATATGCCATGTTTTGTTAGGAAGGCCTTGGTAGTATGATAGACAAGATATTCATGATGGAAAGAAGAATACATATACTATTGTTGCTAACGGGATGAAGCAGACTTTGTTTCCATTGGAGGATGTTCCTAGAGTTAGGGCTTGTATGAGTGCTAGAATTTGTTTGGTTGATGGAAGGAGATTTTTGGATGGATTGAGACATGATAACATGTGCTATGCCTTGGTTCCTAAGAAGGTTGAAGACTTGAAGCATGTAGAAGAACAACCATAGGAGATAAAGGAGATGTTGAAAGAATATGAAGAGATCATTTTAGATAATGTACTTAATGGATTGCCACCTGAGGAGTATTAGTCATTGCATGGATCTGATTCCTCGAGCTAGTTTTCCTAATAAAGAAGCACACTGGATGACAACAACAGAGAATGAAGAGTTGAATAAACAAGTGCAAGAGTTTTTGAGAAAGGATTTGATTACAGAAATCTTAAGTCCTTGTGCAGTACCTGTTGTGCTGGCACCTATGAAGGATGGAGAATGGAGGATGTGTACAGACTCTAGAGCCATAAACAAAATCATGGTGAAGTATATTTTTCCTTTGCCTGGGATGGATGACATTATGGATTGTTTGAGTGGAGCTGAATACTTTACAAAGATAGATTTGAAGAGTGCATATCATCAGGTCAGAATCAGAGAAAGGGATGAGTGTAAGACAACATTCAAGACAAATGAAGGATTGTATGAGTGGTTGGTGATGCCTTTTGGACTAAAAAATGCACTAAGTACTTTCATGAGGCTAATGAATGAGGTATTGAAGAAATTCTTGGGTAAGTTTGTGATAGTCTATTTGGATGACATCTTGATTTTCAGTAAGACTAGAGAAGAACATTTGTTGCATATAAGTTTTACAGATGTCGAGATAAGAGTAGTTGCTAATAAACATTAAGAAGTGTAGTTTCATGAAGGAAGAATTGGTATATCTAGGATTTGTGATATCTAAGGATGGATTGAGGATGGATCCTGAGAAGGTAAGATAAATTTTTGAATGGCCTACACCAAAAAGCATTGGAGAGGTAAGATCATTTCATGAATTGGCTAGTTTCTACCAAAATTTCATCTAGAATTTTAGTTCTATTTGCAGTCCTATGACAAAAACAATGAGAGGGGATAAGAAATATTTAAGGTGGACATCTAGAGCAAACCAAAGTTTTGAGTTATTGAAATAGAAGGTGATTGAGTAGCCTATGTTGGCTTTACCAAACTTTGATAAGGTATTTCAAGTAGATTGTGATGCAAGTGGAAATGCAATTGGAGCAGTATTAAGTCAAGACAAAAGACTAGTAGCTTATTTTAGTGAGAAATTGAATGATTCTAGGAGAAGGTATTCAGTGTATGATCAGGAGTTTTATTTCATAGTCCAAGCCTTGTAGAAGTGGAGACATTACTTGTTTCCTAAGGATTTTGTGTTGTATACGGATCATCAGGCTTTGCAATATTTGAATAGTCAAGGTAAGTTGAATCAGAGACACATGAGATGGGTAGAATTATTACAGAGTTATACTTTTGTTTTGAAACATAGGAGTGGAAAGTCAAATAGAGTTGTTGATGCTTTGAGTAGGAGAATGAATTTACTGGTAGACATGAGAGTGGAGGTATTAGGTTTTGATGAATTAAAGAACTTGTATGAGGAAAACCCATATTTTGTAGAACCTTGGAGAGCTTGTAAAGAACCAGTCCTAGAGGATGGGAGTTAGTGGTTGGATTATTTCATTCAGGAAGATATGTTGTTTAGAGGGAATCACTTGTGTATACCCCAAAGTTCAATGAGGGATAACTTGGTGAAAGAAAAACATAGTGGAGGATTGTCAAGACACTTTGGAATTGATAAGACAATAGCATTGGTAAGTGAGAATTACTTTTGGCCATAAATTCATAAGGATGTTAGGAATTTTTTGTAGAGTTGCAGAGTTTTTCAAGTTGCAAAAGGAAGTAGTTAGAATGTTGGATTGTATAAGCCTTTAACAGTTCTAGATAGACCTTGGGAGGATATCAACATGGATTTCATACTTGGTTTGTTGAAAACACAAAGAGGTAATGATTCTATATTTGTGGTGATGGATAGATTTTCTAAAATGGCACATTTCATACCTTGTAAGAAGACAATAGATGCAGTACATGTAGCAGACTTGTTTTTCAAGGAATTTTTCAGATTGCATGGATTACCTAGGAGTATTGTTTCAGATAGAGATACAAAGTTTGTTGGTTACTTTTTGAGGAAACCTTGGAAGAAGCTAAAGATAGATTTAAATTTCGGTTCTAATTTTCACCCATAGATTGATGGAAAGAAAGAGATAATAAATAGGAGTTTGGGGAATCTGTCGAGATGCTTGGTTGGAGAGAATATCGGAAGTTGGGATTTAGTCCTTGCACAAGCAGAGTTTTCTTACCATAATTCAGTGAATATGAGTATCAAAAAGACACCTTTTCAGATCGTTACTGGAGTTCATCCTAGAGGTATATCAGAGTTGAGAGACATTAGTATGGAAGATAAAAGGAGTGCAGAAGCAGAGGAATTTGCAAAACATATGAAAAAAGTGCATACTCAAGTAAAGGAGCAATTGGAAGATATGAACCAGAAGTATAAGGAGTGAGTAGATTAAAAGAGGAGACATAAGGAGTTTGAAGTTGGAGATGAAGTGATGGCATATTTGAGGAAGGAAATATTTCTAGTTGGAACATACAATAAGCTCAAGATGAGGAATTTCGGACCCAGTAAGGTTTTGAAGAAATTTGATTAAGGAAATGTATATGAAGTGGAGTTACCATATGACATGGGTATATCACCTATATTCAACATTTCATATCTACATCACTACCATGAAGCAAAATTTAGTGAAGGTAGTAAAGAAAAAATGGAGAATCAGTTTCCTAAACAACAATTAGATGAGATAGGATAAATTTTGGATATCAAAGATGGCAAGAGAATGCATGGAAGATGGTACAAAGAATATCTTGTGAAATGGAATGGAAGACAAGTGGAGGATTCTTCTTGGATTTCTTAGGATGATGTAGACCGTATTGGTTTCCCTTTAGCCCCTACAAAGTGAGGGAATCACTTTTCAAATAACCCTAGATGTCTGATGTAGGAGCATCCTTGGTTCTTGGAAATCTTGCATCAACCAAAACCAAAAAAAATCTTTCAGTTTTTGTTCTTGTTAAGTTTTTGTTCAGTTCAAGTTGTAAGATTCATTATTTCTTCATGTTTTCTCCCTGGACCTTGTGGATCCATGTTTTCATCATGGACCTATTCATTTTCCTTATTTCAAGATTTGAGCATGATTGGTTATTTTTCTGACAAGTTATCGCTTTCGAATTAAGTGGCAGTTTCTTGAACTAACACAAAAATAATTTTCTAAAATAATGGTTAGTTTGATTGCTTGTGGATCTTTCCCATAACTTGTGGATCTTGACAGTGTGATTCAAATTATTTTGTGCAATTTCCCCGACCTTAATTATAGGTTCACACTTTATCCTATGCAACTGTTGAGGAGAAATTCAAATTTGAGGCTAACCTATTTCATTCGCATGTCTCATTTTCTTTCATCGGAGATTGTAATGATCTTTGGCTACTGTAGAAGATTCTAGATCTGCAGATATGATATAAATCTTGTAATAGATCATTAGGATAAAGGGAGAAGTGAATTAAGTAGATTAATGTGGATCTAATATGTAATATTTCACTCATATTAAGCAGCATATAGGAAGATGGTATTTTGAGCATGTTGTATTAGGCCTATGAGCCAAATTTGTAAGCCTGAATGTTGTTCACTGATTGTAATCAAGATTTGTGTTAATGAGAATGTTTGAATTTGCATTTTCCTCCATAGTTTGTGTTTCTTCTATTGTGTAACTCTTGTTGCATGGTCTGGATTGTTCTCTTTGAGGATCCTCCTACTATGGCTACATCACCCCAAGATAATAGGACCTAAAAAATAGAGACTCTAGGTTTGTTATTTCATATCTAGAAAAGTTGAAATCTATTTGAGGGAATATCACACCTTTAATAATCCAATTCAACACCAAAACTCTATGTCAGGTTCCTCTATGTCTACTCATTGTGTTTCTTATTTTATTTTTTTGTCTTCTTCTTTTACATTTCTTAGTTAACCTAGGAGCTACATTGCACCATAAAATTCAGTTAATTAGAACTCAATCAATCACATCATCCACACACAAAAGAGGGATTAAAACTTTGATCCACTATTTTGGGTTTTCCATTGAGATTTGTAGCCAAGTGGATTTGAGATCATTTTGAATCCTTAATGTCCTTAATTTAGAGAAGTGTGATTTAGGACCTATACCCCCCTTTCCCAATCAAAAACAAGAGTTTATTTTATGTGTATAATTCTAATAATTTTTTTATACTCTATATGTATAAATATTTCTTTAGATTCTTGATGGGAGAATATCTACATTTAATATTTAATCCCAATTCTAAGTTTAGATGATAAGGATTTTGGGAGCATATTCTCCTAACATTTCAACACATTGTTTTTACTATAAGATGGTTTTAGTTCCTTATAATTTTAATCCATGTTAGAAGGGGTGTTTTACAATAATATCATTTTTAGGAAACTAATTGTGGCAAGCACTTATAGGAAAAATAAAGTGGAAGTTAGGTTTAGTAATGTGTTTCTTACTTATATATATCATTTTGTAATATGTGTGTAGCTTTTTGTCTTAATGGGTTTGGAGTTCTTATGGTAATCCCTTCATTTTAGTTATAGTCATGTGATAAAGCACTAGATGATCAATTCCATTGGTTACATGTTCTTACATATGTGTAAATATAGGAAGATGTTGTTGATTTACATTTTTCTATACCTAGATGAGAAAAATTATTACTTGCAAGTCATTGCATTACAAATCTAGATGTAAGTTTGTATTTTAATATATATGAATGATGTGAATTTCTGATAATTATTTAAATTTTCAATCAAAATCTTTTAATTTTATGGGTATATTTTACATGTTCTTGAAAATAAGAAAGTATTGAGAGGGGGGTGAATTAGTATTTAATCAAATTATTTCCATTCATTAGCAATTAACCAAATAAATCATGACAAGCAGAAGAACACAAATGAATACAACCATAACACCATATTTACATGGAAAAACCCTATAAGGGAATAACCATAGTGAGCAAGCTACTTGGAACTGCTTTCGAAATCCAACCTTAAAAATACAAATATTTTTCAGCAACTTTTTATGGTCTTTAACTAAAGGAAGTTAACTACTCCCTTATCAACACAACACTTACAATAGAGGTTTACAAGCTCGACATGCAACTGGAAAATATCAATACTTCTCTTAGCTCCAGCTCACCTCTTTTGGTAAATTCACACATATATCTACTTAAACAAGATCTACTACCTTTGACTCACTACTTTTAACATAGTTTCTCATTTACATTCACAAATTATTCTTCGCAGATTCACATACGCTTTCTATTGATCTCTTAGAACTCATCTTTGCCACATTTCATTATCAAGAAATATTTTATGGATTATTATTCACACATTGTCTACTTAACACATTCACAATACTCACACAAACATTCTCAAAATATTTTATCTTCTATTTATACTCTCTGCAATCTTTGAAATGTTTCTCTTTATTGGCGATAAACATGCAATATAAGATATATATTGGTTATAACAAGTCAACTTAAAAAGAAAGTATAGTAGAAGGAAACCTCATGTGGTTCAAGATAAAATATACTTAGGACCTATTTTCAATAAAACACATTTCCAAAAATCACACACATATCCAAACAATTGGCACACGCAACACAACCTATCATGTTGGCATGCTAAACATATAAATTATTATGCATCAACACTAGACCAAGGTGGTAATAGAGAGACCAAGAAACTCTATATAGATCACTTCAACATAGTGATATGTATTGTAATAACACTCTTGTGCACTCCTTTTTCATTTTAGATCAATTCATGTTGGTGCAAACACTTAGAGATCAAGATATAAACTTCAGATAGACTACGGTATAGGAGAGGATTAGATATAAACTTGAAAATAATCCAAAGAACATGTAGAGACCCAATAATGATTCTCAAAATTGTTTTACATAATTTCAAGCCATTACTTGCTACTGTAAGTCATTTGAACACAAACAAACCAACCTACCAGATTGGAAGATTATAGACAACACACTGCCATTTATAGAAACATTAGTGGTGTAGCAACACAAGAGAATCTTGTAATAATCAAATAGAAAACATTAAGAAGAATAAATACAAAACCATAAGGGAAGACACCATGATGTGGTGAAGTGCACATATATTCAGTTCTTCCTTAGAAATCACACTAGAACTCAATAGGTGCATACTCTGATAAGACTAAAAAACTCTATGGTAAAACTTATGCATATAAACTTGGAATATGAATAACTCATAGATGTGCATAGCTACCATTCAAACCACAAGATCATATCTTCATTTGTGGAGAAAAGTAGAGCATTAGACATAGCTCTTGTGGTGCCAACCTTTGTTCCCTTCATATTTTGGAGACATGCAATTCTTTTCATATCTCATGTGAAGAATTTTACTAGGAACATCACGTTTGAATCACTTTGAGATCAAACATAAAATTTGGTAGATAAGGTACAACTATGTGCCATTTTCCACATTAAATCCCATCAATCACAATCCTACAATAGAAAGCATAGAAGTTCATGTAGTAGAAACATAATTTGAAACCAATGACAACATACTACTAGGAAATTTTCCAATAATCTCCTCCTTCATTTCTAATGGCAACACTTACCGGGTATTCCATTTTCTCTCCCCCTTTGACATCAATGAAAAGGGTAGGTGGTCTTCTTATATGCTTGAAAAATAAATAGTTTCCCCATATTTGTAAAATATTTGATAGTCCACTCCCCTTAAGAAGTGGCTTACGCCACAAATTTCATTTATTTACATATATTATATATATATATATAATTCTTATTAATTGTCTACTTTCCATATTTACAAATCATCAAAAGGTTGTCACAAAAAAACTATCTTTCATCAAGACATACTCAATGCTAACCTAATGGAAGGATATTTTTGTAAATTGACTTCAACTGAGTCAAAGAGCTATCCTATTATTTATTTGTAGAAGTTGTGATCTAGACTTGACTTACCAATTGAACATAAATACCTTCTACTTATTTGTGGGAGGATGATACATGATTCTTTTGTTCAACACCTTTTTATTTTGTTAAGTGCCCAAATAAAGATGATAACTTTAGGTTTACTTCTGTTAAAAAGGCACATGACAACTGAAAGTGGGGGAGTGAATTAGTTGTCACAAAATTCAAAATTAAGACCTCAAAACTTATCAATTCCACAACCACATTATTTTGTTATTATTTAAGAGCATGAAACACAAATAACAAAAAGTAAATCAACACAATGAACACTATATTTTTACGTGGAAAACCCAATAAGGGAAAAACATTGGTGAGGGTTAACTCACAATATAAAATGATTATAAACCTAAATACAGAGGCTCACTACCAAGGGTTCACTACCCATAAGAGGACTTACTATCCAAATACAAAGGCTCACTACCTACATAAAGGACTCACTATCCAATAGGGAGGCTCACTGCCTAGAGATACGAAAGAGAAAAAAATATCCACCACAACAATTAACACACATCTACATCTTTGAATAAGGATTGCAGAAAAATTTAGCTCATTTCCTTCAAGAATCCAACACAATGAAGTATTGTTGTCTCAACTCATTCACACACACACTTCTTCTCTTATGATTTGTGGCTCGCTTTCTTCACTTTACATCATAGTGTCATACAAATCTTCATAATTCGACTTGATTTTATACTATCCTCAACCTTAGAGACTTTCTCCAAGTTCAGCCACAAATGCCTCATCTCATAAATTCAAAATAGGTTGAGAACTCAAAATTCCCATGATGAAAAGGAATGAGAGTGGACCAATAAAACATTTTTCCAAGACCAAAAAAATTAATGTCTCAGATCAACCACATGCTTCCTCAATTTAATTTTATTATTCAAATAAAGTGTAAACACTAGGTTAGACAAACCTAATGAAACCACAAATGAACATTGATGTACACACTTACCAAGAAGAAGATGACACACATAATCCACAACACACTTCATTATTCATGATAATACATCTCAAATTTCATCAAATACATCCACAACAAATAAAATATGCTTCAAACATTGAACACCTTTCACCAGTTCATCTGAACTATGTAAACCCATACTGAAACACTGAAACGTGACTTCTGGATCACCAAACTTCAACCTTCATTTCCAAAACCTAGAGTACACCATCTCATGACATATCCCAGATCCGCAAGATCTAAAACAAAAAAATAGAGGACTGTGGAGTAGAAACATTTCTCTCAGTCCATAGAAGATCAACTCTACTAGAACAATTCACACACTTGTGAACATAACTTTCATGTACTATCACACCAAAAGCTAAAACTTAGTATATATCACCACAAGATCACCATTATCAAGTCTTCATATCCGCACAAGCATAGGATCAAAATAGGAGAAATGTGGATCACATACTGAAGCACATTTTGAACACATTCATCACTCTGATTTCTCTTCTTTATTAATTTTCTCAAAAGCACTTGGAAACTGATCAACACAACACATCTGCAATGACATAAAGATAACCCCATGTACTCACAACATCTTAGAAGCATCTTAGCTATACATGTACAATCTGCAACATACTGAATTGTGTTGACATCAATGACAACATTAATGACAACACCACGAGACTAGCTCATACTTGCAACAATCTCCCCCTTTGTCATTGATGGAAACACATGATGTGAAAAACCATCAAAGACAACATCCTTCACAATGTCCTAGGAGAACACCTTCTCTTCCTCTACAACTATTTTTCACATGAATTTCTCTCCCCCTTTGAAATCAATGGTAGATACCAATAACTATGATCACTCCCCCTTAGGAGCACACTCATACTGCAATGATGGAAACCTTTTCTACTCCCCCTATAGAGTAGACCCATTTATCAGTCTAGATAAATAAAGAATCTATGAATTCACTAGAATGATGCACATTCATGTCCACTTAGTTCAGAGGGACAATGACCCCCAACATCTCCCTAACATGCTCAAAAGTATCCTTCAGAAGATCCTTAATAAATATTTATGTAATTTGTTCCTTTGTGGTCACATACTCTAATCTGACTTCATTCTCCAACACTTTTTTTCTTAGGAAATGATATTTGATAGATTTTTTTTTGTTCTTTAATGCATAACAAGGTTCTTTGAAATTTTTATTGCACTTGTGTTGTCACATAAAATAGAAATAGGCTCATCACATATTACTCCAATGTCTTTCAGAGTTTGCTTCATCCATGAAACTTGTGTGCAGTAGGATACTACAACAATATATTCTTCCTCTGTAGTGGATAAAGAAACCGAGTCTTTCTTTTTACACAACCATGAAACTAATCTTTTTCTAAGAAAGAAATCACCACCATTAGTAATCTTCTAGTCATATACACATCCAACCCAATCGTCATTGGTATAAGCACTCAGGGTGAAATCACCACTCTTAGGATACCATAATCCATAATTTGGTATACCTTTAAGATATCTAAATATCCTCTTTATAGCTGTAACATGTGCTTCTTTAGGATCTTCTTGGAATCTGGTAACTAAACATACTACATGCATAATATCCGGTCTAGTAGCAGTAAGATACAATAGTCTTCCAATCATAGATCTATATTTTCTCTAATAAGTCTTAGCAGATTCATCATCTTTGCTTAGTTTACATCTAGTTACCATAGAAGTACAAACTAGTTTGGAATCATCCATCCCAAAATTCTTCGAAAACTCTTTTACATACTTAGATTGTGAAATCAACATCCCTTTATCAGTTTGATTCACTTGTAGACCAAGGAAGAAATTCAATTCACCAATCATAGACATCTCAAATTCTTTCTACATCTCTACATCAAACTTTTTCATTTCCACCAAAAATGATATCATCAACATATACAACTGCTATCAATATTTTGTTACCTTTCACTTTGAAGTAAATATTGTTGTCAGTAGAACCTTTATTGAATCCTTGCTTTGTTAGGTATCTATCCAATATTGCATACCAAGCTCTAGGAGCTTTCTTTAGTCCATACAATGCTTTCTTCAATTTACAAACCATGTCCAGTTTTTCAGATAACTGAAACCCTTCAAGTTGTTCCATATACACTTCTTCCTCCAATTCACCATTCAAAAATGCTAACTTAACATCCATGTGATACACTTTGAAGTCCTCGTGGGAAAAAAAAGCCCAAAACATCCTAATAACTTCCATTCTAGCCACAAGGGAAAATGTCTCTTCAAAGTCTATACCTTCAACTTGTGAGTATCCCTTTCATACAAGTCTTGCCTTATTCCTTACAAATTCTCCACTTTCATTTAGCTTATTCCAGAACACCCATTTCAAACCAATCACATTTTTATTCACATGCCTAGGGACTAGTTCCCATGTCTTATTCCTTTCTATCTATTGCAACTCTTCTTTCATAGCTTTCATCCAACTCTCATCTTCACACATGTGCTTCACTCACAAATTTAGGTTCAACTTTAGAGAGAAAACATAGATTTACCTTAGCTACAACTCTACTTCTTGTCTTCACACCTTCACTTTTATCTCCAATTATCTATTCCTTTCAAGGATGATTCTTCTCTACATACTTAGGAGTCTTAATAGTAGGTTTTGACTAATTCTCTTCTTCCTCTTATTCCATTTGTTCTTCTTTCTCTTCTTCTATTTCCTTCTTATTCTCCTCAAGTACATGTCCATAGATAGCATCACCAGGTTCAACTTCACTTATCTCAATAGGTCTACGTATGTCTTCATAAAATTTCACATTTTCACTTTCAACAATCTTTCACAATCTTTTATTAAAGCATTTTTATGCTTTGCTAGTAGTAGAGTATCCAAGAAAGATTCCTTCAGCACATCTAGCATCAAAATTTCCAAGATTTTCATCATCTCTTTTCATATAACATCTACTTCCAAATACCTTGAAATACTTCATAGTAGGAGTCTTACAAGTCCATAACTCAAAAGGAGTCTTTGTGCTATTGTATTTGATCTGAACTTTATTAAGAACATAAATAGCAGTGTGTATTGCCTCTCTCTAGTACACATCTGCTACATTTTATTATTTCATCATGGTTTTAGTAGCTTCCTTTACTGCCCTATTTTTCTTTTCAACTAGTCCATTTTGTTGAGGGGTTCTTAGAGCAAAAAACTATTTTTTTATGCCATGCTATTCACAGAATGCATTAAATTCACCGAAAGTGACTTCTCCCCCTCTATAAGATCTCAAACACTTGATTTTTGAATTTACTTCATTTTCCACTCTTGCTTTGAATACCTTAAACCTATCTAGAGCCTGAGCCTTTTTTCTAAGAAAATAAAACCATGTCATTCGAGTATAATCATCGATAAGTAGGATGGAATACCTATCACCATTTAGGCTTCCAGTTCTAGTCAAACCATAGAGATCAGTATGAACTAACTCCAACATTCTGGTAGTAGAGTGCTCTTTTCCCTTAAATTTGTATCTTGTTTGTTTCCTCAATTGAGAACTTCTACAAATAGCATTTGCAGGTCTTGTGATTCTAGGAAGCCCTCGAACAATCTCCTTTATAGTGATCTTGACTAGGTTATCAAAATTTACATGTCCCATTCTTTGATGCCATAACCAACTTTCAATTATTTGAGATAGAAGGCATTGACCATCAACTACCTTAAGTTGATAGATGTTTCCATGAGTTCTTCTTCTAGCAGCAACCATATCTCCATTTTTGGACCCTTTTCTGATTTCATAGGTATTATTCTGAAACACAAGTTTAAAACCATTGCTACACATCTGACCAACACTCAGAGGGTTATGCCTCAAACCCATCACATAATATACATCATTATTATTGTGCACTCCATCAAAGCTAATTGAACCTTTCCCACAAATCTTAGCTCCTGAATCATCACCGAACAAAACTAAATGAAAATCATGTTTCTCAAGTCATGTGATCAGAACATCCACTATAAATTACCTAGTATTCTTCTTGTCTTGCATGAAAAGCAGTAACCAAAGTACCTTCCATCCTATTGGACTCTTATTCTTTGGATCCTTCTTGCTTACACATTTTCTAGGGTTAGTGGATACAAATTTACTTTCCAAAGCTAAGAATAAACATTCACTATCATCGGCCTCATTCTCGGATTCATCATAAAAAAATCTTGCTTCTTCTTTGACATAATACAACTTATATTTCTTATCCTTTCTATCCTTATCCTTATAATCCTTTTTCTTCTTATGTATAGCTCTATTCGGACATCTTGAAGCATAATGACCAATATTACCACAACTAAAACATTTAAAGGGTAACATACATATATCATTTCTGGTGCCTTTCTTTAACTTCCTGGTGAAGTTTGCTTCCAAGGGTATGTGCAGGATCATGATGAGCCAAAAAGTGGCAATATGATGGGTATGTGGCTGATGATTTTACTTTTACTCAAAATTGATGAAACAAAAAGGGTTTTTAAAGGAGATTATCAACTTTCCACCAATATAAATTATGCTTTACTTTGAATTTAATAAATTATTATTATTCATTTTCTATTTGAATTACAACTAAAGTCTTGATTGATAGGTTGATTGAAAAAAATCTATAGCTTTCAAATGGTATCACATTTTTTAATCCAAAACATGTGTCACATTTTATGATTTGCATACTATAGTACTAAAAAAAATTTTAATTTAATCAAGTTTTGACCAAGTTTAGGTGGTCAGCCATACGAGGTTTTATATTTTTTAAAACTTGTACTAAAAAATTCATAATTAATTATTTACGTGGAAAAAAATTACAAAATAATATGCATCACATCGGGACATGAGTCCTCTACTTATATCTAAAATATTATAAAAAAATATTATCATTTTATTGTGGTTAGGGTGGTCAGACAAACCCCTACTTCTTATTTTTTCCCTAAAATTTAAGTACTACTACATTGAAATTTCAAATTTTCACCAAATAGATTTTTTTTTTAAATAAAACTAGTAGTTTAGAAACTACATTCAATTTTATATTGATTCTATTCTTACATATTTTTGAAATAATATAGATAACTTATTCAAATTTTTATTTCAAGTTGCCTAACTCTATTTTTTCTAAATTTTTTGCCACCTAAGGGGTTGTTTTTTCCATGATGATCCTGCACATACACCCAATTCATCATCACCATCACTATCCGGTTTACCTTGAATATTCATTGCCTTAAATTTCATTTATGTCTTTTCTTCTATCTTGTCTTCTTTCTAGAACTTTCTCATCTCAAATGCTTGCAACGTGTCAAACAATTGTTCTAAAGTGTACTTCTTAGGATCATACATTTCTTCAATAACTGAGACCATATCATTGTAGTAATCTGGTAGGGTGATCAGGATTTTCTCAATTATATCTTAATCTGATATTTTTCCTCCTTGATTTCTAACTTCATTTGTAGTCAGTTCAACCCTCTGAAAGAAGCTTGTAAATTCCTCGCCTTCTTCCATTTTTAGATTTACAAATCTGCAAGCTTTTTTGCCAGCTTCATTGTCAATTTCACTCTTTCATTTCCTTCATACATGTCTTCCAACTTCTTCTAGACTGCATATAGATAAGCCACTGCAAATAGCATACTTTGTCTTCTCATTTTCTTCATAAATAGAAATCTCATCTATAGAAGTAAGACCACTAGACAGGGGTGTATACTTTGTTTCAACATCCTTTTAGGTCTTGAAACCAAGAGAGATAATATATCCTTTCATGTGTCCCTTCCAATCATTCTAGTCAATTACTTTGTACATAGGGATCACCAACTTATGTGCCATCAGATCTTCCTTAAGAGGTTAATCTCTACACCAAGGAACCAAAGCTCTGATACCAATTGTTGAAGAGGTGCAGGACAACTGATAGGGGGGTGAATTAGTTGTCATAAAATTTAAACTTAAGACTTCAACACTTATGAATTCCACAACCACACTATTATTTTATTAAGTAAGAGAACGAAACACAAATAATAGAAAGTAAATCAACACAATGAAATCCATATCTTTACGTGGAAAACCAAATAAGGGAAAAACCATGGTGAGGGTTAACTCACAATATAAAAAGATTATAAAAATGAATACAAAGGCTCACTACCAAGTTCTCACTACCCAAAAGAGGACTCACTATCCAAATACAAAGGCTCACTACATACAAAAATGACTCATTGTCCAACAGGGAGGCTCACTACCTAGTGATACAAAAGAGAACAAAAGATCCACCATATAAATTAACACACATCCACAACTTTGAATAAGGATTACATAAACCTTTAGCTCATTTCCTTCACAAATCCAACACAATGAAGTATTGTTGCCTCAACTCACTCACACACACACACACACACACACACACACACTTCTTCTCTTATGATTTGTGGCTCACTTTCATCACTTTGCATTACACTATTATACAACCTTTTACAATTCAACTTGCTTTTATACCATCCTCAACCTTAGAAAATTTCTCCAAGGTCGACCACAAATACCTCATTTCATAAATTAAAATTAGGTCGAAAACTTAACATTCATTCGGTGGAGAGGAATGAGAGTGTCCACCAATCAAATTTTTAACCAGGACCAAAAAAAATAATTTCTCGGATCAACCACATGCTTCCTCAATTTAATTTTATTGTTTGAATGAAGTGTAAACACCGGGTCGACCAAAACTAATGGAAATGAAAATGAACATTGATGTACAGAATTCCCAACAAGAAGATGACACACAGACTCCACAACATGCTACATTATGCATGAGAAAACATCTTAGAATTCTTCAAAAACATTCATAGCAAATGTGATATGCTTCAAACTCTAAACACCTTTCACCAGTTCATTTGAACTATGCAAACCCATACTGAAACACTAAAACATGACTTTCAAATCACCAAACTTCAACCTTCTTTGCCAAAACCTAGAGAAAACCATCTCAAGGCATATCCCAGATCCACAAGATCTAAAATGAAACAATGAAGGATTGTGGAGAAAAAACATTTTTCTCAGTCCATAGAAGATCAACTCTAGTAGAACAATTCACACACCAGTGAATGTAATTTTCACGTACTATCACACCAAAAGTTAAAACTTACGATATATCACCACAAGATCACCATTATCAAATATTTAAATCCACACAAGCATAGGATCAATGCAAGAGAAAAGTGGAGCACATACCAAAGCACATTCTAAACACATTCATCTCTTTGACTTCTCTTCTTTATTAATTTTCTCAAAAGCACTTGGAAGCTCATAAACACAGGACATATGCAATAACATAAAGATAACTCCATGTACTCACAACATATCAGTAGCATCTCAGCTTGGTGTAGGAGCACCTACACCTCATCCTCCATATTTAATCATTTGATGAGAACTAGGGAGGTTACAAAGTGGTTTTGTTGCTTATTTGCTTTAATAAGGTCTATAAAGACCATTTGGTGTCTCATTGATTCATTCTTGTAAATAAGGTTGCATTTTTGAAGCAATTGTCAATGATGACAAATAAAGGTCCAAGTAGGTTCAGGGTTTTTTTTGTGTGTATTAGCTCATGTGTTAGAATTCCATAAGGTCTAAATAGACCATCATAAGTGTTTTCAATGTATTTGTGACCTTCAACGGTCATTAGTGTTTTAAAAATTAGTTGCAAGTTGGTTGGTAGTTGGTTGGGCTTGAAGAAGCCTTTAAAAGCCATGAAGGCCTAAATGCAAGGTTGATTTTTGAGTTTTTTTTTAAGAAATACATTAAATTCTCTAAGTTAGTAGAAAATTTCTTGTATTTTCTAATTTTTCCAGATCTATACGGTAATGTGAATTCCTTTTATTGTGAAAAATTATTTTGAATAATGTAGGTGCATGTGTCTTCTATTTTTTTCATTAGGTTTGAAGATTTAACAAGGAGTTTGAAGCATTATATAGTTAATTTATTGTGAACAGCCCGACAAACCCTGTTTTGAGGGTTTGAGATCATAACAATGCTTTAAAGGGACCTTACACCATATGAGGAAATTGTAACTGATGTAAGGAGCCCTATGGAGTCTAATTAGATGGTAGGCTACATGATTATAGTGCAGGGAAAGAAATAAGAGTAATAAATCTACTGCGACTATGAGTTTTGTGAAGAAAAATGCATGTAAATGAGGGGCTTAGCCTAGGGTTTGATAGAATATGTATGGGAGGCCTTGTTTTTTTTAACTTTTAAGCATGTAAAGGGCTATTGGACTATGTTTAAGTTTTTTTTAAGGTCTAGGAGTTTGTGGAAATGTCGTATTCAATAAACCCTCATGAATAGTGCATAAAATAAGGGTTTTCAGGTTTGGCATGTAGTTGTCCATACCAGTGGAAACCAATTGTGGTTTTGGAGGTTTGGGGATATATGAAATTATTCCCCAAGGTTTTAATCACCTGTGATAAGTTTAAGGACCTCCTTCTTTGTAATTTAGGCCTAATTAACCTAATTAGGATAGTGTAGGTGTGGTGATTCAAGGGGATTGGTCCAAAAGACTTGTATCTGGTTTTGAGATATTTCATAAAAATTTGAAATGGGTGTTTGAAGACATAATGTTTTTATCAGGTGTCATGGAGAGTATTGGATTTAATGGCCAAAAACTGAGTCTGCACTACTACTAGGATTTAGGGGGTGAAAGTGAGAAATCATGTTTCTGGTGGTTAGAATTTGAGAGTTGTTTAGATTTCTCAAATAAGTTATTTTAATCTTGTTAGATGCCTCTTAAAGGCAGGTTGTCAGATTGATTGGGTTTGAGCCTCCTGGGTTTGCATCACAACTATACATGTACAATCTGTAACATACTAAACTATGTTGACATCAATGACAACACCACCAGACTAGCTCATACTTTCAACAACTTCCTCCCACAATTATTTTATTTTTCCTTTTATCTCCTCCCTTTGATCTTCCAATTTCTATACTCGGGAGTGTAATTTATCTACTAGTGCCCTAATGACACTACTACTATCTTGCACATGATCATATGGGGAAACCACATTTTCTATCTACATTTTTATGGTATTTATTAGATCTTTGAGACATTTTTTATTCGTAGACCATTTCAAATAGAAAAGGTATAATACCTTTGACTCCTCCACACACTTCCTAATATATTTTATGCAGGTTTGTAGCTTTTCATGTGCCTTTGCACATTTCCCAAAGGATTTAGTTAGTCTATTGTTTGAGATATTCAACAAAAAATGTTTATCAAGAAAGAAATAATGTTCCTTAAAATATTCTATCAACTACTTTATTTACTGAGTTGGTGATAGAGAGGAATCCCTTTCTCCATTTGGCAATTTTGTTTCCAAAATTTTGATTGTCTCCTATAATATCCCTGAACAATCCACCCACTACTACAATATTTCTTCCCTTGTGGAGGAATGGAATATGTCACCATGTTGTAACTTGTATAGAGGTGAGATATCAAACATGTTAACTTGTCAGTCAAATATTGAAAATTTCAACAATTATGGAGAAATAGTAGGCTAGATTTATTTTGGTTGAGACAAGAATTATTTGATGGAATCAATGGGAGATGTGCAGATGAAGATACATTTATATTTTCTTGTGCATGTACTCTAGAAGTAGATGTATATTCCTTCATTTTTTGATCTTACTTATCAGTTTTATCTAGAGGGAAGCTATAATATACACCATGATTAGGAGAAGTGTGCTCTACATTATGTGTTACTTGATCTTCTTTCTCCTCTTGTGCTTCGTGTTGAACAATGTCATGGTGAGGAGACATATGTGGTTGTTCTAAATTATTAGTTTCTCTTACTTCCTCAAGATTTTTTTTTGGATAGCATCCTTAGTTTTCTTTTGTATTTTATCTCTATCTTCCTTTTCTATGCTTATGAGGATCTCCACTCTTCATTTTTTTCTTAATTCCTGATCTTGCCTCTTAACTTTTTTATACTTTTCTTCCTAGGATACCAAAGACCTATCTTTAAAAATAGCTTGCTTTCTTCTAACTCATCATCCATTTCAATGGCCTTTTCTCTCTTTTTCCTCAAAGCTTGAGCTAGACACTCTAGATATTTTTCAATGATGTCACTTAGAGGCACATTATATTTTATCATATACATGTCTATTTCCCTCTCAATAGTCTTTTGATCCTCAAGATTCAAACCAAATACCCACATGAATAGACAAAATTTTATATTTGACAATACCCAAAGCCTTGAAAATATTGCATTACTATATTTCCACTATCATCTCCACAATTTACTTCTTACTAGTATCCTCATACATGAATTATTTCAAACATACGGTTATATTCAAGAATTTACATTCATTCATTGAATTAATGTGTAAGAATAGAGTATTACATCTATTGGAAACCAAAAGAGTCAAATAAAATAACCATTGATTATATTATTCATAGTATGTATAACCCGTGCATAGAAGAGTAACATGTAGAAGTTTAATAGTATAAAGTTTACTTTATACTATTATGCTGTATGCATATTACCACTATCATTATTAAAGAACCATATACATATTGACTGACTTTGTCCCTAAAACATATTACTAGATAGTTCAGTATCCATTTTTGTCTCTATGTATAACCCCTTCAAAGAAAACTACCCTCTTAATCAACCTTCAAATCCCTTTTATAAGAAAAGCGAGCAACAAGCATTGGGTTGAATTACACCTACATTTCACTTTCATTTCAAAATGAATTTCACCAGAATGTGGAAATATTCCCCAATTAGTTACAAGCAATCATTTGTAGGACATAGGTAGGTGAAAAGTAAAACTCCAAAAAACTGTTAGTCAGAGAAGACCCACTAATCTTCAAAAGGCATCACCATCACAACATCAAAAAAATGCAAGTTCCAATTGAACTAGGAAATGTCACCATCAACACCAAAGGCACAAAAAAAAAAGACCCATATCACAACACATCAGCCAAAGAAAATGAGTTAGCACAAAGGAACAAAAAATGAAGACCGACTCAGAAAGGGAATGGGGTGATAAATTTCCTTGTCAACAACAAAGTAAGTACGCCCACTCAATGTCCTTATTGAAAATGGAGTAGCCATCACCACCTCATCCTCTAAATCAATAAAATCAGTCATGGCCATGAGATACCGACAGTAACCTAAATCATTTTCAGCTCCACTGTCAGAAGAATCATTTGAGACTTCAATGGGAGAATGATGGCATCCCATATAAGCCCCATGATACTTATTTTTTCTTGTAGTTTCCCTCTTAGGCCTATCAATTTTCTTCTCCTTACATTTGACCAATTCCTCCAAGATAATTCAGCTTCTCAGATGATAATTATGCTTGAGAACATCCCATGCAGACTTCTTGACAACTCTTGTTTTCTTCTTCAGAGTCATAGTGACTTCAGGCATATCTGGTTCACTCTGGTGAGAATCACCTTGAGACTCTAGAGGGTTGAGTCTCCTGGACCTTTAGATTGGGCTGACAGACACACTTACCTTACCATTTTCTTCATTGAACAACTTATCAAATTTCCTTAGGACAAAGACACCACCCAATTTAGAAATAATAAGCTTGAATTCTGCAATTACTTAAGAACCCTTCACACACTTACTCCGAGACTCTTAATTCTTGTAAACATCAAATGGTGAGAATAACAAGTAGGTTGTGTTCATTAAATAAAGCAACTATAGAGTGTCTACACTAATTTTCAAAGAAAGCTTGTGGGAGAGTGTTGTCAATCAATTACCTTGATTTTGAACCTCAACTGTCGATCATAACTTTAAGAAAATAAATGGATAATCAATCAGGATGATTAATTATGAAAAAGTTAAACACATGCACTTGATGATTCTCCACAATTAGAAAACTCAAGTGAGATAAACATTCACTTAGTTTATACATTAATCACATGTTTAGTGTTTAACCAAACCTATTGTATCACATTTACCTGCTTGCTTGTGGGAATAATTTGCTTGCAGTTCATCATAGTAATACAATGGGGAGCAATCATGATTTAACTTTAGAATATCATCCCATAATTTTCCTTACATTAATTTTGCCTACCCAATTGTACCAACACCTGACATATTTGATGGCCACAAAAATATTTTGCAAATTTCATATGCGTGCCCAAGAATCAATTTTAATTTAGCTTCATTTTTATCGTAGAAAAATCTCAACCAATATGTTAGAAACACTTTATCTCTACCAGAATTCATCTGAGCCTTTCAAATATTCCATGTGGCATTTGCTTACTTGCCCGCTAAAAAACAAGGGACACGAGTGGGCCATTCACAGGATGGTGGGGAGTGGTCAAGATTGAACCATGTCACCCACCATCGACTATCAATCTCTATTCTCCAGAAAAAGATGTCATCTCCAAAGCCTAGTGGGTCCCATAAAAGTAACATGTGTCCAACACTCGCTAGCCTATGTGTTCATTTCTCCTTAATGCATGGAACAAATGGGCGCATGGGGAATGATCTAAATAAAAACATGTGTTGAGCTACATTGGTAGTTTGATATTTACAAAGCTTCTACTAATCCTTCAGAATAAAATGGTCCCACTAATAGACATGACATGTGACCATCACCCGCTAGCCCATTTGTTTAAAATAATATGAAATAAAACAACACGGGCATGCAAGGACTGGCCAAGATGTATCCATGCTACTTAATGACAATTGTTGATCTTCTTTTAATGGCGCCAACTATCTTTACTAAGGGGATTGGTCCCACCAATGCACAAGACATCTGGCTAATGCTTGAAAGTGAAAGTGAATAAAATAATAAAGAATAAAAATATTCAGGTGCATAGGGAATGGTGATGATCAACCCGTGATGATTGAATGACCAGCATAAAAACCTTATACTGTACATGCCACAAAAGTTATGTAAAAAGAAGGGGCCACTACTACGACGACATGAACTTGAACCTTAGGAATGAAGATTAAGACTTAATTCATCAAGTATGAAAATAAAACCCACCCATAGACAAAATTAAGAGCTGAAGAAACTTTAGGTGACCGATAAACCTAAACCCAAGGGGCTGATGAAAATAAAGATTCAAATGGCATAAGTGATGACTTGGACAACTAGAGACTGAGAGCACTAGTTCAATGCATAAACAAGGTTCCTAAAGGTTTTTGGACTCGTAGGTGAATTTTGAGGGGTTTTGGCAACACAAACCCTAAAATAGTGATGAGGAACACAACCTTAAGCTAAAACTGAGGGTCCAAGCCAAGTATTTGCAAAATTTAAAATGGAACCAAGAGAATTTTTAGATGGGTTCCATCAATGGCTCTAGTTAGGGACACATGCCTCTTGTAGGCATGTTGAGATCCTAGAATAATGGGTGAAGCATACCAAGCCAAGAAGAAAAAACCAGGACAACAAACACATATACAATTTCTACATAGGTCATAAAGACCTAAACCAGGATATCTTATCTCCATCTTTTCTGAAGCCTTCCCTCAAGGTGCAAGTTATCAATATGCACCCTGTAATCTAACTAGACTTCAATTCTATTTGGTGGCTCTAGACCACTAAACTTAGGGATGATTCTTGCCACTATCAAACACCAATCTATTGAAATAATTGATTTCCCTCAATCCACCTTTACCTCTGCCATACCATTGCAACAAGTATAATGTTCTTCTTACAAGCAAAAGTATGTGGATACCCTTTAGAGTTTCCTATTTGCAAACATTTCTATTAGCATCCCTCACAACTATTCTAATTGTACCAATACCAATGTATTTTTTGTCTTTTTTCTTTGTATAATCAAACATTAACTAAAATTTCTCATTATCACATGACATGTATGTGTTATATTCATCACATGAAAGATATTCATATTGAAAATAACATTATGTATCATAAAAAAAAGGAAACTTGCTTGATTTGGGAATAATTCATGATAAATTGGACATAATAAGGCCTTGATTTAGTGTTGCAAGGTGTTTTTCACATCCAAACTAGGTCTTGGACCCTTGCAAATGCATTTAATGATGTCTTGTAAAGGTGTTGTAAAGTGTTGTAAAAGACTTTCACACTTTTCTAGACTTAATGAGCCAATCTTCCCTTAATTAAACATTGTAAAATGTATTTAATTTCATCTTCACAACAATCTAGAAGGCTTATGAATTAAACTTAATGTTAATCTAGTGTTGTAATGTGTCCTACACATTCACATTGGATGTTGTGCCTTTCTAGGCTATGTGGATCTCATTTTAGTGTTGTAAAGTGTATTTAATCACACTTTCACATTGAATTTTGTGTCCCAAGCCCTAATTACTCTTTACATCATCATTAGTAGGCCCCTATTACCCCATATTGTGCATCTTGAGGCATAATTTGATCAAATACCTAATGAAATCAACATAAGAACCGAAATTCCTCGTTCCCCAACAACCCAGCTAGAAAATGGACCCCTCTTGGACTAATTCACCATCTATGGTGATTAAGTCCCTACCAGGTGGGACTGATTCTCCCAAGGTGGAAAATGAGTCCTATTTGGGTCAATTTTGACTTTTGAGTGAGAAAAAATAGGTTTTAAGTTTTATATTTCTTCATGTTAGCCTTGGGGATCCAATTTATGGGCTAATAAGGTGAATTTCCTATAAATATAAGTCTCTAAGCCTTAATTCATAATCTCATGACTCATTTACACATCTCTCATCATTTATTCTTCATCTATCTTCTCTATCAAGTCAAGCAAGTTAGGATTTCATCACTGCAAGTCATCTAGATAGCTTCCTAAGACATTCAAGGGTAGTTTCTTGATATTTTGTTGTAGAAATTCAATATAAATCTTCATGGAAAGGTAATAACTCCATTATTGCATGATTCATTACATTCTTTTCTCATTTTGGTTTAATTACCTAAAAGGGGTTTGACCAAGGAAAACCCCCATGCCCTAACATACAACATTTCTCTTTCTTGTCTTGTCTTTTTGTAGATTTAGAAATCTTCGAGGCTTAGGAATCATTGAATATTTCATTACAAATTTTTTCAAGTCATCTCTTCATTGCATAAGTCAAAATACCCACAAAAAGTCACTTTCAAGCCTGAATCTGACGGTTTCAGAATTGGATGCCTAGAGAAGCAGAAAGTGTAGATCGAAGGCTCCTGTTTCCACCTTTAAATCTTTAGAATTCAAAATTGGACTCATTCACCATGGGTGGAAAATGAGTCCCACTTCCAGGCTTGATTTTGGTTTTCTACATTTTTGGATACCCATTTGTCTGAAACGAGCTTCGAAACAATTTCACAGAACTAGGATTAATTCACCCACAATGGCGAATGTGTCCCACCAGGCCTAAAAATTAGGATAAATAGCATTCCAAAAGTAATCTCTAGTCTCCATCAATATCTCAGGTACACACTTTTATTTTCATCCATTTTTGTTACAATTTGCATTCATTTCTAGGCATTTTTGCATTACGCAATGTGTTTTCAAACAATCTACATTTCATTGGTTCAATCCATTTT